>JAVGWX010000003.1:128247022-128847022 GCA_036924085.1 Ariolimax columbianus | reverse complement strand
AGTACCCAATCAAGCAATAAACCGCCAATACTATCTTCCAATTGAGATGATAATGATGATTAACACGCTTAATAGCAAGAACAAACTCACCCAGTGTTCCCAGAAACCTAGTCTGATCATCATGAATGGCCTCTACTGATATCGTGTAGTTTAAACGCCTCTAACAAGTACATTTTATCGCCCAAATGTGCGAAGCCGAGACGCATATCATTGAGAGAAGACGAAAAATAGGTTAAGAGGTTAATAAAACCGTGAGATTTGTTGTGTAATCGTGACGATAAAATGTGTCATGTCGTCTATTTGTGTCACTTTCCCAGGCCATATTTTAACATCTTTTGTTGATGCCGTTTTGGCTAGGCCATTCGCACGCGTGGTCGATATCTTTGAATGTCTGTCCATAATCGCACAAACATTGCAGCCGATATGTGAATTGCTTTTAGCCTTGACAAGCACTGATGTCCGTTTCCAGACGGCGTTAATCGTAATGACTCTTTTATTCAGCACTTTGTTCTTTCAGGTCATTTGGAGGCGAGCGTCAGATCCCAACCCGCTGACCATTGGCTCCCACGTGTACGTAGGGGATCCCCGTTACTCGGCCAAGGCCAGTCCAGAGAATAAGGAGTGGAGACTGATCATTGAGGATGTGCAGACAACAGACGCTGGGGTATACGAGTGCCAGATCAGCAGTCGAGCTAAGCTGATTCATCATTTACTGCTTAGGGTTAATGGTAAGTTCTATTATCATCATGTGCCTCGTAGCTATACAGCTATGTAACTTTAAGTCAGTTTAGCATTTCAGATATGTGTTGTTTTCATTGTATTGCTGCTGTTTTTACTGCAGGGCTCTCTGCTTTCCCCATTATTAAACAATCACCACATGCGACCTCTTGACACGAGACCTGTATCTGTAGTGGTGTTACAATAGCAATGAGTTTACATGATGAGGTTGCTTGCCCATACACAACTCTCTTTAGTCACATATATTTCGAACGTATGAGTGGTCATATTCTCCTCAAACAAGGTCACTTTCATGTAGATTCTCTGGTTTCCTTACAAATAATCCTTTATGTAATCAGTAGATCTTTCTTATCATCGTCACCCACACAGTTTGACGTGTATACTTTTGTCTAAATTTCAAACTGACGATATCTGAAAAATGGCTACTTTACATATTCCGGTAATCGATTTCGTAGTCGTCTGCGATGTACTCTGCATCCCAGGTAGGACAAACCCGGTAAGACAAAGCTTATCATGAATAAGTTATGAGTTCTGCGAAGAGCAGGGGACTCGATGCTTGGGACACCTGTCTCGTGACCAATCGGAAGGGAAAAACAACATGGGAAGGGGAAAAGTTTATTTTTGTTGCGGGTAAAATACAAAACACAGCATAATCACTGCGCGTCTGCATTGATCTCCTCCCTAATCCCCATATACCCGTCCCACATGCCGCCACCACCTCCACCTAACCCCCTGACCCCCCCCCCCCCCCCACTGACCCATCCCATTTTAATCTGATCTCTACTGCCCATTTTACTCTGATATCCAACACCCATTTTACTCTGATCTCAAATACCCATTTTACTCTGATCTCTAACACCCATTTTACTTCTTTCTCTAACACCCATTCTACTCTGACCTCTAACACCCATTTTACTCTGATCTCTAACACCCATTTTACTCTGATCTCTAACACCTATTTTATTTTGATATTTAACACCCATTTTAATCTGATTTCTAACACCCATTTTACTTTGATTTGTAATACCCATTTTACTCAGAAATAAGATTAAAATGGGGATTAGAAACCAGGTGTCAGCAGTTTCAACAGCAGCAGTATACATAAATAAGGCCGTTGGCTGAGCAGGATCTCATCGGTACTTGAGATCAGTTTAAGATGTGTGTTAGAAATAAGAGTAAAATGGGTGTTAGAATACAAACGCCCATTTTTCTCTGATTTCTAACACCCATCTTAAACTGATCTCGAGTACCGATGAGATCTTGTTCAGCCAACGGCCTTATTTATGTATACTGCTGCTGCTGCTGAAACTGGCACCCAGTTAGGCAGATCATTTTCTTCTGCATTTCTATCGTATAAGTCCTTAGTTGGTGCCGCCATATATCTTTGCTTCATTTAGCTATGTGTAGCAAGTGTGTGGTTGTTTCCTTTCTGTGTTACTGTGCTGGAGAAATGTGTTGTTTTGTGTCTTCTATCTGATATTTGCGCTCAGTTTTCTGGTCGATGTGTTTTTTTTTATTTTGCCCCTTTACTCTGAAGATTACAGAATGATTAACGCCATGTTTTGCTGACCAATGAAACGGTAACCGAGAGAAAGTGATTCCTACTACAATCAGAGGTTTCTTGTTTTTGCAAAATAGACTTTTAACTGATTCGAAAAGATGTCTGACCAATCATTTTTTTTTTCTAGTATACACATACACCGTGCTATATATATCCCTTCCCCCTTCCATCTCCGCGGCCGGTGTGTTCCTTATGACGGGAGGAGTCCAAGAATGGCGAGAAAAAAAACACTGCCTTGTAAAGAAATATTTTTCAACGGAAAACATTTTGTTTTCTTTGATTACAGTGTTAGTTAAATTGTGATTATATCCATGCAGTATAAAGAGCTTAGATCAAGAGATTTCTCATTATGATGGGGAACATCAATATTTCTTCTCATACGTTTTAATATAATTAAAGGATCCTCTGTGAATTTCGAGAATAACAGTCCAGTAAGGACATAAGAGGCCGATATGCATTAAAGTGGAGTTCATATTTTGAAGATATTGTTCTATTTAACAAACGGATGTATCTAGTTTGAGGAAAAGGTGTCTTAATTTAAAAGGTTGGTTTGTGAAGATGGGAAGGATAAAACTAAAGGACTGACAATCAATATATTCTACCCTTTGCTCCTGGAAGATTATGGATAACAGATAAATACGCATAAGAAGTGACCTTCATTAACTGACCGAAATCTGGCGGGCTCCTTATGCTGCCAAACTTCCAGACACGGATTTAGAAACACCATCCCATGAGAGGATGCTTACAATGTCTTATGCGTGTTTTCATAGAATATTTATGAACGAGCAACTTTGGAGAGCACTATTTCTCATTACTTGGTATTCCCAGACAGAAAAAAATGGCCCAGACAGTGTGGTCATCTTAGATGCCCCTGGAATGCCATTTGTTATTTTCTTGATTTCGTAATGTCTCATTCATGCTCCTCATTTTGACGTGTGCCAACCATAGAGCAGGACAGACTTCTTCTCTTTTCGACGTGCCAACCATAGACAAGACAGATTCTTTTATACAAACGCAATTTAGTTAGCGGCCCAAATATGTTTGTGTCGTACTAATTAGGAACACAATCTTTGGGTGCTCAGAATGGAGCTATTGCCTCCTACCAAGCATAAATTTAACGACGATTAAGATGGACGTTCATACAATGATAAGAAGTTCTATGTAGAGCAATGCGACAGAAGGTAAGATGGTGGTTAAGAGCGTTCCCAATCGAACAGATGTTTCGGCCTCTCTAGACATTCTAGGCGCACAGACTAACTTGTGTTATTACGCCTAAGTGTCATCCTCCTGATTCTAGAGGTTCTGTTTGTTGTTAAATTACCATAGTAACAGTCCAGGAAGTGCACTTTTGGAACACTTTTTTGCAAAGTGACCTAACAATTGCAGGGGGTGAAGGTAAGGTTTCGGTAAGGTTTCCAGTACTTGAACACGATCTAGACATTTCGAGGACTTGAAATCTAAATTCTGCAAAATCTGGACATTTCTAGTACTTAATCATAATCTAGACAATTACAATACTTGAACACACTCTTCACATTTCCAGTACTTCACAAAATCTAGACATTTAGAGTGATCAAACGGATCGTACATTTCTAACTCTCAAAACATAATTGTCTATTTATTAGATATTTGTTTTGGACACCAAAGAAATCACTTGCACTAGGGCGATTCGGAAATTGACAAACGCCAGCAGTTATTGCCTAAGATAAGAAGAAAAAACGCACAAATACCAGCAGTTATTGCCCATGATAACAAGACAAAACGGACAAACGCCAGCAGTTATTGCCTAAGATAAGAAGAAAAAACGGACAAACGCCAGCAGTTATTCACCAAGATAAGAAGACAAAACGGAACACGCCAGCAGTTATTACCCAAGATAAGAAGACAAAACTGACCAACGCCAGCAGTTATTCACCAAGATAAGAAGACAAAACGGACAAACGCCAGCAGTTATTGCCCAAGATAAGAAGACAAAATGGGCAAACTCCAGCAGTTATTGCCCATGATAAGAAGACAAAACGGACAAGAGCCAGCAGTTATTCACCAAGATAAGAAGACAAAACGGACAAACGCCAGCAGTTATTCACCAAGATAAGAAGACAAAACGGACAAACGCCAGCAGTTATTGTCCATGATAAGAAGACAAAACTGACCAACGCCAGCAGTTATTCACAAAGATAAGAAGACAAAACGGACAAACGCCAGCAGTTATTGCCCAAGATAAGAAGACAAAATGGGCAAACTCCAGCAGTTATTGCCCATGATAAGAAGACAAAACTGACCAACGCCAGCAGTTATTCACAAAGATAAGAAGACAAAACGGATAAACGCCAGCAGTTATTGCCCAAGATAAGAAGACAAAATGGGCAAACTCCAGCAGTTATTGCCCATGATAAGAAGACAAAACGGACAAACGCCAGCAGTTATTCACCAAGATAAGAAGACAAAACGGACAAACGCCAGAAGTTATTCACCAAGATAAGAAGACAAAACGGACAAACACCAGCAGTTATTCACCAAGAGAAGAAGACAAAACGGACAAACGCCAGCAGTTATTCACCAAGATAAGAAGACAAAACGGACAAACGCCAGCAGTTATTCACCAAGATAAGAAGACAAAACGGACAAACTCCAGCAGCTACTGACCAAGATGTGACAAAACTGAGAAACGCCAGCAGCTACTGACCACGATGTAACAAAACTGAGAAACGCCAGCAGCTACTGACCAAGATGTGACAAAACTGACAAACGCCAGCAGCTACAGACCAGAATAAGAGGCAAATGCAATGTTAAGTATGATAAGAAGAAACATTAAACATAGAATCAAGGAAGGGATAATCAGGCTTCATAAAGCAGTTGGATTCAGGATGCCAGAATATCAAAGGATCTTCTCTATGGGGAATTACAGTTGGGGAAAAGGTCTCGCGGCCGGCCACTACTTCGGTGCAAGGATGTATGCAAGCGGGCTATGAATGATGCGGGCATCGATTTGGAATCATGGGAACATGACCCAATGTTATATGGAGGGACAGGATTAAGCATGGACTTCAGACAAAGGAGATACTGATTGCGGATAGGCGAAGGACTCAACGTTTGAGAAGACACTCCCACGAGAAAAAGCCGCAAACAGTCCTGATATTCCTTGCACACATTGTGGAAAAACTTCTCTGCTCGGATTGGTCTTACGAGTCACGTTTATTATTGTTATGGACTGTAATTATATTCCATTTTTTCAAGCATATCTTACTTTTGTCCTACAAGACGTAAAGAGCCAATGATGGCAATGATAAAGCATTAGATCGACCTAAATTGTAAGACTGTGCTCAGGTGAGGAGTCCTTCTCATACCGGAGATATAAATATGCTGGAAAGGGTTCCAAAACAGGAGCGACAAAACAGATAGTAGATTTCCGAAATTATAGTTATTAGAAAAACAAGAAAAACCGACATACAATTTTTAGACAAGAGAAGAATTCGAGGTGATTTAATAACGGTTTAAACGATAATCGAAGAAAATTATAGATTAGACTACAGCGTGTTTTGTTTTCTTCAAAATATAGTCGACTGCAGAAACAAGAGGACACATTTACAAATTAATTAAAGAAAGGTCCAGATTAAAACATTGGAAATATTTGTTAAGTCGAATAGTGGTAAATTCTTGGAATGCATTGCCACATTAAATGGGAGGGGGGGGGGGGGGGGGGGCGCCGCGGCAATATCAGTTAATGCATTCTAAAATAGAATTGTTGCACATAGTTATTCTTAGATCAAGGGGAGTAGAAGAAACTGGCAGCGTCTTCTACACTAGGATTAAGGCTTTCAGTTAAGTTAAGAAAGCTAGCGCCAAAGTGCTCTTGCAGTGGTTGTTACCATGGTGATTATTTCAACACATGTCTCGCTAGAAACCGTTCATGGCGAGGATGTAGCTTCATAGTTTCTTTTTCTGTAACGATCCCGACGATCCACACAGAAATAAGTAGTCTTTGCCCTCAGATATTACAATTGTTTACATAAAAGTGTTGATATCTAATGTAATGGGCCCTTGTCTGCAAGAGATATATTTACTGATATATAGAAATACAAAAACTAATCTTAGGATTAGGTGCAAAATATTGACCAAAACCCCACCTCACGACTACGCCGCGTGGTTGAAAAACAGACTGTTACAGCTATTTGGTCAACAAAGTGGACATTGGTATAGTAGTTGTCAGCCTGAAGCTATGATTTGCACTACGGCGAAAATAACCTGGATTCACTTCTTCAGTATGTGAAAAAATGTAACAAGTGTTAATTGGCTCGTCAAGGGTCAAGAACAAACCGTTTTATAGAGCCCAATCTGTAAGATTGTATAACTAACAATATGCATCCAAACAAGAACCAAGCCGTTTCATATAGCCCAATCTTGGAGTCTGTGAGATTGTATAACTAACAATATGCATCCAAACAAGAAGCTAGAGAAACGTGGCTGTACACAATAAGTGACAGGATTCAATGTAGAAACCGGGGAGTAAGGATTGGTACAGGTCTCATTTAAAAATGAGAAATGCCGTTGCTGACGTACAACCTCTGCCAATCAAGCCAGCCGTACCTTCTCGAGCGGTCCGCTAACTGGGGACGGTACTCCCCGTTTAAACTAATACGGCAATGGCGAACGGCGAATATCCGGCACTGACTAGCCTGTCTACCGATGCCTGAAGGGATAAAATTGCTGGCTATGGGTGGGGTAACCCTAACAGAAACCATCGGGGGAGTGTGACCCTTCCGTCAGGTGCGGCAGATACTGGGCCCACCGGCGCGTGGACATGACCAGATCCACACCAAGGTCCCCCACACCCCCGAAGACGAAACATGGCACCAGAATGGCGTGGGTACCCAGATATTGCAAAGGACATGTGCGTATATACGGTTAATGAGTATGCTTAGATATATCACAAGATATGGGGCTGCCTCCGCGGACTGCCACCAGGCAGATCCAAGCCTCGAAGGGATCCACCCCAAGCTACGAAAGACAGCCCCGTGTATCGGTGTACCAGGGTTAAGCAGAGTAGAGCTACTGGACTACACAACACTCTAAATATTGCACAATGGAACGCAAAGGGATTAATGAGGAATAAGCTTGAACTGCACAGTTTTCTGTATCAGCAAAAGATAGATGCCATGTGTATACATGAAACACATCCAAATGCAGATAGATGCTTTAGCATTAGGGGAGATTAAAAATACAGGTTGAATATAGAGGGTCATAAAGGAGGTATCATCACACTAGTAAAAAAAACTCCATAGCCGGCATAGAAACTCCCAGAAGCATCAATGGGCCTGAACATCTGACAGTCAAAATACATATCCTCCCAGAACCGCTACAAATTACCAACTAATTATGTCCCAATAGCAAAAACCTGGAATTGCCGATAAGAATAATATAGTTCTCGGGGACTTCAACAGCCACTCTCCAAGTTGGGGCTACAAAACCATGGATGCAAGATTAGAGTAGGTGGACGATTGGATGGTAGAAAATCTTCTCATCCTAATAAACGAACTAGACACAGAGCCAATCTTTTACTCAAAATGCTGGAGACCACAGAGCACGCCTGACCTGGCAATGGCATCTGAGAACATTCAGAGGCGCACAAAAAGAGAGTTAATGAGGCAGCTTGGAGGAAGTGATCACAAACCAGTCATGATCACAATATAGGATTTAGAACTACCCATAAACAGAAAGAAGACTGTCAGCTGGAATTATAAAATAGCAGACTGGAACCTATACAAGCACTTCTGAAGAAAAATTAACAACACCCTTCCCATCAATCAATGTAAGACGAAACACTACAACACTTACAAAATTCATCCTCATAGAGGCAGCGGAAAAATCAATACCACGAGGCAGAAGATAGACTTATAAATCTTTCTGGACCAGGGAGCTACAAGAATTTAAATGGGCAATGGGAAATTAAGATGAAAAAGACACCTGGACCCGACGCGATAACAAATCAAACGATAACACACTTGAGACCAATAGGCAGAAAGCGATTCTGGGACCTTATAAACCAATCGTGGGCGTAGGGATTGTTCCCAAAAGAATGAAAGGAGGCAGAAATAATCCCAATCCTCAAAATCAAAAAGAAACAAAACGAGCTACCGCCCAATCAGCCTCCTTAGTTGTCTGGGAAAGATAATGGAAAAGCTGGTGAACAATAAGATGCTAACTTTCCTTGAGAAAAACAAAATCCTAGACGAGTGCCGGCCTGGAGATAGAAAATACAGGAGTACCGGCGACCAGACCGCTTATCTGACCCAGAAAATCGACGATGCCTTTCAGAGAAAATGCAAACTATTGGCCACCTTCTTTGACCTGACTAAAGCTTTCGATACAGTCTGGAAGAAAGGACTAATCCTAAAATTAGCGGGCTGCGGAATAACGGGAGGAAATGCTTGACTGGATCAAAGACTACCTCCACTCACTATGTGCGAGAATCAGGCTGGAAGGACACAGGAGCAAACTGCATGAGGGGGTTCCCCAGGGAGGATCACTATCCCCTACCTTGTTTATCCTTTTCATTAATGATGTACTAAACCAGTTCAGACCACACATCCACAAGGCACTCCATGCGGACGACCTGGCCATATGGACCCAGGCAGAAGACATTGCAGCCGCAAAAGCAAGAATGCAGGAAGCAATCAATGCAGTAAAGAAATGGGCAGACTCATGGGGTGTCACAATAAACAAAAGCATGACACTTTCAACACTCATCTCGCTCTCTACAAAGCCAGAGCAGGTCAACATATCTTTATAAAACAGCCTACGTCCTAGAGAAGACAATATTACATACCTAGGAATGAGATATGACAACAGATTAACATGGGGCCCACACTTAACTTAACTTAACGTTTTTATACTGGTTTAGAAGACCCTGCAGAGTCTGTATACAACCAGTTACATTTACATTTACGTTTACACATAGAGGATACTCAAAAGAAGGCCACACACAGACTAAGGCTGATGAGAAAACTGACTGGGACCAATTGGGGTGCAGACACTAACAGTCAGACAGGTCTATACTGGATATATACGACCACCACTGGAATATGGCATGGGTGCCTATGCAACAGCGTAAAAGACCTACCTACAGAAACTAGACAAGGTACAGAATACCGAACTCAGAATTATTACCGGAGGTCTGAGAAGCACCCAATCAGAGAACTCGAAGCGGTAGCAGGCCTCTAGAGCCTCGGTGAGCGCAGAGAAGGAAAAATACTAAACCTGACACAAAATACAAGCGCATGAATAAACATCTAATGCAGGGAAAAGTCAATGAATTTTAAAAAAATCGCATAAAAAGAACAAGCTTCAATCATCTATCAAAAGCCCTTACAGCCAGGAACAGTGACATCATATCAAAATGTCCAAACATGGGAATTGATACAGGTATTTTAAAATACAGACCAACTGCCCAACTTCACGGTGGAAGCAGAAATACCAGGTATCGATAGAAAGGGGCAAGAATCCGATCATGAATTGAGACCAAAAAAAACCCTAAAGCATATTGGAGACGCCTATCCGCATCCCATGTGGACGCACGTCTTCACTGATGGATCATCAGAGGAAGCATTTAGGAAACGAGGGGCAGGACTCGTCATACTTCTACATGATGTAACCGTTATAGGAAAAGCAAGTGCTGCCGGGGAGGAATAAGCAATAAACAGGCAATAATTGAAGCGGTCAAACTATTCAATGAAAAGAGGTTAATGGATAACAGAATAGTGTTTTTGTGTGACTGCATGGCAATTTTGCAGGCCACACAAAGAGAACCACGAGAAAGTATGGAAAGGGAACTGATATGCAAGCTAAATAAACTATGAGACCACAATAAAATCACCCTCTAGTGGATTCCAGCTCACTGCGGCATATCTGGGAAATGAATGGGTGGACAGACTGGCAAGTGAGGGAAGACAGAGAGAACAACTCACCCACCCAATGTCACTGCCAGAAGTCAAGGCACACATCCCCCAAAAATATAATCAGTAGATAGAGAGAACAAACACCATACAATAGACTGAATAGGAAACAGTCTACCACTATTTTCCGCCTCAGAACAGATCATTGCAGACTAAATGCACACATGCATAAAATGAAAGCAACACAGACTCACAATGCACATGTCAGAGAGGACCCCAGACTCCAGACCATATCCTGCAACCATGTCCACTGCACCAAGGTGCCCGTGAAAAGACCTGATCTGAAGAAACACAAGACAAACTGTGGGGAACCATTGAGGACCTGCGACTGATGTGTCACATCATGGAGGCGGCCCATGTGGTGGCATAACACGGGCATGCGAAACCGAGCGCAAAGAAGCAGCAGAAGAATGTAGAAACCAACTGAAATGTGCAGATGAAAGCTGATGCACAAATGGAACTTATTACGCATGCCATACAGAAGCTGTTCCGCTTTATTTAGTAATTATTATACGAGGAAGGTTTAGGCACTTCGTGAGATCAAACACAATTACTGCGAAAAAAAAGTCATAAAACAACAAAGAAAGACAATACCAACATGAAAAAAGTCAATCATGGTCAAACCCAGGGTCGCCCACGCCTGTCCAACAAAACCAATACATTATGAGCCAAAAAACATTCTCATCGGCATCTATATTTGGCAAGTATCTCGTGAGACTGTGCTGTAATGTAGGCACATTCCACTAACCGACCCTTCATTCATGTTCCAAAAAACCAGATGTCGACAAGTGCAGGGACAAGTACTCCCTGGTGTTTAGACAGTAGTCTAGGGCTATCCTGACCGCTTATAATTTCCTGTTGGTAAAATCGATGTATTTGTTTGTTTTTTATTTATATTTTACCATTGTAAGACAGTGAACAGCTGCTCGGCAGATACTATCTTTATTTCATTTTAAAAGTCATCTATCTGGGTAATTTGATTTTAATATTGTCAAAATATATACCATCCATCACTGTCTTATATTTGCAGTTTGATTTTGTTTGAATATTATAATGTTTGGTCTGAAGGTGCAGTACAGTCAATTACAGCAGCCGAGACTCACAGGTGGCTGTTTAAGTCCTAGTCAGTGAACCACAGTTGGCCAAGATCATATCCAACCACCAAACGGTGGTCATGGAAATAGACTGCACTAATGTAATCTGACTAGGATAATAGGAATCGCAGTCGGAAGGGACCCGGTACCCAAAGTAAGCCGGCTGAAATCGTATGTGTCGTGCCGAAATAGAAAACTTCGAATGAGAGCTATTCCATGGTAGTTGCCACTCACTAACCTTTCAATTTCTGGTAGTTTACGTTTAAAAAAAAAGAGTGTTTTTATTGCGAATGTTCACCAAACCCATTTCATTGTTTCAGCTCTTTCATTGAAAGGGAAACAATCTCTAGCCTTTTACTTCTAACAGTACTCTCCACAGGAACCATGAATTCAACCGTATTGCCGATTCCGTTTTTATCCGTAATCAATTACTGTCACTGTTTTATTAAATTGTTAGTTCTGGATCTGTTTGAGACTGAGGACCGACATTCTTTTGCATGTCCCAATACCCTTTTGTGCAGCACACATTTTATTTATTTATTTTTGTTTTCGATTTATGGCCCATCACTGAGTTTTCTTTTCTCACTATAGTTCTGTCTCATTTACTGTTCAAGTTTTTGTGTGTAGAGGATGAATCTTCCGTTCTGTGGAATTAATCCCACTTCACTGACATAGTTAAACCACTCAGTCAGGACTGTTGCCTGGGGTGTGGTCACAGCTAGGATAATGAGATAGAAGCTAAATTGGATCATGATTCGCCCTTAGGATATGATTGTCAGTCTCCACAAGATAGTACTTCTCTCTGACACCCAGATATATCAAGTAGGCAATATTTCATACAGTATAGCATGTAGATAAAGCGTATGTTAGAGTACCCATAAAGTGAACCGCAAATGTCTCCTTAATTTACCATTTACTTCAGATTGTGTTGACAAGTTGTTGTTTATTTCGAGGGTCTGGTTAGCATAGTGGTAGAGCACCAACTTTCACCGTAAATGTGTGTAGCTTAACTCCCTTTGCTGGTACGCGTTAGTCAACCCAGCTGTAAATGTTACTTGGCTAGCCTTTGATGAACGAAATGAAGAGAGGAAGGGAACTTGACACCATACCTCATAAACAAGCTGTGGTCTCATGAAAGGAAGCCTCTAACACTTCATCTCTGATAGTAGTGGCTGCTATAAGGCTACCTTTACCTACATGTTTGAGTTGCTCTAATACTTCAATGGTCCCAGACCCATCCTGAAGAAGATTCATGCATTCCTGGCAAATTACATACTAGCCCCGTTTAGTTATCACCAGTAATATGGACTGGTGTGCAACCCATGTCCTCTTTCTTCGGGGGGGGGGGGGGGGTGAGAAGAACAACGCTTTACACCTTCAAGCAATCGTAGAAGTCGATTGAAGAGAAGAGAGCAGTGCTAGAACCTGATAATTTCAAACATATTGCTATAGAAACTACGACTGTAAGAGTATAGTGTGGCTTGGCACAGGCTTCCCGCTAGGAACCTTCTACAGTGGTGACTTCTGTAAATGGAAATAAAGAAAATGTTTAGTGTACATGACCCTCTGTATCTTGTTTAGTGTACACTACACTGTATCTAGTTTAGTCCATGTTATGCTATGTATCTTGTTTATCTTCTGTGTCCTGTCTGGTGCATAATACTTCCTATATACTTTGCATAGTGCACATTACTTTATGTACACTTTGTTTAATGCATGTTACTTTGTATCTTATTTAGTGCATATTACTCTGCATCTTGTGTAGTGCATGTTACTCTGTATTTTGTTTAGTGCATGTTACTCTCTATCTTGTTTAGTGCATGTTATTTCATGTATCTTCTTTTACTCATTTACTCTTGGTAAATGTTCAGTGCATATAGTCTGGTGCACATTTTTACTCTTGGTATACTTTGTTTAGTGTACATTGCTCTTGGTATGCTCTGTTTAGTCCACATGCCTCTCTGCATCTGCTTCGGTGTGCATTACTCTCTGTATCTTGTTAATGTGACATTATGTTTGGAGTGACCCCTATCATTTTTGTATATAAATATTGTTGTAAATAATTTCATTTTAAGCTTTCACTTTATGAGTTTTACATTTGTTCTTAAGCTGAATTCAACTTCACTTTATAGAAGCCTTACGACATTACTTAATCATCTTCTGCGTATGCATCACGTTTTACTTTGCTCTTTTTTTTTCCTTTTCCAACAGCAACAGCAAGACCAGAAAGAAAAAACTACGTTAATTTTAAGCAAGGTATTTTTTTAATATCAATTAATTATCATGTATTTTTTATCTCATTAACTTTTTATATGTGTGCCTTCCTCTCTGTAACATCAGTATGCCAAGCACACGATCACAATAACATGATTTTCCGTTTAAAGTTTTAAAATAGCCTCACAATTCGATAATCGTCAAACTGCCATGAGAATTCATGCGATAAGCGTTCGCCAGTCTCGTAGTATACGGTGGTCTATGGGGTTGTGAGCTTGGTTCCCAATTCCAAAGTCAGGTGCAATAAAAAGGACTGGGCATGCATGGGATGTCCAGGTGCAATGAAAGGGACTGAGCATATATGGGATGTCCAGGTGCTATGAAAGGGACTGAGCATGTATGGGATATCCAGGTGTTATGAAAGGGACTGAGCATGTATGGGATATCCAGGTGTTATGAAAGGGACTGAGTATGTATGGGATATCCAGGTGTTATGAAAGGGACTGAGCATGTATGGGATGTCCAGGTGCTATGAAAGGGACTGAGCATGTATGGGATGTGCAGGTGCAATTAAAGGGACTGAGCATGTATGTGATATCCAGGTGTTATGAAGTCGGTACTATAAACCATTTTTCAATTTTTATTTCCAAATAGAAGGTTACGTAGACATGTTGGGTATTTTTATGTTAGAATATTAAACAACAAACAAAAGTGTTCAGACTTAAGGCTGACTCGTAATTTGTATATGGTAGGTCACATTTGTTCTCTTATGTTTTGCATATAATAGTGGTTCTAAGACTGTGCGCTATGGGGCGCCGTGGGTGGTTTACAAGGGCGGCGCGAACTATTCCAATATTCTTATTTAAACGACACTTAGCCCACTTGATTGTAAAATCGGACCATCAATGTGTTGACGCGATGATAGAAAACTCTTCTAACGCCCTTGTACAAACCACTAACTGTTTCGCGAATCAATAGTAATACTATATGTTAGAATTTTAAAAGAGTCTAATAAACTCTAGATTATTCTAGTCACTGCAGTGCAAATGGCAACTGTTTCTCAGCCCCCTGCACGAACAGAAGTGAGTGTCTCTCAATGCATAAGTGTGAATATAGTCACTGTATTGTTCTAGTTATTTGTTGAACATTCTCGGTACTTGGTATTTGAATATAAATAGCTGTCTCTGCTGCCTTTATTTATTGAAGATCGAACCAATTCAATTGTGTTGTGATCAAGTAAACTTCTAGCAGATGTTCCTATCTTCCTTAAAATGAACACGTTTTTGTTGAATGTTACTAAGCATTGTAGAAGTGAAAATGAAGAGGACGCACCACAAACTAGTGGCGGATGAAGCGGAAATATCGTAAATATAATAACAGGTATTTTTTTAAACTTTGACTTTACATCGACAGATAATAAGTATGAAGAGAGACCGTAGTGCAGTGTGTATTATGTATGAAAGTTTTGGCGTCATAGTACATGCTTCCAAGTAAGCTAAAACGCTATTTAGAAAACGAATGGAAATACGATTGGTTATCCTGGCAACACGTTACAGAAAGTTAAAAGAATTAAAACAACAACAAAACTATTTTTCCAGCAGATGTCAATATCAGCAATGCTTTGCTAACATCATGCAAGGTTGCGTATGGAGTCATCAAGTGTAAAAAGTATAATTTCATTGTAGAAGAACTAATTCTACCGGTAAACATTTGGTGAACATTGTGATCGGTGAGTCTGCAGGAAAACTGTATTCAAATGTGACTTTGTTAGCAGCACGTGCAGGGGGATTTCCATGTTCAATTAATTTTAAAAAATAAAAGGGAAAGAATTTATAAAATTGGGTTGCATCTGGATGAGGTCATGGACGGAAATAAGGGTACACATTTCTTCTTCTTCTTCCTCTTCTTCGTTGGTTCTCAATCTCCTGCTACCAAACCCTGAAAAGGGCTTAAGTAGCAGAATGTAGTCCAGAGAACGGAATGCGTTGTGTTGCAGTTTACAGCTTGGCTGCGATATTTGCACCTTTCGGTCCAACACATCCGACTTCAGCAAGCATTTTTGAGTACTGGGTTAGCATTCCCTCTTCGATCCCTTCTCCTTAGCCAGTCTGCCCTGGTGCAGTCTGTTATCCAGGATCACCGCATGGTGGTGTAGAAGGGTCTTGGCAGCTATGGTTCGCTGGCCCTGACGCTAGCAGTCAGCTATGGGTCACTGACCACAGCAGCTCATGCGGTGCTCAGCATCTTGATCCCGAATACACATTTAATGTGTTATGTAAGATGCATAGATGGTAATACAATTGTGGAAAACCTTTTGTTCTTTAAATATCAGTGTAAATACAAAGGGTCAAGACTTGTTCCAGATAATTGATAAATTTATGTTGAAAATAATGGGGAGTTAACTAAATGAGTTGTGGCGTTACTGGTGGTGGTTCGATGTACGACCGTTATAGAAAATTGCAGGCGTTTATTCGAAACAAACCTCATGATTCGTTGTGGACCCATTGCATCCTTCACAGAAAAGCCCTAGCATCAAAGTATCTAATTCATCCACTGGGTCTGGTCTTACAATGATCAACTTCATAAAATCTCGACAAGAGAATGCTAGACTTTTTTTCAAAAATGTGTATGAGGATATGGAAGTCAAATACACGTCTTTGTTGTACTACTGCCACCTCATGATGACTTTCTCGTGCCAATGTATTGTCCAGTAGGTTTGAGTTACAGCAGAAAATGTACACTTTTCTTTGAAGAAAAACACAGGAGTATGTCAAAGATTTCGCAGAAATATATTTTTTAGTAAAAGTAACATACTTGCAGGGAGACAACATACACATTTTTAAACTGGTTGAGAAGGTTACAGTTTCAGAAAAAAAATTACAGCTGTTGAGAAGTAAAATGGATGAAGATATCGACAAAGATTGTTTTCCGTTTTTGCAGCAGTTTATTGTTTCCAATATAGTTGATTTCTCTCCCAACATTCAAAATATGTTTTTGAAGAACACCAATCACAACTTATCAACTGGTTGTAATAATATTTTCATCAGCTCATGGACTCACCCTGGGGGCCACTCTTCCCCTTCTCTCCTCTCACCTCACTCTGTTTCATTTGACTCTATCCTACAGTCACACTCTTGCACAACTTTCACACGCGCCCTCATGGTGAGGCCCTTCCATTGCACTTTGGTTGGGCTAGCTTCTGAGGACGCACAAACCTAGCATAGGTACATACAGACGCACACATGCATCCAAGCACTGCTTTATGCGTCCTGATATCGCCCAATGGACTACGGTCTGGGGTGGAAAATGGCGCGCCTCCGTCAGTAGAAACTAGTGAGGCAAACATCTAAGCAAAAAACAAAAAAATCGATATATTCTCGTAGATACAAGACCCAATCAGGGTCAAAGTTCCATCTGAATTGACTTCTGTAGAAGAAGAAAATCTCATTGAGATGTGCTGCGACAATACACTGAAGAGAAAAAGTGGCAGCATGGAACTAACTGACTTTTGGATATCGATGGAAGATGAATATCCGTTGCTAAGTGGTAAAGCTTTGCGAATCTTATTTCCATTTTCGACGCCATATTTGTGCGAAGCTGGGTTTTCCGCGGTCGCTGTGATAAAAAGCAAGTATCGTGAGAGAATCAACATGAAACAGGAAATGATGTTGGCTGTGTCCAGTTTGATTACAAGATTTGAGAAGATGTGCAGTGAACAACAAGCTCACCCATTAAACTAATTACGATTTATTTATTCAATGCTCAAAAGATGTACTTATTGAATACTTTTTTATGTAAATTGCTTGAGAATTTGAAATACGTTTATCGTTTGTTTTTTTTTAAATTATCCAACCTAACAGCACCACCAACTGCGCACTGCAAGTGTTAGGTAGGTTTATGTTCTGAATTTGGGTGCCGTGGAAAAGTCCTGGTACACTCAAAAAGCCGTTAACCGAAACAGTTTTGGAACCACTGGCACATAGTATATTGTCTTATCAGCAGAGTGATGCCCAGAGTGGAAAGAATAGGACAACTGTAACATTCCAAGCATGCATCTGTTGACTAAAGCAGGGTGTGTTTTTGGGATATAAACTTCAATTTGTTTAAATATTGTTATCGAGACCAGCACTACAAGTGCTCGGAAAATAATTTCCTTAAGAAGGTTCGGCTGCTGTGGTGGCCCTAAACTTCGCAGGGAGCGAACACGAGCAAGTAGAAGATGTATTGGCATGTAAATTTGACTTGGATTACTTTATTGTAACATGAATTCCCTCTTCCCGCTTCGGCGGTACTACGGCCAATTTAGTTTCTGACATCAAATGGAGTGTGAGGTGTTAGCGATCTCACATTTCAAAGGCTCGGCTATATCTCATCTCCTTCGCCGCTTTTACTTCTCGGACTGAACCGGTACCCATTTAAGGCTGGGTCGACCCGAGAGCCATTACCGTCGGATAAAACATTACCGCATTAACTGGACCACGACCACTCAGATGCGAAGCCATGAAACCTATGGTGAAAAGCCTAAGCAAAGCAATAATGCAAGCAACCACCGAGACCATCCCAAGAGGGGCAAAGAACAATTACTAGCCATATTGGAATCATGAACTGCAGAAAGCTGAGGATGAAGTCTCAAATGCTAGGAACACGGCAGAGATAGAGCAATCTATTGAAGCAAATATCTCCCTCAAGGCCATCACTGCGAAATACAAAAGAACACTGAACCAAATAACAAGAGACAGTTGGAAAAAAAAACAGAAAGCCTCAATCTAGATAAAGAAGGGAACAAACTATGGAAATTAGTCAAAGCCATGAATGATGAAATACCATCAAATAAACACATTACCATCAAGCAGGGTGACATTTGGCTTACTGGGAAAAAAAAGCAGCAAACGCTTTTATAGAACATTATGCCAGAGCAAACCACATTGATGTCCCTACAGATAGGCAGACAGATATAAATGAAAAACAGAAGAGCCACGACAACAAGATGGCACCAGAGGAGCACATGGTGGCAAAACTAACAATCAATGACATGAATGAGGCCATGATAACTTTAAAGAAAAAGAAATCGCCCGGAAAAGATAGGGTAACAAATGAAATGCTGATGGGGCTGGGCCAAACAGCAAAGAGGAAGTTACTGTCAGTCCTGAACCAAAGCTGGAAAAGGGGAATTGTACCGCAGGCATGGAAAGATACTGTACTTATACCAGTACCAAAAAAAGAAAAAGATAGAACAGATCCAAATGGATATAGGCATATCAGTCTACTGAGCTGTGTAGGTAAACTGATGGAACGCAGGATAAACACCAGACTGATGTGGCACCTGGAAGCACAACACATATTAATTCCACAGAAAGCAGGATTTAGACTACACAGATCCACTGATGACCAGATCACTCTCATAGCTCAGGAAATAGAGGATGCTTACCAAGAGAAAAAGCATACAGTAGCGGTTTGGGTGGATTTAGAGAAGGCATTTGACAAGGTTGGGAAAGAGGGACTTAACGTCAAGCTACAAAGAAGTGAAGTATCTGGGAAAATGTACAGATGGATCAGTCCCTACCTCGAAAACAGAACAGCCAGAGTCCAAGTACAAGGCCAGATGAGCAAAGAGGTGGCACTGGAGCAAGGAGTACCCCAAGGGTGAGTACTGTCAGCCCCACTTTTTCTGGTGTATATAAAAAACATCATACAGAATATACCAAGAAGAGTCCACAGCTCCATGTTTGCAGACGATCTGGCTATGTGGACCTCTAAAGAAAGTCTCACGATAGCAAACAATCGGATGCAGTAGGCCCTAACATCGCTGGAGGAGTGGGCGAAATCATGGCTGGTCAAAATAAATTAAGAAAAAACAACATGTACGATATTTTCCCTTTCAAATAAACCGCAGAACACCAAAATAAGTCTTAATGGCAAATATATGCGGCTAAACGACAACCCAAACTACTTGGGCGTCACATTTGATCGGCGCATGACATGGAAAAGTCAGATCGAGAGAACCGAATGAGAGCCAGACAAAGAATGGCAATCATGAGGAAACTTTCTGACACAAGCTGGGGAGCAGACGAAAGAATACTGAAGAAACTGTACACTGGAAGAGTGAGACCAGTTCTCGAGTATGGCATTCCGGCATGGACAACAGCAGCAAAGGCGAACTTTGATAAAATTAGCAAACTTCAAAACCAAGCCATGAGATTATAACAGGAGGCATGAAGTTAACGCCAATTGTAGACATTGAAAAGATTAAAAATCTGCAATCCATGACCGACAGAAGAGACAGCAGAGCCCAGCAGCAAGCAGAGAAACTAAGAAGACTGACAGACCATCTAATGCATCAGAGACTAAATAGATTTGGAAAAGGGAAACTAAAGCGGAGAAACTTCGCAGAAATAGCCAAAGCAAAGATGAGCGAAGATCCTATGAATACCATAACAGCACCAAAACCCATCCCTACTGTACGCAAACCCACCTGGAAGCAATATATCATTCCAGAGGTAGTAGAAAATATACCAGGTATTGGAAACAAGAATTGCCAGACTGAAAAAGAAAAAAGAGACATAACCGTGAGGCACATAGAGAAAAACTACCCAAGCATGGACTGGACCCATGCGTGCACCGACGGTTCTGTAACAAACACAACACAGAATGGAGGGAGAGGGGTATTCCTGAGCCTAACAAATGGTAGAAAAATAACACTGTCAGTGGCAACTGGAAAATTCTCAATCAATTTCAGAGCGGAGGCAGAGGCACTGAAGGCTGCAGTGGAAGCAATGCTGACAGGCGAAAGCAATGATAGCCAGAAAGTCCTGTTTACAGATGGTTTTGCACTAAAAAGCCAAAAAAATACTGAACTTAATGATTTAAGAACAGTACTCAGTCAACTATGCCAGCAGTCCGCACCAAAAAGAGAAGTAGTACAGTGGGTTCCATCCCACTGTAACATCCAAGGCAACGAGGAGGCAGACAGACTGGCAAAAGAAGGTGCAAGACTACCACAACCAGATTCTAGTGTGACCTATGAAAAGTCCAAAAGGTTTATTAGGGACAGATACAAGGCCAAATGGGAAACAGATCATACTGGCTACACACAAAAATGATGCCTATTACCAGTTGAACAGAAGAGAGCAGGTCGTGGTCTTCAGACTTCGCACAGGCCACAACAGACTGAGGTACCATCTATTCAATGAACTGAAGATAGGTGGCACTGACGAATGCACATGTGGTACAGGGAAAATGACCGCTGAACATCTGCTGCAAAATTGCACAACATACGAGGACCAGAGAAAGCACATGTGGCCATCACCAGTGCCAACACTTGACAAGCTCTATGGCAGTGTCGACAGTCTCAGGATGACAGCTGCTTTCTTCGAACAAATTCAAATTGACGTCTGACAGCGTACGAAGAAGAAGAAGAAGAAGAAGAAGAAGAAGAAGAAGAAGAAGATGCGAAGCCAGCAAACAAACTACTGCCCTACGCTGCTCCACATATGTATATACGTATGTATTGATTATGTATGTATGTGTGTACTAGTATGTATGTATTTATTATGTATGTGTGTGTGTACTAGTATGTATGTATATATGTATGTACGTATGTATTTATTATGTATGTACGAGTATGTATGTATGTATGTGTGTATAATCAATTAATTGTGTCACCATTTCTCGTGTTCTAAGGAATGCGTGTGTTGGCATATCTTTATTTCTCTCTGTAACGCTATTCTTTCTGAGATGTGGTATTTGTATTGAACACAGTCTCAGCAGTTGGACATGATAGTGGTTGATCGACGCAACGGGCCTTTGACCATAGATATCATTTTATTTTATTTTGTTTCTAATATAAGTATTTAACAATAGCACTATCCATTTTTAACTTCAGTTTATAACAATGGCCCCAACTGTTTTGTAACTTTTATTTTTAGTATTAGCTCCAACTGTTTCTAATTTCAGTATTTTCCTTGTTTTTATCAATTTTTCCGACTTTTTTAAGTTACTTCTGTTTTTAACTTAAGTAACTGCAAATGAAGTGACAGGTGAATGATGAATGACTTGCACATGGCAGTGCGGCACGCTTTGGGGCGATAATGAACATTGGCTTGATGAATAATTAATTCATGAAACCTCCGTCCCAGTCGGTTACCTGCGAAACGATTTTATTGATTCGCTAGTGAACTGTGACAGTGTTCCCAGCCGAACACTAAAAATTACGGACGAGAATTGCCAACATTTGTGTAACAAAGTTGACAAAACGTGAAAGATTTGTAACGATTCATAGATTCAGTTCACAATTTGTATCTGACTTTTGACGTTTGACTGGGTCATGACGTTCTATAGTTTTTTTTCTGGATACCAGAGGAACTGTAGATTGGGTTACATGAATAATGACTTGACTGGGTTAAGGAGGTTGTGAATTGCTGAGTTCAGAGAACAATAATTGACTGAGTTATATAAATCATGTATGATTCCGCTACGAGATACCGACTTAATGCGTCAAACAATCACTGTCTAACTGATGTAACATAATAATGACTGACTGAGTTGAGAAACAGTCACTCAGTGAGTTATGTTCACATTGACTGAGTTAAGGGAATAATTATTGATTGAGTTATGATAATATTGAATGAATGCGTTACGCTGTTATTGACTGTTTGGGTTAAACTAGTAATGACTGCTTAAGTTATGCTGCAATGACTAACTGAGGTGCATTCTAACGACTAAGTTACAGCTAAAGTGACTGATTGAGTTACACTAACAATAACTTATTGAGTTACACTAAAAGTGACCTCAATACGATGTTTTAATAGTGACTGATTAAAGGTACACTAATTATGACTGATTAAGTTACGTGCAATTGTAGTTTAGCCGTCAAGATATTTGTCTTATGGAATTGGTTTTAAAGAAGAGATATTATATAATCTATAAAGAGATCTTGACTAAAGAATATGTATAGCAAAATTTTTTGACCACGAAATGTGTACATAATGAAACATTTTGATTAGGGAATGTGATTAAGAGGAGATATTTTGATTAGAGAGTGAATAAGAGGGGAGATTTTGATTAGAGAGTGAATAAGAGACGAGATTTTGATTACAGAGTGTGAATAAGAGGAGAAATTTTGATTAGGGTGTGTGAATCTTCTTCTTCGTACGCTGGTTACAGCGATATACATTGCAATGTTTTACTTTGTTAAGCCTGTGGCCCAGTACACCCGATTTCAACACGCGTTTCTGTAGGGATGCCCTCCTTAGCCTTTGGCTGTCCCCATCTTACCTGCAAGGCAGAAGTTGTTTTTGGTCAGAGTTTTCTCTCTTAGGGAAGTTGTCTTGCAGGACTATCAAGTCTTCCGCACTCGTGTCTATAGGGTGTGGCAATGATATGATATGATATAATGGACTGTATGTACTAGATTTTGAAGTATCTCGGAAGAGAGGCAGACCAGTGTGTCTGTGTCCCAGGATCGTCACCTCCTGCCAGAAACGTACCATATGCATGTGAGTGAGGTATCTCCTTCCTTCTTTTCTTTTCTAGGCCCATCTGCAGTGATGGAACGCCTAGCATTCCCCGCCACCTGGGAGGTTGTCACAATAAGGCAGAGGTGCAATGTCCGCTGGCCTGCATCGCTTCTGCGTCCATTGGGATGACTGATAGCAGACAGGTAAAGAGCGAGGCAGGAGTGCATTTAACCAGGGGACAAGCCTGGTCTTGGCACGGAGATGTTGTTCGCCTGGTGTGCGGACATATCTCATGATCAAGGGCTGAGTCTCAACAGTTCGCAGTGAGGTGGCTGCTCTACTGCTTGCGACACCCCGACCGAGAACTAAGTCTTCTACTAGTGTTTTCACACCTCAACGCTATATGGGGTTAATATCGAGCAGCTTTGATCGGCTGACGACAGAGACCTCTTCTGCGCTCGATCGGGTCGGGCTGAGACGCGATCCCCAGGTCCCAAACATATCGTAGCCTCCAATCGAAGTTGTGCTGAGACTTAGAGCGGGATTCCGGCTTAGAGGCGTTCGACCGTAATCCCTAAGATAGTAGCCTCGCTCCATTGGCTTATCAGCCAAGCACGTGGACCAAATGTCTGAGACCTGCGATTCCTCTCGAATTAAGCAGGATTACCGTAGCAACACCCTATCATTAGTAGGGTAAAACTGACATGTCATTCGAAGGTCTAATACCAGCACCCGTTCTCTATTAGACCCAACGAATCAAGAGAGAGATTTTTAGTCAGTCAATGACCAAGTCGACGGTATCTGATCGTCTTCGCGCCTCTGACTTTCGTTCTTGATTAATGAAAACATTCTTGACAAATGCTTTCGCAGTAGCTCGTCTTGCGGCGATCCAAGAATTTCACCTCTAACGCCGCAATATGAAGGCCCCCGTTTGTCCCTGTTAATCATTACCTCCAGTTCCGAAAACCAACAAAATAGAACCGAGGTCCTATTCCATTATTCCATGCACCATTATCCAGGCTGCCGAGGCCTGCTTTGATCACTCTAATTTTTTCAAAGTAAACGCGCCGGCCATCCAGGACGCTCAGCGAAGTGCACCCGTGAAAGAGAGCCGGCAGACGGTAGAGCAGGAGACAACGGGCAGTGAACCGGCGCGAGCCGGACCGCTCGCGTGCGCCTGAGATCCAACTACGAGCTTTTTAACTGCAAGAACTTTAATATACGCTATTGGAGCTGGAATTACCGCGGCTGCTGGCACCAGACTTGCCCTCCAATAGATCCTCGTTAAAGGGTTTAAAGTGTACTCATTCCAATTACGGGGCCTCGAAAGAGACCCGTATTGTTATTTTTCGTCACTACCTCCCCGTGCCGGGGGTGGGTAAGTTGCGCGCCTGAAGCCTTCCTTGGATGTGGTAGCCGTTTCTCATGCTCCCTCTCCGGAATCGAACCCTGATTCCCCGTTACCCGCTACAAACATGGTAGGCATGTCACGTACCATCGACATTTGATAGGGCAGACATTTGAAAGATGCGTCGCCGGCACATGAGGCCATGCGATCAGCACAAAGTTATCCAGAGTCACCAGTGGGGACGCCGCAACCCCGCGAGGGGAAACGACGATTGGTTTTGAACTAATAAAAGCGCTCTTTCCGCGAGGGTCAGAGCTTGGTAAGCATGTATTAGCTCTAGAATTGCCACAGTTATCCAAGTAGGATCGTGTCATCTAAGGAACCTCGACTGATTTAATGAGCCATTCCCGGTTTCACCGTGAGACAGTGTGAACTTAGACATGCATGGCTTAATCTTTGAGACAAGCATATGACTACTGGCAGGATCAACCAGATATCTGTCGAAGACGGACGAACCACACACACCGGTTGGCGATGGATGGTTGTGTAAAAAGCCTCACCAGGACGGCCGAAGGGACCGACTGACGGACGGACGGTTGTTCCGTCCCTGACTCCGTTTCCCTATGACCGCCTGGCAGGTACCCGTACACACACCAGGATTCGCTCGGGGAGGGATGGCAGCGATCTGTGCAGAACGGATCCCAACGACCACGGCGATGATTTTCACTCGGACTAGAGACGATTTTTGCCTGCCGGCCTGCCCTTTTCCCACCGGTTGGTCGGGCGAGGACAGGGCCTTTAGGCACGATTCCTGCTTTCCATTTACCGATCCAAAGCTTATTGCGAGAGAAGGACCACAAGTGAGACGAACTGTCGAGAATGGCTATATGCGCTAGCCTTCGACGAACCAAATGGACTGACAAAGCTTCTCGATACGGACTACAGTAACGCACCGTTACCAGCTGTACGACTCCACAAAAATTGGTCCTGCTACAGTGCCGGGGAGAAGCGGGCGAACTTGTTGGGCAAAGCCCGCGCTCTCACTCCTCCTGGCGGGACTGAGATCGCTGTACGAACACCGGATGCGAGTCAATCGAGCCACCGAGAGACCAACCCAAGATTGGGTGTGTGAATAAGAGGTGAGATTTTTATTAGGGAGTGTGAACGAGAGAAGAGATTTTGATTAGAGAGTGTAAATAAGAGAAAGGATTTTGACCAAAGAAATGAATAGATTTTGATTAGAGATTGCGATTAATAGGACAGATTTTGATTAGAGAGTGTGAATAAGAAGTAAGATTTTGATTAATTGATTAGGAAGTGTGAATAAGAAAAATGCTTTTAATTAGAAAGTGCGAATAATATGAATAAGACAAGAAATGTTGATTAGGGAGTGTGAATAAGAGGAGAGGTTTTGATTAGGGAGTGTAAATAAGACGAAAGGTTTTGATTAGAGAGTGTGAATAAGACGAAAGGTTTTGATTAGAGAGTGTGAATAAGACGAAAGGTTTTGATTAGGGAGTGTGAATAAGAAGAGAGGTTTTGATTACAGAGTGTCAATAAGAGGAGAGATTTTTATTAGGCGTGTGAATAAAAGGAGAGATTTTTATTACAGTGCGAATAAGAAGAGATTTTGACCAAAGAAATGTATAAAAATATCGATTTTCATTAGGGAAAGTGTTTAAAATGTGAGATTTTTACAGGGCTGTATTTTTAGAAGGGAAAAGTGTAGAATATGTGGTTGAATTTATGAACTTAAAGTGTTTGGATCAAGTATTGTTTATAAAAGATTTTGAATTTGTGATGCTAAATAGAGACTGGCCGAACTTTTTGGATGTCTGACTATTTCAGGCGACACGTTTACAAAACCACGTTTTTTATTCTATCGGCGACTAAATAAAAGCCCAGCACGCACACTTTGTGGCAGCTACAGGAACGACCTTTATTCCTCGGTTCTATAAATCTTCCAGACGGAATCTGGCAATAGGAATAAACATCTGAATTATAGCGTTTTCTAAATGCCTATAAACTGAAAGACGATTACTATGGTGCCCCTCTGATAGAGAGATTAATGTGGTGTGTCTCTGACAGAGAGATTAATGTGGTATGTCCCTCTGACAGCGAGATTAATGTGGTGTATCCCTCTGACAGAGAGATTAATGTGGTATGTCCCTCTGACAGAGAGATTAATGTGGTGTATCCCTCTGACAGAGAGATTAATGTGGTGTGTCCCTCTGATAGAGAGATTAATGTGTCCTCTGACAGAAAGATTAATGTGTTGTGTCAGTAAACAGACACGAGTATAACTTTTGAACTGTTCTAGGCCAAACGATCAATTTTATTGATATCTTTTATACGATCAAATATACAGATATATTGTCTTGAAAGAATGTTAATCTCTCGATCACATTTTGCATACAGGTATCTTCGTGTCTGGGACAAAGTTCGTGGAAAAGGGCGATCGCATCCATTTGGTGTGTAACTCCACGGGTGTTCTTGACTCACCTGAAGATCTGGACTGGTTCAAGGATGGAATCAAGCTGACGCCAGATGGCGTACGTCAGATAAAAATAGATAAATTTCATGTTCGAGCAACCCGGACTCTGGTCGGTGTTCTGGAGATCAGACATAGCAAGATGGAGGACACAGGAACGTATGTCTGTCGGAGTAGTGACCTGTCGATCACAAGCACAAAAGTCCACGTACTAAATGGTAAGACAGTCAAATATATGTTGTCTTGTGTTCACTGAATGTTCAATGTTACTGGAAATCTCATTGTACGGGATACTAGCACTGAAATACATGTGCTAAATGAAGATAGTAAATTGTTATATTGTGGTGCTGCTAATATTAAGTACAAAATAGAAACTACGAGGAGGCTGCAGCAGTACTGTGAATTAAAATTAAGTGTACACAAATTGATAATTGTTGTTCAGATACCACGCACCAATAGAAACAATAATGACACCTACCCTTAGAACAAAAAGAAAAGATATTCATCAGAAACAATAGATAATTCATATAAGAAACAAACCATCATAAAAGAAAAGATAAACACATAAAAAGTATATAGGAATATACACAAGCAAATTCTAGCTACATGATCTGCTTGGGCTGTTGGCCATTTTGGACGGAAGTTAAAAGGATGTCTAAGTCGGTATTCGGAGTGATAGAAGTGAGAAGTTGAATAAGCTGATAGGTCAAGCGAAAAATGGGATAATGACATAAACCATATAAGCATGCTATATAAACTTGCTGGAAAGAATACAAAAAAGAGCAACAAAGCTGTTAGTGGGATTCCAGATTTACAGTTATAAGGAAAGACTTGGAATGCATTACCACAGGAGGTAGTGGAGGCAGGGACAATTAATGCATTTAAGAATAAATTGAATGCGTGTAGCTTTTAGAGCAAGCTAATGTAAATGAAACTGGTTGTATACAGACTCTGCAGAGTCTTCTAAACAAGTATAAAGACCTTACGTTAAGTTACATACACAACAAGACAGAGATAAAAGCGTATAAAGCGATGAAAGGTTAGTTGCGATAGAACCTAAGCAAATGTGTGGAAAACGTCGTGGAAGACAGCACATGGGAGAGATCAATCTTTTCTCCAGCTCCATCGATGCCAATCATCCGAGGATCAGAAAACGATGCTTGTGATTATAGTATCGGTCATCCCATGGTTGCTAAGACATTGGAGTGG
Organism: Ariolimax columbianus; assembly: GCA_036924085.1. Classification (NCBI taxonomy): domain Eukaryota; kingdom Metazoa; phylum Mollusca; class Gastropoda; order Stylommatophora; family Arionidae; genus Ariolimax; species Ariolimax columbianus. Next base: position 128,818,960 of record JAVGWX010000003.1, on the reverse strand, counting down.
TTGGCGACCGGTAAACCGAGGTTCCTGTGGATGTCATTAAAGTATTGCCGGAAGCACGCATAGAGTTCCAAACATCAATGTGTGTCATGCTACACTGGTAGCCTACGATGGAATATATTAGCTTGCGGTAAGCATAACTGTATGATTCTCATTGTATGAATACAGGGCGTACTCCAGTGATCAGTGATTGGCTACAAAATTGGAATAATGCTATGAGTTTAATAATCCAGTTACTCTAATTCCAACATTAAGTTATATGTACACAATGTTACTTAAGTTAATTACTTGTTGTATTAACATCAGATTAAATAGTACATCAACGAGCTTGCGACTACTTGTGCTAAATACAACATGCGAATTAACTAGAACAAAACAGAAACAATGAGAATCAGCAGCACACCTGGGCCACTCAACATAAATTTCAATCATATTGCTTTTCAACAGGCCCATGAGTTCAAGTGTTTGGGCAGTATTTATTTCGGATGACGGCAAGATCGACAGGTAAATAAAATCTAGGTATCAGAAAGATTCTGCAACGCTCCAACGGCGTCACAACTGCTTAGGCACCCGAGCATTAGTTTGGCAGCAAAGCAATAGCTGATAGACAGTGTATTTAGGCCGACTCTGTACTACCAGTGCCAAACATGGTTTATGTCCTGGGCGCGCGAAAGCAGGATTTCGACGTGTAAAATGAAGTGTTTGATGAAGGCCATTGGTGTTACCAGGAAAGACATAATGCGGAAAGACCACATTCGTAGTATGGTCGGCACAACGTCTTGTGCCCAATACATTTCCAGGCAGACAATAAGTTGGTTTGGTCATCTCATGAGAATCCACTCTTACCAACTTCCACTGATGGCTTGCAACGTTGGTAGATCTGGCACAGAACAAGGGGACGACCTTGAGGCAGGTGGATAAATGACATTAGAGTAATTGTGCAGCGACACAGGCTCACATTGACCGACGCAACGCACTTGGCGCAGGACAGACGACAAGCTTCTCATGGCGCTCAACGGCACAATGTAAATCAAACTAACTATTAAATAGTACTCTTGACTAGTGGTTCATGATCAAGAGATGGCCATCCTATTTGGGTACCAAGTGGCTACTGTCACCGACATTGTTGGCTTTTCAAGACTGTCTCTTTAGCTCAGACCATAACAACGTACAAATTCCAAGCTCTGTTAGAAATCGAAAATATTATATTAAAATGTCGATTACAAATTTGGTTTCAAGAACAAAGAGCAGAATTCGCAAGATCCTAGTGCTCGCTTCCTATTCTGTACCAATTTTTTTTAAAATTAATAATGTGTTTATTCCTCTTTTTCTTCATTATAGATTATATTTCATGAATTATTGTAATTAAAATAAGTTCATGTAAAATAAAAAGTGCTTAAATATCATTGCTAAACTTCACTTTATTTGCGTGGTGGCATTGAGTTCATGGAATAAATTAATACTTCCATTGTGTCACAGCCACGAAAAGGTTGCTCTCCACCAAGCCATGGATCTGTCATCGTCTTAATAATTGTGATACTCTTGGGATCTGATATCTTCGTAAAAAATTCAGAACCCTGGAGATCTGTCATTGTAATAAATTGTGTACTCTAAGGATCTGTCACCAAGCGTATCGCTATAATAATTGGAGTACTCTAGAGGTCTGTGATTGTCTTTAATTGACTTACTCTAGGAATCTGGCATCGTCGTAAAAATTGGGGAAGTGTATGGATCAAAATCTTCTGATTAATTGTGGCACTCGAGGGAATCTATCATCTCGGGGATAATTGTAATAACTAAATAATGATGTCACTCTGTGTATCTATAGTGACTTCATTAGTGTGTACTCTGAATAATTGTGGTATTCTATGGATCTGTCATTGGTTACATAATTGTAGTATTTTGTGGATCTGTCATTGCCTGAATAAGTATGGTCTTCTATGAATATGTTGTTGGGATCATGATTGTTGGCTTTCAAAAATCTGTCATTACTTGAATAATTGTTATTTTGTATGAATCTGTTACCGATTTAGTCATTATGGTGCTGTATGTATATGTGAATGCCTTTATAATTTAGTACTCGATATGTCATCTTCTGGTGATACGCTTGAATTAAAGTACACATACTTAAGGGTAATGCAGTTACGCATCAAGAAACGTATTAAAATTTCCGGTGGTTAAAGTTGAATGTTGCATCTTCATTCATGGCCCTCGATTATTGTTGCCTATAATTTCTGGTCCAAGTGATACATGCTCTTTGGTGCATTCAACAATAATGCAGCAGCATGTGTATCACACTATTTTCAAATACTCGATTCTCAAACACTCTGGCGTGGGCTAGTAACACGGCTCACAACCAGAAGGGTTCTATCCCCATCACAGCCCCGGCCGTTACCGAGGGGAAGCAAACCTTTCGAAAATGCAGGAGGAAGCAGGCCCTTACATAAAATGCATGCTGAAGTCGGATGCACTGGGCCGACATGCGCAAAATAAAACCAGTGCAACACACACCGCCTTGAGGATTTGAGAAATAAGGCGAACGCAAAACAACAAAAAACACTCGATTCAATTGTAATGTAATAAAAGATGGGTTAGTAATATTGTTGTTAGTATTGTTGTTAGAAGCCACTCGTATTGAGTACATCAATCTGTGGTAGTGGGTTACAGTTACAGCAAGGTCATGCTTAGATTAATCCTCGACCGATTGAAACCCCAAGCAGAGATCATCATTGCAGAGGAGCATGCATGGTTCAGACAGAGAAGAAGCACTACAGAACAGATTTTTAATTTAAGGCTGCTAAGCGAGAAATATCTAAAACAGCAGTAAACACTGTATCATGTTTGTTGATTTTAAGAAGGCGTTTGATAGGGTATGGCATAAAGCGCTATGGGCAACCTTGAGGATGTATAAAATCAACGGAAATATTATAACGGTCCTTGAACACCTGTATAACAAGGCGTCCAGCGTAGTTCTTGTGAATTGGAGGCGAGGGGACTGGTTTCGCACATCAGTTGGTGTGAGACAGGGGTGTACACTCTCTCCAACTCTTTTCAATATATTCCTTAAGAGAAATATGAATGAGGCACTTGAAGGTCACGTTGGTACTGTCAAGATAGGGGGCCGAACGATTACCAACTTTCGTTTTGCAGATGATATCGACGGGTTGGCGGGTTCAGAAGCAGACCTCCAGGAATGGGTCAGAAGGCTCTATGAAACAGCTCTTGACTATGGTTTGGAGATAAACGCTGGAAAGACAAAAAGGAATGACCAACAACGCCAAGGGCTTCAACATCAGGATAAAAGTTAACGGTCAGGAACTCGAAGTGGTTGACCGTTTAATAGCTTGGGTCGATTGTCCGTGATGAAGGATCAAAATGTGAGGTGTTGGCCAGAATAGCACAGACAATAGTGGCGCTTGCACGGCTTAACAAAATCTGGAAAGATAAACGGTTAGCACTATGCACGAAAATCAAATTAATGCATACACTGGTCCTGTCAATATTCCTCTGTGCTTGTGAGACATGGACAGTTACAGCTGACCTTCAACGAAGGATACATGCCTTGGAGATGAGATGTTTCCGAAGACTTTTAAACGTCAGGTACAAAGATCGAGTTACAAATGAGGAAATACGAGATAGAATTACAACAGCAATAGGGCCTTTCGAAGATCTCTTGGCAACTGTCAAAAGAAGGAAACTCGTATGGCACGGTCACATATCGAGATCAAATGGTCTTGCAAATACAATCCTTCACGGAAAGGTGCATGGTAGACGACGAAGAGGCCGTCCCAAAAAGAGATGGGAGGACAACATAAAAGAATGGACTAATCTCCGCTCCGACCAGAAGAGACATAGGCAGCGGCATCTGACAGAGAAGGGTGGCGTGGCGTTGTGATGATGTCTTTACCTGTGCCCCAACGACCTCACCGGTTACGGGATGACCTGACCTGACCTGACAGCTTTCTAAAATGGACACCATTTGTTGTGGCGGTTTTTTCTAATTAGGTAGAGTCAAGTTCATAACACCACAGAACATCTGCAGGTCCGCAAGCCAAAAGTTCATAAAACCACAGAACATCTGTAGGTCTGCAAGCCTTTTTTCAACACATCCCAAAGCAAATACAGTCCACCTGTTTATTGAATTCACACACGAATTTCCCACATGTATTTGATTACATGAAGAAAATGATGTGCATTATAATTGTTTCTGCTACAATGAAATTCACACTCCCTGCCTAGACCCTTCCTCTTTGTCTCTAGCAATTGTGCATTGGAATAACAAAAGTGACAAAAGAGTTCTTTATCAATAATTTTTTTTTTAATTTAGTATTCAAATACCAATGATTATGTCTTCCCTCCAGCTCTTCATGAACATTGTCAAGTTCAATTAAAAATTAAATCTGATTCACAAAGTAATGAAATGTCCATCTCTTTATTTCTGACCGAGTGGGCGTGGTCGGCGAATTTTTAAAAGATCAATGTTGATGTTGATAAGTTTACTAGAACGTAATCACAGGCCTAACCTACTGTCCGCTAATTAGATTGTCACATAGTTCGACATCTGCTCCTTTAGTACCCCTATCACCATAGAACTTACGTTTCCTATTTACTTTCTTTCTTATCTTCGCATTACATGATTTTATTTCTCAAAACTCTCACAAAACTATTTTTCTTTAAAAATTTCAATTTGTATAAGTTAAAATTATGACTAACAAATCCTGCCATTAATTGTTGGTACTCATTATATTATATTGTTTAAAGGAGCTTGAAAACCCCTCATTGTTTGTTGTAATAACTAAATTCTAGGGGAGTAATAATTTGAAATTAGTAACTGACAGCCATTTTGAATTCATTTTTTTCTCCATTTTTTGGCACTGATGCTAGACATTAAATTGAAGTTGTATTTGAAAGACGATTAATTGTACTTTCCAAACAGCCCAACAAAATTCAATTCACCGAACAAAACGCATTTTGACCAGATTTTAGGTGGCACTTTCCCATTAACTTTTTCCCAAACGAGTTCAATTGGGTTAAAGTGTGAATGGTAAGGTGGCAGTTTCAAACACATATGACCATGCACTTGGATCAACTTGTGTATATGAAATATATTTTCCTTTCATATTTATATATATAAGGAAGAGTAAGATCATGGTCAACGTCCCAGGGGGTATTTAAAACCCGATTATGGTCAAAGGTTAAACTCTAGAAAGTGTTGCGCGGTTCAAATATCTGGGTGCAGATATGAATGCGGAAGAGTCTAGAGCAGAGATCCAATCAAGAACAGCGATGGCTATGATCGCCCTGATAAGACTGTGACTAATCTGGAAAGACAAGACCATTAGCCTTAAATCGAATCTGACTTTAATGTATACAATAGTCAACTCGGTATACATCTATGCGTGTGGGACTTGGACTAAGACGGCTATCCTACAACGCAAAAATGTGCGCAATGGAAATGAGACGCTTGCAAAGAATTCTTGGCATTTCATATTTGGATTGCGTTACAAACGAGAGTGTTATTGACATTTTTAGGAAGGAGTTAGGTCTATATAAAAACCTATTGACTATAGTGAAAACACGAAAACCGACATGGTATGGACATATGTCACGATCGGTGGGGCTGACCAAGACGATCCTGCAGGTCACTGTGCCTAGGAAGCGTGGGAGGTAGACCAAAAAAGATGGGCGGACAATATAATAAAGAAGACAGGAAGACTATAGCTGAAACTAATACCCTGGAGAAAAAATCAAGACGTATGAAGGGTTCGACAAACTGCAATAACTATGCCTAAACGACCTTCTAGGTTAGGGGCCGATGGTGATGATGATAAATATATATATATGGGGGAGCTGCAAAGCGCAGTTGTTAACGATCTGGTTTCGCATCTGAGTGGTCCTGGGTTCCCAGTTGAAGCGGGAATGTTTTTTCAAGACCACAAGGGATCCGGAGTCAACCCAGCCTTAAATGGGTAACGGTTCATTTCTGGAAGTTAAAGCGGGGAGGGAGATGCGTGGCACCCGCTCTCACATAACCGAGTCTTGAAATGTGAGATCGCTAACACTTCACACTCTTACGGCAGTAATGATAGGGATTACTTTGACTTTAGGCATCTGACGAGGCGTTGTGTTGATCCTCGCTTTATCCACCATAACCAATACCTCCCCAGTAATTTTTGCGCCAAAGAATAGGTTCCCGGCCCGAATCTCTATTACTTAATCTGTTACACCTATGTACTTGCTCACACAATTTTTATCTACATACGGAACGCACTGAAGGCTAAAATAACTATTCAAGACCAGTGCGCTTTGGGTTGAAGCTGAACAGATTTCGTAAAACACGGGGAAACATATTTCAAAAAATACTCACTGTCATGAAAGGGGAAATCATTTCAAAAGACTGGTTTCATTAGGAGCGCTGGTTGTTGTATACCCTAAATAAATACAATAAGATGCCTATTCAGTTTGTTTCAGGGCAGAATTCTGTGAAAGGATCACTCTCAACAGTGATTGGTTGTGTTGAGTACCGTTATTTGTTTTATTTCTCTGTGTGGATGATGCATGGATTGAATATAAGCCTTGCACAATTTGAGTGCTGAGTTTTGTAATTTAGTTGTTCTTTACATGTGACGTTTCATGTGTATCTTCTCAATAAGTCCGATGACCCTCCAATACAGTTGGCCATGCTCTGAGCCTAGCTAAGATAAGAAAAATGCCAAGGCCACACTGACAGCATGACGAATGAGGAAACTAACAATGCGGTCTAGCCCTAATATTGTAGAAGACTTAATCTCAAGCATTGAACACCACACATGTCACACAAATCAAAAGTCTGAGCTGAGTGTAGATGAGTTTTCTTGGTATGAAAGAAAGTTCTAGGAGAACAAAAAATAACTGTTCACATGAATAACTTAAGCGAATGTTTTCCCTTGGATCAGAAGAAGAAGAATATCGAAAACGACAGTGTACACAGTGACGCTATGTATGTGTCATCATTATACATTATCAGTGTCCAGCTATCATTATACATCATCAGTGTCCAGTTATCATTATACATTATCAGTGTCCAGTTATCAAGGCCCTTGATAGTATTCGTAATGTTGAAATAATTCAACGGTCTCTTTAAAATAAATTGAACCTTTGTTCGATGGTTATACATTTGAAAACAATTCGAAACTAAGACACAATTCTTAGACCAAATTTTTCGAAGATAAGAATCCTATGAACTCCAAATTGGCTGTGGGGTATGGTATATAAAATAATCCCTGCTCATGCTAAGCAGACATTTTGGGTTACGATTACCTTAGCCGTCTTGCCCAGAGGTAGTCAGTCAGTCGGTTTATAAAATTAGATGGCGTATGAAATTTCAGACTAATTTCAAAAGTAGTGTCTGTAACAGTGTAGAGGTATCTGAATTTAGGTACGTGACCATTGGCTAAAAAAAAATAGTGTATAAGCTCCACCCTTTCTCAAACAGCGTTCAGTACACACTACAGTTATACATTTCATCACGCTTATTCGTGTTACTTTGAAAAATGTACTCACTTGTTGTGAAGAGATTTTATATTCATCAACATCTTGAAAACAACGTAGTTACACATTTCGCTTTCTTAGATCATTGGTCTATGACCGGCATGGAAGTCAGTGACTGTCACGCCTGATTGCGTCATTAATGGCAGCAATAAACTCCCTCTATTACACTCGGTACGCAGCTTTCCTTCGTACGGAGTCTCATCCTTGATTCATAATTTCATTTCGGCTTCTATGGTTCTTCACTAAGTTGTTTTATGTCGTTCTTTTCTCGCATACCTTCTTGGGCCTATCTCATGACGGTTCTCATGATGGTGTGAGTTTCTCTTCTTAGTTCATGACCGATCCAATTCTCGTGTCGACCCGGTCATAATGGTGTGAATGTCATCTTGATTTCACCGAGCAAGCAGTTTTCGGTTGGTGATGGTGTTCTTAGACAAATTATGTGAACACATGACAATATCGATGTTCTTTTGCTTCCATCCCAGCACCCTGCACAACACAGAAGCACAGCAAATACATAGCCTTTGTGCATTCTTAAAATAGTGTTTAGGTTGTCATGTGAAAGAGCAGTTAGGGTGACATTATGTACCGACGTCATGGGGTTTGCTCTTAATAGTGGCCCCTAAAGCTGTCAATTATATTGTCTAAACGAAGAACTTCTACCCACCGCAGCAATTTTGATGTATTTTAGTCCTAAGATTTTGGGCAACCAATATTCATCTTTCAAAATGTTGTATGTTTGTTTTGAATATTTTTTGGTAGTATATACTTGCTCGTTTCTCTTGATCTGATTACCTCCCGTTGAGCAGATAACTCCGTGCATTCTCAGTACAGATGAGATTACACACATTAGTGACAGAAAGGTCATCTGAAGTACATCCAATACTTCCAGATGTCCATTCCAATATATTTGCAATCAAATATCATAAACAACAAAAGAGAATTTGGAAAACATCCGCAAATTTATTTTAAGAACAACGTTTTATAAACAGAAACGCCCTAATATAACTAAAAGTACTTATTATGTGGTTGAAAAAAGCATACCTTCGAAAAGACCTTAACACCTTCAGTCACTAACGTGTAACTTTTTATATACTAAAATAGAAGAAATGGGACAATTTAATATTTGAAATGATGAAAAAGTTAAGATATTTTAAATGTGAGATTCTCCCAGGAATTGAATGTTGTAGACAGACAAGAGCGCGCATACAAGTCTGTATCGTAATTGAAGAAAAAGGAGAAGATGAAAGCTATTCTCATCTCATCGCGTGCGTTAACTGTATTAAACAACGTTTCGTTGTCCAGGTCGAAGCGGGCAGCGACAGTGTGGGTGTGTAAGTCTATGTGTGAGTGTGTACGTCTGTGTGTGAGGGACGAGAGAAGAAAGAAGGTGTGTCTCCAGGCACTGTCCACGATGTTGATCAACTTGTTTGCTAGAGCCCATGTGCGTGATAGAAATATACATCGAGCGTTATGTATTTGAATACAGCAGAATCCCCTACAACAGGTTGGGTTAGAGTTAGGGGTTGTGCTGCAATTTCAACAGTCAGTCGGTCGAGTAGTACAAGCATTTTGAGAATGTCGATGGTGTAGTTAGCCTGTCTTATATTACTGGTTAATGACCAATAAATAGCAATCGTTTTATTTTGTATTTTAAAGTTGAAATTGACAAGCCAATGAATTAGGAAGACTTTTATTTAATTTTACAAAATCATTCTGGTTACCCTTTTAATAATGTGCTGTAACGATTGTAATCCATCGATCCCTATCTTGGTCCGTTTGCTGGCTCTTTACTTGCGAGGTCAGCCTGCATTTCCATGTCGTCCTGATGTACTATACATAACCTGGTGTTTGAGGGCTCTCCGCTGCTCTTTTCCTCTTCCCTGTGGGTTCCATTATAAACTTTGATCTAGATATTTTGTAAGTTGCAAGTATCTTCCTTTTCTGAAGCTGATTTTTACTCTCGTAACAAAATACAAACCTGTAATAATTTACTAAATGAACGATACTTGATCCAACAGATTTTAAAAACTTGTCAGACAAGTTTATATCACATCTATCCTTGACGTTCGCCTTTAATAACCCATCTTATGCGCGTATATGAAATGTATCTGCTACAAGTGCCAAGCTATTCCTACACTTTTTTTGTGTGAAAAACAATGGTCTTTGCAATTGCTGTGGTTACTCGCCTATTCTATTAATTCAGGGTTCTGTGTATGCGCTTCGATGTAGATTCAATTAACTGCTGGACATGAAACATGTGTTACCCATCACAGAGATGAACACAGAACATTATGTTGTGGGTTGCAACACACCTGATCAAATAGACCAGAATAATCTCGATCGATATGTCCTGTGGAGAATTGGTCAATACTCCAATCAGGTTGAGTGAAACTTGGATGTAAACAGACATAGTAAGATTGATATGGTTTCCAAGGGCATTTCTACTTCCTCTTCATTTAATTTCAGAGAAAACATATTGTTTGCTTTTGCATTCCTCTATAAATTGTGGGGAATTGTTTATAGACCCGACTATCAAAGTCTGAGGCCTTCTCGTCTCAGTTGGCTTTAGGATTGTGTGAATGGAGTGGTGTAGAATGCCACGCGTTGGAAAATATTCTACCACAGATGCGTAATACATAACTTCCTGATTGCAACAGTATTATAGCATATGTATATATATATATATATAAGGATAGGACAATGACCATTATCAATGCGTAAACCAGACCTAAAGTTATCATATAGAAGTTAACAGTTCAGAATGTCTCGCCTCGACTATAAGCAACATTTCAGGTAGCCAAAAAGAAATAAAGAGAAGAATTGTCAAGGCGCTACATGTCACGGAGGTTGACTAAATGGAAAAACTTACAGTAGAAGATTAACGAAATTACAAAAATAAAGATGCTGGAGATTTGCATTTTCCCGGTGACAACATACGGGTGCGAGACATGGTCAAACATACTTCTTCTTCTTCTTCGTACGCTGCCAAACGTCAACTTGAATTTGTTCGAAGAAAGCAGCTGTCATCCTGAGGCTGTCGACACTGCCATAGAGCTTGTCTAATGTTGGCACTGGTGATGGCCACATGTGCTTTCTCTGGTCCTCGTATGTCGGGCAATTTTGCAGCAGATGTTCAGCGGTCATTTTCCCTGTACCACAGGTACATTTGTAAGTGCCACCTATCTTTAGTTTATTGAATAGATGGTACCTCAGTTTGTTGTCGCCTGTGCGTAGTCTGAAGACCACGACCTGCTCTCTTCTGTTCAATTGGTAATAGGCATCATTTTTTGTGTAGCCAGTATGTTCTGTTGCCCATGTGGCCATGTATCTGGCCCTAATAAGCCTTTTGGACTCTTCGTAGGTCACACTAGAATCTGGTTGTGGTACTCTTGCACCTTCTTTTGCCAGTCTGTCTGCCTCCTCGTTGCCTTGGATGTTACAGTGGGATGGAACCCACTGTACCACTACTCTTTTTAGTGCGGACTGCTGGCATAGTTGACAGTGTACTGCTCTTAAATCATTAAGTTCAGTATTTTTCTGGCTTTTTAGTGCTGTAACCACGGCCAGGGCATCGGTAAACAGGGCTATCTGGCTTTCATTGCTTTTGCCTGTCAGCATTGCTTTTACTGCAGCCTTCAGTGCCTCTACCTCCGCTCTGAAATTGCTTGAGAATTTTCCAGTTGCCACTGACAGTGTTATTTTTCTACCATTTGTTAGGCTCAGGAATATCCCTTCCCCTCCATTCTGTGTTGTGTTTGTTACAGAACCGTCGGTGTATGCATGGGTCCAGTCCATGCTTGGGTAGTTTTCAGCTATGTACCTCAGGGTTTTGTCTCTTCTTTCTTTTTCAGTCTGGCTGTTCTGGTTTCCAATACCTGGTATATTTTCTACCACCTCCGGAATGATATCCTGCTTCTATGTGGGTTTGCGTACAGTAGGGATGGGCGTTGGTGTTGTTATGGTGTTCATAGGGTCTTCGCTCATCTTTGATTTGGCTATTTCTGCAAAGTTTCTCCGCTTTAGTTTCCCTTTTCCAAATCTATTTAGTCTCTGATGCATTGGATGGTCTATCAGTCTTCTGAGTTTCTCTGCTTGCTGCTGGGCTCTGCAGTCTCTTCTGTCGGTCATGGATTGCAGATTTGTAATCTTTTCAAGTTCTACAATTGGCGTTGACTTCATGCCTCCTGTTATAATTCTCATGGCTTGGTTTTGAAGTTTGCTAATTTTATTAAAGTTCGCCTTTGCTGCTGTTGTCCATGCCGCAATGCCATACTCGAGAACTGGTCTCACTCTTCCAGTGTACAGTTTCTTTAGTATTCGTTCGTCTGCTCCCCAGCTTGTGCCAGCAAGTTTCCTCATGATTGCCATTCTTTTTCTGGCTCTCATTCGATTTCTCTCGATCTGACTTTTCCATGTCATGCGCCGATCAAATGTGACTCCCGAGTAGTTTGGGTTGTTGTTTAGCCGCAGATATTTGCCGTTAAGACTTATTTTGGTGTTTTGTGGTTTATTTGAAAGCGAGAATATCGTACATGTTGTTTTTTCGTCATTTATTTTGACCAGCCATGATTTCGCTCACTCCTCCAAAGATGTTAGGGCCTGCTGCATCCGATTGTTTGCTATCTTGAGATTTTTTTCAGAGCTCCACCTAGCCAGATCGTCTGCAAACATGGAGCTGTGGACTCTTCTTGGTATATTCTCTGGTCAAACATACAAGCCATAAGAAAGAAGTAGAATCATTCGAGCCAAAATGCTACACGAAGAAGCTCAAAATAACTTGGGTAGTGAAAAAGAAAAACCTAGAAATCCTACAGTAGCTTGATATAGAACAAACCTAGCTAGTAAACATTACGTCTCGGAATTTGACATACTTAAGTCACATCAAACGCCACAATGGCTGCTTAGAAACAATGATGCTGGAGGGTATGGTACCTGGCAAAAGAGGCAGATCGAGGTGAAGATGGACAAGGAACATTACAGAGGCTCTGAGGTTGATAGTGGCAGAAGCGTGAGAGCTGGCCACGGATCGAGTGTCTTACAGTTCAACTGTCATGAGAGCCACGGTCTGCAGAGAACAGGACATCGCTTAGGCCATAGATATTACCACAACTGTACTTATACCAAGAAGATTGATATTACGAGCAGGTAGGAGAAACACGGACAGACTTTATTTTAAAAAAGACAGGCAAACACAGAAAGACATGCAGTGATAAAATATATCAGATAAACATTACAGGTAGATAAACAAAAACATGTATCTATAATAATAACAATGTTCGCTTAAGCGTCTGAGGCCAGTTGCGTCGGATGAACACCACCATGTCCAACTGCGTGCTGCCAGGCCTCCTCTAAGGCATATGGGGAGGCTGCTACCTGTTGGAGCCACGTGTTTCGGAGACGACCTCTCCGGCGCTTCCAGCCAGCAGGGTGGAGACCGTTTGCACTGTTGACTGTCTTTTGAAGGATCTGGTGAGCTGGGACCTCCTTGTCCAGTCGGACAACATGACCGAACAGAGAAATGCGGCGACGTTCCAGAATAACCGAGACAGGGGAGGGGGGGGGGGAGATGTGTTTTTGCTGAAATAAATGTAAGCATATTCGCGATGTGAGTGCTCGTATTGTTGGAAAGAGAGAGCCAGTTATTTACTTATTTATGTGTCAATAATAATAAAGAAGAGAAAGTTACCCGTCGCAAGCGAGGATGGTGACAGCATCAGACTTGTGCTGTGAGATGTGTTCTCATACGGCTAATGAGCGGCTGCCTGTTCTTAACTCACCGAATAACATCTACTTTGGGAATACGCTCATCGGGCATCCGAACATGTCCCGGCCATCTTATCTGGAGTGTTTTTCAGAATCGTATGGATGCTCAAATAGGAATCTTACTAAGAATGTCAGAGTTAGGCAGTTTGTCCTGCCACCTGATCCCGAGAAGCCTACGTAGACATCTCAAGTGAAAACTGTCCGGAGTGTCTGATATACATTGTCCATATTTAGCAGGCATGCAGCAGAGTGGATATCACTACAGCACGACACATTTACCCTATGTGACGACACTGGTGCCATGTCGGCATAGACGTTTGCTTGTAGCGTCCCAAACGCAGAGCGAGTCTTTGCAATCCTGCTGCTAATCTCAAAGTCGATTTTCGCCTCTCTAGTGAAGGACTGCTTTGTTAGGGGAAGTTATCGACTGCATGGAGACGATGGATCTCTACGGTAATGTTTGGTTCAATGTACGGCTTCTCGTGAGCGGGCTGAAAGATTGCTTCAGTGTTTCAAGTGTTGATCGTAAGACAAAAGTTGCTACATGTTGTCAAAAACTCCGTCATGCTTGAAATGCATACCTTGTTCTAATGAATTGTTAAATGCGCAGTTATCAACGAAAAGGCGATCGAAGATCGAGGTCACACTTACCTTGGTGTAAGACTTCAGGTGCCTCGGATTGAACAACCAAACTTGCGTCTTGTATCTCATTTGCTTTACAGTAGCAGTCTCATGCACACTTTCAGAGAGTATTGCTACAAAGATAACGTGTCGGTGCCAGCATACAAACCTGTTTGAGACCGTTAGTACTGGGAAGGCTACAGACAATTCTCCCTCGTGCACAAGCCAACATGTCATAATGAATCTACCGGTACAACCAAACTTTGTTATGATTTGTCAGAGCTCATTCCTGTTGACGGTGTCAAGGGCCTTGACCAGGCCGACAAATACTGTGTACATGTTCCAGTGTTGGTCTAGACATTTCTTCTGAAAATTTACATCCATTCAGGCAGGCAGATGACGGACGTGCAAGTAGGTAGATATGCAGGTATGTAGATGTAAATAACATAGGACAAACAAACATATTTCAGCAATCTATATATATATATATATATATATATATATATATATATATATATATATATGGTCCAACGGAATTACCAACTCGATACTCTTTGGGTCCGTACGGGGACAGAGAGGGCGAAGACGTCCAAGGAAGAGATGGGTGGACAACATCACTGAGTGGTCAGGCCTTCGTCCCGGTGAGATACGTCAGGCGGCGACAGACAGAGAGGGTTGGCGTGGGATTTTCATGTCTTGATGTGTGCCCCAACGACCTGATGGGTTACGGGATGAACTGAACTGAACTGATATATATTCATACAAACACTAGACAATTCGTACAATTCGCATTGTCACCTCAACCTATCTTACATATTTACTTAATTTCTTACTTACTTGTGTGTAAGCGGTTTAACCTCCTTGCACGTCCAGAGTATCCAGTGCAGCTTTCGCAGGCGTAGAGTAGGGTTGGAATAATGGGGGTACGGTAGACTTTGAGGCTGGTCTTAACGCTGATACGAGAACATGCCCACACAATCGAGCGCATTTTACCAAAGGCTATGCTGGCCTTCGCTATTCTGCTTGCCAACTCATCATCGAGGCTGACAGATTTCGACAACATGCTGCCCAGGTATGTGAATTCATCTACGACATTCAGCGTCGTGTGCTATAGAAGTCCAGAGGGTAACAAGCTGTCTTTCCCGGTACATCGTGGGAGTTGCAGTGGAGTGCAAGGAAGTCTGACCAACGGTCTATCGCGCCGTCTTTTTGCCGAGCTGGGGTACCATACTTCTGTCGACGTGCTGCAACGTCCATCCTTTGTTCTGAGTACTTGGCCATACCAACGACGTTTGACCTTGTTGTTTGCATCACTGGCGAATGATAACTGCCGTTGGTCAGAATTGTGAAGATTCTGCACGCGCTGGTTGTGTAAGGTCAGCCATGCATCTTTCGAGAATAGACTGGGTCACACGCAATTTGGTCTCCATTCCTTTTGTAAGTGACCATGTTTCAACAGCATGGCACGTTGCATGAAGTACAGCGGAGTTGAAGAGAGAGGCGTGAAAGATCCTATCCTGGCAACCATCCACGACTGTCTGGTTGGACAAGAAGGCCACCCAGCCGGCTCAGCGACGTCTTGTTAGTATCGGATCTAGATTGTTCTGCATGTTGAGGAATCGACCAAGAATAGCAATGTTCCCCAACGTCTTCCAGGCTATTTTATTGATTCGGTCATACTGGGCGAAATAGTTGCTCACGTTTTTTTAATTTTGGGGACATTCATTTTTAGTAACGTTCTCTTTCTCTCTTTGCTGAGCATCTCTAACATGTGATTGGCTTCTGCCACTGAATCTGTGATCAAGACTCTGTAGTAATCCCACAAATAATCCCGACCGATTATAGTTCATTAAATAATACAAATAATAAACCAGACCGATGTATTTGACATATTAACAACGTCAATAAATTAAAGCAACATTTCTCACAGTTTAATCACAGAAAACCAGAGCCACATATTTCATATGAAACAAGAATCACATATCTTACTACTTAATTACATTGAAGAAGCACCACTCAGACTTAATTATTTAATCAAACTAATAGACCTGGTCAATATATTTCACCAATTAATCACATCAAGAATACAAACAAATATATTTCACTTCTTAATGACAAAAACTAATCACACTTGTTCCAACGTTTAATCCAACTAACAAACCATGCCAACATATTTAACCATTTCAATCACACTATGCAACAGCTAAATAGTATCTTAGGCAAAAGAAACATTTTACAACTAATTTGGACAAGCTAATCGCCAACATGAACTTAAAAATTGCGAACTGTCCCTAATTTTCAAGATTTGCAACGGTCGTCGAAGGAAATTATTGAGCAGCGCCGATAGTGTGAATGTCGAGCGCATGATTTCCAAAGACGAACACCCTTGAGCGCTAAATAGATGACACATTCTATAACAGTTATCGAAACCTCATTTTCTGTTTGCCATTATTTGCGTTCTGGATTATGCCAGTGCAGACGTATTGTTCAAGATGTCTGGTGAAGGAATAAACAGCGTAGATTGATTTTGATATTTTTGCGGACAAACTAATTTGCAATCATATTACACCGATGATAAAGAAAGTTTCCAGCCTTTACTATATGAAATCGGTGGCTAGGAAATGTATTGGACCCAACATATATATTGTTAACCCTGTGCAACGAATCTGCGCTGATTGCAGAAAATGACGATTGATGTGTCGTCTTTCGTTTACCTCATTTTGTTGAAAGATGACCTTGAGCCTATTATGTCCAGTTCTCTGTCTAAGGATGACTTGCTTTTTTTAGTTAAATCATAGAAGCTGTTTTCTTCTCTAAAGTGAGGATGTTGATCAGTCCATTTTTCCATGAAGGTGGCTTTAATTATGGTCTTAGTCTAATCATACGTGACGGTCAGGTCTGATAGTGAAGACGTTACTCAACACTTTTCTAGTCAGCTTGCAGATTCATTAACATCCATATTCCAATGGGAAGGAATCCGCTCAACGACTAACTTTCGGTGTTCTCTTGAGAGATGTGTGGATTGCTTGAGATCTTTATTTTTATATTGTTTTAGAGCTGCTATTACTGACAAAGCATTAGTCAATAATATTATGTTTTCTTTGCGGATATCATGTTCGTGGATTACAGTCTCAGCAGTAA
This sequence comes from Ariolimax columbianus, assembly GCA_036924085.1. Lineage (NCBI taxonomy): Eukaryota > Metazoa > Mollusca > Gastropoda > Stylommatophora > Arionidae > Ariolimax > Ariolimax columbianus. The sequence continues at coordinate 128,801,905 of JAVGWX010000003.1, read as the reverse complement.
CATTCAGTACATCCATTTTCGAGCGGAAGGTGGTTGGAGTATACTATCGTTGCATGCATGGCCGAACTGTAGGGCCGAAATCAAGGAAGGTATATTTGTCTGTCCACAGATGGATCAGCTCAAACGGATTTGATGATATCCTCACAAGTAGTGGCAAATTAGCTTGGAGTACTTTTCAGCAAATGGCCAGAATCTTTCAAAGAAATAATAAGGCAGACATTACCAGGAATTTCTAGAAACCATCTTGCACCGCTTCGAAAGACTAAGGTGTAACATTTCATTGAAATGACGTTTCTCAATCCTGTCTGGATCTCATCCCGGTTAACTTGCAATGATGTCAGTGAAGAGCATGGGAAACGGTTTCATCAGAGCATTTCCACCCTCGAAAACAAGGTACCAAGGGAAATAGGATGCAGCATTGCTAGCTGATTATTGATGAACCCCTGTGAGAGATGCTCCAGAAACTCATTACACGCCACAGGCATTGTGGCGTCGCTCTGAATGATTTCCTCTATGAGGGTTACCATTAGGAATGAATTTGCAAATGTAGACAACTTTTTAAAATAACAATTTCAAATACTAGAGGTCGTCTGGTGTTTTAACAGCTATATTCAAATTCAGCATCTCAACCAATATAACGACAACTTGATACATATAAAAAAATCTACAGTTTTTGCCCAATGTAACACAGACAAAGATATTTCACTAATTAATTCAACAGAAATCTCCGACCGGTTGAATTTTTAAATCGGTCTAATAGTCCAGAGAAATACATTTCGCTAACAATCAGTTCCATAATTCAGACCAAATTATTTCCCTAATCACTCACGTGACTAGGTAGTCCCGACGTAGCCAAATAGCAACACATCAAAGTTGCATACAACTGCTGCTTCAACCATCAGCCACAAAAGTTCACCGTAAACATTGCACTAAATAAATAACAAATTGTGTACCTATGTAAATCATGAAAATAGCAATAACAGGTCACTTTTTTTCAAAATATCTATAAAGACAGCCAATCATATTTGTGAGAATAGCTAATCTCACAATCTGGTTGTGAGATTAGCTATCACAATCTGGTTGTGAGATTAGCTATCACAATATGGTTGTGAGATTAGCTATCACAATCTGGTTGTGAGATTAGCAATCACAATCTGGTTGTGAGATTAGCTATCACAGTCTGGTTGTGAGATTAGCTATCACAATCTGGTTGTGAGATTAGTAAACATAAGTACGGTTAAATATAAAAGGGTGGATGTGTGTCATAGGTTCTGTTTTTACAATTACACAATTTGTTTCGTTTTGTTTTTCAGCCGGATCTCTGAACGTCAGACGTGGTAAGTCAGTTTCTTATTCTTTCTTTGTGTGTGTGTGGGTGTGCGTATTTTGTGTCTGTGTGTGTGTGTGTGTGTGTGTGTGTGTGTGTGTGTGTGTGTGTGTGTGTGTGTGTGTCTGTGTCTGTGTGTGTTGGTGTGCATATACACACACAAATAAAGTCAATGTACTCCTAAAGTAGATAATTGCAAAAACATGAACAAATTGTAAAAGTTGATTAAAGTTTAGTTTAATCAAAATTTTTAAATGGGTATGGTCAGATACTGCACTGAGACGAGAACACAAACAAAATCTTCATTACGACCAATAGGCCTTCATCAGGGACAACAATACTGAACTAACAAATTAACATATAAGGAAAAAATTGTCAACTTATCTGATGACCCAGTCTGTCTAAGCGACCGGTTGGGCCAGATGCTTTACTGAATATGAAGGGGAGTGGTCAAACAAGGTGGCCAGGAGAGCGTAAGTAGTGAGGCAGAATGCGCCAGATAAGCCAGTGGTGGCCAAATATATATATATATATACATAAATATATGTATACATATATCCCTGATGAAGGCCTATTGGTCGTAACGTAGGTTTTGTTTGTGTTCTCGTCTCGGTGCGGTATCTGACCATACCAATTTTTAAATTTTGATTAACCTCAACCTTAATCAACTTTTACAATTTTTGTTCATGTTTTTTCCCATTATATACATCCATAGAGCCGCCGCAGCCTCGCCTTATTGTACTCCTAAAGCAGATACAACTGTCAGTAATTGTGTATAGAGAATTCATTGTACTAGGGCAGATGTTTTTCTATCGTGTACGATGTGTAGAGACTAGTCTATACTTTAACTGAGATTTGGTCGTAAAGGGAGTGACATGTTCTCAACCTCGCGCTTTGTCTTCCTTCAAATTAAGTCAGGTACCTATTTACAGCTCTGTAGACTTTCGTTCTTTTGGTAATATAATGTACCATCACCTGGTATTGAAAATCTACAGTTTACTCTGTTGTAAAAGGACACCTGACTATCTGTTGGTAGAAGGCAAGGCGATGAGGATGAGAATGAGTCACCACATCTCAGGCAAAATGTAGTGTCTGATTTGTGTATTACCTTCGGGTTCTTTCACAATTAGAAAATGATTGTGCCTTAGGAGGGGGGGGGGGGGGGGGGGGGGGTTGTCCTCGTTGAGAGTTTCATTTACTCTGTACAACTGAAAACATTCATGGCACAGTGAAGTTGAAAACATTTGTGGCACAGTAAAACTGAACACATATGTGGCACAGTAAAACTGAAAAGATTCGTGGCACACTATAGCTGAAAACATTTCTGCACAGTAAAACTGAAAACATTCCTGCACAGTAAAACTGAAAACATTTGTGGCACAGTAAAACTCAACACATATGTGGCACAGTAAAACTGAAAAGATTCGTGGCACACTATAGCTGACAACATTCCTGCACAGTAAAACTGAAAACATTCCTGCACAGTAAAACTGAAAACCTTCGTGACACAGTAAAACTGAACACATACGTGGCACAGTAAAGCTGAAAATTGGCCTCCTACAGATATTAGGCACTATACTTAGGACGAAAGAACGGGTCCACTTCCCGATATTGTGGATATACAATAAAAATGCTACATACGCCTCCCTTTTCGTGTGCACAAATGCTTTGGTGCAATTGTCTTCAAGGGAGAAAATTGTTTTGGCAGGCCAGCAGGATGAAAAATGAATGGAGATGCAAAATAGTGTGTGATTTGCTGTGCACAATGAGTGTGATATGTGAATGTACAATGTAATGCCATTTAAAATTAAATGTGTGTGGTTTGCGATCTGTGTAACGTGTGATGTGTGTCTCAATTGTTCTCATTGTGTAATAGTTGATGTGTGTGTGTCACCAAAATTATGTATGTAAAGCATGTTTGCTGTGCGCATGTTTTTCATCGTGTCCCAGTTTTTCTGTGTGTTTACCGTTATTGGTATATGTGTTTCCATATTTCTTAGCTGTCGAAGTTCATATATCATCATCATCCCGTAGCATGCCCTTTATAGAACGTCGCTCCCATCACAGTCTGTCTGAAAGAAACTGTTCCCCTTGCCAAAATAACAGCCAATGCCAACCATACCCAAGCATTTCTGGACATCTTGGTGTCGTCTTCTTCTTGGTATACCCCTACCTCTTTTGCCTGGCACCATACCTTCTATCACTGTTCTTTCAAGACCGTTGTGTCTCTTGATGTGACTGAAGTATGTACATTTTCTGACCAAAATTGAATTGATAAACCAATTCTCCTCTATGTTCAACTTTTGCGAATGTCTATACTTGTCTTTTTCTCTGTCCGGTGTATTCTGAGGATCTTTCTGTAACATTTTGACTCGAAGTATTCGATTCTTTGTCTAGAAGTTTTGGTAACCGTCCATGATTCGCAGCCAGATGCTGCCTCATGAAATACACAGGCTATCAAGATTTTCACTTTTGTCGTTTTGTTGGTTCTCTGTCATAATTTCTTCAGGCTGTACAGACTCTTGATTTATTTCGAGCAGTCGCCAGTTTTGTCAATTAATTTTTGACAATTATTTATATACATAAATAATCTTCTATAAGTGCATATTTGCTCACCCTGTCAAAGGTCATATATACATAATTAATCTTCTATTAGTGCATATTTATCACCTTGCTGAAGTTCATATATTCATAAATAATCATCTATGAGTGCATATTTCTCACTCTGTCGAAATTCTAAATGGTGTTTTGTGAGTGTATGTTTCTTTGCCCGTAGTGGCTTTAAATAACTGTCTTTATATACATGATTATCACTATGTCATCGTTCGCATGTGTATAAATGAGTTACTGTGCGCATTTTACTCAATTTGTCCATGTTCTAAATGTTCTGTGTGTATTTACTTCTCACCGTATCAAATATCGTCTGTGTGTAAATGTTACACTATCTGTGAACGTTTCTAACAGTGTCAATGTTCTTACACGTGTAAATATTACACTATCTGTGAACGTTTCTAACAGTGTCAATATTCTTACACGTGTAAATGTTACACTTTTTGTGAACGTTTCTAACAGCGTCAAGACTCTTACACGGTAAATGTTACACTATTTGTGAACGTTTTTAACAATGTCAATGTTCAAATTCTTCTGTGTGTGAATATTACACTATGCATAAACTCGCTACCCTGAATATTCAAGTGACCTACTTATCTCTTGCCCACAGGGACATCTGCAACTGACAAAGCGGAAACTGGAATTGACAACGAACAAATGGCGGACACTCTACCGAAAGAAACACACAAGGAAAATCTCAAATCCAAAGCTTCATCTCAATACTCATCTAGAACGATGATCATTATTTTCCTGACTGTAACTATTACTTTAAATGGAGAAATATTCCAAAGAACCTTTAGGTAGCTCTGTTTTTTTGAAGCTCTGACTGTGCCATATATGGAATATTTTCAACGACAAATTGTTTCTTACAAAATGGACGATAATGACGTCATTGAAACCCGTAAACTCGAGTGAATACGTTATATAATAAACATTCACGGAGGACCACAGTAATTTCTGCTGATCTTCAAGGTTTAACAGTGACAAAAACGATTGTTGAATATTTTGACAAAATGTGTATTTCTCCTGCTGATAAAAATATCGAGATGCAGACCATGTGATACATCTGTCGACTTTTTCAAATGACAACATAGATACTATTCGTGTAAAGTATGTGCCACAGACTTCCTGCAAGTAAGCAGTTTGGTTTCACATACTTAGTAGAGCCACAAAAGTGGTAAGGGGGAATATCGGGTACTTAATAAATTGTAATAGCGGTCATCAAGTTACATAACAGCTAAGGTACCTCATTCCCGCGAATCGAAGAAAGAAAGACGAACGGTACATTCAAAAACATGCAAGGTAACTGTACCATTTGCAGTAACGTACTGTGCAGATATTTCGATCTTAAAGGCTATGTTCAGAATAGCACACAGTGAAGCAAATGTTTAATCTAAGGTATACGAATAACAAACGTAAATTAATAACATTCAAAATTGACCAAAATCGTGAAAGGTTGAATGGCAGAGTTGATTCCAAGAAGTGTTTCAACCAATGACATCTGTCATATTGTGTTAGCCAATGAAAATGTTCACCAGGTGTGTGTCTTGTATGAGCCAATGGTAACTTGTGATACAAAGAGACGTCTTGAGTAAATCAGTAAACATTGTTGCCAAGAAGTGATCATTGAGGAAGCTGATTAAAAACTATGGACAAAAAGCGTCTTGATGAGTAAACTATCGTCAAACAAAGACGCATTGTATAATCGATTACATTCAGCTCATGTATCGAAACTCATTTGACACAGATTGTATATTAATAAATGCGTCACAGCAGTACTATTCTACTATTCGTCATTTGATATCCATCCTCTGCTACTGTGCTACACACATTGGCATGAAAAGGCTGACAAATCAGCGTGCGATAATAGCATCTTCGATTCTCACAGAAGGAATTAACTACCCGAAATATGAAACAATGATTGCCAAGAGATAATGTGTATAAAGTATATGTGTACCATAACAATAATAGTTGTCATATGAAAATGTTTCATTGGTACCCAACATATCAGATAAATAACAGTTGTTAAACCATGTACAATTGTTTATTCATGAGATGTTTTTTAAATTATTAAATGGTATAGCTAGTTATCCACATTTTGCAAGTTTGCTTGGCAAGATGTGGTATTGAGATTGAAATACAGTGATATGTTTAAAGCGGGCTTAAGAAGACATCAGTACGGAGGTAAACAAGTCTTGGGGAGTTCGACTAAACTAGATTGTACTTACTGGGAGACTTCACAAGCCAGACAAAGAAAATATACACAGGGAACGTTTGGTCTGAGCAAACAGACGACCCTGACCTATAGTTAAATTCTGGATGGCTGAACTAGGCTGACAAACAGAGTAGGAGTTAGCCAGAGAGGTGGCAAAAGAGTGAGCGGGAGAGAGACAGAAAGATTGAGCACAATAGATTAAGCAAGATGATGGATGAATCACGTGTTAGCTGTTTTCAAAGGTATTTCACTCTCTGTTAATATTACTGATTTGTCTACATCTTATTTTCTTGTTGGTTTAGAGTTTCATCTTTCTATTTGGCGAAGGCCCACCCGAACATCTTGCTCTGTGCTGATTCAGACTTTTCGTATCTCAACGAAATTCTTTTTACGCAGGCTCTGTTCAGTACCGACTTTTTCTTGCCCAGTTTTTTAATACTATATAGTATCTTCTCTCTGTATCGTATCTCATCTAACTCTAGCATGCCTTTATCGTTCTCTATGTCTCTCTCTCGTTCTCTGTGGCTTTCTCTCATTCTCTGTCGCTCTCTCTCTCTCTCGTTCTTTCTTGTTCTCTCTCGTTCTCTATGGCTTTCGGGCATTCTCTGTCGCCCTCTCTCATTCTTTGTCGCTCCCTTTCTCATTCTATGTCGCTCTCTCTCGTTCTGTCTCGTTCTCTCTCGTTCTCTATCGTCTGTCTCTCTCTCTGTCTCTCTCTATCTCTTGTTCTCGGTGTTACTTCTCTCTCGTTTTCTCTCTCTGTCTCTTGTGTCTCTTTCTGTATCTCTTGTTGTGTCTCTCTTTGGAAATATCTCGTTCACTTTGTGTATTTTTCGTTCTCTTTTCATCTGTCCTGTCACTCTCAATGACACTCTCCTGTCTCTCTCGTTTGCTTTATATCTTTTATATTTCTCGATCTCTGTCTCTTTCATGTCTCTCGGCCTCACTCAAGTCTCGCTCGTGGTTCTCTCTGTCTATATAACTAAGCGTCTCTTTCTGTCACTTTCGTTTTGTCTCTCTATGTTTCTTTATATATGTCTCTATATTTCACTCTGTGCCTCTCTTTGGATCTCTCTGTGTTTTCTCTCTCTCGCTATATCTATTCATGTCTCTCTGTCGCTCTCATATTTTTCTCCCATATTTCTCCAATGTTTCTCTGTCTCACATATGTTTCTCTCACATGTCTCTCTCGTGTCTCTCATGTTTCTCTCTCCTGACTTTCTTTGTCTCACTCCATTTCTCTTATGTTTCTCGTGTCTCTCATGTTTCTCTCTCCTGTCTTTCTTTGTCTCATGTCTCTCGTGTCTCTCTCGTGCTTCTTTCTCGTCGCCCTCTCCCCCCCCCCTCTATGTAATAATGTATCCCCATCACAGGCAGAGTATAATCTGTTAGAGACTTCACTGTACGTGGTCTCAGCTTTTTGTGGGTTTTATTTAGGTGAGGTGTGTAATTCATTTACTCGCAGCCTTTCACCCACTAACAGTTAATTAGGTACCCATTTAAAGCTGAGTTGCCTGGAGCGTATCAATAGCGAGGCTGGAACCTCTCATCTCTGTCGTGTTCTACCACTCTGCAGCTCAGTCGCTCTCAATCGTGAAAGGAAGCTTCATGCTCGACCAACCAAGAATATACTACAACCATAAACAGTACTGGAGAACAAAGTTACATAAACGTTTGTTAGAGGCATTACGTAAACGACTAAATGTAAATATTGAAAAAACAATAAAAACGGTTACAGCATTAAGCAAGTACACACACAATTTCATTAGAGTAGAAGGAAGTATGCTCAAATGGATGCCAAATTTCAGCTACCGTAAAATCGTCAACAGAAATTGGAAAACGTAAAACAAACATAATGGACAAGATCCTACTAGAAAGCAGGCTCTGTGATGAACAAAAACCAGCATACTAACAAGTCCGCAGCAATCAACATAACAAAGATTGCACTGTGTTACGAGTCTTGGTCATCGACAATGCGGCTCTTGGGTTATCGAACTTGTATCGGTTTGATTATGAGACCTCGCTGTTAAGATGAGTATTTTTAAGCTTCCCTTGAGAAACGTGATTCCTACTTTCTGACCTGTTAAACGGCTTTCCATTTCTAGCTGACCTCTGTCTGGGACTATTAACATTCCGCTGTATAGATATATTTCTGTGACTTATAGTTATCGTATTGTCTGTTCATTGTCCAATGTAAAACATCGGGTGATTGCATCCCCTGCGTCAAGAGTCGCCAAATGACGGCCCTCTGGCATAAAATATCTGGCTCGCACATCCAGAGCTAATTAGTATATCCCTTGACTAGTGTTGGTCCTAGTAATCTGTGTATTTTAGTCTATATTGTAGAACCGCGGCATTTAAATCAATTGTATCGATTCGTGAATACATATTGTTAAATGTTCATAATGAGTAAATTAACTCTGTTGTGTGCCATGGAAAGGGCGTTAAGTGGCGGGTATCTTCAGATCCCGATCGTGCTGATCAAGGTGGACCGTGATCCTCCATGTGGTTGTGCTATGCTTGGCTTCATCTGCATGGCGCTCACTACTATGGGGATCACCTCGATCAACATCTTGTCTGCCAGAATGCCTTGACAATAGCTTGTTTACAGAGAATGCTACATGGAAGAGAGATAGTGGTTTTGGTCAGTATATTGTGCTTGACCCTGACGCGACGTCCTAGTTAGTATGTTCTGCCTGACCGGACCAGCATCTCATTTTCCTATTCGTGAATACATAAACATATTCTCTTCTCTAACACGAAGGTTAAAAACCTCCCTCACTGATGCCCATTTAGATATCGTAATGTATCTGGTCCCATCGAACTTATCGGCTAATATTGAGAGGCTTGCCCACGACAAACAATATGAAACCTCACAACTTGTGTATCATTTATGACAAGCCCTTGTAAATATTACTTATTAAATTAATCATAATTAGTAGTTCATTCTGTTTTATTACTAAAACTGCAATTTATTAGCAATAAATTAATTGCGTGCCGTTCTCCACCCAATGACATGGTTGCCATCCCCTTCTGCGTGCCGTCGCCCACTCAATGACATGGTTGCTCTCCCCTTCTGCGTGCCGTCGCCCACTCAATGACATGGTTGCTCTTCCCTTCTGCGTGCCGTCGCCCACTCAATGACATGGTTGCTCTTCCCTTCTGCGTGCCGTCGCCCACTCAATGACATGGTTGCTCTCCCCTTCTGCGTGCCGTCGCCCACTCAATGACATGGTTGCTCTTCCCTTCTGCGTGCCGTCGTCCACTCAATGACATGGTTGCCATCCCCTTCTGCGTGCCGTCGCTCCCCCCCCCCCAATGACTTGGTTGCTCTCCCCTTCTGCCTGCCGTCGTCCACCCAATGACACGGTTACCCTCCCCCCTTGCGTGCCGTCGTCCACTCAATGACACGGTTGCCATCCCCTTTTCCATGAAGATGTTACCGACCAGCGGCAGCGGTCGAGACTAAAGAAAAACATATGAGAAGCAAATGGCCATAAATGTAATGTGATACTTGAGACAAACTGATGTGACCCCTTTTAGAGATATCAACGGAAATACACAAACTATAAAATAATAACAAAGATGAGTGCACGAGACGTATTTGTGAGTTGATTATTAATGGAATGCAAGACCATCACGTTTTAGGTGGGATATATTGATTAACTGTATCACATAGCCACACCACCTCCAATCAGCCCCTCCCCACCCCCACCGAGCCTCAATCAACTTTAAATCCCCCACTAAATATGCTTTCGAGACCAGAGTGTTAGCTCTTTAATTGCTACGAATGGCAGAATAGCAGAACATTAGATACACAAGCTCTTGAATGTTTGAGGCATCCAAGTCTCCTTTCATCTCTGTCAGTGCCGTGAGCCTCATCATGGTCAGGACCGTCAATCAATACCAGCTGTTAAATGTTTGAGGCCTCTATGTCTCCGATCATCTATGTCAGTGCCGTGAGCCTCACCATGGTAGGACCGTCAATCAATACCAGCTGTTAAATGTTTGAGGCCTCTATGTCTCCGATCATCTATGTCAGTGCCGTGAGCCTCACCATGGTAGGACCGTCAATCAATACCAGCTGTTAAATGTTTGAGGCCTCTATGTCTCCGATCATCTATGTCAGTGCCGTGAGCCTCACCATGACCAGGACCGTCAATCAATACCAGCTGTTGAATGTTTGAGGCCTCTATGTCTCATATCAGATCTGTCAGTGTGGTGAGCCTCACCATGACCAGGACCGTCAATCAATACCAGCTGTTGAATGTTTGAGGCATCTATGTCTCTGATCATCATCAGTGCCGTGAGCCTCACCATGACCAGGACCGTCAACCAATACTAGCTGTTGAATGTTTGAGGCCTCTATGCCTCATATCAGATCTGTCAGTGCGGTGAGCCTCACCATGACCAGGACCGTCAATCAATACCAGCTGTTGAATGTTTGAGGCCTCTTGGTCACATATCAGATCTGTCAGTGCGATGAGCCTCACCATGACGAGGACCGTTAACCAATACCAGCTGTTGAATGTTTGAGGCCTCTATGTCTCCGATCAGCTCTGTCAGTGTGGTCGACTTGGTAGTCGTTTTCAGAGAACGCCCGAATATTTTCATGATATGTATTGTGGCGGCTCCGTTCGTGTTCCCACTTGTAACCGTAGGTGGGGGCCTATGCCCCTTGACTGGGGAGGTTTAGGTGGTAGCATACGCATTGAAAAACAATACCAAATATGAGACACCATACAGAGGTATATGCGTGAAACACACATTGAGAAAAGTTCCCTTGTCACATTGTTCCGCCTAAGTTATGCAAACAAACGCGCGCCATTATTTGTGACGTCAAGGTCCTATCTAGTTTCCTGTGTTCTTGTTAATTGGAATAAATCACCGTGTTTGCATGCACATGCTGGAAATTAAAAAAGGTGACTACATGTGGACATCGTAGGACGTGTAAGGAATTAACCACCATTCGACATGTCGTTCTAGTGACTGTCTGTATTGAATAATCCATTGGAAAATCACAGAGCCAGCTGTCGCTTAGACGCCATCTTGAGCAGAAAAAAACAAAACCCAAATAGGTGTTTTTTATCTGAGATGAAGAGAGGCCAAAAGGAAATTAATAATCATATAGCAAGGACACTATCTGGGATATATCGTGGCCCTCAAAGACGTGGGTGTTAACGTAGACCGCACGCTATCATTCAAGACACATTGAAACAAAAAAACCAAAAGGAAAATATATGCGAGGAATAACATCATTTGCAGACATACCAGTACAAGACGGGGAGCACAGCCATCTGTCCTCCAAACATCGACACTTTCCCTGTGCTTTTCCGCAGCAGAATAAGCGGCACTCACACACCTTGCATGTCGATACTTAGTACGCGGCACCCACACACCTTGTATGTCGATACTGACATCAATGAGACAGCCTGGATCGTGACTGGATGCCTAAAGCCAAACTCTATTGAAAAATTATACCCTATACTTAGTAAAGCGCCACCCCCCTCCCCTCCCCGGAGCAGAGGGAGCGTTGATGCAGAAGTTGAGAGATACAAACAGATCAACCATCCAAAACACCTAATGTACGCACACCAATTGTAGAAAACAAGACGTAAGTCTGGACGGAGTTTCTTACAAACAATACCTCTTCGGGGAGACCCTAGAGAGCAGATATCCAAAAATGGCGCGACAATCTAAAGAAGGCAATGCGAAAATTAACAGTCCCTATGGATACAGCTGCAAGAGATGGCTGCATTAGAAGACCACTTTCTACATCTAATATGGAGAACCGTATATAGACTTCGGTCTGGCGTGATATGATGCAGAAAAATTTGATAAGATGGGGATACAGCAACGACAATATGTGTGTATGCGGCGCTGTCCAAGACCAAGATCGTCTCATGACCTGTTCAAATCTACTACACGCATGTGCGATGTATGACGTGCTAGAAAGTAACAGTCAGTGTAGTAGAGCACTGGACCTCTGCCGTATGACATGATGCTAGGGACACGGAAAGTAAGTAAGTAATGCTATGTTGTCCAACAGTCCTTCCTCGTTAGCTAGTTAGTTAGTTAGTTAGTTAATTAGTTAGTTAGTTAGTTAGTTAGTTAGTTAGTTAGTTAGTTAGTTAGTTAGTTAGTAAGTAAGTTGCCCATCGCAAGCAGAGATGGCTACATCGCCAGACATGTATATTCATAATTTACCGCATATGACTGCATAGTCCGATCTGAGCGTGACAAACTCTACCGCACGTAGGACAAGTGAACAGCGTTAGTAACTGGACGGAACTGCATTTGTCCTTTCGTGCAGCTCACTTGTCCTGAGCATCCATAATTTTTCTCTGCTTAGTGGTGCGAGCACATGGTGTGATGGCAGTGTACCAGGCTGAGCGGCTCAGAGCAATCAGCGCCCAGACAGCGACATCAATGTAAAAAACTATTCAAAAAGCAACTTGAATATATCTAAATAAATCAATTGTCAGATTTGATACTGTTACATCTCCATAGAGCTTATCACGTATGATACTATTGCTGGTCGTATGTGGGTTCCCTATTACCTGTATTGTGGATACATAAGTAGCAGATGTTCAGTGACCCTCTCTTTCCGTGCCGCAGACACATTCACCCGTAGTTCATAATTTTAGTTTGTTCAATAGAAAACGTGAATTTCCTATCCTGTAAGTTTCCACTTTCAAGGAACTTATCCAGAAGATTACCAGGTCAATTCCGCGTATTTATACATTAATTAAATAAGTTACACAATTGTTAATTGGGGCATCTCTCACCGCACCGTATATCCTTCCGTGAAAAACGTATCACCAGTTCTGAAATAGTATTTTCGTATTACTATTTTTGCTGGCGTGCTGAACTTTTATGATTAATTTTTTTCATCGACATATTGATCAGTAACTGACACTGTTATAAATACTTTATTTATAATCAAATTTCAGTCACTGATGTTCTGAACATTAATACGTAATTTTGATATACCTTCATCAGTTCTCTGTGTCAATGGAATATTTATTCGATACGGTATTATGTAGTTTCGAAATTTGTTCCGTCATTTATTATGCGATCGGCATATTTGTTTCAGCAATTATGATACTTTTTATGTTTTTACAATTATTTTTTGCAACTATTTTTGCTATTTGTGACTTCACTAATTCGCTAATTCTCTGCAATGAGATGTGTGGGACTTCTTTTCTTGGGGCTTATAGTTTCTGCAGAATGGCCTAGCTGACCCTGTGTGTAATTCTTCTTACTCGCCTTGTATACACAGATGGGGCTGTCATTGTGGCTACCCCCAGAGCTGGAAACGGTGCAGTAATCAAATATTATAACCTGCAACAAGGAAACCAGGATTGCATCAACGTCCCTTGCGGGGAGACCTGTCCTAATTGCGATGAAGAAATAATAGCAATAGAAAAAGCTATGTGTCGAATAATCTCAGACTTTGAAAGTGTCACTATACAACCTGAGGAGATTGATACATTTTCAAAATTCAAATGTCTACTTCAAGTCTTAATTAATAACATGCACAAATGCATTTACAAACTGTCTACGCCTTATGGAGCGAAAGTGGTGCTCTAGGTATACAGGAGATGCAAATAGAATAACAGAAATAACAGGAATGCATAAAATCATAAACGAAGATATTAGGAGACAAGTAGATACAACACCAGGGCTAGACCTCATCAACAGACAACAAACCAAATGGTTCGGCCATGTGACACATCAAACACCAGATACCATCCCTCTGAAAGCATTGCTGTACGGATACAATGGATACATAGCCAAAGGTCGACCACGCAAAAGATAGATAGCATAAATAACAGAAGTAGTAAAGCTCTCTGTGTACGAAGCACATACTAGGGCCCGGTCAAGAAACACCTTCATGACCTGCGGGTGTAAGGCACAAACATGACAAAAATCGAAAAGAGAGATGAAGATAAACTGCTCACGCAGAAACCTTTCATTACAGAAGATTTCATTCACATTCTTAAATTCAGGCATGAAGGGATATTACTCAACTCAAACTATATCTAGTCACGATTATATGGATCGAATAATTATAATTTACATGATTGTACTTGCTAAACTGCAACATGTCCTTTTTATGTAAATAATTATTATCCCTTCCGACCATGTGTTGGAATACATATTTATGTTTTAGTATCAGACATACAATATAATTTCAACTTTGATAAGTACTGTATAAGTTACAACAATGAATATAAGTTTCACATGATATTGTTTAGATGTTCTCTACTTCAATTTGTTGACAGTTTCCTTCATTATGTACCTCTGCCCTATGTTGATATTATTTGTACTTTTTTTTACCTCATACAGCAAAGAGTGAATGATTATTTAAGTGGCTAGACTACGGTGCTTGTGATAGATACACGAATGTATGAGAGTAAGATAGTGCGTGGGAGAGAGGGGGGAAGGTGCGTGTTTGTGTGAGAATGAATTAATATGTATAAATTGATTCCATAAATATGAGATAGTTTTTCATTACAATGTAAGAGTGCTGGAGTTAATGGAGGAATTATGGATTAAATGGGTAAGAGAGATTGTTTGCATACATGAATGATAAACAGTGTATATTTGTATACGGAAATAAAAGTGAATCACTTCTTTATGGGCATTCAAGTACGGAAGACAACAATATGTGATAGAATGAGCGTGCCTATAATTGAATGAAATACGCGCGAGTTCATTACTATGTAACTGGACATGATCTAAGAAATGAAATCGGCGTAAATAAAAGAAATAATAGAATGTACGAGTATTACTGTACAAAATTATCATAAACATACACACACACACACACACATATATATATATATATATATATATATGTGTGTGTGTGTGTGTGTGTGTATGTATTTGTGTGTGTGTATGTATTTGTGTGTTTGTGCGTATGTGTGTATGTATGTGTGAATGTGTAAGTGTGTATATGAGTGGGTGTGTATATGTATGTGTTTGAATGTGTGCATGTGTGTATGTGCGTTTATGTGTGTATGTGTGCGTATATATATGTGTGTGTATTTATGTATGTATGTGTGGGTATGTGTGTATGTGTGAATATGTGTATATGTGTGTATATGTGTGGGTGTAGTGTGGGTGTAGTGTGTGCGTGTAATATGAGTATAGTGTGGGTGTAGTGTGGGTGTAGTGTGTGCGTGTAATATGAGTATAGTGTGGGTGTAGTGTGGGTGTAGTGTGGGTGTAGTGTGGGTGTAGTGTGCGTATAGTGTGGATGTAGTGTGGGTGGAGTGTGGGTGTAGTGTGGGTGTAGTGTGTGTATAGTGTGGGTGTAGTGTGGGTGTAGTGTGGGTGTAGTGTGTGTATAGTGTGGGTATAGTGTGGGTGTAGTGTGGGTGTAGTGTGCGTGTAGTGTGGGTGTAGTGTGGGTGCAGTTTGGGTGTAGTGTGGGTGTAGTGTGGGTGTAGTGTGGGTGTAGTGTGGGTGTAGTGTGGGTATAGTGTGGGTGTAGTGTGGGTATAGTGTGCGTGTAGTGTGCGTATAGTGTGGGTGTAGTGTGGGTGTGGTGTGGGTGTAGTGTGGGTATAGTGTGGGTATAGTGTGCGTGTAGTGTGCGTATTGTGTGGGTGTAGTGTGGGTGTAGTGTGGGTGTAGTGTGCGTGTAATATGAGTATAGTGTGGGTGTAGTGTGGGTGTAGTGTGGGTATAGTGTGCGTATAGTGTGGGTGTAGTGTGTGCGTGTAATATGAGTATAGTGTGGGTGTAGTGTGCGTATAGTGTTGGTGTAGTGTGGGTGTAGTGTGGGTGTAGTGTGCGTATAGTGTGGGTGTAGTGTGCATATAGTGTGGGTGTAGTGTGCATATAGTGTGGGTATAGTGTGCGTATAGTGTGGGTGTAGTGTGCATATAGTGTGGGTGTAGTGTGGGTGTAGTGTGCGTATAGTGTGGGTGTAGTGTGCGTATAGTGTGGGTGTAGTGTGGGTGTAGTGTGGGTGTAGTGTGCGTATAGTGTGGGTGTAGTGTGTGTATAGTGTGGGTGTAGTGTGTGTATAGTGTGGGTGTAGTGTGGGTGTAGTGTGGGTGTAGTGTGTGCTTGTAATATGAGTATAGTGTGGCTGTAGTGTGGGTGTAGTGTGGGTGTAGTGTGTGCTTGAAATATGAGTATAGTGTGGGTGTAGTATGCGTATAGTGTGCGTGTAGTGTGGGTGGAGTGTGGGTGTAGTGTGGGTGTAGTGTGGGTGTAGTGTGGGTATAGTGTGGGTGTAGTGTGGGTATAATGTGGGTGTAGTGTGGGTATAGTGTGGGTGTAGTGTGAGTGTAGTGTGGGTGTAGTGTGGGTGGAGTGTGGGTATAGTGTGGGTGTAGTGTGGGTGTAGTGTGCGTGTAGTGTGGGTGTAGTGTGGGTGTAGTGGGGGTGTAGTGTGGGTGCAGTGTGCGTGTAGTGTAGGTGTAGTGGGGGTGTAGTGTGGGTGTAGTGTGGGTGTAGTGTGCGTGTAGTGTGGGTGTAGTGTGCGTGTAGTGTGGGTGTAGTGTGGGTGTAGTGTGCGTGTAGTGTGGGTGTAGTGTGCGTGTAGTGTGGGTGTAGTGTGGGTGTAGTGTGCGTGTAGTGTGGGTGTAGTGTGTGTGTAGTGTGCGTGTAGTGTGGGTGTAGTGTGCGTGTAGTGTGGGTGTAGTGTGGGTGTAGTGTGCGTGTAGTGTGGGTGTAGTGTGGGTGTAGTGTGGGGGTAGTGTGGGTGTAGTGTGGGTGTAGTGTGGGTGTAGTGTGCGTGTAGTGTGCGTGTAGTGTAGGTGTAGTGTGGGTGTAGTGTGGGTGTAGTGTGGGTGTAGTGTAGGTGTAGTGTGCGTGTAGTGTGCGTGTAGTGTAGGTGTAGTGTGGGTGTAGTGTGGGTGTAGTGTGGGTGTAGTGTAGGTGTAGTGTGCGTGTAGTGTAGGTGTAGTGTGGGTGGAGTGTAGGTGTGTTGTGGGTGTAAATTATTGACAAACCATGTACAGACATGTGTACTTGTGTGTGACTGTGTTATGTTTACACTGACCGTACGTTAATCCAGCGTGGATGTTTAATGCAGCATGGTGATTGTGGTTGTTTATGGACGGCAAATGTACTAAGGATTCAATCTTTGGTCAGAACACGTTCCAGTTTACTTAGCTGTAAATGGACATACTGCTGAGGAAGACAAGGCAGCGAGGAAAGAAACTATCATACTACATTCAAAATGCGAAGACCGAGTACAGTGAAGCCTCTAATACTTCATCTCCGACGACACCGCCTGCCATGAAACTACGTTTACCTGAAACTAGTGTGTGGGGGTGAATGTTTAAGTTATTGAGTGACTGAGTATAAGTACATAGACTGTCTTCATTTATTGTGAGAGTGAGTTAACCACCACGTGAACACGGATCTGCGAAAGAACCAATAAACGGACATGTATATGCATATATGTATATGTATATATATATTTATATATATATATATATATATATATATATATATATATATATATATATATATATATATATATGAGTATGTGTATGTGAACGAGAGAGTGAGAGTGAGAGTGAGAGAGAGAGTGAGAGAGAGAAAGAGGGGTAGATCGGAGAGGGAAATATTAAATAAGAATTTACGTGTGATGCTTTGTTCTGTACAATATAAATGTAAACCAACGATATGGGGCAAAAACTATACGATATGACCCATTCTGTACATTAGTGAACTCTTCATGAGTTAAAGATAATGAAACAATTCATCATAATTTCATAGAAAACATGTTCAGCGCGTAGCGTTTTGGGCTTGTGCCATGCAAATACTGAACAATGAACTACAAGCTCAATGTAGTTCTTTGAACTTATTTGTTTATGAAAGGAGAGTATTACATACGTGAAGAACAGAACTGAAGTACGTGTAGAACAGAACTGAAGTACGTGTAGAACAGAATTGAAGTACGCTTAGAACAGAACTGAAGTACCCATAGAGCAGAACTGAAGTACTTGTAGAACATAACTGAAGTACGTGTAGACCATAACTGAAGTACGTGTAGAACAGAACTGAAGTACGTGTAGAACAGAATTGAAGTACGTGTAGAACAGAACTGAAGTACATGTAGAACAGAACTGAAGTGTGTGTAGAACAGAACTGAAGTATGTGTAGAACAGAACTGAAGTACGTGTAGAACAGAACTGAAGTACACGTAGAACAGAACTTAAGTACATGTAGAACATAACTGAAGTACGTGTAGAAAATAACTGAAGTACGTGTAGAACAGAATTGAAGTACGTGTTGAACAGAACTGAAGTACGCGTAGAACAGAACTGAAGTACGTGTAGAACAGAACTGAAGTACGCGTAGAACAGAACTGAAGTCCTTAGAGAACGGCACTAAAGCAGAGGAAGAACGCAGCTAAAGTAAGTAAACATAATTTAAGTTGGAGAAGAACACAGCTGAAGTCTGTGTGATGAGCAGAATTAAACTATTTGAAAAACAGAACTAAAGTATTTGAAGAGAAGACGTGAAGTATAGAATTATAAAGTATGTGAAGTATAGAGCTATAAAATATGTGAAGGTCATAACTAAAATATGTAAAGCACATAACTAAACTGTATGAACAACATAGCTGAAGTATGTGAAGTACAGAGATGAAGTATGTGAGATACGGAGATGAAGTACGTGAAATACGGAGGTGAAGTACAGAGATGAAGTATGTGAAGTACAGAGATGAAGTACGTGAAGTACGGAGATGAAGTATGTGAAGTACTGAAATGAACTATGTGAAGTACTGAAATTTATTATATGAAGTTCTGAAATGAAGTGTGTTGCGAACAGAGCTGAAGTTTGTGGAGAACAGAACTAATGTAGGCGAAAGACAGAACTAAAACAATTGATGGACAGAACTAAATGTATGTGGCGGACAAGACTAAATGGATGTGACGGACAGAACTAAATGTATATGAAAAGCAGAACTACAGTAAACGGATAAAAGAGCTATAGTACGGTGATAACATAATTAAATTTGAGTCATAACAGAACTAAAATGTGTGAAACAGAACTGCAGTAAATGAATGACAGAACTAAAGTATGTGAAAAATAGAAGTATAGTAGGGGGACAACATAGCTTATGTTCGCGGAAAATAGAGCGATTGTAAGTAACGAACAGAACTATTGTTTTTGTCAAACAGAACTACAGTACCTGGAGAACAGAGCTACAGTACTTGAAGAACAGAACTATAGTATATGGAAAACAGAGCTAAAGTGAATAGAACTACTATAGGTAGAGTACATTTTAGAATTGACGAATACATACAGGCATACATACAAGCATACATACAGGTATACATACAGGTATACATACAGGCATACATATATGCATATATACAGGCATACATACAGGAATACATGCAGGCATACATACAGGCATACATACAGACATACATACATGCATAAATACAGGACTACATACAGGTATACATACAAGCATACATACAAGTATACCTACAGGCATACATACAGGCATACATACAGGCATACATACAGGCTAGGAAATGAGTGGTTTGATTACGTGTGATCCAGTGGGAGTTAAAAGACTTGCATGGTTATAGTAAAGCAACTGCGCCATATCATGGAATGCCATAAAGGACAACTAGCAAGAGTTCTACAACCTCATCTTGTAAAACGCAGTGACACAGTGACCGCATCTACAACAGCACATAAATGCTTTTACGCAGGCACCAGATGTAGTGACCACCCCATGCCCGGAGATGTTGGAGTGAGAAAGAGCATATAATGATGATGTTAAATGATTTCATAGTTAAGGTGGCCCCATAGCAGGTACTGCTGTTGGGAATGAAGTGTTTGAGACTTGATTATACTAGAACGATTTGTTACGAGGTCGAAAAGCCAGTTTCCATTCCACATGTTTTTTGCTCCCCTAACAGTGAGCCAGATACCCATTCGCAGCTAGGTTGACTATAGCATATCGATAACAACAATGGAAGCGAGAGCTCTAATATTAAGAGACTGGTTGAATGATCTGAGTCGTCATGACATAGTACTGTCATATCAAAGACAGGTCGAAAGCTCTATGGGGAAAAGCTGCGTTTCCAACCTGAAATTAAATGTTCATCTGTTGTGATTGTTATATGCCAAGATTCATGATAATGCCAGGCTCAATGAGAATACATAAAAGTTTAACTAATATAAATGTTTGTTGTTAGTGTGTTCAAATATATGCATAGCGGAATGTGTGTACCTCATTCACGTGCTGTCCAAAGCCTAGCACTGCAGATATGTAAACCGTCATCTGTGTCTGTAGACTAATGCCCCTTCGATTCCAACAATGTATATATAAATGTGCTGCTGGCTTTGGAGATCTAACGGTGCCATGTGTCATCGATGGTAACGTTCTGGAATAATGTACAATAAAAGTATGTGAATCTGTTCACAACTTTCAGTTTCTCTCCATTGACCTTGACTGTTGGTTCAGTACAATTTTTGTCAGGATTTGGTTGATGCATTACTGATGTTTTCTCCCTGTTGTTGGTAAGGTCATACTGTCAACAGGCTTTGGAGAACCAATTCACGCTATTCTACAGAGCAGCTGATGAGCCAACAATGAGACAGAATCGTTAGCAAACAGACAATCTCAGATTATGTGTGATTTTATCTTGGTTCTTTGTTTAAAGCCAGCTAAGGTTAATTTCCCATCAATACGATAGCTGATATTGATTCTTATTATCCCGTCTTCGAAAGCACCAGTCAGCATGGCAGAGAACATAAAACTGAACAGAATTGGTGCAAATACATACTCTTGTTTAACGCCAGCTCCGAAAGAGCAATGTGTTCTTGATCTTTGTCCTGCAACCCATCAAGAAGTTAGTGTAATATTGTGATACATTTCTTTCGCAAACCCTCTCTACTTGCTATGTCTTCTATGATATTAAGACTGTTTGATTTGCATGCTCTTTGACTTAGTGACATCTAGCCTTTTCTAACTTGTCTCCCCGAGAGGATGCCAAGCTAGCTGGGTACTAAATATAGACACAATAAGCAATGGCCGGTCCATCAGGAGGCTCCATGCATGGACTTCGTTACCCGAACGTCTTGCCTGTCCTTCTCTCTCACAACTGCATAGTGGATTTGGTACCAATGCTTTGAGCCACTGTGCATCCATGAGGTCTTGTTGTAGGTATGAAGTCCAACAATTATGTTTGCGACAAAGTTCAGCGCAAGTTTGGAGAAGTTCATTGACGTTGCAACGACCTAGGTTTCATTTTCCGATGATGCAATTCTAAATGTTATCTGAGCCTACACTTATCGAGACATATAAGGTTATCTGCTTTAGGTACTGATGTTATGACAGCATGTCCTTCTTCGTTCCTTGACGTCAACTTAGTTTAATGCTGATGATTGGGGCATGCTTTTTTACCATAGAGCAAGGGAGTCGTTACCGGCATGTGCCGGTCAATTATTCCGTTAAGTGACCATTCTATCTTGGCAACAATTTATAATTTAATAGCAAAATCCACCCCTGCTTCTCGTTTTTGTTTAGTTCCTCTACCGCTCCAGTAGAATATGTAATAAACACCTTTTGTTGATCAGTGGAAGACAACCATATGGTTTGAGACGCTTGTGTGTAAGAGGAAAATATGATTGAAAACGTTACCGTTGGGGAACTGTTTGCTCAAGTGACCATCAAATCATCCGTTGGGATCGTATTGCAGGGAAAGAAGTAAACATAAACACGCGAACATACGACTACTCTAAGGCAGATGTTAAGAGGATGAAAGAGGCAGCGAACCACATAATCTGGAAAGATATTGTCGTAGGAACAGATGTTGAACAGGAGTGGGAGAGTTTAAAAACAGTTCTAGAAATGCTAAAAGAGGAATGTGTTCCATGTAGGGAGGTAAACCCCAAGCGTAAAAAGTGGATAACTAAATTTGTAGTGAAATGTAGAAGAGCAAAAAATAAAGCATGGAAAAAATATATAGAGGCAGGTAAATCAAAAGAAACATATGTAAAATATTTGGACAAGCAGAACATATCTCAGAAAGCGAATAAAACAGCAAAAATAGACTTTGAAAAAAAACTTGCTCAGAGGATCAAGACTGACAGTAAAAGCTTCTTCTCTTATGTTAGAAATAAATAAAGAACGAAAGACAAAGTAGGCCCTCTCATGGACAGTACAGGGGAAATAATAAGTGAGAATAGGGAGGCAGCAAATCTGCTCAATCAGTACTTTGGCACAGTCTACACAAAAGAGGACTGCTCCAAGATCCCAGAGCCTATAGATATTTTTCAAAGAGACATGGATACAGCGGGATAAGATCAATCTGTATTACAGAGGAAATGGTTTTTAAAAAATTGGAGGGGTTGAAAGTGAATAAATGTCCAGGTCAAGATGGTATTCATCCAAAATTGCTGTTTGAAATTAGAGACCAACTAGCACAACCATTGGCTATATTATGTACTCAATCACTTACAAAGGGTATTGTTCCACGGGATTGGAAAGATGCAGGAGTGATCCCCTTATTCAAAAAAGGCAAAAAATCAGATCTAGCAAATTATAGACCGGTGAGTTTAACGAGCATAGTCTGTAAATTGTTAGAGTCAATAATCAAAGAAAACATTGTAATGCATTTAGACAAATTTAATCTAATTAGAAATAATCAGCATGGGTTTACTAGAGGGAGATCATGCTTAACCAATCTATTAGAATTCATGGAGGAGGTTACTAAAATCATAGATAAAGGGGAGCCAGTGGATGTTATTTATCTAGACTTTGCAAAGGCCTTTGATAGAGTACCTCATCAAAGATTATTTCGAAAGTTAAAATCACATGGAATAGGTGGGGAAGTTGCCAAATGGATTGAAAATTGGTTAACGGGAAGAAGGCAGAGGGTGGACATAAATAAGGAGTACTCTGAGTGGCGTGAAGTGAAAAGTGGTATGCCACAGGGCTCGGTTTTGGGACCAATTTAGTTCTTGATATATATAAATGATTTGGACATTGATATGGGATCCATGATTGCAAAATTTGCTGATGACACAAAACTATGCAGTAGTGTATCATCTAAAGCGGAAGTGGATATATTGAGGTCGGATTTAGATAAAATTCGAGAATGGTCTGTAAGCTGGCAAATGGAATTTAATGTAGATAAATGTACAGTCATCCACATGGGTAGATCCAATATGGAACATAATTACAGAATGGGAGAAAACAATATTAGAAAGATAGATAAAGAAAGGGACCTAGGGGTTATAATAGATCATACAGGAAAGGTAAGTGAGCAAGTTAAGGTAGCAGTGAAAAAGGCAAATGCAATGTTAGGTATGATAAAAAGAAATATTAAACATAGGACCAAGGAAGTGATCGTCAAACTGTATAAAGCTTTAGTTAGACCTAGATTGGAGTACTGTGTACAGGTGTGGAGTCCTTATCATAGAGGGGATATAAACATGCTAGAAAGAATACAAAAAATAGCGACAAAGATGATAGTGGGATTCCAGAATTACAGTTATGAGGAACGACTCAGAAAAACCGGCCTACAGTGTCTCGAAGAGAGAAGAATTCGTGGTGACTTAATACAGGTTTATAAGATGATCAGAGGAATCGATAAATTAGACTATAACAAGTTTTTTTTTAAATACAGCCACCTACAATAACACGAGGGCATAGCTACAAGCTGACTAAAGAGAGGTCCAGATTAGATATTAGGAAATATGTTTTTAGTCAGAGAGTGGTGTCTGCTTGGAATGCATTGCCAGGGGAGGTAGTATAGGCAGGGACAGTAAATGCATTTAAGAATAAACTGGATGCGCATAGCTTTTAGAGCAAGGTGATGTAAATGTAACTGGTTGTATACAGACTTTGCAGGATCTTCTAAACCAGTATAAAGACGTTAAGTAAAGTCTGCTACTATGATTGCCAGCGCACTTAAGCGTGTCTCTTTTTTGCTCGCCCATCCCCATTTAGCTTGCCCTGTTGCTTACCGGGTGAAGTTGTAAAATGTTGGCATGCGAGGTTAATTGGTTTTAAAGTGAGAAAGATTTGCACAATTCGTTAACCTCACTTGCTAGTCTGAGCGCACATGGAGTCAGTGGTCGGATAAGTCAAGATTACCGGAGACGAAGTGCAGCGGGTGACCAAGGCTTACCTTATGAAACACAATCTTCACATGCATGAGATGGCAAGACCCAGATTCACGGAGGATGTATAGCCATTCAACTGGTTTAGCCGACCAGTCGAAGCCATTTGACGAGTGGGTAGAGTGGTGTTAGTGCTTGCTGACAGCTACGAGAACCCCCAGCTGATAGCTGGAAATCAGATTGGAACAAAGGTGGGAAAACTGCCCAACACCAGAGATACACCAGAGGTACACCAGAGATACACCAGATGTACACCAGAGATACACCAGAGATACACCAGAGGTACACCAGAGATACACCAGAGGTACACCAGAGATACACCAGATGTACACCAGAGATACACCAGATGTACACCAGAGATACACCAGATGTACACCAGAGATACACCAGAGGTACACCAGAGGTACACCCGAGATACACCAGATGTACACCAGAGATACACCAGAGGTACACCAGAGGTACACCAGAGGTACACCAGATGTACACCAGAGATACACCAGAGGTACACCAGAGGTACACCAGAGATACACCAGATGTACACCAGAGATACACCAGAGGTACTACCAATATCTGGCATTCCAACCTCCTCTTCAACCCCACCATTTATATTAACTTACGTAACGTATAAGAACATAACATAATGTAAAGTAACATATGTTTCTAAATATAATATGAAATAACGTAGCAAGATTAAAACAACAGATACAAAATAACGTAAAAACTCGAAACTTAGTATCAAAAGCCATACCCGAACCGTTCCTTGACAAGGTCTTGTGTGTCCCAACCCTCCCTTCAGTCGTTTAGTTTTGTCACAAAGTGACCAGTGGATGATTGGATTGTTCATGCCCACTGAAGTGGCCCACGGCGAGGTCATGTTGAAGATGTAGGTGTCTGAGCTGTTGGTTCTGTGGTTGGTATTGGCCGTCTTTTTTTCTGATCAGCGGATCAGGTTTAAGCAGGATAGTTGGTTTCACTACGTGTGTCCGGCTGTTGCATTGCTCTACCTGCCTACGTTACCCTCTTGTTAACTTGTAATCGGCTACACCTTGGGTAAGTTCAGAAGTTCACTAATGAAAAAATCAGAGCAGTTTATTCTGCATGACATCTCCGTGAAAACAGATTGTGTATGCACATTTACAGTTAAACTGCCGGTTTGGTGAGCATAGTTGACTATGTCATAGTGATCTACAACATTCAATGGCGCTGGCCTCGTCACCGATATGAACTCACGATGTGGAACGTTGGTTAGGTTTAAATTAAGTGTTCGAAATAACCAGCACTCAGTGTAATGAGCGAGCTGGTGGATTCCTTTGCATGAATCCATTTCTATTATGGTCACAGTGATATCATGGCATTAATTCCCTGTGCGAACCAGAAAGAAGGCAGCACGGATGGCCGATTCTATGATGTTGACCTCTTTGTAAGCACACTCTCCTGTTTTCGATAATAGGTGGCAACATATTTGGTTCGATGTGATTTTTAAAAAACATAGCACAAAGATAGAAACGGTCACATAACTTATTCTGACATCGGAAGACAGAAGCAGCTAGAACAGTACAAACAACCGGACTAAAAGTGTCAGTAGACTGCTAGGCGCTAGACTGGAAACCAACTTAATATAGCACATATAATGTAAAATAACGTTCAATAACAAAATAAAAAATTATATTCTTAAAATACATAAAATAACGTAATATAGCATTTGTAATTTAAAGTAACGTAAAATAACTAATATAATATATATATATATATATATAAAATAACAGAATATAACTTAAAATAACATAAAATAACAATGTGTTTGACACACCGTGAATGCCCAGATCGAGCAAATCCGTTCTGGGTTTCATGCGAGTGTGAAATTATTCAACCTCAAGTGACCAGCTTTGACATCCAAATCTGTAAGATTTGTTCTGGCGTCTCAGTTTCTGAGTTGTATTTTTTTTTCAGGCGTTCCCATCTGAATTGTAACTTCCCTCAAACGATAAGTACACATTTCCGGTCTATAACGTATCTATTCATCTCAAACGTGCCACATTTAATGCTCGAATTTAGCTTCACCATTCCAAGAGATTATGTCCTTCTATGGTAATGCCATCAACTGAGCAGCATATCCTGTATTGGCGAAAACATTTTGTGCACTTTCTGCCTGTTTGAAGTGTTTGACTTAAACTAGTTTTGTTATTTGATTATTCAGCACGATTAACAGTAGCAGAATATATTTACTGGAAATTATAATTTTATTAAAGAAGACTTTGTATTGAGAGAAGAACAATCTGCTTAAAACAGCACAATATCGTTATTAGGTTCTGCTACATTATGTGACCGAAAATTTAAAAATATATAGACGTGTATTCTCATTTAAAAGATTACATTTTCGTAAGGTCAAAAAATCATGAACCATTTCTTTTTGCTCGACCTACCCATAGGCAGAACTCGAGAATTCGAGATGATTAAATACAGGTTTATAAGATAATCAACGGAAAGGATACATTAGTCTATAACAAGTTGTTGTTGTGTTTTTTTCTTTAATACAGCCGGCCACAAAAAACAAGAGCGCACGCCGCAAATTAATTAAAGAAAGGTTAAGATTATGGTTACAACACTAACACTTAAATGCAGGTTCATACTTGATGCTCTGGTGGCGAAAGTGAGATCTTCTATAAAATATTGGAACAACAACTACGACAACCAGCGTGTAATAAAATTGTAAAATGAGACGTTAATGCAGGAGTTCTTCCAAAATAGCCAAGTGAACGCAACCTTGGCACATTTTTCTGACGACACAAGAAAGGTAAGAAGAGTGAGCATTACAGCAAAAACTGCATGTCATGAACAATTACTTCAAGAAACCTATTGGAAAGGGTGGAGCAGGCACTCCCCAAACTTGGAAACTAAGTTTGTGATTGACTTCGTGTTGAGTAAATATATCAAATTTTAAATTAAAATGAAGTACTGCATCGGCTAAATATAGACAGTAACCACAGTTAGTTTGCGCGACATTGCAATTGAACACACTTCATCTTATACTTAAAATACGAGTATTTGAACCCTGGTATTCAAACAGACAGGGAGTCGTGTAGCGAAGTGCTGGCTTCGCATCTGAGTGGTCCTGGGTTCATTCCCCAGTTCCAACGGAAATGTTTTTTTTCAAACCGCAACGGCACCCGGGTCGACCCAGCTGAGGTACTGGTTCAATCCGGAAAGTAAAGGCGGCCGGCGTGATGCTTGCCACATCATCCACTAAATGCCGTGGGTTCCAAAATAATAACGGCCTTAGAAACCAAATGCAGGAGGCTCTAAATAAAATAGAGACAGGGACCAAAAAATGGCATATCGTTTTAAACGAATCCAAAACCGAGAACACAATCTTCTCTCTGTCTCCTAAGCCCCAAGAAGTAATCCTGAAAGTAAATGGCCAGACTCTCCCCCTTGACATAAGTCCAACTTATCTGGGAATAACAATGGACCCAAGGTTGACATGGAAAAACCAGATAAAAAAGCCACCAACAAAGCTAAGACCAGAATGGCGATAATGAGGAAGATATCAGGCTCAACATGGGGAGCGGACACGGGCACCCTAAAGAAACTGTACACAGGTTATGTGAGACCAGTGCTAGAATACGGGATAGCAGCATGGTCCACGGCAGCAAAGAATAACTTTCACAAAATAAATACAACCCAAAACCAAGGTATACGTATCATCACTGGAGCTATGAGAACAACACCAATAAATGCAATGGAGAACATCACACGAACCGAAAGTATGGAGACGCGCAGAGACCAAAAAACACTCCAGCAGGGGAAGACGTTCAAGCGAATGCCTGATCACCCAATATATGACAGGATAAATCGCATGGGAAGAGGGAGATTAAAGAGAAACCACTTCATATTAAAAGCAAAAGAACTTGCAAGAGCAGACCAAATCATAAGCCAGGCAGATGTTAGAAATCTAGAACAAACATCCAAAATCCCACCATGGAAAAAAGTCAAGTACCCTGAAATGGTAGAAATCATAGAGGGAATAGAGGAAAAGGAAACAGGCAGATTTAGAAAGGAAATTTATCACAGAAGAATATCTTAGGAGAGTATACCCATCAGAAACATGGATACACGTATATATAGATGGCTCATCTAACAAAGCCAAATCCAATGGAGGTGGAGGGGTCTATTACAGACTAAGGAATGGAGAAGAAAAAACTCGAGTATTAACAAAGGGTACATATTCCAATAATTTCCTGGCAGAAGCAGAGGCACTGAAGGCCGCAGCTGAGCTTGTAATCAAAGATACAGATATCAACCAAGAAAACATAGTATTCCTGACTGAATTAGCGTCAATTTTAGCAGCGCTAAAACAACACAAAGATGAAGATCTCGAGAAATGTATGTTCTCCCTGACACAGCTCTCAATAGAACACCCAAGGTTGGTTATACAGTGGGTCCCATCCCAATGCAATATTGAAGGCAATGATGCTGCAGATAAACTAGCAAAGAGTGTAGGAGCATCCCCACAAACAAACCAGAGTATCACATATTATGAGGCCCAAGACCATAATTAAAGCCAACTTCAGGGTAAAATGGGCCGATCAACACCCCGACTTCCGAAAAGAAGACAGCTACTATAACTTAACTACATAAGAGCAAGTCATCATCTTCAG
Organism: Ariolimax columbianus; assembly: GCA_036924085.1. NCBI lineage: Eukaryota > Metazoa > Mollusca > Gastropoda > Stylommatophora > Arionidae > Ariolimax > Ariolimax columbianus. Next base: position 128,772,966 of record JAVGWX010000003.1, on the reverse strand, counting down.
ACTGAGAACTCAAGGGTCATCTTTGCAACAAAATGAGGATTGGGACAGATGACAGGTGCGAATGTGGGGAGCATATCATGACCGTGGAATATATCCTGCAAAGCTGCACTCTCGCGCAGAAAAAGAGAGAGCAATACTGACCTCGTGAGGCAGATATGAAACAGCCTTACAAACAACGGTGTCCTTTGTAAGAGAAACCGGAACCTTGATCTGAGAATGAACGAAGAAGAAGAAGATATCGGCCTAACACCATATTTCCTGTGCGCCGCATGGCGTGACGGGAACTTTATTTTGTTTGATCCAAACAGGCAGGATAGGCCAGCTGATATGTAGCTAAACGGCTTATTAAGTATGGGGGAAGAATAATCTAGGTTCCCTATAGGGTAGAAATGTTATTACTTGCTACAATTTTTGTCCAGGCAGCAACTAACAGCCTTCTCTTATTGATTTTCGACCTCAATGGGCTCTTTTATATGCACAGCGTGTAGATTGGATCTCTGTGTTTTTCTTAAATCTCCAACATGACTTGAAGCTGATCTCGCCTCCCTTGAGACCAGTTGACGTTTGAAAACTTGTGGGATTTAAAAACCTCGCCGTTTGGCTTCTTGAAAAGCAAGCGTCGTTACCTCACCGTTAAGCACGAAAGTAAATTCCTGGTTCCCACAATACTTAATGACTAGACTGAGAGAATAAATTCTGCGGCATGTTTGGCAGTGCTCAGGATCTCATATTTGCCATCTGGGTATTTGATGGAACAGCATCGTAATTGCACCACGTTGACAAAAATAACTAACCCAACAAAATGTAGTCGGATCAGTGATGGCACCCAAACAATTCAAGCAAAAATACGATTGATCGAAGACAGTTGCCTGCTCTGTAAGACCGAACTGTGCGAGCTGAACAAGCAGATCAGACGTAGACTCAGATTAAACTATCCGCATCATAGATTTCAAAAACTGATAAAAGAAATTAAGAGAGTAGAGTAATTAAGTTTACAAAAATTCGTTATGAGTTTATGTATTTTATGAAATCTATAAACAATGAAGAAGACACCGCCATGACGGAAAATGTCGAAACAGAAGAATCGTGTAAGAAATATTACACCGACCTCTTCTCATCAAATCGTTGTTTAAAAGAAAAAAACCGCCCAATCCGGAATATGGACCAATACCGAAGATCGAAGTGGATGAGATGTTGCATGTAATCAATCAGGAAAAGCCTGCGACTGGATTACTGAAGTAATTCAGGCACAATGGCCAACATTAGCACGACAGCTAGCTAAACTTTTCAACAAATCCCTTAATGATGGTCGATTCCCAGACTAATGGAAAACATCAAAAACAATTTTGGTTCGCAAAAAGGGGACACAGAAAAACTGGCTTTCTCGTATGTACAAGCTTTCAGGAGAATGATTGTGAACACACTACAGAAGCATAGATGGAAATCAACCACGAACACATGTAGGCTTGAGGAAAGTTTTCTAAGTGCCCGACACAATCAACAATTCGATGGAGAGCGCACGGGAAGTACGTCGTACATATACTTCTGTATCTTGTGTTTGTGGACTATAACAACAAAAAATATTTAGTAACATCGAAATCATTGTAGTGGTAAATGTCCCGAGATAGCAATGTTTTGAAAAAGGTAAAGAAGATAAATAAATAGGGCTGCTCAGCCGAGATTACTTTATTTCACCGACCAATCATCATACAAATACACGGGGCCTTTTTCATGGCGAGACATTCTCCCCAAAAACTGTTCATGTCGACCCTTGAAGAAGTCTTTAGAACACTAAATTGGGAATATATTGGCATCACTTTAGATGGAGGAATGCGCACCAACCTAAAGTTTGCTGATGACACAGCCATCTTCAGTCGCAGTGTCGTTTGCCTGAACAAGGCCTAAATGAGTACAACGAGGCAATCTTGGCAGTTGGTTTTTTAATATTATTATTAGAAAGAATGTCCAAAACATACTGAAGACCTTTTTCCCATAAGTGAAACTGCGACTAGAAAATTGTCCCGTCGAAAATGTGAATGCGTACACTGTCATGGGCTAAGAAATTACAAACTCCCACAAAATAATTTGTGACAGCGATCCCAGCCATATGGTGAGCCTGCACGGTATGGAACATACGAAAATCAGATGCAGAGAAGCTTCGAGTAGCTCACGTGGCAGCACAGAGAAGAAGATTGACAGCCTCTCTGAGAAACAGAATCGACAACATGGAAATCAATCGTTGAACCACCTTCAACGACGTCGTAGATCTGCATTGTTAAGAAAATATGAATGAACTGGGCATGTTATCGACATATATGGCAACATATGGACACGAAAAGTGACGTCGTGGTCGCTCTACAACTTTAAGTGACCACTCGTGTGTGTGTGTGTGTATGTGGGCCTCTGCACACCTGTGTGTCTGTAAGTCTATGCTCTTGTTCAATGCGTGTCTGAGTGTGTATGAATATGTTTATGAGCATGTAATATAAATATAACGGTTATCTTCAGCTGGTAACAAATTTATGTGGTTTAATTGGTGTAATAGAAAATCGGTGATTAAATGTAAGAGAATTCTTGAATAAATCGGTGATTAAGTATAATAGATTCCCTGACTAAATCTATGACTGATTTTAATAGAATCCTTGACTAAATCGATGATTAACTGTAATAGAACCCTAGGTTAAGTCGGTGATTGAATGTAATATAATCCGTGGTTAAATCAGTGATTAATATGTTGAAACCTAGGTTAAATCGGTGATTAAGTGTAATATGTTGAATTATTTGTTAAATCGGTGATTAAATGTGTAATATAATCATTGATTAAATCTATAATTAATTGTAATACAATCCTTGGTTAAATCGATGATTAAGCGGAATATGTTGCATCCTTTACTATTAGTCGGTGATTATTTGTAATATGTTGAATCCTTTGATCAAATAGGTGATTAAAATGTAATGTGCTGAATCCTTCTTTAAAACAGTGATTAGATGAAGAAACCTCGGTTAAATCGAAGATTATATGTAATATGCTGAACGCTTGTTTAAATCAGAAATTATAAGTAATATGCAGACATTTTGTTAAATCAGAGAGTATATATAATAGGCAAAATCATTGGTTAAATCAGAGATCCTATGTAAAATGTAGAAACCTTGGTAAAATCAGAGAGTATATGTAAAATGCAGAAACCTTAGTAAAATCAACTTCATGCAGGTTGAACAACTTTAGTGTGGTTTGAGCTGAATATTTTATCATTGGAAGCCAGACACAAAATATTGTGCAATGGGGAGGGCTTCTGAAAAGAAGCAAATGTATCTGGAAAGTCGAACGAACTTGACAACACAGGAGCAATAAATATGCCCACAATGTCTTAAATGACAAGTCATTAAAGACATCTAAGAAAGTTTGAATATGAGGTTGCGGGCATCAATTATGTAAACATTTGCTGAAGAAAGCACGCCAGAAAAACACATTAAGTTTGGTTTTTGTTTTGTCCGTTCCCCCAAAAAATGACCTTTTATTTGTAATCGAGTTTATAACTTTTGTTATTTGGGTTATTGTGAAGCTGCAAAAGGGAGTAGATCACGTGGTCTATAACTTGGGAGAAAAGAATAGCACTACCACACCTGATGTGTATCGTAAAGGTTGACTTAAAAGGGTTGTTACTGCGGCAAGCAAGCTTATCATGTAAAATAAATTGCTGCTGAAGCCATCACTGCAAGAATACTCAAAATGATTGTGTCAGTCTTCCTGTCATGTGACATTTCAAGTTGTGTATATATGCTTTATAAGGACACAAATGAAGAATTAGTGCAGAATAAATAAAAGCTGTAATAATTTTTGTTAACGATTATTCGTATTTGACTTGAGTTTGACTTCGATCTATGTGATACTTATCAAGTAAAGTACGGGATTCAACTTCCACTACCGGCAGCTCCAGTCAGCCCAGCTGTAAATGGATACTTGACTTACGGTTAGGGAAGGAAAAGGCAGCAAGGAAGGGAACTGGCTGAGGCTTAGTATATTGAAGTCTCTCTAACACTTCATTTCTGACCAGCGGTTAATTCTGCTAAAGAACTTCAATGCACTTTTTACATGTAAAAGGGGAAGGTATATGCATAGTAGAAACTCTAGTGTTGGAGACTTATGGACACTACATCAGGGAGGTGTTTTGCTCGTCTATCAAGAAACAGACGAACAGAACGAAAACACGGGAGGGTGTTTATTTCGAATCATGCAAGATTCAAGATTCCTCTATTGCCAAGAAAGATGAGGTCGTCTGCCTAGTCCTACCGATACCGACGATACGCATCGTGTACGCGATGTGCGAGTAAAAGAACCTTTGACAGTTAAATATCAAAAAATAGAGAAGGCTGTTAGCTGCTACTTTGGCACACATATTCCTAAATTAATTAAAGTTTGACACAAGTCGCGTGGCAGGGAGTAAACCCGAGATCAAAAAACGTATGCATCATGTGCTATCTCCTGTCGTCTCTACTAACACGGCTTGCCATTGGACGAGCTTATCTCAGGACAGGAAAACGCATTTGATGATGACACAAAACTTCGTCACTCAAATCTAATGTAATCGCGTGACAGTATCAGACATCAGACAATTAGCAAAATTATCTCTATTCTGACGCTGTCATCATCACAGAGACTTCATTCGTCTACATCTAGATTTTTTTTCCAAATATGCGGTAACCAGTTCATCTCATTACTGCCTTGTCTTCCCTAACTGTTAATCAGACACACATTTAAAGCAGGATATTTGAGTCAAGAGTGCGAAACGAGCTCCATCCTTTGATGTGAGAGATAAGAGTTCTAACCCTTCTGTCACTCATACTCCAACCAAGTAAAGCTCTCTTACTATCCTTTCACTCAGACACTCACCAAGTAAAGCTCTCTGATCATCCTTTCACTCGGACACTCACAAAGTAAAGCTCTCTGATCATCCTTTCACTCGGACACTCACAAAGTAAAGCTTTCTTACCACCCTTTCACTCAAACACACACCACGTAAAACGATCTAACGATTATGCCACTCAGACTTCATGTTAGTAGAACAACTACTTCGGTAATGCCCATATTACTAAAGAAATGTTTAAAATGACAGAAGACATCACATGAAATCAGCAAAATGATGATCTAGCTATAGACGCAGAGGAAGGACAGGGTAAAAAAACTGTATAATCAAAGAGTTATGGTGACACCAGACAACCATTGTACCGGAAATAAAATAGTTAACGTGTCGCCTAAAACATGTGATGTTGTAGGCCACCCCCTGCCTGTCTAGTTCCATAATGAAGACTTCTCGTGTATAAACTCATGGCCCTAGCTCCACCTCTAAGACCTTGAACAGTGCGAGTTCTTGAATAATATGGAAATTGCTCGATATCTCTCTGATACGTGTGCGTGTATACGTCTGTATACATGAAAGTATGTTCACGAAACTGTTTTTTATGTCTGTGTCATATTAACTGGATTTGCAAGTCACTGTGCACATTAAAATGTATTGGAGTGGCGATATATATATATATATATATATATATATATATATATATATATATATATATATATATATATATATATATATAAATTAAGTCTTATCTCTGGAATGCTGTGACCTCAGTCGACTTGTTTTAGGCCTAGTTTGCAACGACCTAGGTCATCTGTTTTGGGCATAAGACAGGGTGAATAAGATGGCAGCAGTAAACGACTCGAAAAGGATAGGCAAACCTAGGCTCCAAAATATTGTGCTTAAACCGAATGTGTCTGGCTCAAATGGGCATATATCGCAGTCTCGCTTTGAACTAGCGCGCAATTTGGCAATACTTACTTCTCAGGACGCATGACGAAGGAAAGAAAGAAGTCAACCTGTTTGTGTAATTCATAACTAGAACATATCTTATTGTATGTCAAACTTCTGTTTTCTGTGTTCCTAATTGTATTTAATGAGTTCGTGTGCCTCATGAACTCTCATACTTTCTCGCATTGTACGACAGTCATAATAGGATGCACTTGTTCTGTTCTATCTTCCGCAGTAAGACAGGCTGGGGTCAACACGAAAGACCCTTTCACGATTAAGTATATATAATGCGAGGAGCTGCAGTAAGCCTGGCGACTAATAGCGACAAATACACAAATGATGAAAAGGGGAGCCAAAGATCGACGTTTAATTTGATAAATAATTTTGGCATGTACTGGGCAAAACAATTTTTTTTTTATTCCAAAGAGTTCATTTATTAAGCTAAATTTGTTTAAGCAGCTGATAAAACTCCTCCGATACTAAAAATAACTGGCGTCATCCAATCTATTTTTGAATGCATTAAACGAACCCGTCTCCGGGACATCTTGTGACAATGTATTCCAAGCATTCACCACTCTCTGACTAAAAAAATATTTCCTAATTTCTAATCGGGACGTCTTTAAATATATTGAAGCTGTGCTTTCTAGTTCTTGTAGCCGGGTGAACTTTGAAAAACTAAGTATAGTCTAAATTATCCTTTCCATTTATTAATCTATAAATTTGTATCAAGTACCCTTGAATTCTTCTCTACTCTAGACACTGTAAACAAGTTTTTCTAAGTTTTTCCTCATAACTAATTCTGGAATCCTACGATCTTTTTTGTAGCTCTTCTTCGTATCCTTTCTAGCATGTCTATATCCACTCTATGATATGGACTCCACACCTGAACACAGTACTCCAATTTAGGTCTCACGAATGATTTATATAGTTTGACTTGCTCCTATGTGTAATGTTTTTTATAATCATACCAAGCATTATATTAGTTTTCTTTGCTGTCACCTGGACTTGTTCCCACACCTTCCCTGTGTGATAGATAATATTATAACACATAGGTCCCTTTACTTAATTATTGTCATAAAATTGTTCTCTCCCATCATGTAATTATGAGGCGTGTTTAAATGAAACCGGACCAAACGGCAACAAGTGAAAATACGTACGATGCGCATGATGACGTCACTTCTGGTGTAAACAGCACATACCAACCGTCAAGTTTGCAAAATTGCATTATCCTCCGACCCATAGTTTCCTCAGCAGACCGTTGAAAACAGAGCTGGTGTGATACCGAATCCATCCAGAGTTGATCAGCGAGCGGTGATTCGGTTTCTAACAGCTGAAGAATGTCGACCAGTTGACTTTCATTGCAGAATTACGGCAATGTATTGTGAAAAATGTGTCGAAGACAACAACAACAATAACACGCTCTGTTAGATGGGGATACTGTAATTGACAACCCAGCAATGCTGATACAACGCAGTCATATTGAATAGGCGATACTGTGAGTACAGAGAGTCGCTGGAGAAGCGAAACCATAATTGTTGCACGAAGACGAGCGACACGAAAGGCAAGAGACGAGTTGCCTTCGTCTGACAATGTTTCTCTACCCTCAGCGTGACAGACGCTTTTGTGCTTAGATTAGTTTGATGAGCCACCCACTCCAGAATTGACAGATGACAATGTGGTCCTCTTCGATTGGTTTTATCAGCCACCTACGACTCCACTCCCGAATTGATAGATGACAATGTGGTCCTCTTCGATTGGTTTGATCAGCCACCTACGACTCCACTCCAGAATTGACAGATGACAATGTGATCCTCTTTGATTGGTTTGATCAGCCACCTACGACTCCACACTAGGATTGACAGATGACAATGTGGTCCTCTTCGGAAACGCTGAACAAACAACAGCAGCGCCCCGGAAACAGGTTGTTTTCAAGGCAATATGGCTGATCGACTTGATCCCCATAGTAGTGAGCGTCGCGCAGATGAATTCAAGCATAGCACAACCGCGTGGAGGACCGCTGCTCATCTTCATCAGCACGCTCGGGATCTGAAAAAAGCTACAACAGCCCGCCACTTAACGCCCTTTTCAAGGCACAAAAGAATAAACTTACTCATTGTGGGCATTCAACAACAACAATAACAGGCTCTGCTAGATGGGGATACTGTCATTGACAACCCAGCAATACTGATACAGCGCAGTCATCTTGAATAGGCCCTAGTATGTGTACAGAGAGTCGCTTGAGAAGCCAAACCATGAATGCATTTAACCAGCAAGCTACAGAAACCATAATTGTGGACATTTTTTATGTTATCTGATGAATCTTCTTCTTCTTCTTCATCGTACGCAGTCAGACAGTAACCATTATTTTTTCGAAAAAAGCGGCGGTCATCCTGAGGCTGTCGACACTGCCATATAGCTTGTCTTGTGTGTTGCCACTGTTGATGACCACATCTGCTCTCTCTGATCCTCGTATGTCGGGCAGTTCTGCAGCAGATGCTCAGCGGTCATTTTCCCGATACCACACGGGCATTCGTCGGTACCACCTATCTTCAATTTGTTGAATAGGTGGTACCTCAGTCTATTGTGGCCAGTGCGAAGTCTGAAGACCACGACCTGCTCTCTTCTGTTCAACTGGTAATAGGCATCGTTTTTGGTGTAGCCGGTATGTTCAGTTTCCCATTTGGTCATGTATCTGGCTTTAATAAGCCGTTTTGACTCTTCGTACGTCATACTAGTATCTGTTTGTGGTAGTCTTGCACCTTCTTTTGCCAGTCTGTCTGCCTCCTCGTTGCCTTGGATGTTGCAGTGTGATGGGACCCACTGTACCACTACCCTTTTTGGTGCGGACTGATGGCATAGTTGACAGAGTTCTGCTCTTAAGTCATTAAGCTCAGTGTTTTTCTGGCTTTTTAGCGCTGTGACTACGGCCAGAGCATCTGTAAGCAGGACTGTATGGCTTTCATTTTGTTGGTGATGTTCTATGATTTATTTCCGGGAGCAAGAGGTTTCACGTTACCAGTTGTCTAAACTTCCCACCTCTCCCCACGTTTGTCAATACTGTTATTATTGTTGCAGCATGTATAGCTGTTTTAGATCGATCTATCCAGTCAATACCTGAATCTTCCTAGAATAAAGGTTGGTGTTATAACATGATATACGATGACTGCAACAAAACTCATAACTAACAACAACTGAAACCATAACAAGTTCTCTTATATTGCTATTCGTCAATTTGTATCTTTTCGATCGCCTTATTTCCTAAGGCAGAATTCGTTGTCCTGTATTTTGCATCGTACGCGTCAGTGCATTCGACTTCAGCACCCATTTCTAAAATGGGTTTATTCCCGGAACTTCCCACTCACTACCTTGCTGAATTCGAATGCATGCCTGTTCAGATTGTGAGCTGTGTCACTAACAGCTTCGCTACGCAGCCGTCCTTTCATCAATTTGACTGTAACCGTTCATTGTGTCGTCATAAATTCATAATTTTAATATCTACATACTATGGTGCCAGACACAAAAGGCAGGGGTAGACCAAGAAGACGATGACACCAAGATATCCAGGAATGCCTGGGTATGACTGTGGAGAACGCTGGAGTTTTGGGAAGGGAAAGAGTTTCTTTCAGACATACTGTGAGGGAGGCGACGTTCTATAAAGGACATGCTGCATGATGATGATGACATACTATGTTGATACCGTGCATTCTTTGTGACTGATAATCGTTGAACTTCGATCCATGTTTTTCTTTGTGTTGTTTCAGAAAGCCTTGTCCTCGATGATGCCCTATTTAAGTCTGTTAACGTTTGTGATAGTTCTCCTTTGAAGTTACTTTTTAATCTTGTTTGCATTTAAGCCATTATTGTTATTGCAACCTAAGTTTACAGAAGTGTGTATATATGTTTGTGAGGTGGAGGGTGTGTGTGGGTTTGTGTGGATATGTCTATGTGTATATGTGTGCGCATGAATGTGTATGTGTGTGATCTTTGTTGTAATAGGCTTAAACATCAGAATATACAGTTGTTTTCTATGATTGCTTATGTTCCGCTCCCTCATTGTATGTATGCATGTGTTTGTATGTGTGTATGTGTGTGTGTATGCGTGTGTGTGTGTGTGTGTGTGTGTGTGTGTCTGTGTCTGTGTGTGTATGTAAAATAGATGCTATTGTTCCGACATATATACTAATTAAAAACGTCCGTTTTATTAGAACTAATCCTAGATCGGCTGCCACACTATCAAGGTGTCACATGCGCTCTGTAATGTTCACAGCGACTCAGTCGTTCAATGGGGCGTACTAAGCTTGCCAGGAGGATAACGGACAACAAGAACACTCGTCACTCCTGTGATAGCACAAAGAGCATTCAGTTCTGACAAACTGTAGAGCAAGGGAGAGAAAGACAGAGAAAAAGGTGCCTGTGTTTGTTCTTGCCTGCTGATCCATTATTGACAGATTCTTAAGCCCTTATTTCTGGATCTTTGTTATTTCTACAAAACACAACCTAATTAACATGATCAATCATTTTGAAAAGAGAACTATAATTGCTGTCACTAACCTCCACTTTCCCCACCCACAACCATTCACCACGATTCTCCCCATCTAACCCATACCCCCCCCCCCCAGTCCAATCCTATATACATTTAGTATTATTCTCCCCATTCGTCAATGCACTGCTTGTCTGGGTTGATACTGTCAGGAGCACAGCGTTTCTGCCTACATTGCTCATGAATCGATGAGGAACGCAAACCGCCTAACCGCTGCAAGGATTAATGACTTCCGTCATCTTTCCATCTCCATTTCGTTCTTTACGAGGTCAAACTGCAGAGAGCCCCTAACAGGAAAAAGTGCGCACTAAAACGATACACGTGTCTCAAGCAATGTGTTTTATATGTTAAGGCTACTAGCCACGTGTATGTTGTGTCATCCTTTTCGGCATACATGAGTGTGCTGCGAACATTTTCTTTCTTTGACAGTTAGAAGTCACGAGATCCACCTGGGAGGAAGTCTCCCAACAAAGTCCAAGGGTGAAGGGGGAGAATGGAGAGGTTCGCCATTTACACAGAATTAATTCACAATCTATACACGATATAGGAGTATAGTTCTAGGGGGATCAATTCTCCACAGACAAGGTGTCGGATTCGTTTGCTGCTTTTAACACGACCCAGGGGATCCTGCGGTTGATAGCTACTTGGTTTACTTTAGTGAAAGAAAGACAGTGTGGAAAATTATGGTAACCATACTTCATAAAAAACGGAGACCTCGTACAAATTATGACAGCCTTAACATTTCCTTTTAATAGTATTCTGATAACGGGGCCCATTTATTTATTACTATGTTACCGTCTTAACATGATATCCTGCTTTCATTCTAACTTCATATATTCATCTAGTCTCCAAACACTTCGACGATTCGTAGGCTTTACAACTATCTGATAGCTTTATTGCATATGTGTGTGTGTGTGTAAGTGAGCGTGTGTAAGTGTGCGTATGTGTGTATGTGCGTGTGTGTGTAAGTGTGTAAGTGTGCTTGTGTGCGTGTGCGCGTTTGTGTGTGTGTGCGTGCGTGCGTGTGTGTGTGTGTGTATTTATGTATGTATGTATGTATATATGTATGTATGTATGTATGTATGTATGTATGTATGTATGTATGTATGTATGTATAGCACATGTCTCATTTACGACAGTTGCAAGAAAACTGCAGAGAACAAAGGCAGCTACAACCATTGTATATTGCCTACATAGATCTCACAAGGACATTCCGCTTGGTCAGTCGTATTGGTTTGTTCAAAATGCTCATGAGGATGGGTTGCAGACTGATTCTTGTGAGTATTATCGAGTTGCTCCATATTGACATGAAAGACACTTCAACGTTGGCGGTGCGTCCTTAGAGAAGTTTTGTAATCAAGTGTGTAGTAAAACAAGGCTGTGTACTTTCTCCAACCCTCTTTGAAATATATTTCTCCCTTATCTTGAAGCATCCGTAACCAGGATGGTGGTGTATTCATTCATTCTCGCACAGAGGGTGTCCTATTCAATTCGCAAAGACTGAAAACCCAGACCAAAATAAACAGGATGTTGATCATAACACTGCTCATTTTGGGGATGATGAACTGAAAAGCTTCCTGTCTGCACACGTTATGGTCCAGAGTGCTAACAAGGCACCAGTAATCTCCATTGATTATGACAATCTCAAGGTAGTTAATCCCTTTACACACCTGGGATCGTAAGACAACAATTGAGTATTCCTGGATCAAGAGATCAATCTCAAGATAGGCAAGGCATCAACAACAATGGGCTGATTAACAAAAAGGGTATGGGAGAACAAGAAGTTCACTGTTAAAACAAAAACACCTGGTTACCAGGTCTGTGTCCTCAGCACCCGTCTTTATGGCAATGAGACAGGGTCTACCTACACGCGCAAGGAGTGACGGCTAAACGGCTATCACATGATGGGCCTCCACAGAATCCTTGGGGTTGGGTGACAAGACAAAATCACCAACTCAGAGGTGTTGGACAAAACAGGCACTGTCACAATCTTTTCCATGCTTAGTCTTCGAAGGCTCCGATGGCTGGGACACACTCGGATGATGGATGATACCAGAATACCAAAAGATCTTCTCTATGAAGAATTACAGTTGAGGAAAAAGTCTCGGGGCTGGCCACTATTTCGGTACAAGGATGTTTGTAAGCAGGATATGAATGATGTAGACGTCAATTTAGAATCTTGGGAACGAAGATGGGAACGCCATGGATCGTGTTACATAGAGGGACAGGATTAAGCATGGAATACAAAGGAGATTCTGGTTACTGTTAGGCTAAAGACTCAGCGTTTGAAAAGACACGCCACACCATGCCATGCCGCAAACGGTCTTGAGTTTCTTGCATGCACTTTGGAAGACGCTTTTATGCTCGGATTGGTCTTATTACTTACATTCGTTGTCTTAATAACACTGTAGTTACCTCCCTTTTTCAAAGAACAAAAACTATCGTCTGACAAAACGGAAAGAACTAATTATAGCAATTAGCATGTTATAGAATAACTTCTAGCCAAACGATGCACTATCACTTTTTCAGAACTTCGCCTTCTGCACTAATTCTTTCATCTGCACACCGGATTCCAATTTACACATTGAAAACTGTAACAATATCGTACTGTTCAGGAGTGTCGTTGTTGTCGCACAGACGGTTTTACTGCTCTATTTTACCCAAGTTTTCTTCGTTAGCCTTATGCTGTGTTCACAGCTCTTGGACCATTAAGTGGCTTCTGGAATGCTGGTAGTTTCATCTCAGCTCTCAGGTCTGCCATGAGAAAAGACTTTATGATCGCCTCGTAAAATCTATTCGTACACATCTGTTTTGCAAGAGCTATTCGTACATAGGCTTTCCGATCTACTAGTGAGATCTATTAGGACATGAGACTTTCATATCTGTTTCGCAACATATATTCCTACACAAAGCTATCATTGCTACTCGTGAGATCATTTAGGACAATACCTTCAGATCTGTTTCGTGCACAAAGCTTTTAGAACGATCTAGTTCTATGACTGGCTTAGGACCCAATGTGGCCAAAGTGTTATTGTTTCCTATCAAGTCATTTCGTCTTCCTGGTTCCTCTTCGTATAATCTATTTCTTTTAGTCTGATTTGATGGTTGCAAGTTTGCGACTCAGGTCTTGTCATGTGCATGGGTTTACAAATAGTATGTTGTCAAATTTGTTATTTCGATGTCAAACCATCGACTCTCCTCCCTGTCCAAACTTCCTCACGAGACAAGTCTGCAAGACTCCCTCAGGAATGAAAAATGAATAAGTATCGTCTCATTGTTACTTCCACTTCTTGCAGACAAGTGCCCATTACCTCTTTCCCCCCCCCCTCCTCCCCCCAACTCTCCCCACGTTCTAAACCATACACTTCTTCGAATCGTACTTATTCTATTTACATGTGACTGTCCTGTCCCTAATTGTGTGAGTAATTCGTCAGCACACATGTCGGTCCTTGATAGATAACGACCCTACACGTGAATGGGATGTGCTGCTCGGGTTAGACTAGCCTTGGCCATTTTGGTCTGCATTTGCGTCATTTTTGCCTAGATAGCTTTCCATATCTTCGGTGATAGTGTGCTAATCCCTTTTGTACCCACCTGCTAACATTGATCCTCTATGACTGACAGTTTAAACAAGGCATATTCCTTGTTCGGTCAAGGTTATAAATGTATCCGTTCGAGTATTCTTACACGGTGGTCCCTTCTACGTGTGTCCCCCCCCCTTCCCACCGTGGGTCACATATGACTCTGTCACACAATAAAGTCACTAACACTTCATCCACTACAGCTATGAAATTACCTTGAATTTTACCTAACATGATCTAGTGCCTGTTCGGACACTTCCTACAAAACCCCACCCAACCTAAATAACACGCGATGTGCAGACCATGAAATGGTTCTAGATTTTACCTCCAGCGTCAATTCTGGGTACACGGCTCGTTTCCCATTTTCGAATTGGAAACATTGTTCGTTCATTTCATGCTTCGTTGCTCTGGTCGCTGTTTAAGTACGACTCAACAAGACAATGAGGTCTCTGGTTCAATTCCAGGCCAGGCTGTTTTTCACTTTTTATTTTCTTTGCCCAACATTATATTATTTATTTCTCGCATGCATGGTGCCCGCTTGTGGTTTAGTTTGCATTCATTTGGAATGCAGAAGCGAAGGAGTAATAAATACATTTAGCTGCTGTCTGCGAATAAGAGCGTTGAAGTGGCAGAGAAGTTAAAGCGCTTGTCTCTTAGAGCATATGGACTTTGTTCACACATCAGTCTCGGCATGCATCCGTCCACCCAGGCGTAAATTGGGTATCTAGTTTGCAGCTAGGAAACTTAAGGCAGGTAGATATGTAGCCGGTGACTCCACACAAGATATAATACCTGATGCAATGAAGGCTCAAATACTTTATCCTAAGCGGCATTCTCAGTTATGATATTGCCTTTTTCGATGATATAAAACACGAACACACCCAAACTCGATTTGACCGGAACAAACCACAAACCCCGGCAGGATAGGAGGGAGGCCCACTTCATTGTCTATGTTATTAAGCGGATACCCTTATTCTCATGTTACGTTCGTTAGCGACTGTTCACATTGTTTGCAACGTACCTCGATGACTTCCCGTGCAGAAGTGATTGAGCTGGCTAGTGCAGTGATCTTCAAGTGTTTGGTCATGCCCCAAAATGGCGGTAAAAATGAAATAATGAGCACTTTCAATACACGACATATCTATCTATCTATCTATCTATCTATCTATCTATCTATCTATCTGTCTATCTATATATCTATCTATCTATCTATTTATCTATCTATCTATCTATCTATCTACTGTCTAGCTGTTTAAAAATATACACACATGGGTGTGTGTATATATATATATATCACAAGTGTCTCAGTCTCCAAAGACCATGTGCGTGGAGCTCTGTAAATTTTGTTCAGCTCTGTCTCCTGTATTTCGACACTGACTGCTATGGCTATAAAGGCCGATCCGTGAGTGACAGTCCCTGCTACAGATCGTACAACCATACTGAGGAAACTGGCTTGCTTGGCTGTTCCTTGATCTCTTCAGTCTTTTGCTTTTCTCTGCAGCCAGAAGACATCTACGAGCGTCAGCAGTCACTATGTCCCCTCCAACTGACTGTCTCCAGATAGCTCTATCCTGAGCAATTTCTTCCCAGCCCTCGGATGGGATGTCACATGACTTCATGTCCCTCTTGCATACGTCCTTGAATAGCAGTGTGGGACGGCCGATTCTTCTAACTCCAATGGATAATTGCCCATAAAGGATATCCTTTGACAGCCTCTCGTCTTCCATGCGATAAACATGCCCCAACCACCGTAGACGTCGCTGGCTCAAAATCGAGTACATGCTATGAGTATTTGCCCTCTGCAAGACCGTATTATCTGACACTTTCTCTTGCCACCAAATCCCCAATATACGCCGTAGACACCTCATGTGAAAGGTGTTCAGCCGCCATTTCTGTTTACTGTAAGTGCTTCAAGTCTCGCTTCCATCCATGAGGGTGCCAAGAACGCAGGTCTGACAGACCCAGACCTTGGTGTAGTGAGACAGTGCAGTGTTCTGCCAGACTCTCTTCGTCAGCAGGGCCATGACGGTACTTACCCACCCAAGCCTACTGTCTATCTCCTTCTCGAGCGAGAGAGTGTTGCTGATGACAGACCCCAGATAAGTAAAACTGTTGACGACCTCCAGAGTGACGCCATCAATCTTTATGGATAGCGTAGTGGTAATGCCCTATGCGCATACCGTTGTCTTTTCCAGACTTATGGTGAGACCAAACTTCTTGCACCCCTCGGCTAATCTGTCTTCCAGTCTCTGCAAGGCCTCCTCATTATTGGTCACTAGAACTGCATCATCCGCAAATAGCATCTTCCTAATAAGCACCGTCTTCACATTGGTGGTCTTCGCACGCGGTCCGGACAGGTTAAACAGCCGCCGATCTGACCTAGGGTGCAAATAAACTGTGCCAGTGCCGATCGATTTGATGAAGTTTTGTTGCAGACGGTAAAGGGGTCTACTCTATTCTATTGCACTCTACACTCACTGTAAACAAATTCAAGTAACCCTAAATATAAAAACAATACAATTGATTCTTTATTCAAGTAACACTTCCAACAATAAATATCTAACAACTTAAATTCTTTCTCTTACACGCTTATCTAAAACACTCCTACAGCTAAACCTAACCTTATCGATACTGTTATTGTCCAGTTCTTTTTCCTCTCCTAATCTGGTCTGTTGTGATCGAACTTTGTTGCGGGTTGCCGCTGATGGTGAAGTTCGTAGGTTCTAAACCCAGGTATAGAGTCAATGAGTTTGTTCCTCTTTGTCGGCGATAGATCAAAGTATGTCTCGACGTGATCAGGATAGACTGCGTCAAATAGTATCCATGGGATCACTGGAAAACTGTCTCTAGCTGCTACTGACGACTTACAATTACGACCAAAACATAATATGAGGGTAGTTACCTTGCTTGCTGGGTGTCTATCTCAACTGCCGCTCTCCGTCGCCTACTCTACTCTCCGCTGTCCAAATCTCAACCTAAAAACTGTGTCCAATTCCACTCCTTGTTTCCGTGTGTCTCCTCTAACCGCCTCTTGCGCTGGGTCTTCTCTCAAGTCGGTCTCTGAGGTGAACTGTTCTACTCTCCACTGCGTGTCTATCTCAACTGCCTCTCTCTCTGTCGTCTGCTCCCCACTGAACGTCTCTTTCGAAGCTACCTCTGTCTCTGTAGTGAACTGTTCCCTCATCTGTGGTTCTCAACCCAAAAACTGTGCTCAAATCTTCCGACCCGTCTCTGTGTGTTTCCTCTCAAGTCTGTCTATGAAGTGAAGTGTTCTACTCTACTGAAATATCTCTTTTGAATGGGCCACAACTGCAAATGAACACCTGTATGACAAGGCGTCTAGTGCAGTTCTTGTGAATGGGAGGCGAGGGGATTGGTTTCGACGTCGGTTGATGTGTGACAGGGGTGTACACTCTCTCCAACTCTTTTCAATATATTCCTGGAAGGAATTATGAGTGAGGCACTTGGAGGTCACGTTGGTACTGTCAAGATAGGGGGCCGAACAATTACCAACCTTCGTTTTGCAGATGATATCAACGGGTTGGCGGGTTCAGAAGCAGAACTTCAGGAATGGTTCAGAAGGCTCGATGAAACAGCTCTTGACTACAGTATGGAGATAAACGCTGGAAAGACCAAATTAATGACCAACAACGCCACGGGCTTCAACAGCAGGATAAAAGCAATCGGTTAGGAACTCGAAGTGGTTGACCGTTTTAAATATCTTTGGTCGATTGTCAATGATGAAGGATCAAAATGTGAGGTTTTGGCCAGAATAGCACAGACAATAGTGGCGCTTGCACGACTTAACAAAATCTGGCAAGATAAACGGTTAGCACTATGCACGAAAATCAGATTAATGCGTACACTGGTCCTGTCAATGTTCCTCTATGCGTGTGAGACATGGACAGTTACAGCTGACCTTCAACAAAGGATACAGGCCTTGGAGATGAGATGTTTCCGAAGACTTTTAAATGTCACGTACAAAGATCGAGTTACAAATGAGGAAATACGAGATAGAATTACAACAGCAATAGTGCCTTTCGAAGACCTCTTGGCAACTGTTAAAAGAAGGAAACTCACTTGGTACGGTCATATATCGAGATCAAATGGTCTTGCAAATACAATCCTCCGCGGAAAGGTGCATGACAGACGACGAAGAGGCCGGCCCAAAAAGGGATGGGAAGACAACATAAAAGAATGGACCAGTCTCCGACCAGAAGAGTCACAGGCAGCGGCATCTGACAGAGAGGGGTGGCATGGGGTTGTGAGGATGTCTTCATGTGTGCCCCAACGACCTAACCGGTTACGGGATGACCTGACCTGACCTGACAAACTGCATATCTCCGTCGCCTGCTCTCCACTGAGCGTCTCTTTCCAAGTGTACTTCTGTCTCTGAAGTGAAATATTTCAGTTGCACTGACTCGGTCCTTTAAATACCAAGAAAAAGAAAGAAAAATGCTTGTCTAAGCTCTTCATATCTTCCTCTCTACGCTGGTAAATGTTAAAACATGTCTAAGCTGCTTCTATGTATTGTCTCTACAGCTAAGATCTGTTACAAAGCACCATCGACAAATATGTCATAAGCGTAGGATATGAGCATGGAGAAGAAAATCACAAAGAGAGTCGGTGCGAGCACACATCCCTGCTTCATTCCACTCTTGATGGAAAAAGAGTCTGAAGTTAAACCGTCGTATAGAACTGAGCCCTTCATATCAATATGAAAAGAAATTATCATTCTACACAGTTTTGGGGTGCAGCCGACCTTCTCGAGGAGTTCGAATAGATCCTTTCTTCTAACCAAGTCGAAGGAATTGGTGAGGTCTAGAAACATCATAAAGAGCGACTGATCTTGTTCTCTGCACTTTTCCTGGATTTGACGAAGCGAGAAAATCATATCCGTTGTTGATCTACTTACTCTAAAGCCACACTGGGATTCTGGGTACACCCTGTCCGCGAGCAGTCTCAACCTGTTTAGTAGCATGCGGGCATAAACTTTGCCTACAACGCTCTGGAGCTAGATCCATCTACAATTATTGCATTCCCCGTAGTCACCTTTGTTTCTGTATATAGTCACAATGATGGTGTCACGCATATCTTGAGGGACTCCACCTTCCTCCCAGTAAATGCATGGAAGATCAAACATCGGTGGAGCTAGTGCTGATTTCCCGCATTTGATGGCTTCGGGTGGGATACCATCTCCGCCTTGATGTTTTGCCATTTGAGAGGTAGTTGATAGCCTTATCAAGCTCATCCAGAGTAGGTGGTCTGTCAAGTTCCTCCATAATGGGCAGGACCAGTAGCCTGCACAAGGCCTCGTCAGTGACCACCGTTTTCCGAGAGTAGAGCTCAGAGTAGTGCTCAGCCCATCTGGCGATCTGCTGGTAACTGTCCATGATTCTCACACCTGTCCGAGATTTCAGGGAGATGGGGGAGGGGGGGGGCAGCACCTCTCGTAGTATTGCCCAGTGCCATCTTTATGCCACTACACATGCCCTGGATATTTTCCGTCTCTGCATTTAGCTGGATTTCTTCACACAGTTTCGTCCGGTACTCATTCGCGCATTGTCTAACAGTTCGTTGATATGTGCTTCTGGCCTTCATGTTTTATAATTGATGAAAGCTTCTAGTTTGGCCTCAATTACTGGTTCCATTCTTGTGAGATGTGCATGGAACCAGTCGTGATTCGACCGTTCCCTCATGCCAAACGTAGCTAATGATGTATTAAAGATGGAACCTTTCTTAACGTTCCACTTAGCTGTGACGTCACACTCAGATCCTTCCTGAAGAGCAAGTTTCAGGTCAGACCCAAACCTCTCCGCCTTGAAAGGAATCACCATCTGTGCATATATTTATAAATCATCATTATCTTCATCATCTTCTATCCACTTGTGTCGTTAGAAAGCGTGGGAAGGTGTAGTTTTGTGTCACATGCCACCTTTGTCGCCCATGTTGTTGTCATTTTGTATTATCAGTGTCTCATTGACACTATTTATCTTTGTCTACGTCTGCCTTTTGCTCTGCAGCCCTGATGTCCGGTTTTGTAGATACGCGCTGCTAGTAACTTTGATTGCATTCTTATTAGGTGTCCGAACCATTTTATTCTCTGCCTTTCCGTGTATTCCATGCACGGTGTTGCATCCACCTTCTTTCTGATTTTTTGTTTCATACTCTGACCAGTCTTGTGACCACGACAGCCTTTCTCAAACACTTCCTTTCACATAAGTTGAAATTTCTTTCTTGTGCCTTTGTAAGAGTCCAACTCTAACACTGGTAGCAGAGAGTTGGTATAAAAATACTATTATCAGCTGCCTATATATATATATATATATATATATATATATATATATATATATATATATGCTTATCAATTAATAAATCACGAGCGACTATTTATTTATCTATCTACATATTTATAATCCATTCATGTATCCATCCATCCTCTATTTATCTATGTATGTTCTTATATATAAATATATATATATATATATATATATATATATATATATATATATATATATATATATTATATATATATATATATATATATATATATATATATATATATATGAGAGAGGCCCTCTGAAAGTAATGCCTCCTATTTTATACCATAAAA
The DNA here is from genome assembly GCA_036924085.1 of Ariolimax columbianus. Classification (NCBI taxonomy): domain Eukaryota; kingdom Metazoa; phylum Mollusca; class Gastropoda; order Stylommatophora; family Arionidae; genus Ariolimax; species Ariolimax columbianus. Next base: position 128,752,425 of record JAVGWX010000003.1, on the reverse strand, counting down.
ACCATAACAAATAAAAAGAGCACAATAACTCCATTTAATAGAGCATTGTCTTGTCTAAAAAAAATATTTTACAACATAGTCACCACTCGTGACTATACTTTCTCCATCGCTGAACAGGAGCATACATGCCGCGCTCGTAAAAATCTGCACCAGCGGAGGTGACCCACTTTTTCACAACTGCTATGACGGCCTCGTCGCTAGGAAAATGTTGCCCACGCAGTCCATCTTTCATTGCCCCGAACAAATGGTAGTCGTAAAGCCCCATACACGAACTTTATGGTGGATGTGGTAGGACAGTACAGCCAAGACTAGCAATGTGCTGTACGGTCTTCAAACTGGTATAGGGTCTGGCGTTATCGTGTTGCAAAAGACAATTTGTGGTCTTCTCTGGCCAAACCCTGGAAATTCGAGCCTGCAGCTTAGTCAGCGTCGCAATGTAGCGGTCAGCGTTGATAGTTTGTCTAGGTTCAAAGAAATCAAAAAGGATAACCCCTTTTTCTATCTCGAATAGACAGTGCACATCACTTTACCCGCTGAGGGCTGAGTATTCAACATTTTCCTCGATGGGGGAATTTATATGTCGCCAGTCCATGGACTGCCGCTTTGACTCAGGATCGCAGTGGTGGCACCACGTCTCATGATGATACCATCCAGAAAACTGCCACCTTCATCCTCGTAACGGCTGACAAACTAGCATGCGATGCTCTTTCTGTTCTGTGTGAGCACATTTGTGAACCTACCTAGATTAAACTGTCAAATGTTAACGTTGCCACCAACGCTTCCACCTCACGGAAGTCGAACTCCAGCTCCGTACACAGTTGCCTGGTCGTAATCCTTCGATGTTCGTGGATAAGCTAACGAGACGTTCTTCGCGTGGTGTGCCAGCTGTGCCTGGTCGTCCAGAATGTGGCTTGACATTGATGTTACTTTCGCCACTGAAAATACGTAAAAAAAACAACCACCTAATACTACTAAACGCCGTAAATATTCAATATTAAATAACGCGCTTCAGTTTATAACGCACTTCTAAGACTGGAGCCATTTTGTCAGACTGCTCCTCCGCTGGCACCTATCGGACGGAAACCAAATTGTACGGATATTGGCACGTAGATTTAAACTTTACTGCCTTACTACCAAAATGAACTTCTGAAATCATGAAACAACATAATTAAATAGGAGGCATTACTTTCCAAGTACCCCTCGTGTGTATGTGTGTGTGTGTGTGTGTGTGTATATATATATATATATATATATATATATATATATATATATATATATATATGTATATATATGCATACATATACATACATACATGTATTCATACATCTTGTACATACATACTCACACACATACACACATTCAGGCAAGCACTCAAGCACTTCATTTTGAATATGGTGATATTTAGTAGGCGGTCCTAAAATTATTATTCAATATTATTGTTATTATTATTATACAATATATGCAGCAATAATTTATGTTTCCAACTGAAGTACATTATTTTGAGTAGTGTAAATAAAGGTTTAGAGATGTCCAGAAATAAAGAGTTAATCGCAGAAATTTATAAGAGGTGTACAAGTCTTAGAGGTACAGCGACTCACTAAGGTTTACAGGAAGGAAGACTAACGTCTGGTCAGGCAAAACATTCTGGTCAGACATGTTAGTCATGGTCAGGCAAAATTATACTGGCCAAGACCCTCAACTCGACATCCTCGAAGACCTTCCTGGAAACGGGTTGTTTTCATGGCAGCCAACTTAACGAGGTGAGGTATCGACGTGATTCCTGTAGTAGTGATCGAGACATAGATGAAGCCAAGAGCATAGCACAACCAACTGGAGGACCCATGCCCACCTTCATCAGCACGCTCGGTATGTGAGGAAAGCTACAACCCGCCACGTAACGTCCTTTTCGGGGCGCACAAAAAAGTAATTCTACTCATTGTGTGTATTCAAAAACAATCTCTAAGACTTACAAATTTCTCCTTAGATCCTCCTCGTACCTCATCCCCTCAAAAAATAGCAAATACCACGAACCGCGTTAAATCGAGTTAACTCTTTTCTGCGCGGTTTACATGTATCTGCTGTATGGGTTTTCATAAGGCACAAGATAACATGAATGAACACCAGACATTTTTAATATATTCGAATGTTTAGTTTCATATTATTTACACATCATTTTTGTAAAAGTAAAATGTTTCTAATAGGATATTGTTGCACTGAACTAAACAACATGTAACAAATACGTACATATACCGTTACAATCACATGGCATCTGAGAGAAGGCTGTGTGTCCAAGTTTCGCTAACTCATATGAATAACAACAAAGAGAACATACGTTTATTATATATGAACGACTAAACATTTTCTTCAAACACACAACAAGATAGACACACACTCCACTTTATAGAGCCCTGATCTAGTTCAGCGACTATAGAAGGTTCGTGTTTAGCTTGGGTAAGAAGGGTTTGGCCCATATGAACTCAAGGTCTGCATTTTCTCGCTAATTCGGTGCCCCAGTGCTATTAGCTTTTCTCTGCACGAGATGTATTAGGCCGCAGTGCTATTTTCGGTACATTCCTTTTTTCTATATCTTCTGTGTGTCTAGGAGATTGTGTGTGTGTACGCATATATTTGCGTGAACGCGCGTGAGTTTCTGATCTATCATTACCAAATGGAAATATAGCGGGTCAGAAGGGCTTTCTTTATTTTTTTTTAAATGGCGCTAATACAGTCAGACGACGGCTAGGGCGTTTCTCTGGCAACGTGTCGGCTGAAGTCTTCATAATGGAAAGAAGCAAAACAAAACCCGAATCCCAAAACCGGTATCTCATACTGGACTGGCTGAGGCGAGACTAACCACAATTTCAGAAGTTGTCTCCATCGCTCTGATAGACGACCACAAACTTCTGATGGTGAGATTCCGATACTATTCCCCAGATTACCAAGTATAATACAATGAGGGAGCAACTCCAAAATCCGGTGCGAAGGAACTAACAAGCTGAGAAATCGATGGAGCAGAATGAAATAATGTGACCCAACCTCGACATATCCCAGACATACACGCGTGTTTTAAAACATAGTGTTCTTTGAGAACTTTTACAGGTAACAACTGCGTATCTCCCTCTGTTGATACACATTCAAGTAATTAACAGTCCTGTTAACTAGGTCATGACGTCATGTTTCATGGGCTAGTCTCTTTTCCAGTACAAATATAGATTTTTTTTTAAACACGACAGGGGAATGGCGTGGGTGCCGGAACTGATATTGATCTCTATATTAGGGTTGGGTTTTTTAGCTATTTGGGTGTACTCACTACATCGACCGATTTGTCTGCCGATACCAAAAGTGTAACTTGCTATTGCTATACAACATCTTTTAAAACATATGAGTTTTACGATTTTACCTAGTTGTTTATTAAATATATCTTCAAATTGCGTGAAACCAACGACTTAAGCTTGTCTGCTTGAAGCTCCGACCAGAATATAAACTTATTTAAGGTGACTTCTTGACTTTGTGTGGCTATTGATCGGGCATCGTAGAGCTAATTTATTGCTCGAGCGTATTTAAGAATTTGCACAGTGACCTCCTCTTATAAATTGAAAAAATAAATTATTACAAATAAATATACACACACATATACAAATATGTATATATATATATATATATATATATATATATATATATATATATATGTGTGTGTGTGTGTGTGTGTATATATATATGTGTGTGTGTGTGTATTTATCTACGTGTATATATATAAATATATATATATATATATGTGTGTATCTATGCGTGCGTGTATATATGGTGGGTGGGTGGATGTGTGTGTGGGTGTGTGTGTGTGTCATGATCTGCTGTAGAATCAGACATGCTAAAGGCAAGACATGAGAACTATACAGTGCGACTAACAGGGAAGTCAGCACGAGCTTAAAAACCTGACATGTTAAAAGCAAGAGTTGAGAATTATACACTGCGACCAACAGGGAAGTCAGGACGGGTTTCAGAACCTGACATGCTAAAAGCAAGACTTGAGAATTATACACTGCGACCAACAGGGAAGTCAGGACGGGTTTCAGAATCTGACATGCTAAAAGCAAGACTTGAGAATTCTACAGTGCAACCAACAGGGAAGTCAGGACGGGTTTCAGAACCTGACATGCTAAAAGCAAGACTTGCGAATTATACAGTGCAACCAACAGGGAAGTCAGGACGGGTTTCAGAACCTGACATGCTAAAAGCAAGACTTGAGAATTATACAGTGCAACCAACAGGGAAGTCAGGAACTGCTTCGACGCACTAAAACGGAAATATTTCAATGAGCTAGCGACGACGGCTAAGACAGCTGATGCGAATAGAAATATGAAAGATCTGTACAACATGGCAAAGAAATTAATGTGAAAATACAAGCAAGTAAATGGTCTTTTTAAACATAATGATGGAAATCTGATTAGCAACCAGAACATTCTAAGAAGCTTTAAAATTGACAAACTGCACGCGTTATCCCTGACATTCAGTCGGCATGTATTGATATGTTAATTGCGAGAGGTCCATCATAGAGAAAATTCAAATGGCAATATTACTACTAAGTTATAGTAAGCCTACAGGTCAAGATGGTATCTCAGCTAAAGCAATTAAGGCAGACATTGACACTTCCACGAAAATGTTATGCAAATTACTTGGTCAGGTGTAGGAGAGGGAAGAAATACCGACTAAATGGAAGGAATGCCATATAATTAAGTTGCGAAGAAGGAAGGTGTGCAGCAGTTATAGACTGATAATGTTATTATCTGTACCTGGGAAAGTATTTAAATGGATCATTCTAGAAAGGAGCCGTAGATGAGCAGCTGAAAGATGACCAGACAGGCTGCATAAAGCATTAGTTAGACCTAGATTGGAGTACTGTTTTCAGGTGTAGGGTGCTTATCGGGGAGTGGAAATAAAACGCTGAAAAGGATACAAATAAGAGCGGTAAAACTGATAGTGGAGTTACGGAATTATAGCTATCAGAAAGACTAAACAAAAACCAGCCTATAGTGTTTAAAAAATACATGGTTATAAGATAATCAAGGGAAGGATATATTCGACTTTAACATATGTTTCAATGTATGGCCGACTACATGAACAATAGGGTACAGCTACAAATTAATTAAAGAAATTTTCAGTTTAGGAATTAGGAAATATTTTATTTGTCATAGAGTGGTGAGTGCATGGAATGCATTTTCCCCATGAAATAGTGCTGGCAGGGTCAGTTAATGCATTCAAAAATAGAATATATGCACATAGTTATTTTTAGATCAATTGAGTAGAAAAAAGTGGTTGAATACAGACTCTGCAGAGCCTTCTAAACCAGTATAAGGATGTTAAGTTAATACGGCTTTTAGCAAAACATCTTGTGAAGACCAGGTAGCTACATTGTGTATAATTGATGAACAAAGTGCGGAATGGAACTAGCCACTTATATCAGATTCGTGGACTACAAAAACGCCTTTGACGCGTTAAAAAGAGAAATCACTCTGGAAGTTGTTCAGACACTAAAGATTGCTCCTAAAGTTCACTAACATAATTATGAAAACTGATACAAATATACAGCTTGTGGATAAAGTTATGGTTTTTGAAATGGTGTACAGAAGGATCGATCGCATCTCATGGAAGGAAAAAGGAACACATAGGGAGATCATGAAGAGATGGGGAATAGGAAGATAATTAATAAAGTAAAATACAAATTAGACCAATAAAATATGTTGGTCACGACACAATGTTGAAAGCAATGCAGTTAGAAAAGGTGGACGATAAGCGGACCAAAGGAATACAGTGCAGTAAGCTGGATGACAACATCAAGAAATGGAGGGACAAAAGTCTGTTGGAGTGTACCATTAAGGAAAAAGACACAAGATGTTGGAGATCTACTGAAGCCAACCTTCGATGCAGAGACGGCAGTTGACATCATCAGTATACAAACATGAATTGTCGGGTTCTGCATGAAGGTCAACTTTACGAGTTCTTTGTGATACAAACTAATAATAATAAAAATGATAGCCGTCCATTGCACGCGATGAGGACAACAGCAGTAAGACATGTTGTGTTGCAGCTTACCTATGAGTCCGGGGGTGATTGTATAGTCGAATTCTGGCACATAAACTCCCTCCATATATGCAGCATTTAAGATCAGAGTTTTTCAAGTGGTCCATCGGGATCTTTGTGTATGACAAGAACAAGAATGGCATCACTGCCTCATAGTGAGCATGTCATAAGATGGGACTAACTGTATGACATGGCATAACACCGGCCATGGAAATGTGGTTTGTTAAGAGCAGACTGCTGGTCAACTTTGCTCTAATGTTTTAGTCTATTAAGATGAAATAGCACATCGGTTATCCACCCCCCGCGGCACTTGTTCCAACGCAGCGGAGTAAGCTGCTCGATCCTAGCCCGCTAAGCAGGAAATCCTCCGTCCGGCTACATCCAGCTCATAGCAGAGCTGAGACCTGCACAGGGGCACCTGTCCCTGTAAAAGTACAGGTCGACTAAGGACTAGGAACTTAGACGGTCAGAGTTGGACATGTGAGTGTAAGTTGTTTTGTCTTTTCGCATGTTTTCTCCGCGCCTCGGAGGCCTGCTTTTCTCAGCAATTTACAGCAATGTTGAAGCATCTCAGAGATATTTTGACGGAGTCTTTGAAGCGCTTCTTTTGTCCCCCGATTAGACGTAGGCTTTCATTCAGCTCACCATACATTTGTTGTTTGGGCATACGGTTGTCTGGCAAACGCAAGACGTGGCCGGCTCATCAATCTGCAACAATGTGTGGATGCTCGATGTTTGGGCTATCGTGAGGATCTCGCTGTCTGGTACACTATCCTACCTTTGTATTCTCAAAAGCCTACTGATGCAGCTTGTATGGAAGTGGTTTATTTTTATATCATGCCTGCTGTACATAGTCCACGTCTGACTGGCATATAGAAAGGTGGTGAGCACTACCGCCCTTTAAGCTTCGTATCTTGACTAAGACCCTTCCGGTTCCACACGCTGTTCCTCAGCGTCCCCAAAAGGCAACAATGCCATTGGAGATTCTGATGCTGAACTATAATCAATATTAGTTTCCCTGAAGACAGTGTTGCCAAGGCAAGTGAAGTTTCCTACTTACTGGAGGGGGCTCGTTCTTCAATCTGATATCTGGATCCCGATATACGTCGCTCGGGGTAGGCTGAAACATGATTTCGGTTTTTTCCTTTTTATAAATTGTAAAACCGAACGTGTCACAGGCTGTAGAGAACTTAGACATATATGTATGTATGCGTCTTTCAGTGCTTGCAGTAAGGGCACAGTCATCAGCAAAAAGTAAGTTAAAGATGAATGTGTCCTTTACCTTGGTGTCACCACCAGTCGCCTGTGATTAAAAAGTTTTTCGTCAGTCCTGTATTTCATTTCCACTCCGTTATCAATACAACCCTGAGAGCGATCACTGGGCATGGCAGTAAACCATATGATGACGAGTGTTGGGGCTAATACACAGCTCTGTTTGACACCATTTGAGACACGTAAGTAATTTGACGTTTCCTCGTAACTCAGCCGATGAGCATTCATACATTCGTGGAATTGCCCCATGCCAGGTTGGTACATTCAGTCTAACTGTGTCCTGGCCACATCTTGATGTTGCCTGTACATCTGTACCTCTGCTGCCCTCTGGCTCTCCTGTCCTCCACTATAACCTTCACCAGACTGTCATGTATCTGAACATGACAACAACGTTTTGTTTTCTACTTTTCATTTCCCTCAGAAGCGTTTTCTTCACCTAGAGTTGCGATGAAGTGTCAATCTCATAGCAGACAGTGTATCTTCTTCTTCTTCTTACGCTGTCAGACGTCAACCTTTATTTTTTCGAAAAAATCAGCGGTCATCCTGAGGCTGTCGACACTGCCATAAAGCTTGTCTAGTGTTGCCACTGGTGATGGCCACATCTGCTTTCTCCGATCCTCGTATGTCAGGCAGTTTTGCAGCAGATGTTCAGCGGTCATTTTCCCAGTACCGCATGTGCATTCGTCAGTGCCACCTATCTTCAATTTATTGAATAGGTGGTACCTCAGTCTATTGTGGCCAGTGCGAAGTCTGAAGACCACGACCTGCTCTCTTCTGTTCAACTGGTAATAGGCATCGTTTTTTGTGTAGCCAGTATGTTCTGTTTCCCATTTGGTCATGTATCTAGCTCTAATAAGCCTTTTTGACTCTTCGTACGTCACACTAGTATCTGGTTGTGGTAGTCTTGCACCTTCTTTTGCCAGTCTGTCTGCCTCCTTGTTGCCTTGGATGTTACAGTGGGATGGAACCCACTGTACCACTACTCTTTTTGGTGCGGATTGCTGGCATAGTTGACAGAGTACTGCTCTTAAATCATTAAGTTCAGTATTTTTCTGGCTTTTTAGCGCTGTGACTACGGCCAGGGCATCTATAAAGAGGACTATATGGCTTTTATTTCTTTTGCATGTCACCATTTCTTCTACTGCAGCCTTCAGTGCCTCTGCCTCCGCTCTGAAATTGCTTGAGTATTTTCCAGTTGCCACTGATAGTGTTGTTTTTCTGCCATTTGGTAGGCTCAGGAATACCACTGCCCCTTCGTTCTGTGTTGTGCTTATTACAGAGCCGTCGGTGTATGCATAGGTCCAGTCCATGCTTGGGTAGTTTTTCGTTATGTACCTCAGGGTTATGTCTCTTCTTTCTTTCTCAGTCTGGCTGTTCTTGCTTCCAATACCTGGTATATATACTTTGGTGTTGTTAGTGCGTTCATATGGTCTTCGTTCATCTTTGCTTTGGCTATTTCTGCAAAGTTTCTCCGCTTTCGTTTCCCATTTCCAAAATTATTTAGTCTCTTATGCATTGGATGGTCTGTCAGTCTTTCTGAGTTTCACTGCTTGCTGCTGGGCTCTGCAGTCTCTTTTGTCAGTCATGGATTGTAGATTTGTAATCTTTTCAAGTTCTACAATTGGCGTTGACTTCATGCCTCCTGTTATAACTCTCATGGCTTGGTTTTGGAGTTTGCTAATTTTGTCAAAGTTCGCCTTTGTTGCTGTTGTCCATGCCGCAATGCCGTACTCGAGAAATGGTCTCACTCTTCCAGTGTACAGTTTCTTTAGTATACTTTCGTCTGCTCCCCAGCTTGTGCCAGCAAGTTTCCTCATGATTGCCATCCTTTCTCTGGCTCTCATTCGGTTTCTCTCGATCTGACTTTTCCATGTCATGCGCCGATCAAATGTGACTCCTAGGTAGTTTGGGTTGTCGTTTGGCCCCCAGATATTTGCCGTTAAGACTTATTTTGGTGTTTGTTTGAAAGTCAGACAGTGTATGATTGTTAAATACTGTCCAAAAAGTGTCACTGTTTTCTGTCTTGCACCAAAACATTTATTTGTACACTGTTCTGCATTAGTGGCTGCCAACCCCAAGTACTTCTTCTTCTTCTTCTTCTTCGCTCATCCTAAGATCAAGGTTCCGGTTTCTCTTACAAAGGACACTGTTGTTTGTAAGGCTGTTTCATCTCCATACAGCTTTTGTCTCATATCTGTCTCGCGAGGCCAGCATTGTTCTCTCTGTTCTTGCATGAGTGTGCAGCTTTGCAGGATGTGTTTCACGGTCATGATATGCTCCTCACATGGGCACCTGTCATCTGTTTCAATCCTAATTTTGTTGTAAAGATGACTCTTGAGTCTGTTATGCCCAGTTCTCAGTTTGAAGATGATGACTTGCTCTTCTTTAGTTAAGTTATAGTAGCTGTCTTCTTTTCGGAAGTCGGGGTGTTGATCAGCCTATTTTACCCTGAAGTTGGCTTTAATTATGGCCTTGGCCTCATTATATGTGATACTCAGGTCTGTTTGTTGGAATGCTCCTCCTCTCTTTGCTAGTTTGTCTGCAGCTTCATTGCCTTCAATATTGCAGTGGGATGGGATCCACTGTAGGACCAACCTTAACACCAAGTACAACCCTCATTTGTCAACTTATGAGACAAACATAATAAATTAAACTGATCCTTTTCTTTCCTTCCACAAATACAAATAGGGCCCATGGTGTATCCAACAGGCATAGCCTAATATATAATTGCAGAGTTCAAGTAGGTTACAAAATACAAATAGAAATAGGTGGCGAGCATTAGTTGCAGCCCTGAGTTCTGTAGGGAGCTAGATGCATGTTGTCAAGTAATATGTAATACATTCATACTGAAACATACGGGATCAAGATGCTGAGCAGCGCATGAGCTGCAGTAGTCAGTGACCCATAGCTGACTGTTAGCGTCAGGGACAGCGGCCCAGAGCTGCCAAGACCCTTCTACACCTCCACATGGTGATCCTGGATAACAGGCTGCAGCAGGGCAGACTGGCTAAGGAGAAGGGATCGAAGAGGGAATGCTAACCCGGTACTCAAAAAATGCTTGCTGAAGTCGGATGTGTTGGACCAAAAAGGGCAAATATCGCAGTCAAGCTATAAACTACAACATAACGCGCATTCCGTTCTCTGGACTACATTCTGCTACTTAAGCCCTTTCAGGGTTTGGTAGCGGGAGATTGAGAACGAACAAAGCCAAGCCATACTGAAACATACAACACTTTATCTACATCTACAAAAAACAACAATTTATGCATCAACAGTGAACAAACAAAACAATAACGAAAATACATTTTCTTTACTTGGTTTATTTCATTAGACCTTATCAGATATTTGCAAAACTTGCAGAGTTCTGTCAATCAAAAGCTTAGACTAATCAATACAGTGCAAGAACTGAAGTACAGTAGTTGTTGTATATAAGAGAAACTTTGTAGAAAAGAGAGAATCTTCATGTCCACTTAGCTAGAATTTTATTAGCAGCAGTCTTCCTCTGTAAAGTTATGTATGCTACGAAATAATGTTCTGTCTCTCTCTTACAACTTTTCTTGTGTCTACTACCAAATGATATCCTAACTTTTACAACAGATCTTGTGTCTGCTACTAAATAATGTCCTAACTTTTACAACAGATCTTGTGTCTGCTACCAGATGATGTCCTAACTTTTACAACAGATCTTGTGTCTGCTACTAAATATCCTAATTTTTACAACAGATCTTGTGTCTGCTACTAAATGTCCTAATTTTTACAACAGATCTTGTGTCTGCTACTAAATGTCCTAATTTTTACAACAGATCTTGTGTCTGCTAACAAATAATGTCCTAACTTTTACAACAGATCTTGTGTCTGCTACCAGATGATGTCCTAATTTTTACAACTGTTCTTGTGTGGTCTACCAAATGATGTTCAACTGTTACAACTGCTCTTATGTTCTACCGAATGATGTCTTAACTCTTACAACTGTTTTTGTGTAGAACTGAGTTTATTTTTGTAGTGAGAGGTAATTTAAGAGAAACTTTTCTTAAAGGTTGAGACTATTGTCATTTTTGTGGAAAGGCATTTCTTGCGGTGCGGTGGGAGTTATTCTTTCATTTCGTAGAATGACATGACTAAGGAGATCAGAAAGGCTGGGGGAAAAAAAAAGCCAGGTATCGAATGAGTATAATACTGGTAAAATGACCACTGAACATCTGCTGCAGAACTGCCCGACATACGAGGATCAGAGAGAGCAGATGTGGCCATTACCAGTGGAACTGCAAGACAAGCTCTATGGTAGTGCCGAGAGTCTCAGGATGACCGCCGCTTTTTTCGAAAAAATAATGGTTACTGTCTGACTGTGTACGCAGAAGAAGAAGAAGAAGAAGAATGAGTATAATGAAAGAAGCTTGCAGCAACCAATTAGGGTGCAGATAACAAAATCATTAAAAGATTATACACTAGAAAAATCATATCAGTATTGGAGTATGGGGCATCACGGCTTTGACCACTGTAACAAGAACAAACTTTGGTAAGATAGGTAGAGTTTAGAACCAAGTCACATGTATCATCACCGAGACCATTAAATCCACACCCATTGAGGCACTAGTGACAATAACATGCTCCAGTCGATGAAAGACAGACAGGACATAAAAGTAATGCAGGAGACAGAGAAGTACAAGAGACAACTGGGCCACCCAATGCACCAATGAACCAACAGCCAGGGAAAGTGGGAGGAAAAGTGGTGATTAGACAGAAAAATTAGGAAACGGGAACCCAGTCCATAGTCATGGCCCAGTACTTGAGCAACCTTAGAGCCAAATTAGTATTAAAATCTCAGCATAAATGGCCCTAGAACACAAAAATCATACATATAGGAAAATCGAGATACTAACTAACGCACAATCAGCCATTATGGGACTCAAATCTCACAAGACAATTTACTGAATTGAGGATAGCCCTGACGAAAATGTCAGAAAGCAGTGATTCAGTGGATAAAATCACAGTAACATTAAGGAAAATTAGGGGGAGACAGTCTAGCCAAAGAGGGAGCAAAACTGATACTGGAAGAATACCTGGTCAACTTTAAAGAAGCAAAAACATAATACAAGGGGCTTGTCATAAGTCTTTACCCTGACTATGAAGGAGTAGGAGGAGAAAGTTGAAATTTGGCACATATGTAGCACATTCAATTTGTACTGGACTTGATGAATTTCCCTCCTCAATGGGTTTACCCAGTATGGTGCATGGCGCACCACACCATATTGACTGGATCTGCTACTCTAATGGTGTGTCAGAACAATTGAGAAATCAGAGGCCAGAACTGTGATAAAATTCTTGATGTTGCAGGAAAATACACCTACAGAAATACACAGGGAGATGGAACCAGTGTTTGAGGAATTCTGTCCTTTGTATGCTTCTGTAAAAAACTGGTGTAGGCAGTTTAAGTGTGGCCGTTCCCATGTTGCTGATCTTCCAAGATCAGAAAGACCATCCTAAAAGTGCAGCGATGAAAATGTTGCAAGAGTGAAGAAAATCATTGACCAGGATAGGAAAATGACAATTGCAGAAATTTCTAGTTCTGCAAAACTGAATGAAAGTACAGTTTTTAGAATTTTACACAACAGACTGAACATGAGAAAAGTGTGTGCCCGCTGGGTCCCGCGTCTGCTGACATGTGAACAGAAACAAACGAGGGTTGATTGCTGTGGCCAGTTGCTCAAAATGTGTAGGTTGAAAAAACATGTTGCCGACCATGAGAAGTAGATGAGACTTGGATTCACCATTATGACCAAGAATCCAAAATTTACAGCATGCAGTGGAAAACCCCGGGCTCACCAACACATGTCAAGTCAAGAGCACAGAAATCTGCAAGAAAAGTGATGCTGACTGTTTTTTGGGACGTCAAAGATGTGATATTGAAAGATTACCTGCCTCATGGCAACACGGTTAATGGACAATATTATGCAGATCTCCTTACCAAACTAAGAGAGACTGTGACCAGAAAACGAGGGATAGCGCGCACTCAAATTCTGCCTTTGCTTCAAGAAAACACGCCCTCCCATAAAGCAAGGCTTGTGCTGCAAACAGCCAACGATTTGAATATTGAAATTCTTCCACACCCACCATATTCTCCAGATTTAGCTCCCCAGACTTTTTTTTTTCCTAAAACTTAAAAAACAGCTGAAAGGAAATCATTTTGACAGTAACGAAGATGTCATACTGGCTTGTGATAACTGGTTTAGTTAGAAAAATAGGTCATTTTATTCTGAAGGTCTTTTTAAGGTCATGCAGAGATGGCAGAAATGTATAAATTCAGGTGGTGGCTACATTCAGAAAGAATAGGCACTGTGTCAAATTTCAACTTTCTCCTCCTACTCCTTCGTGGTCAGGGTAAAAACTTATGACAAGCCCTTGTAAAAGGCCAATATAATGTAAAGTGACAGGAGGAACACCCTAAACATCACGCAGGTGATGGATTCTACCAACTGTCCAGAAAAGACCAGGTTATCATACTTCATCTCCAAACTGGCCACAACAGAATAAGACACCACCTGTACACTAAATTTAGGATAGGTACCACCAGTCTATGTTACTGCGACCTGGCCAACACAGCAGCAGCACGTATACTTCTGGACTGAGAGAAACCGAATGAGAGCCAGACAAAGAATGGCAATCGTGAGGAAACTTGCTGGCACAAGCTGGGGAGCAGACGAAAGAATACTAAAGAAACCGTACACTGGAAGAGTGAGACCAGTTCTCGAGTATGGCATTGCGGCATGGACAACAGCAGCAAAGGCGAACTTTGATAAAATTAGCAAACTTCAAAACCAAGCCATGAAAGTTATATCAGGAGGCATGAAGTCAACGCCAATTGTAGAACTTGAAAAGATTACAAATCTGCAATCCATGACCGACAGAAGACACTGCAGAGCCCAGCAGCAAGCAGAGAAACTCAAAAAACTGACAGACCATCCAATGCATCAGAGACTAAATAGATTTGGAAATGGGAAACTAAAGCGGAGAAACTTTGCAGAAATAGCCAAAGCAAAGATGAGCGAAGACTCTATGAACACCGTAACAATACCAAAGCCTATCCCTACTGTACGCAAACCTACCTGGAAGCAGCGTATCATTCCGGAGGTGGTCAAAAATATACCAGGTATTGGAAACAGGAACAGCCAGACTGAAAAAGAAAGAAGAGACATAAACCTGAGGTACATAACGGAAAACTACCCAAGCATGGAATGGACCCATGCACACACCGACAGTTCTGTAACAAATACAACACAGAACGGCGGGGCAGGGGTATTCCTGAGCCTACCAAATGGTAGAAGAATAACACTGTCAGTGGCAACTGGAAAATTTTCAAGCAATTTCAGAGCGGAGGCAGAGGCACTGAGGGCTGCGGTAGAAGCAATGCTGACAGGCGAAAGCAATGAAAGCCAGATAGTCCTGTTTACAGATTCCCTGGCCGTAGTCACAGCACTAAAAAGCCAGAAAAATACTGAACTTAATGATTTAAGAGCAGTACTCTGTCAACTATGCCAGCAGTCCACACCAAAAAGAGTAGTGGTACAGTGAGTTCCATCCCACTGTAACATCCAAGACAACGAGGAGGCAGACAGACTGGCAAAAGAAGGTGCAAGACTACCACAACCAGATTCTTGTGTGACCTATGAAGAGTCCAAAAGGCTTATTAGGGCCAGATACATGGCCAAATGGGAAACAGAACATACTGGCTACACAAAAAACGATGTCTATTACCAGTTGAACAGAAGAGAGCAGGTCGTGGTCTTTAGACTCCGCACTGGCCACAACAGACTGATGTACCATCTATTCAATAAACTGAAGATAGGTGGCACTGACGAATGCACTTGTGGTACCGGGAAAATGACCGCTGAACATCTGCTGAGAAAGCACATGTGGCCATCACCAGTGGCAACACTAGACAAGCTTTATGGCAGTGTCGACAGCCTCAGGATGACCGCTGCTTTCTTCAAAAAAATACAGGTTTACATTTGACAGCGTACGAAGAAGAAGGAGATTGAGACCCTGAAAAACAATAGACTTTATTGAAGAATCCAGAGTCCTAGTCTAAATGATTAATGATTGCAGATGAAGAATTCTTTCAATCTGAGAAACTTTCTTTATAGATTGTAAAAATTTCCCTTAAAGATTGTGAAATTTGTACTTATCAATGGTGGACATTTTTTTAAAGATGGTGGACAAAGTTCCTTATGGATGGTAGACAATTTCCATTATGGATGGAGACATTTCTATTTTGGATGGTTAACAATGTCCCTTATGGATAGTGGACACTTTCCCTTATGGGTGGAGATATTTCCATTTTGGATGGTGGACACTTTGCACTCTAAATGGTGGATACTTTCATTATGGTTGACATTTCCCTTTGTGGATGGTGGACACTTGCCATTATGGATAGTGAACACTTTCATTATGAATAGCGGACATTTTATATTATGATTGGTGGACACTCCCTTATGGATGGTATCTCTAATGGACGATGAACATTAGTCTGAAATGGATGATGGATACTTTCTGTAAAAATGGTAATACTTTCTCTTGATTTAGAAACAAAACCTGTTAATGGTGGAAAATATTATTTCCAATGGAACAATTTTCTTAAGGATAGACATATGTAGGGGAAATAAACATGTTATTATGTAGGAATACCTTGAAAATAAGGACAACTCCATCTTGCTATATGATAAACACTCCTCACAATGAAAAATATGCAGCTGCAATTAACCTCACACCAGCTACCCATCAAATCATATTTACTGAAGTTCTGTTCAATCAGTGCTAGTCAATTAGTAAAGCGTAGTGAGCGACTAATATAGAATTTGTTCCAATATTGTACTATAACTACATTTTTTTTGTTTTCTCTATTTATTTTCAATTTTAGTACTGGAATACTGGAAGCCTGGTATTCAATCAGGCAGATCAGTGCCTAATGCCAGGTAATCAAAAACTATCTGTTCGTTCTGAAAATTAATCTGGTTTCAATTTCAGTCTCTTATTTTCATATTTCTTCAGTAAAATTTTACTTATTTTAAAACTATGATAAAGTCATTTACCCATTGTTGAAGTCCAAAAGGATGATTAATAGAGGGTTTATAAAGCTATGAATATCGCCAAATAATACATATTTTAATATCAGCAAGTTATCAACATTATACCATGTCAACCTTTGGGTGATACTGATAAAATCAATACCAGACTGCGAGAGACAATTTGAATAACTTGATCATAAATATAAAGAAAGAAGCCTGCCCAAAAAATATGTACAAACCATGGTAATAAAACACATCAGTGGTTCTCAACCTATATTATACCATGGATCCCAGTCAAGCCAATCATAATTAGCAGTACCCCTCACCACCCAACACCCGACTCCCAAATTCATACAATGGATATTTAGAAACCTAAGCACATATTTATAAGATTCAATATGACCAACTCATCTGATGAATAATAATGGACAGAAGGAAAATAACAAAGCTGTTTTATTTTAAATTAAAAATACCCCCAACAAAATTATTGTAAATCCCAGATTTGTTTCAAAGGCCCCCACTGTACTCTTCACATTTCTTGGTATTGGAGTACAAGTACTCCCCACTGTTTCTGTTCACATGTCAATAAGGGGTACCCCAAGTTGGGAACCACTGTTTTACAAAATAGGAAAATGGAGTCCATGACCCAGGCACTGAACTCCGGCTTCACTTATATGTCATCTTACATCATGTCATAAACAAATAGGCTGACATCGCAGATGTTTCATATGACAGATGTCACATTTACATGACGATATAGTCGTGTCACTTCACACACCCTAAGGCCCCTTCATGCAAGAGATTGCTAACAACATTGGGGACTGGGAAAAACACATATCATTTTTAGACTTTACACTGGACATGACCACTTGAGATGAAATACTGTTTGCAATATTAGAGACCAGCTAAAACACATATAAAGGCAAACTTTGACTTATGACGATTTGCATTCAACTACAACCTTTCACATTAATTTCACTTCTTATCCTGCAACAGTCGTTTCAAAGATTCATCACCTTAGAGACATGATTCAAGTGCCAGCTAATTCATTTATATTGTTAGTTTGTTTGATGATAGAGTTCATATCACATTGACTTGTGTAACTTTTTCTGTTTTTGTGAATATAAAGTGTTTATTAATGTTTTATTTATTGTTTTGGTGTGGAAAAAAACGTCAGATAAGATAATGGTAGCAATTAAATGTTAAAATGAATTTGGCTGCTAGAGTAATTTTGTTTGGTCTTTAGCTTAGACTTAGCCTAAAGACATTGAACTGATTATAAGCTTTTATTTTGCTTTTTTTGTTATGGTTAAAATACAAAATACAGTAGATACAGTTGTTGTTGGTGTTTTTGTTTAATGCCCACAATGAGTAAGTTTACTCTTCTGTGCGCCCTGAAAAGGATGTTAAGTGGTTGTAGTAGCTTTCCTCACTTCCTGAGCATGCTATTGAAGGTGAACTGCGGTCCTACAGGCGGTTGTGCTATGCTTGGCTTCATCTCTGTGGCGGTCACTACTACGGGGATTAGATTCAGTAGACTACATTAAAATCTACTACAAAATGGAAGACAAAAGTATGCAGAAAACTTGTAAACATTACAAGATCATGTGAAAGTGACTAAGCTTGGTAAAGAAGTTGTATTGAACAGTAACATTTACCAATGACCTAACTCTACTCACACTGCTGTTGTCAGTGTTCCTTTAAGTTCCTAAATGCTTTATTTTGAAAAGTGAAAAAAGTCATTGTCTCAATTAACAACAATTTTCAGATTGCAGCACTTCATCTAAGACCAACCTGTCAAAAGTCAGAGGTTCACCTGTCATTTTCTTACTCTACACTGAACATATCCATTTCAAATGAGAGACTGTTAACAAGATTTGGGACTGGGACACATACATTTCTAATTACAAACTGAACACAATCCCTTTAGATGAGAGACAACAATATTGGAGATGATAAACCACACACATATACCAAGGAAATATGAATTAACAGGTGGGGGAAGAGAACAACGGGTCACAGTATATTTAATAAAATGTCACAGCCAAAAAGTAATGATGACAAATAAACTACATAGAAGAGATCAAAGTCTCATCTTTCAGTTCCGAACAGAACACACCAGAATCAATAACCACTTGAACTGCATCAATCCCCAGCATCTGCCTTTGTGCAGACATTGTTCTCACCTTGATAAAACAGTTAGACACCTACTGATTGAGTGCAAGGCGCTTGTGGACATGAGGAAAATATTCTTACAAGCACTGCCAACAATTTCCAACACACTGTACAGAGCAGAGAAACACCTGAAGAAGACCTGTACCTATATAAGAATGGTATTGGGCTGCCAAAAACAGGCTTGCTCAACAGCTATGGGATTACAGCAAACCACACACAATTTTCTTGCAAACTGAACGAGGCTTCTGAGATTGTAAACAAAACTTAAAGCTGGATAAAACACACAATTTTCAGATTATAACCTTAGCATGTAGTATTTTATCTAACAAATGGTTAACAAAATTGGGGCACAAATGTAATCTGGATGAAACACATATTTTTATTACTGCAAACTGGGTGTGGCCGAAGAGATTGTTAAAAAAAAATAAGAAAATGGGTAAAACACATACTTTTCTTATTTTAATTAATTTTTTTTTGTTTTTTTTTGTTTTTATCATACATGTAAGATTATTTGAAAATATTGGAAAATGATACAAATACACATGTTTCTTACTACAAACTGAACAGAGTAGAACTAATTGTAGGCACAATTTGAACTGGGTAAACCATACATTTCATTACTACAAACTAGACATGGAAACTGAGATTGTAAACACAATTTGAACTGGGTAAAACACACATTTTGTTTATACAAACTAGACATGAAAACTGAGATTGTAAACAATATTTGAACTGGGTAGGGATCAAGATGCTGAGCAGCGCATGAGCTGCAGTGGTCAGCGACCCATAGCTGACTGCTAGCGTCAGGGCCAGCGAACCATAGCTGCCAAGACCCTTCTACACCTCCACGCGGTGATCCTGGATAACAGGCTGCAGTAAGGCAGACTGGCTAAGGAGAAGGGATCGAAGAGGGAATGCTAACCCGGTACTCAAAAAATGCTTGCTGAAGTCGGATGTGTTGGACCGAAAGGTGCAAATATCGCAGCCAAGCTGTAAACAACGACACAACGCATTCCGTTCTCTGGACTACATTCTGCTACTTGAGCCCTTTCAGGGTTTGGTAGTGGGAGATTGAGAACGAACGAAGAAGAAGAAGAAGAACTGGGTAAAACACACATTTTGTTGATACAAACTAGACATGGCAACTAAGATTGAAAACACAATTTGAACTGGGTAAAACACACATTTTGTTGATACAAACTAGACATGGAAACTGAGATTGTAAACAATATTTGAACTAGGTAAAACACAATTTGTTGATACAAACTAGATATGGAAACTGAGATTGTAAACAATATTTGAACTAGGTAAAAGACACATTTTGTTGATACAAACTAGACATGGCAACTAAGATTCTAAACAATATTTGAACTGGGTAAAACATACATTTTGTTGATACAAACTAGACATGGCAACTAAGATTGTAAACAATATTTGAACTGGGTAAAGAATACATTTTGTTGATACAAACTAGACATGGCAACTGAGATTGCAAACACAATTTGAACTGGGTAAAACATACATTTTGTTGATACAAACTAGACATGGAAACTGAGATTGTAAACAATATTTGAACTAGGTAAAACACAATTTGTTGATACAAACTAGACATGGCAACTGAGATTGCAAACACAATTTGAACTGGGTAAAACATACATTTTTCTTACTATAAACTAGACATGGCAACTGAGATTGCAAACACAATTTGAACTGGATAAAACACAAATTTAGTCATGGAAACTGAGTATGTAAACACAATTTGAACTTGGTCTGCCATGGATGTGTTGGACCAAAAGGTGCAAATATCACAGCCAAGCTGTAAACTAGCAACACAATGCATTTGGTTCTCCAGACTACATCCTGCTACCTGCAAAGCTCTATTCAGGTCTTGGTAGGCGAAGATTGAGAACGAATGCAGAATAAGAAGAAGAACTCGGTAAAACAAACTTTTTTCTTACTACAAAGTAGTCATGGAAACTGATATTTTAAACTAACTCTGAAATAGGGGAAAAGACACATTTTTTAACTACAAACTAGACAGAGAACTGCGATTGTAAGCAAATTTGAACTGGGTAAAACAGACTTTACTTACTACAAGCCGAATATGATTATTGCATATGAGAGGCTGCTCAATTATTTGAACTGGGCCAATCGCTCACTTTTCTTACTATAAAATTTGATGGCCCCTTCATTTAAGAGGTTCTGTTACTAAAAACTGAATATGCCCATTGATATTATGAGCAGCCGATTAGTGCAGTGGTAGATCATTCGCTTTTCATGGCAAAGGTATGGGGTTCAACTCCTGCTATTCGCAGCTCCAGTCAATGCAGCTGTAAATGGGTACTTGGCTGATGGCTAGGAAAGGAAAAAGGCAGCAAGGAAGGGAACTGGCCAGTTAACCTCATAAAGCTGTAGCTTAATACAATGAAGGCTCTAACACATCATCTGCAATGGCAGTGTCTGCTATGGGTCTACCTTAATTTACTTACTTAAATTTTAACAAAAGATAAAACTGTGTAAAATACTCACTTTTCTTACTACAAATTGGCATGGACATGATAGATTCCTACAATACACAACAATGAATCTAAATCTTATTCACTTTGAATAATACAGAGAAACTAGATGGCAAGTTCATATAACAGTCAATTACTAATTCTCATAAATTCTGTTTAATGAACAAAAACTAACTTTCTTATCAATGTACTGGAAATGGTACTTCATTTCACCTGGCAGATTAATAAAATTATAAACTAAAATTGAAAAACCTATTTTCCTATTAACACATTCCGGACCAATGACCGATATAACAGACTCTTATTTAAAACCCTAGAGGACCATTAACCGATAATTCGGTTTTTGTTTTGTAGAGTCGTGATTCGGGTTTTGTGTTAACCAAACTACTTAAAAATTACAACCAGAACTAAAACAGCTTCCGTTCGTAACATTTGAGTGGTCCCACGCGTGTTTAGGTACTGAATAAGTGATATATTTGTATTTTGAAGTAGCTAAACTGTGTTGTTGATTCCTAAAAAATAATGGCAACGCCCACTGCTTCTACTAGACCAAAACGATATAGTGCAGAACAAGCTATAGCTGTGTTTTAAACCTTATTAGTTAGTGATTCTGATACAGAATTAGATGATTCAAAGGATAGCGATTACAGTGATAGTACTAGTAGACCTAGTACTAAGAAATCAAAATGGTCTGACAGAGGGTTAGTTGGTGGTTGCTTCCAGTCAGGGACTATCAGTGCTCCTGAATCATCAAGCAGCAGCGATGAGACTGATTTAGAGGATATACCAGGTACGTCTAGAGTTGATAGTGATGGAAATAATGGCAATTCTGCAAGGAGAAAGGCAAATTCCATACCACAGAGGACTACTAGGCCTAGTGATGGGATTCCATACCACAGAGGACTACTAGGCCTGGTGATGGGATTCCATACCACAGAGGACTACTAGGCCTGGTGATGGGATTCCATACCACAGAGGACTACTAGGCCTGGTGATGGGATTCCATACCACAGAGGACTACTAGGCCTGGTGATGGGTGGCGTGATGCCTAAAATAATGGAAGTTGTGAATTTTTTTATATTTTTATTGATTTTGGTCATTGAGGAAAATTGTACATAATTTCAACATTTTTGGAGATAAATGCATCAAATAAACAGTGTTTTGAGGGACTTTGGATACTATTCTGCAAAATTACCAGGCAAATTGAAATCAACAATTCAGGCCAATGAAAAATGATGGTGAGTTACAATATTTTGACTTATAAATTATCTACCCGTTAACATTTTTTTTTGTACAACATAATTATTTTTTCAAATAATGAAATATCAGCAATTTACTGATATTTTCATTTTCTGTACCCATTTTTCTTTACAATGATATATAATGAGTACTATATTTGTCTATGCTATGGTGTGTAATAGTCAGTTGTAAAAGGGATGCAGTGAAATTTTGCTACAGCTGAAAATTAATTTGGTCCAAACCTAAAAAGAATCAAGTCCTGAAAGAGTTAAGATAAGAAGTATAGCTTAAATGTATATAATAAGAGCTAGTGAAATTAGATGTTCGCACCCAGAAAAGAAAAAAAAGAGTCCATTCTCATTTTGAGAAACTGAACACTGCCAATTCATATAATGAATATAGTAACTAATATACTGGATAGATTATTAAACAACCAAATTCTTCTAAAGAAAATGGATACTTGATGCTTGTTTCGTCTCTGATTCATACAATTGCAATAAAATGTTATTACCCCTTTGTTTGTGTTTTCATTAAACTTCAAGATATCTCCTCCTTTTTTATGGAACCTAAGGCAAACTAATTCATACATTGGAAGACACAGTACTTCTCTGGATGGACAATATCTTGATTCTAGCTTTTCTCATTTATATTAACACCAAAAAAACCATCAAATAATTGCTGATATTTATCTAAATTGAATGTGCAATCTTGTGAAAGAAGACAAGATATGAAACCATAAAAGAAATGTTTCACATTTTCTTTGGTACAAAAGAGATGCATCATCACAAAGGGAGACCAGAAATTTGTGCCATCAAATCCAAACAGATGACATTTCTCTTATTCACTTTCAACTTCATCATCAAATTCTTCTTCCTCCTCATCATCATCTTCATCATATGAATCTGAATCATCCAACAGTAAACCAACTTTACAGCCTTTCTTTTTGGCAGACAGACCAATTCTGTCATCAAGGTCATCCCTATGGAAAGAGGAAGTACAATTAATATTTTTGTTAAACTTCAATGACCTGTTTACATATGTATTGTATGAAAGGGAGAGAAAGACTAAAATGAGAGACAAGCAGAGAAAGCAACTGGGACTGACAAATATATATGTCAACGTACATGAGAGTAATAATTTGCAAAAAAATTGTTTTCTTCATTTTAAGGCCAAACAGGCAATCTGCTGGCTGAATTTCCACTTTAAATAGGTTTTTTTCGTAATTATATTTTTTTTCCTTTTCCATGGATTTTCATTTCCTGTAAGTGTTTTCTTTGAAAAACATTTACAAAAAATTTAAAATCTCTCAATGTCTGATTTGAAAAGAATTCTAAACTCTAAACCCCTCATGTTGTTCCATTCACATTTCTTGCAATCTCATCATCAAAAAGAAAGTACAAGTTTCTCCTTTTCCATTTTAGTCTCTACTTTAATTACCTTACTTGACTTTCTTTATTTTCTTTCACTTGTGCCGTTAAGAGTCTTGGGAAGCTGAATTCTCTCTCCTGGACCAAGTTTGCCATGTCAGTTTTACTCCCGAATGTTGTAGCATTTCCGTTCTAACCATCAGTCATGTGATCTGCCTGATACGATGTTATCAGATCTTCTTATATTATATGCATGCAGTAGTAGTCGTTCAGGTTTGAATCTCATCAGATGACTGAACTATATTATTTTCTGTCTTGCTATGTACTCTGCACAAGGAATAGCTGTTACAATATTTCTAATGTTTTCATTTCTCATTTCTACCTCTTCTGGTGACATTGATGAATTAGTCTCTCTATCATTTGCAGTAAATCAATATCCTTTTATCTGGGATACTACTGTACACACAAATTTATAAATGAAAAATTTAGTTTGTGTATGAAACAACAACTTTTTCAAACAATGTTTTTTTTGTTTTCATTTGCAAGGTTTTTGTTATGTCTGGTCTATCATTTTTTTGTCCCAGTAGGTCGACATGGATGTACAAAGAGAGAGAAAAGACTAGAATTAATTGATAAAAGCGATTGATAAACACACTACTGCTGAAATAGAGTTGACAATAAGAGTAATAAAGAAAACAAAATTCAGTAAAAACTAATAGAAGAAGAATGACTAAGAGAGACCTAAGAAAGCTTGGAACATCTCCAGCATGCTTTAACATAACAGAACACAACATAACAGAACAGAGAACATCTTTTACAAGGGTATGAAAAGGCATTTAAATTCTATGAATAGTATGTTCTGTTGGAAATACAGCATGTCAGGTTCTGTTCAAATGGAATTCAATAATAATTATGTTGCCATTCCTTATTGAAATAATTCATTGTTAACTCATTCACTAGGAAATGTATTTTTGTTCGTCATTAAACTACTACACAATATCACTAAGTTGAGACATATTTAACTTCAGTAATGTTTCATTAACATCTCACATATACTAAACTATTCACAATTGAATGGTGAATACAATGAATAAAGGAAAATTATACTGTGGGGATGAAAACTAGTGTAAAATAGATTACAGTGACATTGTTTTGATCAAGAACAAAAAAGGTAAACCTTTTTTTTACCCACAACTCAATAATTCAGCTATGCATCCATTCATGAACTACACAATGGCTTTTTATCAGATATATCCCATTTGGAAAGATGTTCTTACAGGTTATGTGAAATAATGAGGCATTGAAAATTTACATTTTTTTTCTTCAAAATCGCAACATGTATTGATATGTTTTAACAAACAAGGCAAGTTCTGATTCTTTCTTAACTGTATAGCGCAATGATGGCATGTCAGGAATAAACCAATTTTCTACATCTTCAAAAACTTTGAATTGAAAAAAAAATTGTTAAACGTTAGTCGGATCAGGAACATTTTTCATGTTGCCTCCTTAGAGTAAATCCATTAAAAACTAAAACCTAAGTTATTTAGAATTAAGAACAAAAACATCAATATCAACATCATTCAGTGCTATGCCTCAACTAATGAGGCCCAGGTTGATAAAAGTTTTACAAAGTGGAAGAGGTACTTGACAAGCAGAAAAAGAAAGATCTCTTAATACTAATGGGAGACTTCAATGCTAAAGTGGGAGCAGACAACCTTGGTTACAAACAGATTATGGGAAGACAAGGAATGGGGTACATGCAAATAATGGATTAATGTTTGCAGAACAATGTGCACTACACAAAATGAAAATTGAAGAAAGCATGTTTCCACACAAGAAGGTACATAAGGCCACATGGAGATCACCAGACTATGTGACGGAAAACCAGATTGCCACATCTATGTCAGTCAAGCATTCAGAAGTACATTATAAGATGTAAGAGTAAAGTAAGGTGCAGACACAACCTCAGACCACTACATGTTGTTGGGGATCTTGCAGCTCAAACTAAAAAAGTACCCAGTACAGGGCAGAAGGAGAACAAGATATAATGTCCATCTTTGACAAGTCTAGGAGAGGAAGACAGAATATATAAACTTAATAACAGATATCAAGTGCTACAAGAGCTATATGAGAATGCGAAGATGGACATTAATGGTATATGGGAACAGGCTAAAGAAATGTGGAATAAGACATGCAAAGAAACTGTAGCATTCAAGAGAACCCAACATAAGGAATGGATCATGCCAAAGACATTACATAAGGAAAAAGAAGAAAGTTATACTCAACCATTGTTGAACCCAAATCACCAATCAGAAGCACAGAAAAATTATACTGTTACAGACAAAGAATGTGTAAGTAAAAATAAACGGGAATATATTGACAAACTGGCACTGGAGGCACAAGAAGCAGCAGAGAGAGGAAATATGAGAGATCTCCACTCATTAACAAAGAAAATGGCAAATAGATATAAAAATACAGACAAACCAATTAAAGAGAGAAGGCAAGTTAACAAAAACGATGGGTTGAGTATTTCAAAGAAAGTCTAAACAGACCTCCACCCCAAGAAACACCAAACATCCTTAAAGCGGCAGGACAAGATGGAAAACAAGTAGAAACTATAATGCTGGATATAAATAAGGCAACTGATACATTGCAAGGATTATTCAAGAAGATATGGGAAGAGGAGAGAGTGCCGACAGAATGGAAAGAAGGACATCTTTTTAAACTACATAATAAGGGAGACCTGGCAGATTACATCAATTATTTGGGCATTACATTGCTGTCAGTACCAGGCAAGATATTAAACAGAATCATCTTGGACAGATTAAAAGTGGAGTTACACAAAAAAGCTCCAAGAAGAACAGGCAGGATTTTGCCAGGGAAGATCATGCACAGATCATATACCTTCTCTGTGCATCATGGTAGATAAAAGTATTTAATGGAAATCATCCTTATACGCAAATTTTGTAGATTATGAAATGGCGTTTGACAGGGTGGATTGAAGTACTTTATGGCAACTGTTGAGACACTATGGGATACCAAAGAAGTTCGTAACGCTCAAACAGAATATGTCCAAAGATAGTTACTAGAGTGGTACATGAAGTAGCACTGACTGACAGCTTCAGGGTGCAAACAGAGGTGAGACAAGGAAACCTGCTCTCACCTTTCCTGTTCTTGTTGGCTGTAGATTTGATAATGAAAACATCAATCGAGGAAAAAAGATCTAGTATTCAGTAGACACTCATAATTTGAGGACCTGGACTACACAGATGATCTGCTACTTTTGTTTCATAGTCATAGACAAATGCAAGAGAAACTTGGTTGGATGAAAGAACAATCATCCAAATTGGGGCTGAATATCAGCAACACTATCAACAAATAACCAATCATACTGGAGGGAGAGCCATTGGAAGAAGTGGATACCTTTACCTATTTGGGCGGCACAATTGACACCTCAGGAGGTACGTATGCAGATGCAAGGACGAGAATTAGAAAAGCAAAAAAGGGGCACTCCTGACACTAAACAATATTTGGAGTTCCAGATTCACAAATGAAGATTCACACCAAAGTTAGAATATTTACCACCAGCATCAAGTCAGCATTGCTGTATCGAATGGAGACATGGAGAACAGCCAAGTTCATACAACAAAGACTACAGTCCTTTGTTAATACATGCCTACAAAAGATAATGGACATGAAATAGCAGGGCATGGTGAGGAATGAAGACCTCTGGGAAAGGAGCCAACAACAGTCACTGGAACAACTAATTAAGTGAAGAATGTCAGGATGAATAGGACATACGTTACAGAAAGCACTGTCCAACATAGCCAAATAGGTTCTTACATGGGATCCTCAAGGAAAGAGACGGAGAGGTAGACCCAAAAATACACGGAGAAGAGAATGTGAGTAGAAACTAAGATTAAATTATTACACCTGGCGAGAGATAGAATGAGCAGCCCAGGACCTTGTATGCTAGGATAATGTTGTCAATGGTCTTTGTACCGAGAGGAGTGACGTGCTTTGATTGATTGATTGATTATACCCTCATGAGGACAACAGGCCCACTTTATGAGGAGAAGAGAATAGGACCACAACATGCATGAATTTAGTAAAAGATGACTAGTAAAGTTGTGCATGGAACTAGCAATCTCATCATATACAACAACTGCTACAGAAGCCAATACTGCAAGAACTTATAAATTATTTAGTGAAAATTTGCTGCAAGAGTACCAACTGCAGTGGTGGTCCCATGCTGCTAATTAAGCAATAATTGAATGAGATGAAATAACTAAAGATAGAGTCATGACAAACGCAACATTGATAACATGATATAAAGTGAATGATGATGAAGAAAGGTCCAGATTAGATACAAGGAAATATTTTTTAGTCTGAAAGTGGTGAATGCTTGGAATGCATTGTCACATGAAATAATGGAGGCGGGGTCAATCAATGCATTCAAGAATAGATTGGATACGTATAGTTATTTTTAGATCAGTTTCTGTTACTAAGAATCTACATCACTGTACTCTGGGTATACCCATAGGTGCTCAGTCTCTCTCAGCAAATGGCACAGGGTATAGATACTGATGGTCCCTGTAGCTTGCTGGTTGTACACTCTCTTGCTCCATCCCCTGCTCAAATTTCATTTAATGTCGAAACTTTGCAGCCTGTGGATTGCTGCTTCATGTATTGCAGTGTCCTCATCTAACAAGCGGTCATTAATTTATTTCAAAATATCAATTCTATCCATCACTAATGTGCCCATAATGGG
The DNA here is from genome assembly GCA_036924085.1 of Ariolimax columbianus. Taxonomy (NCBI): domain Eukaryota; kingdom Metazoa; phylum Mollusca; class Gastropoda; order Stylommatophora; family Arionidae; genus Ariolimax; species Ariolimax columbianus. The sequence continues at coordinate 128,723,945 of JAVGWX010000003.1, read as the reverse complement.
AGCTTGTAAAGCCAAGATGTCAGCTCTTTCATTGCTCTGAACACCAGCATGACCAGGACAGTAGATCCACGTCAACCCCTGGAGGTTTGAGGCCTCAACAGCTGCTATCCACTTGTACCTAAGCCATCCCTTCTGTACCTTCTGAAGTACGACTTGCATGTCTGTTACGATGACCGCCCTTGTTATAGAAGTCTCAGATATCTATCTCAGTGCTGAGGTCACTGCTTCTGTCTCCATTCTCAAACTGGAAGTTGTTGACATGTATGCCCTACTGTGCTCAGAAACGATCTGTTCTCTCACTCTAGCCGAGAAGCCCCAGCCTGATGTCCCGCTGTGCAGCACTAACACGTCGGTGTGTATGGCGGCATCACTATCCTGCATGTTCTCAGTTATTAGCAGATTCACCTCATGCTCTGTTCTCCCATTGCTCCATTCTCTGTATTTCTTGCCTAAGGTTCTGATAACTCTCTGGTACTCAATCAATCATTCTATCACTATTAAGGGCCCATTTGACCCCCTTGGCTATTGTCTCAGTTGGAGTGACGTGTCCGATTGTTTTCTCTGCCTGTGTCATCCATGACGCCCCTCTCTTGATTATCGATCTCTTGATGTCTGAGATGTCTACTGTACAGAGGGTGTAGTAACACTCATATAGGCTTTGATGTGCCAGTTTATGTCTGGATGTCACCGATAAGAATCCTAACATGTACCGCATTATCACAATCGAGGTATCTCTAGTGCAGCCAAGAACCAGGAACATCTCTTCATTCTAGATGCGTTCCAACCTTTCACACTGTGTTCTTGATAGTGTGAGGATGCCCAATTTGTAATCGATAACTGACAACACGGCCTGACAAAATAGGATGAACAGGAGGCGTTGTTCCACGATGGCAGCAGCCATAGTCTTGAGTGCTCCTAGCCCTCGCTTACATCTTTGTACAATCTATTTTTATATCAAGTGAATGTAAAAAAAACTGGTTGTAAACAGACTGCAGAGTCTTCTAAACCAGTATAAAGACATTAAGTTAAGTTAAGTCATGAAAAATAAAACATTGACCAAATGACAAATCTTACTCAAAATCCTCTGTAGTTATTTCACTGCCCGTGGCAAAATCCAGGTCAAATACGGGCATTTGCTGATCATATCCTCCTTTCTGTGTGGCCAGTTTCAGAAGAGTTTCACAAAATTTGTGCCCCATCTCTTCCAATAATGCTGTATTGATTTGCATATCCTGAGACAAACAACACAAAACACATAATGTTCTTGAAAACAGACTGCACCCATCAGGCTGGCTAAGAAAACAGGCATTTAAAAAAATGGTGGGCGGGGGGCGCACAAACCTGGTCCCAAAAATGACAAGCTTAAACCTAATATGTCAGCTAAAGGCACAGATGTTTTAGCTACGTCACAATGTCACATGTCATTTTCAGGACAGACACAGAGGAAGAAAAAGATAACCAATGCTAAGAATAAATTTTTCCTCACGGGGCCTTATGACGTCAGCCCATCTTTGTTTAGAAGCTCAGGGTCAATTCATTGTTCTCAGCATAAGCTGTGGTCATCATTGCACATGTTTAATTTGCATTTACCTCTCAGTTGCTAGTCAGCACTTTATTTTTAACTGGTTCAAAGTTAAACCCATGCTTGTCTGCAATGGTCATTTAAAACAAAATGGCCCCTTCTATTTATTCTGTCCTTGAATGTTTAAATGGCCTCTCCTATATATTCTGTGCTTGAATGTTAACTATTTATTCTTTGATTGAATGTTTTACCTACTAATGTGACTAAATCTGTCACATTAGCCTTGTTACCTAATCAACATTAGTATTCTAGCTGAGAAGATTAAAGCATTGTTTGAGGTTCCACAGTTAAGCATTTTGCTTAGTGCATTGTGAAGTCTTAGAACAAGACACAAACTGTTATGAGCAGTGGGTGATTGGAAAATTCAAGAGGCTTTAGTTAACCTTTAATTCATCCACTCTTCTTTTTATTATTCCCAGGAAAGGGGGAAATGAAGCGAACAGTAATTATGTTCAAGTGAAAAATACTGATCAAGACCTCACCACACACACTCCTTCATGCTCCAGGAAACAGACTTTTTCACAGCAGCCTGACCAGCAATGTGGGCATCAGCATTGTAACCCCTATTGTGGTGAGCTCACCGAGGAGCCTCACATTGCACTAGTGTGAGGTGGAACACTGTTCACCTCCTCAAACATGTCTCAGGATGAAAGAAGAGCCCCTGTGACTCACTACCAAAGAAACATCAAGAGTTAGCTGAACTCAGCATGAGTAGCTTCCAACAACAACAACATCCCCCAAAAAATAAGTTATTTGCTTTAATATTCTTGTATCCATATTGGGCATTGTTTCTACATCTTTCTTTTCAAACTAATAAATGTAAAAGCTACTCCAGAGGTACTTGCCATTTGTGGATTGTAAGGTGTATAATCCCATGAGTTAGATAGTCTTCTACCTTAGAAATGGTTACAATCATTCATATTTACACTATTTCAATTCCCACTGGTAGAGACTTAGTACCTTGTACTTTCCCTGGTCACAGCCACAGTAGCTAGACTCCATTGTATAGGACCTGACAACCCCAATATGTCTCCATACAACAACACGAGCAGTATTCTCCTTCCCTTTTTCCACAACAAAACTGCAGTTCTTAAGGCAGAATGATGGACAGGTTGCATCCAGCAGACGGGGAAGTTGCTTGAAAACAATGATGAAAAAGAAAGTTACGAAACGAGAGAATCAAGTCAGGTTCACATTTTTTAAAAGCATAGCAGTTACTGTCACCAATGACAAAATGTTAGAGACTTCATTAAACCAGATTAGGTTTTATGGGGTGGCATGACTAATTTTCTTCTTCACTGGCTTGTTTCCCGAACTGTAAGTCAGTTATCCATATACAGTTGGGGAGACTTCTTCTTCTTCTTCTTACGCTGTCAGACATCAACCTTTATATTTTTGAAAAAAGCAGCGGTCATCCTGAGGCTGTCGACACTGCCATAGAGCTTGTCTAGTATTGCCACTGGTGATGGCCACATCTGATTTCTCTGATCCTCGTATGTCGGGCAGTTTTGCAGCAAATGTTCAGCGGTCATTTTCCCGGTACCTCACTTAACTTAACTTAACGTTTTTATACTAGTTTAGAAGACCCTGCAGAGTCTGTATACAACCAGTTACATTTACATCACCTTGCTCTAAAAGCTATGCGCATCCAGTTTATTCTTAAATGCATTAACTGTCCCTGCCTCCACTACCTCCCCTGGCAATGCATTCCAAGCAGACACCACTCTCTGACTAAAAAAATATTTCCTAATATCTAACCTGGACCTCTCTTTAGTCAGCTTGTAGCTATGCCCTCGTGTTATTGTAGGTGGCTGTATTTAAAAAAACTTGTTATAGTCTAATTTATCCATTCCTCTGATCATCTTATAAACCTGTATTAAGTCACCACGATTTCTTCTCTCTTTGAGACACTGTAGGCCGGTTTTTCTGAGTCGTTCCTCATAACTGTAATTCTGGAATCCCACTATCATCTTTGTCGCTCTTTTTTGCATTCTTTCTAGCATGTTTATGTACCCTCTATGATAAGGACTCCACACCTGTACACAGTACTCCAATCTAGGTCTAACTAAAGCTTTATACAGTTTGACGATCACTTCCTTGCTCCTATGTTTAATATTTCTTTTTATCATACCTAACTTTGCATTTGCCTTTTTCACTGCTACCTTAACTTGCTCACTCACCTTTCCTGAATGATCTATTATAACCCCTAGGTCCCTTTCCTTATCTATCTTTCTAATATTGTTTTCTCCCATTCTGTAATTATGTTCCATATTGGATCTACCCATGTGGGTGACTGTACATTTATCTACATTAAACTCCTTTTGCCAGCTTACAGACCATTCTCGAATTTTATCTAAATCCGACATCAATATATCCACTTTCGCTTTAGATGAGACACTACTGCATAGTTTTGTGTCATCAGCAAATTTTGCAATCACGGTAGAAGAGGAGCGACTAAGTACCACACGAGCATTCGTCAGTGCCACCTATCTTCAATTTGTTGAATAGGTGGTACCTCAGTCTATTGTGGCCAGTGCGAGGTCTGAAGACCACGACCTGCTCTCTTCTGTTCAACGTAATAGGAATTGTTTTTTGTGTACCCAGTATGTTCTGTTTCCCATTTGGTCATGTATCTAGCTCTAATAAGCCTTTTTGACTCTTCGTAGGTCACACTAGTATCTGGTTGTGGTAGTCATGCACCTTCTTTTGCCAGTCTGTCTGCCTGCCTCCTGCTTGTGTATTTTCCAGTTGCCACTGACAGTGTTATTTTTCTGCCATTTGGTAGGCTCAGAAATACCCCTGCCCCTCCGTTCTGTGTTGTGTTTGTTACAGAACCGTCGGTGTATGCATGGGTCCAGTCCATGCTTGGGTAGTTTTCCGTTATGTACCTCAGGGTTGTATCTCTTCTTTCTTTTTCAGTCTGGCTGTTTTTGTTTCCAATACCTGGTATATTTTCTTCCACCTCTGGAAATATATGCTGCCTCCAGGTAGGTTTTCGTACAGTAGGGATGGGCTTTGGTGTTGTTAGTGCGTTCATAGGGTCTTCGTGCATCTTTGCTTTGGCTATTTCTGCAAAGTTTCTCCGCTTTAGTTTCCCATTTCCAAAATTGTTTAGTCTCTGATGCATTGGATGGTCAGTCAGTCTTCTGAGTTTCTCTGCTTGCTGCTGGGCTCTGCTGTCTCTTCTGTCGGTCATGGATTGCAGTTTTGTAATTTTTTCAAGTTCTACAATGGCGTTGACTTCATACCTCCTGTTATAACTCTCATGGCTTGGTTTTGAAGTTTGCTAATTTTATCAAAGTTCGCCTTTGCTGCTGTTGTCCATGCCGCAATGCCATACTCGAGAACTGGTCTCACTCTTCCAGTGTACAGTTTCTTTAATATACTTTCGTCTGCTCCCCAGCTTGTGCCAGCAAGTTTCCTCATGATTGCCATTCTTTGTCTGGCTCTCATTCGGTTTCTCTCGATCTGACTTTTCCATGTCATGCACCGATCAAATGTGACTCCCAGGTAGTTTGGGTTGTCGTTTGACAGCAGGTATTTGCCATTAAGACTTATTTTGGTGTTCTGTGGTTTAGTTGAAAGCGAAAATATTGTACATGTTGTTTTTTCCTAATTTATTTTGACCAGCCATGAGTTCGCCCACTCCTCCAACAATGTTAGGGCCTGCTGCATCCGACTGTTTGCTACGGTGAGATTCTTTTTAGAGGTCCACATAGCCAGATCGTCTGCAAACATGGAGCTGTGGACTCTTCTTGGTATATTCTCTGACATCACAAGGTCTCATCATATCACAAGGTCTCATCACATAACAGGGTCTCATCACATAACAGTGTCTCATCACATAACAGGGTCTTATCACATAACAGGGTCTCATCACATAACAGGGTCTCATCACATAACAGGGTCTCATCACATCGCAAGGTCTCATCACATCACAGGGTCTCATCACATAACAGGGTCTCATCACATAACAGGGTCTCATCACATAACATTGTCTCATCACATCACAGGGTCTCATCACATAACAGGGTCTCATCATATAACAGTGTCTCATCACATAACAGGGTCTCATCACATAACAGGGTCTCATCACATCACAAGGTCTCATCACATCACAGGGTCTCATCACGCAACAGGGTCTCATCACACAACAGGGTCTCATCACATCACAAGGTCTCATCACATCACAGGGTCTCATCACACAACAGGGTCTCATCACATAACAGGGTCTCATCACATCACAGGGTCTCATCACATCACAGGGTCTCATCACAAAACAGGGTCTCATCACATCACAGGGTCTCATCACATAACAGGGTCTCATCACATAACAGGGTCACATCACATAACAGGGTCTCTTCACATAACAGGCTCTCTTCACATAATGACAATTCTGTCTCATGTTAATTAAAGCATGCATCTTTCTAGCAACTACCATTCATTCTGAGCTGCAGATTTGTTTTCATTCATACTATTTTCCCTCTCTGCTCCAGTCCACATTTGTTTTTGCCACAGGAGAACATTCTAGAACTATCACTTGACTGACTGGAGGTGTGAACTTACAAGGAAGAAGAAAACTGCAGTGATTGCTACCTTTCAAATGAAAACATGTTTAATTTCATGTTTTTAGCCAATAGATAAAATTTACTTTATGATATCATATCAACAAAATTATATTTAACAATACTTAAGATAGAACGAGCCACAAAAGAAATAATAATTAGTAATATCAGAGATAGACTGACTGGTTAAATAAACCATTCTTAGTGACACCATAGATATAGTGACTAAAATCAAGAAACCAAACTCAGTGATGTAAAAGACAGACTAACTGATAATTTACACATTGTAATCCTTAAGGACACCAAAGAAAATACTGACTGATACAAGAAATCATACTTAGTTACATGAGAGAGTGACCTATACAAGAAATCATGCTTAGTAACATAAGAAATTGACTGATTAAAAAAATCATACTTAGTGGCATGAGAGATTACTGATACAAGAAATCATACTTAGGTGACATGAGAGATTGACTGATACAAGAAATCATACTTAGGTGACATGAGAGATTTACTGATACAAGAAATCATACTTAGGTGACATGAGAGATTGACTGATATGAGAAATCATACTTAGGTGACATGAGAGATTGACTGATACAATAAATCATACTTAGTGACATGAGAGACATCCTGACCTTGTAGCTCAAGTCTGTAGGTTTGTTACCAGAATATGCTGGGTTCTCAGTATCATTAGAAATCCATGTCTGGTTAGGGCTGCAGCCATACAAGAAAATGTTTTTACGTCTAGAGTGCCCATGGTAATCACAGTAGACCTATCACAAAAATAGAATATATTACCAATAAATAAAAGACAACTATATAATTTTGATTAAACTATGATACTTATTGAACAGGTGATATTAAACCTTGTATAAAATATGTATGTATTATCCAAAGGCAAGTTATCCATTGAATATCATATCATCAATTAATATCCAGATCAAATGGTAGTTCATTGATCTGTGACAGCAATGTATGTAAGGTAAGAATAACTTAAGTAAGGGCAAAGGTAGTCCCATAGTATTCACTGCCATCACAGATAAACTGTTAGAGACTTCCTTGAACTAGGTCTCCACTTTTTTAAATGATGGGTAGTGGGGGGGTCCTAGTTGTCTTTTATTGACTGCCCTAACTGTACCCATATATAAACTGGGATGTGTCAAGATTGGGGAATGAAAGTGGTACGTTTCAGCAAAAGGCAAAAGATAAGCATATATATCAATCTATTACTTAATATGAACATATGTCCAGACTGATTTCTGGGATAGCTCTGTGAGTAACAGAGATGAGAACATGACCTCTACCATACTGTGAACACGTCATGAAAGGCCAATAACACTGTAGCCTTTTTCCACTAGACCAGAAAAACAACTGTCCAAGTGATGGTATTACACACCCCTTCATTCATACCCAGCAAAATATTGGAGAGTGTGAAGCATCCTTCTGGAAATAAGATATTTATAGTATATCATTTGTTTCCTGCCTACAGCCATTAATCATATCAACTTCTAAGCATTGCATAGCACTGAAAGTATCTCGTGCATGATTACAAAATTGAAACATTGTGAAGTTAATGGATCAGGGACAATCTCTCTGAGCCCTATGGGCTGGTGGAGATGGTAGACCACAAGAACTCCAGTACCAGCTCAGCAATCCACTGTGCCGGGTGTAATCAACTCAGCATTGCACAGAGTTGAGTGTGCCAAACTCAGCACTGCACTACAAGAAACACACCATGTGTCCTAGTTCAAAACTGAAACACTGCAGAACTGATGGATACAGAACTCCTCTCGAGACCCCATATGTTGGTGCAGATGGTAAGCCCACTAGAGGCCACTCCGAATTGTATTAACTTGGCATTCGACACCGCACATCGTCAAAAGCAACACTCTCCCCTTTGTGGCCAGAAAGAAGTCAGAAACATTTCGGTTTTCTGACCGGGCTTGGAAGAAAAGCCTAGTCACAGGGCCCTCCAGCACTTCTTCTTCTTATTTTGTCCTACTGCTCTTGCCTTTTTTGTCCTACTGCTCTTGCCTTTTTTGTCCTACTGCTCTTGCCTTGTGGCATCAAAGATGAGGTTATTAAGCATCTGTTTAGTGGACATAGTGACACCTGGATGTTTCAGCATCAGTGCTAGCTGGTAGTTCACTTTGTTTGACTTTTGAATTATATTTTCTTTCTCTCTGTCAAATCTGCTGTTGTCAATGAAAACACGTTTCCAGGTATGTAATTTCCAGCACCTGTTTTAGGGCCTTGCTGCCAGTGTGGAAACTGCGCCTGTGTCAGCTGGTGTTTGATTGTGATAGTTTATGTCTTATTATGGTTGGTATTCATGTCATACTCCAGGCAGGCTGAGTTGAAGCAAGTGAGATGTTATTGCAAATCCTCTTGTTTATTATAGAAGAGGCTCTGATCATCTACGAAAATCAATTCATTAAGCGATTCCTCATTTTGATTGGCTCTTCTGGTGATTTTATTCCAATAAATGATGAATAAAAGAGGGGATAGCATACATCCTTGACACACCCCCCTCCTCACTGTGAACTAATTTATCAGTTTGATATTTTCACTAATCGCATAAATGATTAATAAATTGTTCAGTAGCTGTCCGTTAACATCGTATTCCTCCAAAACACCAGATAGTTTACCAAAGGCTTTCTCTTGATCAATGGAGGCAACATGAGTTCTTTATTATACTCTAGTGATTTTTCACTCAGTTGTCTCTTAGTGCAAATATCAGCACAATTAACTAAAATCCCCTAGAGCTTATCATTCACTGAAGCTGATTAGTAAGAATAAGAAGATGCCAACATACATCGACCAACAAAACAATAGATCACATTAGCACTGACACAAAACTGCCTAAACTTAGCTGCTCTGCCAGAATATGATGTGTTATGTACAGCTTCATGTATCTTCACCTACCATGGGTGTCTTGTTGATCATGTGGAGGTACTGGAGCAATCCCTTGGTGTGGTAGATAGTAGGATGAAGAATTTTACAAGGTTTCCCCCACTGCCGATTTAAATCTTCTCCCACAAGAGATGAACGATGGCTTCAAAATAATCAAAAATGGCAATAAGCAGTTCACTATTGTTTTTCACATTATGGTTCACCATTGTTTTTTTTACATTTCTATAAACAATACATTCACTACCTAATATTTTCTGCCATTCATTTTTCCTAAGTAAAATTCCAGCACATCATTACATATATTAGACAATATTTTAATCTTCAGTAAACTTTCACTGACATGTCACATTATAACATGTCAAGTTTTCCACAATTGTTTGCACAATATAATGGAATCTTTATTTATATTTGAGGAAGGGAACTTGTGTAATGAGGATTATAGTGTATACATTTTTGTTTTATTTACTTGCAAATTAATTACTCAGCTATATAACATCATTCGCTCTTTCTGTCTTGTCAGACGATAGTAATTGTGCTTTGAAAAAAAAGGTATGTAACTGCAGTCCATGACAGTAACGTAACAAATGTGACTCGTAAGACCAATCTGGGCAGATAAGCGTCTTCCACAGTATGTGCAAGAAAAGTCAGGACTGTTTGCGGCATCGCATGGTGTGGCGTGTCTTCTCAAATGCTGAGTCTTTACCCTATCAGCAATCAGTATCTCCTTTGTCTGTATTCCATGCTTAATCCTGCCCCTCCATGTAACACGATCCATGGTGTCCTGTTCCCATGATTCCAAATCGATGCATGCATCATTCATATCCCGCTTACATACATCCTTGTACCGAAGTGGTGGTCGGCCCGAGACCTTTTCCCCAACCGTAATTCCCCATAGAAAAGATATTTTGGTATTCTGCCATCATCCATTCTTCGAATGTGTCCCAGTCATCGAAGCCTTCAGAAAATATTGTGACAGTGCCTGTTCTCTCCAACACCTCTCCAACACCTCCCAGGATTCTGCGCAGGCACCTCATGTGATCATGTGATAGCTGTTTAGCCGCCTCTCCTGGTGTATGTAGGTAGACCATGTCTCACTGCCTATATAAAATAGGCATTTGAAAATAGACTAAATGCATTTGGGAATAATGTGTCTTAGAAAACTGTTGAACATTGGCTGGGAGGAATTCATAACCAACAAAACAATTATAGAAGTTATCAACAAAACAATATGTTTCATCACGCATCAGGAAAGTCCTACATTGAACATGTTCTTTTAGAATGGACAGCAACAGATTCTCTCTGCAAGCATTTATGTGGTCCCGATCCGGCAGCAAGAAAAGAGAAAGACCGAAAGATACTCTCCGCAGAACAATCGTCAGAGAGGGCTCCACTATGGACTTAAGCAACATTCATAAACTGAAAAGAGTGGCGTCACACAGATCAAACTGGAGAGCACCAGTTTCTTCATTATGTGTAATGTATGGCACTTCAAGAACTTTGGTTGATTGATTAATTTATACACTGATTGACTGAATCTTAAATAGTTTTGCTGCTCATTTAATAGTCTCTATTTTCTTATGATTTGTGTAGATTTATTATCCTAATGTGTTTCCCAAGACTACTGGACAGGAAAGAATTGGGAAAATGGAATCTACTACTACATGTTGGGTATGGTGACTAAACAGGGTTGTGCATTGAGCTGGTTGGCAACCTCTTCATGTCAAACAAAGTGTCACAGAAACTACAACCACAAGAGTACATAAATGATTTGAAGAAGACTGCCTGTAAGGATGTCAAATGTAGTGGTAACTCCATGCTCCTAGTGAAGTGATAATGAACATGTAATGATAATGAAGTTTTATTATACTTGAAGGTAAACTATATATATGCTGTTTATAACATGGCATAAATATCCACTGTTTATTATCTGTTTAATGCTGTAGATCTACATTGTTTATTGCCTCTTTACTGTAGACTTACACTGTTTATTGTCTCTTCAATGTAGACTTACACTGTTTACTGTCTCAGAACAAGAGAATCACTATTTATTGTATTTTGACTAATATAGACTGAAACTGTTTATTGTGTTTCAACTAAAATAGGTTAAAACTGTTTATTGTCTCCTGAATGTTGTAGACTAAAACTGTTTATTGTCTCCCGAATGCTGTAAACTAAAACTATTTTTCTTTTCTGAGTGGTATTGACTAAAGTTGTTTATTGTCTCCTGAATGTTGTAGACTAAACAGTTTATTGTCTCCTGAATGTTATTGACTAAAGCTGTTTATTGTCTCCTGAATGTTATTGACTAAAGCTGTTTATTGTCTCCTGAATGTTGTAGACTAACACAGTTTATTGCCTCCTGAACCTTGTAGACTTAAAACTGTTTATTGTCTTTTTTAGCTGAACTTCTTAAACTGTTCATTAATGTGTCTCTTTTATCGTGTGTTCTTCAATATTCAAGCTTAAGGAAACTATACACAATTACAGACACACAAATGAATGTCATTAAATGTCTTTTGATGTGGTATACAATGAGATCATGAACAACACAAGAACTGTCAGAACTATAACATCATGTTAAGTTAAGTTTTGTCATCTAATACAATATCATATATTTTCTTGTGTAACAAATTGTTGTTAATGTCACTGATGTCAGTCTGGTTTTTTCTCAACTCACTTTCCATTCACAACTCCATCAGGGTTTAACATAGGTACAATTTTGAAGATGTATCTCTCTCTAACCTGCTGTGCTTGTGGTTTGCTGCTCATCAGAAAATCTATTGTTCCTGTAAATAGATTCAAAAGATAAAGATAGTCTGATGGCAGACACTGCTGTCAGGAATAACGTGTTAGAGACTTCATTGTGCTAGGTTTTTCTGAAATGGGGGTGACAGGCCCTATCCTACTATCCTGTATTCCCTAACTAAGCAAGGTACTAATTTACAGATGGGTAGACAGGAGTGTCAATATAGAGATGCTAACCTGGTTCCATTGTCAGAAGAGACAAGTGCTCTTACGATGTTATTAAGGATGTCTATTGTTCTGTGAATATATCATATAAAATTGTTATGAAACGATGTACATTGTTCCTGTGAATATATTATGAAAAAAAGTTATGAAAGACTGCCAAAGATGGATCTGTCTGACCAAAAGGTGCAAATATCACAATCAAGCTGTAAACTAGCGACACAACACATTATGTTCTCCAGACTTCATCCTGCTACTTGCAAAGCCCTGTTCAGGACTTAGTAGCAGGAGATTGAGAACGCCCGCAAAAGAAGTTAAGAAAAAATGTATATTTTCTTGTAATTATATTAAATAAATTAGTCAGTAAGTAATATTTGTTATTAATGTAAATAGATTAAGAAGTCAGAAAGTGATATCTATTGTTAGTGTAAATAGATAAAGAAACCATTAAGTGATGGCTATTGTTAATGGAAATATATTAAGAAGTCATTAGGTGATACGTGAGGATGGCGTGGACTAGTGGTTAAATGACATGGCTCACAAGCCGAAGGTGCTGGGTTCGATCCCCATCACAGCACCGGCCGTTACCCCGGGAAAGCAAACCCTTAGAACATGCAGGAGGAAGCAGACCCTTACGTAAAATGAATGCCGAAGTTGAATGCACTAGGCCGACAGGCGCAAAATAAAAACCGTAGTGCAACGCACACCGCCTTGATAAATTGAGAAATAAGGCAAACGCAAACAAACTAACAAATAAAAATTAGGTGATGACTATTGGTAGAGCACTCGCTTTTTATGGCAAAGGTATGGGGTTCAACTCCCGCTACCGGCAGCTTCAGTCAACCCAGCTGTAAATAGGTACCTGGATGACAGCTAGGGAAGGAAAAATACGAGGAAGGGAACTGGCCACTCCACGTCACAAAGCTGTGGCTTAGGACAATGAAGTCTCCAACACTCCATCCCCGACAACAGTGTCTGTTATGAGACTAACTTTACTTAATTCATTGTTAATGCAAATAGATGAATAATTCATTAAGTGATATCTATTGTTAATGCAAATAGATTAATAATTCATTAAGTGATACCTATTGTTAATGTGTAAATATAAGTAAATCAGAAAATTATGTTCATGACTCCTGTTAGTAGATTAAGAAAGGCATACCTTGTGTTCTTCTAAATAGATTAACAAAGCATTTAAAAGTATAGGCTTGTTCTAAATGTCTCTCATTTATTTTAATGCTGAATTTGCAAGAAATCTGTTTCTTAGAGATGACCATTACTTCTGTCTTCTTGTGATTGAAATTGACACTTTAATTTTTAACTTTGAAGCACTACTACAACTATTTTCTGCATTAAAATGATCGAAGCTGTTAGCTTTATCACTAAATTTAAGTGCCATTATGGGGACAATGAGGCTAACATCTGGTCAGGCAAAACACACTGATCAGACAATGTTATTTTTTTTTTTTTTTGCTTAAATGTTTGCCTCACTAGTTTCTACTGGCGGAGGCGCGCCATTTTCCACCCCAGACCGTAGTCAATTGGGCGATATCAGGACGCATAAACCAGTGCTTGGATGCATGTGTGCATCTGTATGTACCTATGCTAGGTTTGTGCGCCCTCAGAAGCTAGCCCAACCAAAGTGCAATGGAAGGGCTTTACCACGAGGGCGCGTGTGAAAGTTGCGCAAGGGTGTGACTGTGGGATAGAGTCAAATGAAACAGAGTGAGGTAAGAGGAGAGAGAAGAGATCAACTACCCAGACAATGTTAACCAGGGTCACGAGAAATATACTGATCAAGACATTCACATGACCTCCTTGTTGGTCGTCCTGGAAACAGGCTGTTGTCGAGGACAACAGTCTGGCTAACAAGATGAGGTTCGACATGATCCCCGTACTAGTGAGCTACTTGCAGATGAAGCCAAGCATAGCACAACCACCTGGACGGCCCCTGTCCACCTTCATCAGCACGCTTGGGATGTGAGGAAAGTTATGATAACCTGCCGCTTAATGCCCTTTTCAGGGCGCACATAAGAGTAACCTACTCATTGTGGTCATTCGCAAACAACAAGTACTATTTTGAATATTGTTTGTATTTATCCCATTAATAATGGTAGACATCTTTAGATGTCATTCAAAATCAAATTGAAGTTTTTATCATACAACTTTGAACACACACAAAAATTTGCTGCATACAAGTTTCAAACCAACAACCTAAAGATTTGTTAATTGACCAAACCAACTGAGCTATTGTGGGTCATGCAATATTTATGGATGTGCTATACTTATATGTATAGAGTGTATTGTGAAAGTGCATGGATTTTTTTTGTTTTTCGCTCTGGTTGTATCAAGAACCAATGATGTGTACAGGTTAAAGTTTCCATGCTATCTGCTGGTTTTTAGGAAGGAAGGTACTAGCTTGATTTCTTTGTGTAGAAATTTTGATCCCACAGAAAACTTTAATACATTCTGAAAATATTTTTAAAGTCAATTTAAAGCCCACATTTGATTTAATACTAAATTATATTTTAGATGTCAATGTGACATTACTGTCAGCATATAAGATATTTGGTTTCTGTTTTGGTACTAAGTTTGATATTTGGGTATTTTGGCACATTTACTGACAAAATGGTCACAGTCAAATGACATGATGAACAAGCAACCAATAAAAAATTATGAGTATTGATAAGCACAAATATAATTATGAATGCTCTGTGATATGTACAAATATAATAAACATAATTTCAAAGAGACACACCTCGAAGGACTTCCAGCTAGACTGAATAAAAAGATTGTGCTGATTTAACTGGGGAAAAAGCAACAAGTGGTATGTGGTCATAGAATGTATGGGTTTTGGTTATAATTAAAAAGTACAAAAAGAGCAATGGCTGAAAAGCGCACCAACAAAAAGCGGACTGTTGAAAAAATGTGGGACTCTGGTATTTAGAGAAATAAGGTGAACACAACAAACAAAAAATCACCCACGATCCAAGAGGCAGTCATTGGTCAGTTCATTGACTGCAGTGTCATCATCCAAGAGGCTGTCATTGGTCAGTTCATTGACTGCTACGTCATCATCCAAGATCCAAGAGGCTGTCATTGGTCAGTTCATCAATTACAGTGTCATCATCGAAGATCCAAGAGGCAGTTACTATTCAACTTCAAAATGTCACCCCTATTTATTTTCAATGCCCACACTATGGGTGCTTTTGAAGGTGTCAGCTTTGTCTTCGCCCCAAATCACAACATAACCAGAACAATAGATCCATGCATGCCTCAAGCAGCCTTTTTGTACCTTTCCAAGCAGGGATTGAGTGTCAGAAACAAGGAAGCCCCTCATTAAAGAGGTTTCAGATGGCCACCTCAGAACCAAAGTCACTGTCTCAATCTCCATTATCAAATCATAAATTGTTGTCATGTATGTCCTGATCCACTCAGTAACAACCTTGCATCTCACTCTGATAGAGAAGCTACAAGCAGATTTCTCCCCTTGCAGTAGAGATCCTTCTGTATACATGACATCATCATTATCCAGAGTATTCTCATTTGTCGGTTGTGGTCTTAACATTGAGGTCTTCTTTGCTGCTGCACCACTCTCTGTATTCCCAGCCCAGTGTGGTGACGACTCAATTGTAGTCTGTCATTTTATCTTCAGTCTTTATTCATCCTTCACCCTTAGTTATGGTCTCTACCATGGTCATTTGACCAATCATCCTCTCTGCCTGTGCCATACATGACATCTATATCTTGACTCTTCATCCTTTTATATCTGCAGTGTTCATGTGCAGGGAATGCCTTTTGTCTGCAGTTACTCACATGTAGGCTTTGGCTTAGACCAATGCAAATCTAGTGACATACCTTTCATGACCCAGCTTGCATTGCTCTCCCCTGGATGCACACGGCCACTTAAGAAAATATATGGCCGACTGCCTGTTAGAAGACACAGTTAAGAAACATGGTTCAGTACATTTCACTGGATCAGACAGAGAATCTGCATATGTAAGGTATATTATCACAAATAGATATCGATAAAGTAAAGGTTTGTCCCAATAGTAGTTACAGTAGTGTCAGGGAATGAAGCTGTTAGAGACTTCATTATACTATGCCACAATATGTATGAAAAAGGGTGGCGAGTTTTTGTCCTCGAAGTCCTTTACTTCCCATTTACGTCTCATTTGTCAGGTACTTTTTTATAACTGGATCGACCGAAGTGTGACAGCGTGGGAGTTGAACCTAGTACCATAGCTACAGATGAGACTACAATGGCCACTGCACTTGGAGGGAACAAAGAGTCTCATATGACTGACAGTGGTCTACCATAGTACCCATATGGAAAGGAAAGGACTAAGGAAAGTGGAACTGTTACACTTATAAGAGTATTTCGCTGTTAAGTCATACAGGGAAGATGTATGGAAAACATCTTGAACATAGCCTAGTTTGGTTTCCGCAAGGTCAAGGGGTGTATCAATACTTTATTTATGTTAAGACAGATGTGCTAGAAAATGATTGAATACATCTAGCAACTCAACTTAGCATTTATCGACCAAGAGAAAACGTCCAGCAGAGTTGACAGAAATAGACTTTGGATGGTGATTGAGGAGTATATGATACAAGACCAGCTACTTGACAACGTGAGAGCTCTGAACCGAGGGAACAAGAATGTGGTGAATATGGTGGATGGTGTCACAGAGCCTTTTCTATAATCACCAACAGTGTGTGTCAGGGATGTGTGCTGTCTCTCCGCTGGTTTTTAACATTTATATGAACACAATTGTGTTTAAGGCCTATCAGACTGTGACACATGATCCAGATCATAATTCTATATTTCAACTGTTATTCACAGATGATGAATGCCTCTCATATACAAATGAACAGAAACTTAACTTGAGCATTCAGAATGTAGCTCTCCTGCAGGCTCAGAAGGTCAAGTATATGGGCAGCATTTTCGCAGAAGATGGCAGATGCAACAGAGAAATTGGAACCAGATGCCAGAAAGCAGCAGGAGTGGCTTATCAACTAGCACCACTGCTCAAACATCACCACATTAGTCTGGCAATAAAGCAGCAACTGATCCACAGCATCTATCTAACAACCCTGTGGTACCAGAATCAAACATAGGCTGTTTGATCTCGTCTGAAATGAGATTTCAACGAATGGCCAACAGTGTCTCCAGGAAAACCGGATTGAGGACATTCGCAAAAGGGTCGATGCCATCCTTTGTGCCGAATACATGTCCATTCAGAAGGTTGTGTACTGGTTCAGTCATCTCATGAAAATGCCCCTTAATCAGCTTACCCTGCGAGCTTACTATGTTCGACAGTCCAGCTTACTTAGGTTCCTGACTTAGGTGGTTCCCCAAATTAGGGCACAAGTGAACTAATAACAAACTAACTACAACTGCGACTTCAACAACCACTGCACTTACGCAATTCTTCTAATCCCTCTTTGTCCAATGCCCGAGGCTGAGCTGTTATAGTCAGGACTGGCACAGTGTTCCCTCCTAATGTTGTACACAGGGTTTGGTTGCGATAAAAGATGAGACTGCTGTCATACTGGCTCTGCCACTGCAGCAAGTGTGTCTGAGGAATATAAACTGTACAAATGCTGCGGCCCAGGTGAAGTGTGTAATGCAGAGGACAGCAACTAGTTTTGTGGCTGATCAGATGATATACCTTGGAAGCATAGATCTGGTAGGTCAGTATACTTCTTCTTCTTTTTCTTCTAATTTTTCGTACGCCTTCAGATGTCAACTTTAAAATATCTAACGATAGCAATGGTTAGTATCAGCTATTTCAAGAGGTAAGGCACTCGCTTCTCAAAGCGATTAAAAGAATGATAAGCCATCAAATCCCTCAAGTTTCAAGCGACCCCTGGTTTCAAGGGAGATACGATCAGAGTGCCTGCATTCTGAGTTACCTCCAGTCGTCTCAACTAATCGTCTTGTCAGTGGTCCATGGTAGCTTGTGACGAGAGAGTGAGGTTGATAACCAGCACAGTTTCTTCCTCACTATAATCCAAATACAGCGCGAGTTACATCATCAAGACAAAAAAAAACGTCTGATGATGTTGCCATCATCGCTTGGTATTGGCAATTAACCAATTAATAGTGGTATCTTCATAAAGCTTGTCCAGAAATGGTACTGGTGGATGACCATATGTGCTCTCTCTGTTGTATATTGGACACCTTTGTAGCAGATGTTTTGAGGTCATTGTATCAGTGCCATAGCTAAACCTGTATCAGTTTAAGGTATTTATACAACTTCCTTGACAGTCTGTCAACCTCTTCATTGCCAAGAATGTTGTGATGGGATGGAATCAACTGCATCATAGCTCTCTTAAGCTGATGACTTGATTCCATCCATCTCATTCCCCTTGGAATAGAGATATTCAACAAATGTACCCTACCTATTTCTATTTTGGGCTGTCTTCTTGAGTTTGGGCCATGAGACTCCAGATGTCCTGACTTTCTTTTAAACCATTCTTTGTTAGATCCTCTTTGACTGATCTCTTTCAGTATGTGTTTCAATCCATTGCATGCCTGGTTATATTGGTAGACTTCTTTCTGAAGGTGTGTCCTATCCATCTTGACTTTCTTTCACCAATCTTCAGCTGCATTGGTTGTTATTTTGTTCTTTGCCACAGATTTGTGTTTGTTATTCCCATTTGTCACCAGGTACACCTTATTAAAATAAACTTATATTCTGAGGACTGAACCTGGGCTGAGTAGGAACCAGCTGTGGGCCATAACTGACCAAAGGGCCACCTCCTTTTCAGAAGCCTATGTAAAAGCACTTTTTGTGTTATTGCACTGAGGATTCTGTATATATTTTTCTTGACATTCTGAGGCTGCTAGCCCTGTTTTGCTACCTTAAACAACTTATTTACCAGACCACTGTGGACATATTCTTTGTGTATTAATATCAGGTAATGTGATCCACACAATCAAATATCTACCAGGTAGTTCAAAATTCTTCATGCACAGGAAATAATGTTTCTTTTCTTCTGTTCCCCTACTAAAATATCTCTGCTAAGAAGAGAATATATAAATAATTCCCATGCCACAGTAGGAAATAATTGCAAAGTCGCAATTAAAATTTAGACAGGTATATAAATACAGAAAGAAAATACACATTATTCCCTGTGTATTAATATGCAAAGAATAGGTCCACAGTGGTCTGGTAAACTTCTAAATTGCCTGTATTATGAAAGGCAACTAACTATTCATTGAAAATAAATGGTCCAATCAAAGTGTTTACACACACAAAAATCATCCATTTGTTAAAGTAGAACTGCTGCAAACAATTTTGCAGACTGCAATTACAAAAGTTTTGACAGTGATCATAATATTATTCTTACAAAACATATCATTATACCGTACTATTATTACTGATGAAGATCTTTCTAGATCACAGTGTGGTACTGAGAAAGACTGCTTGAAAACCACACATGCAGAAAGCAGGGCACACATTTTGACAGGAATTGGCTAACATTAAAAGTTTTTGCTTAGGAATGACTGAAGTAAAAGACAAATAGAAGACTATGGAACACAAGAAGAAGAAAAGGTGAGAGAAATCAGAAAAGAAGATATAACTGGACTGAACTGATCATGACAAGCGTTGTCCAACTGAATTTGATACGGAGGTATGTGTGACAGAGGCAAGAATAGAACGTCACTGCTGACATCATGTTATAAGAGGTGACTAACATTAAAAAGGCAAATGCAATGTTAGGTATGATAAAAAGAAATATTAAACATAGGAGCAAGGAAGTGATCGTCAAACTGTATAGCTTTAGTTAGACCTAGATTGGAGTACTGTGTACAGGTGTGGAGTCCTTATCATAGAGGGTACATAAACATGCTAGAAAGAATGCAAAAAAGAGCGACAAAGATGATAGTGGGATTCCAGAATTACAGTTATGAGGAACGACTCAGAAAAACTGGCCTACAGTGTCTCGAAGAGAGAAGAATTCGTGGTGACTTAATACAAGTTTATAAGATGATCAGAGGAATCGATAAATTAGACTATAACAAGTTTTTTAAAATACAGCCACCTACAATAACACGAGGGCATAGCTACAAGCTGACTAAAGAGAGGTCCAGGTTAGATATTAGGAAATATTTTGTTAGTCAGAGAGTGGTGTTTGCTTGGAATGGATTGCCAGGGGAGGTAGTGGAGGCAGGGACAGTTAATGCATTTAAGAATAATTTGGATGCGCATAGCTTTTAGAGTAAGGTGATGTAAATGTAACTGGTTGTATACAGACTCTACAGGGTCTTCTAAACCAGTATAAAGACGTTAAGTTAAGTTAATTTAAGTTATTACATTTAAACCCCTCTATGGTAGAAGGCTAGCCAACTCATGACTTTGTACATAAGACCAACAACTTCATGAGTTTGCAGTATCCTTCTGGGTTTAAAAAAAAGCTCTAGAAAGAATAACCCGAATAGAATACAGGAATAACTCATGACGGGAAAAAGAATAAGAAAAAGAAGACAGTTACAGTGTTTGCTTGGAATGCATTGCCAGGGGAGGTAGTGGAGGCAGGGACAGTTAATGCATTTAAGAATAATTTGGATGCGCATAGCTTTTAGAGTAAGGTGATGTAAATGTAACTGGTTGTATACAGACTCTACAGGGTCTTCTAAACCAGTATAAAGACGTTAAGTTAAGTTAATTTAAGTTATTACATTTAAACCCCTCTATGGTAGAAGGCTAGCCAACTCATGACTTTGTACATAAGACCAACAACTTCATGAGTTTGCAGTATCCTTCTGGGTTTAAAAAAAAGCTCTAGAAAGAATAGCCCGAATAGGATACAGGAATAACTCATGACGGGAAAAAGAATAAGAAAAAGAAGACAGTTACGGTAAGTAGTCCTAGAGAGATGTGGTTGAGGAACTATCAAGGCAAAGGCAAAAGGCCACCATCCATCGTAGACTTAATTTTGCTAGTGCTATTTTTAGTAAAGATTAACTGTGCTACTTTTTATCCTCACTCTCTTATCTTGTGCTGCCAGACCCCAGTGGCAAGTCAAGGACAAGACGACTAGGGGGCGACTACGAGATGCAGGGAACTCCGCATCAAGCACCTGTGAAAAAGACGGTGCAGTCCGGAGTCGAACCCACACCACCTGATCATGAGACCGACGGCTTAACCACTTCACCACAGAATCCCCTTGAGGAACTATACTCCAACAGGAAATCAATGGATAAGAAAAAAAATAATCAGGTTTGAAGCTACAAAGCAATTAGTGACGCAGCACACATCCCAAACTTGCCAGGTTCAGATTTTAAAAACAGCAATTCCATATCTCTATAGGAAGAAAAATTCATAAAAATTATCTGCTGATGTAAGATATTCTGGGCCAATAGGTATAAAACACAGAACAACGCACATCGTCTTCAGAAAATAGGCAAGCGCAACAACATATTTTTAGTCCTTCTGGGTTTTACCTGCATAGCAGTGTAGGAGTACGGATAGTGATAACTGATATAGCAAATATCACCAGTGTGCTGAAATGTCACAGTGAATGTGGCAGTGTAGTACATCTTTCCATGGCTGTCACATGTATTGCTGCAGTTACGAATGAAGTGATTTTTGTAGTAGCAAATATCTGTGCCAACTCTCTGCCAGCAGGAGTTTCCTTGTACAGCCTCCATAATTGACATCATCAGTGGCTGCATGCCTGAGATGGATGGCAACACAAGATTTGGTTTAGACAACATTAAATGCCAACAGTGACAAATTTAATTAAATACAAGATGTACCATGCATTCAACCGCCACCTCTGTGCTGCGTATGTGGATCTAATGGCTGCATTCGATTTGGTCGATAGGTCCACTCTCTGGAAAGCCCTGCAAGATATCAGCACTCCTGCCCCACTGCTGAACTTGATAAGGGAGTCATACATGGATACGGTGCCTGAGTCCGCCTAGGTGGCACTCTCTCGGACAGGTTCCTAACATCTTCGGGGGTCAGGCAGGATTGCGTCTTTGCCCCTGACCTTTTCTGACGAGCCATGGACTGGATTCTACACCGCCTTGACTCCCACCATCTGGGCATTGTCAGAGTCTCAAGAAACTGGATCTCGAGACATTAAACCTGGGTCTATCTATATCCTGGGCCAAGACGAAAATTCAGAACCTTTGCTCCGACACTGGTCCTCACAGCAATGTTGTCCATGGTCACACGGTGCAGTGCACCAATGAATTGACATACCTGGGAAGTTCTTTTTCATCCGATGGATGCAGTGTGCCTGACATGTTAAGGTGGATCGGCTTGCTGCGTCCGCTATGAAGGCCTTTGCCTGGTGCTGAATAATGGCAGATTCTCTCTCGGATACAAAATTTGTATTTATCAGAATTGTGTGATTCCTGCCCTCCTGTATGGTTTAGAAACTTGGACCCTACTTAAACAGGACATATCAAGACTCTATGCCTTTCATATGCGCAACTGGCGACGCTTTCTCAGTATCCAGTGGTTCAATCGCATCTGTAATGTTGAGGTATCTGCAAAGACGAGTCTTCCCTCCATCTCAGACACTCTGGTCCGCCGCCGCCTGTCTCTAGTAGTCGTCGATCGGCAAAAGGGCCCTAGATGTATAGGCGAACATTATTATATTTTAATGATTTATAGACAATGATATTTTCCTGATATATAGACAATGATATTTTCATGATAAATAAACAATATTTTTATGATCTACGGGGTAATGATATTTTCCATAAAAAAAGGCAATACCCAAGACATTTGGAATTAATATTATTCTGACCTTACAGCATATAACACTTACATCATTGTAATTGTATATTAAAAGCACATAACACTGACACTGACATCATTGTGATAGCATATTAACAGCACAAGGTCCTGACATCATTGTGATAGTATATTAACAGCACAAGGTCCTGACATCATTATGATACCTATTAACATCATATAACAATGTCATCATTGCGATGGCATATTAACACTTTGAACAGCCTGTGATACCAATATATATTATGGTGTGTGTAATTGCCGCATTCCCAGAGCCAACCATTTGCTGGTGTGACAGGTAGACTATTATTTTAAGGTATATTTTTGGATTTCGGCCATAATATAGTGACATCTACACAGTAAACACATTTCCAAAAATGGTGCAAATATCAAAGCATGTCTTCATGATAATTTTTATCATTTTCGTGATGAAAAGGGGTTTTGAAAATTCAGGAAATGGCCATTCTAAAAGGCTGACAACAGAACAAGTCGCTGAATGTAATTTCAAGGATATTTAGGCTGGTAAATTGGATTTAGACATGATTATTCTGAAAAGGATCAGCTGTTATTTGAACGACAACATGTGTGTGACTCAGATTCGTCTATTGATTAGAATCAAACTAGGTCTGTCCCTCGAAGGATCAGGCTATGGCCCATGGCAGTATCCCACATAATGTATCAAGTAAGTTTGATAAACATATTCTACACTCTACTAAAGTAGGAACATTGGGGATTAGCAGGTCAGTCCATTTTAGATATAAGAACTAAATTAGAGCAAAAAATTTTTAATATTAAATAATAGCTTCACTCAAATGTCTATATTGTCAACATTGTGCGTATTTTCTCAGGAGCACAGTAGAATAAGAATTTACGGACTGGGTAGCCAGGGTTCAAAGGGTTAACAGCATATAATACTAATTTCCTTTTGATGGTATATTATCAGCACATAACAATGATATCATTGTTAATAGTTGTCCATCACAAGTGATGAAGACCACTCTCTTTGTTCAGCCGTGCGGACAGTCGTATCACTTGCTGTGTCCGCTGAAATGGGTGACTTGCGCGGTGATTTGGATTAAAGTGAGGAAGAAACTGCGCCTTTTGTCAACCTCACTCACAGAGCCTAAGCCACCTTTTGCCAGCGGCAAGACATTCATCGAGACGACTGGAGATAGCGTAGGATGCAGATTTTGCCTCAGGGTTACCACCGAAGCCTTTCCGTAAACATGTAACCCGCAGTGTAGAAAGGTGGGAAGGCATCTAACGCAGTTTGTCGTGCCTTTTCGAAAACCACAAGAGGTCGTATGGACAACACTCAGCGTGTGAGTGACTCTGGCATCTCTCCCCAGCTGTATTCAGCTCATCATAGTAGCATCTCAAATTCCCACACGCCATATTCGTGAAGGTGAACCGGCAGAACTAACCCGTGAAATACGACACAGGTATAAGCGTAGCGCCATTCAGCCGGCGTCCAGACCAGGATAAACGGATGGAAGAAATCACAAAAAAAGAACGAAATAACAAGTCCAGACGGAAAACAACTCCACGTTTCCGTGAACACAAGTGTAAGTCATCGACTAGTGTGAATTCCAGGCAAATCCGTGGTCTGGCGGCATCCATAATGATCCAAAACAGTAGAGAAATGTAGACTCGCAGCCAGTTATGGTGCCATCTTTGCCAAAGTGATAGTATATTAACACCAAGTCAATGATTTAACAATCCATGGCGTCAACTTCTGTAATCTGTGGATTGATGTCTCACAGCTGGTAACTATAGATTGACAATAAATAAGTTCCTAATCTATGACCTACCAAAGTTAAACTGACTATTGAATTTTTCACAGTTGACAATGTTGAATCTGTAAGGTTTATCAGCTTGCATGTTGCCAACCTCAAAGTAGAACCACTGGTGGTGATGATCAGAGTTTATGTCAGGATTGAGAATGAGGTCATATTCGTACTTTCTCACCTGTGAACAAAATCAAATATACTTAGGTCAAATAAGGTCAAGGCACAACAGACTGAAGTACCATCTATTGAATAAACTGAAGATAGGTGGCACTGACGAATGCACCTGTGGTACAGGGAAAATGGCCGCTGAACATCTGCTGCAAAATTTCCCGACATACGAGGATCAGAGAAAGCACATGTGGCCATCACCAGTGGCAACACTAGACAAGCTTTCTGGCAGTGTCGACAGCCTCTGGATGACAGCTGGTTTCTTCGAAGAAATTCAAGTTGACGCCTGACAGCGTACGAAGAAAAAAAAGAAGAAAATAAGGTCAAGGTAATCCCATAATACACACTGCTGTAGTGAAATAAGTGTCGAAGACTTTATTTATGCTTAGGTTCATAAGGTGAGATCACGGCTTCCTCTACGCTGCTTTCCCTTCAGGCCTGATTCCTTTGCTGCACGAGACATGTGTCCTGACTGCTCTGTCAACCGTATACTATATATAAAGGAATAAGACAGAAGTAGAATAGACAGATATTAAGACAAAATAACATCTATGTCAGTACAATTATTCACAAGAACATTATTTTGGGACATTTAAATGCTCTCACCTTCTTCAGATCAATTAAAAATGAAAATGACAGAACTAAACATAAAAGAAAACAATGTTGAACAACTAAATAAACAGCAAATATAAGACTAAAGAAAACATAGAGTGACAAAAATGTGTTTGCTTCTTCTTCAAGTGACCTGCTGATTGACATATATATCTCTCCACAACAACCTGTCCATAGTGCTGTTTATTAATATCCTCTTTGTCTGTGTCATTCCAAGATGTTTAGCTTGCCAATATTATTAATTTCCTGTTTATCTGTGTCATTCTAAGATGTTTAGCTTGCCAATATTATCTCTTTTTGCTATTTCTATCTTTTTTGCAACAAAATTGGCTGCTGCCAAAATGTTTTTAATTTGTCTATTCTACAGACAATTTTCCTTTATGAGGAGCTTAACGGCTGCAATCGACTCTAGGGTCACTACTTGGAGTGCCTAACCTGGCCATGAACAGTCCTGTCACAGAACTCACGCCATTTTGTTATCTTCCTACTCCACTCATACACTTGCTGTGGTAAAAGGCATGCATCATCTTACTGGACCTTCATTCGACGATGAATTTCTATAGGTGTCACTTCTTCGCTGCTCAAAAAACAGATAATAGAACACTGCTCATCTTTGGTGCATGTCAATAGTGAAGTGGCCATCTTTTAACTGCAATTATGACGCCATGTTGTTTGTCTGCACCGTGACAGCACATGCAGGACACCCTTTAAATTCTTAGCAACCCTAATTAACAGGTTACAATACAAAGGCATAGTTTTTTTAATTGATATTCCACTTTTAAGGTTTTCATATATATATGCAACTGTGTGTGTGTTTGGTGCGTGTGTAGATGAGTGTAAAAAGTGAAAATAAATTGCATCCATATATAAATATTCGCAAACAAACACAATAAATATGTGTGTGTACATATATATAAATGGTGCTCACTAGTGTACTATGAATGTAAAAAGCAGAGTATATTGAAGATTGAGTACATTTACCTGTCAATGTAGATATGGCACTTGATCTGATTTAACATAAGTAAATTTTGCCCTGATGAATCTTCTATTAATTACTTGATGGAACTTACATGAATCACTTTGCGAAGGTTTCCACATTCAAACTGCGAATTAAATTTGAGAACATCACAGCCACCATCCATAAGACCAACTCTGAAACAAGAGAGGAGTCAATTACATAGACTGCTCTTAAAACATACGTGTCAACTTTTACCTGCACTCAACAGCAATTTTACCAATACACATAACTAATTTTACTTGTACACAAGATTAATTTTAACTGTACACAATACCAAGTTTACCTGTACCAGTGAGAGGAATAATGTATGCAAAAAAGTGCATGCATGTATATTTGTTTGTGTGAGATGGAAGTGGTGGTAACGGGTGTTGGTGGTATTTTGGAAGAGATTTGAGAGAAAAGAAGGGAGTGTTGTGAAAAGCAATGGTCAGAAATGTATTTGTCTGAACAAATAAATATAAGCCCAACTATAAGGCATACATAGAGAAGTACTAATCAAGTAATTTGGATGTTAGCCTTCCAACTTCAAGGACATGTATTAAAAACCTCAGCAACACATAGGTTATTTTTCATATTGGAGTAAAACAAAACTTTAACCTATACGTGTGGTGCATGCAAGGACAATTGGCCTTTATTCCTCAGCCTTTCAAATATTCCCAGCAGACCTCAGCAATGGGAAGAAACAATGTAATCATCGATTTGGTTTATTTCTTTAGTTTTTATAAAACACATATGCGTAACAAAAGCATGTTTTTTACTGTAGATCTTTAGATGTGTAAGCCTAGTGTGTATGCTATGTTGGCTTCCTTTTGTTTGTAGCAAAATTTTCACAAAAATTTTTGATCAGTTAAAAAATATGCTATCAAGAGGCATTGGTTCCCTGATTTCATTTATTGTTTAAAGAGAGACTCTAATAGTTGATAAATGTCAAGACAATGCAGTATGAAATAGAATAAAGCATATTTACATAGTTTGTAATAACAAACACTGTATAATAGAATAAACATGTACAAATACCACACAAACACTAAAGGAAATGTGAAAAACATGTACAGATTAAAGGAAACATGTACAAGTTAACATCTACTTGTATGGTAGAGTGATGTGGGTTTTTATTTGTAACAACAGACCAAAGGCTAACACACAGTACAAGGCAAGATTACACCTTATTTTAGACATTCCCACAAAATAAACATGTGTATGAAGCTTTATGTAAACTACTTGACCTTATGTTGATTTCATTTTTTAAGTTAATCATAAAAGTGGTACTAATTCAATTTTCATTATTTTTATTGTTATTTAAGTTTAAAGGGCTGTATTTGTTTAATTGATCAATGAGTATAAAAGTCTTACTTGCATCTTAACCTATATATGACATATAAGCGATCAGTTTGTATGTGGGGTTTTTAAGTTGAACGTAGCATTTGTTGAGTATGATTTGTGTGATTTTTATCTGAGCTGAAAGTGTAGTAAACTACACTTTGATATTAGCAAAAGAACGTGATATTGAAGCAACATTGCAAATATTATGGATTGCTACAGATAAGTGAGTGTATTGTAGCTTGCTTGACCAGACAGATTTAAACTTCTCCCCAGAAGAGAGCAGGTCGTGGTCTTCAGACTTCGCACTGGCCACAATAGACTGAGGTAACACCTATTCAATAAATTGAAGATAGGTGGCACTGACGAATGCACGTGCGGTACCGGCAAAATGACCGCTGAACATCTACTGCAAAACTGCCCAACATACGAGGACCAGAGAAAGTAGATGTGGCCATCACCAGTGGCAACACTAGACAAGCTCTATGGCAGTGTCGACAGCCTCAGGATGACCGCTGCTTTTTTCGAAAAAATTAAGGTTGACGTCTGACAGCGTTCGAAGAAGAAGAAGAAGAAACTTCTCCCATTTCTTCTTCAACTTCTCATTTTGCCGCATCTAACACAATTTTCAGAGTACTCCAAAACTGTTTCACTTTTAGGGACTCCTCTCACAATTGTGTGCAAATACAAGAGTAAAACTTTCACCATCTATCGTTCCCAGAATAATTGAATGTACACAGTTTACTTGTCTCCCTTTTTAAAATAGCATACTGATCCCTTTGTCTGTTAGAATATTACTTCTCTCCGCTTCACGTTTTTCTATACTCCAATTAAGACTAAACAACTATTTCTCTCTTTTGTCTCACTACTTTTTTTACTTTTTTATTTTACACATATCATACCTTCACTCACTTCCCTGATTTTACCTGCATTCATCTGTATTAGACAGGGAAGGTTTGTCACTGCTGTTTTCACAGCTAGCACCAAGGATAAGGGAATCCAAGTCATACACCACATTATCGATTAGATCATCAGGGTGGATCATCCTGTCGATGTCTTCAAAGATTTTTGTTCTGAAGATCAGACATACATATGTATTTATGTCCATTTTTGGCATGGTTTTTGTATTTGTGTTACTTTTCTCAAGCGCATTAAAGTCATTTTAATTTATTTTTTGGAATTTGATACAAGGGGGCAAATGAAAACCTTAAAAGTTGGATAGAAATTAGAAAAAAATGGCTTTTTTATTGTAATTTGTTTATATGGTTTATAAGGATTTCAATACTGTCCTGCATGTGCCATCATGGTGTAGATGAACACAACATTACATCATAATTGCAGCTAAAAGATGACCACCCCACTATTGACATGCACCAAAGAGGAGCAGAGTTCTATTATCCATTTTTTTAGCAGCAAAGGGGTGAAACATATAGAAATTCATCAGCAAATGAAGGTCGAGTATGTTGATGCATGCCTTTCACTCTAGCAAGTGTATGAGTGGGGTAGGAAGTTGCAAAAATGGAGTGAGTTCTGTGACAGACTGTTCACGACCGGGTCAGGCGCATCGAGTAGTGACCCCAAAGTCGATTGCAGCCGTTGACTGCCACGTTAAGGAAAATTGTCAATTGACTGTGAGTGAAAGGCATGCATCACTATTCTGGACTGTTTTTCACTGATGAATTTCTATAGGCTTCACCCCTTCACTGCTCAAAAAATGAATACCAGAACGCTGCTCCTCTTTGGTGCATGTCAATAGTGAAGCGGCCATCTTTTAACTGCAATTATGACGTCACTTTGTTTGCCTGCACCGTGATGGCACATGCAGGACACTCTTAACATCCTTAGCAACCATATTAACAAGCTACAATACAAAGGCATGGTCTTTCTAATTTCTATCCCACTTGTCATTTGAAGCCCCCTCATAAACATTCTTGTGGATTTCTTTGTTACAAATTAAAGTTTTGTTGTTTGTGAACTAAATGAGGAACACTTCTTTTTGTTCAGGTAGATAAAAATGTGTTTTTATTTTTAAACAGTTTAGATGATTTCTTTGTGTTTTTTTTTAACTGTAAAGTTTGTTATTTTATTTGTCATAATTTAAAGATTTTTTTAATGTTTTCCTTACAAAGAGTTTTGTTAATGTCTTTATAGCAAATGAAAAGTTGTGTTTGTTGTTTTTTCTTATAAGCAATATGGTTGACATATTTGTTACAAATTAAATGTTGTGTCAATTATTTCCATTATAAACAGTTGTTGATTAAATTGGTGAAAAAATTACAAGAACATTTCTCAATATAAATGAAGGACAGTATCCAACGTTGAACAGTGGTTCCATCCAGAAGAACAGCAAATATAGAAACACTAATTGTTGAAAGATATAGTTAAAGTTTCAGTTTTTCTCAATGACCTGACTGGTAAAACAAAACTGCTTCACTATTGAAAATCTATTAACAGACACACCCAATCAGCTCTTCTCACGTCATCATCATCATATGTCCCAAATCCACCTCTTCAGTTGTCTGCCTTGCATCAGCGTAATAATTTGCTCTTGTAATAGTGGTTTCTGCTGCATTATTTTACAAGATGAAGTTGCCAGTCCTATATACAACCCTGCTAAGTTGCCTTTCACAATGTGCATTGTAGGGTGATGTGGTCTTTCTTCCTAAGTAAGGGACCCCAGGGTGATTTAGTCTATCACAAACCACCAAAAATAGACCAATATTTACTGCAGCAATTACAGACATTATTTTAAAACAAAAATAACTCATGACATATTGGACATTATTATGTTCTTATTTCAGTTTGATATAAGTAGCTACTAGTGAATGTAAACAAAAGTGGGCAAAGATCCAGCAAATGAAATGACAGCAACTCATAGCTGGTTACTTGCATCACAGGCAGAGCTGTTCAAGACCCTATTGAATTGCCTCCAAGTGATGGCACTGGAAACAGACCGCATCCATGCAGATTGAAAGAATAGGGTTCAAAGAAGGAAGACAAGCCAGGTCACAAAAATGTGATGTGTCGAAACTGGATGTGTCAGGTCAAAGGGCACAGATAACACAGACTCAACTTTGACACAACGTAATAAAATATCTTTTTCAGGACAAACGATGAAGAAATACAATGCAATAAAAGAAATAATAGTTGCCCATCGCAAGTGAAGATGGTGGCAGTATCAGAATTGAGCTGCAAGATGTGATCTCATATGACTATAAAGTCCAATTCTGGCACGGCAGACTCTGCCACATTTGGGACACACATGTGAGGAGTCGGCTGTAGCGTCACCATGCATTTTGTTCTTTTGGACAGCTTACTTTCCTTGGTGATGGTGTTTCCCTCTGCTATCTGAGCACATTGTGTGATGCTAGCATGCCAGGTGGAATGGTTCTGCGCAAGCATGTCCCAGGAGTAGCATCAATGAACCTTTACAGAGCGATTTTAAGGAATCTCTGTGGTGTATCTTTCATCTCCTTGATGATCTACTGCTTGTTCTGAGCTTACCATATATTTGCTGCTTGGGGAGGCGCTCGTCAGGCATGCGGACATGTCCCGTACATCATATCTGAGCTTTTTGTATTAGTGTATGGAAGCTCAATATGCTTAACTAGTTACAAATTTTAGAATTAGGTACTTTATCCTGCCACCTGATCCTGAGCAGCCTTTGCAGACAGCTCATGTGGAAATTATTTAACTGCCTGACATGCCTGCTTTACACTGTCCATGTTTTGCAGGCATGTAACATAGTAGCTCTAACACCACAGGACAATTCACTTTTACCTTGGTGATGACACTGATGCCTTGTCAATTCCAGACATTTGCTTGTAGCCTTCCAAGTGCAGAGGTTACCTTAACAAGTCAAAGTATTATAGTACCAACAGTGAATGTAAAGTCCAATTTGTTTATAACTGAAAACAATTAAAAATGTTCTAGCCTGTAAGCGTCTCCCAGGATCAGTTGATCTTCCAACAACTCATCAAAACTCTTACCTCTGTACCCCAAACTTGCGAGGTAACAAGGTCTCTATCAATATTGGTGGTCCTTTAACTCCATATATATCAGGAAATGCCAGTTTCTGAAAATTGTAAATGCTATGTGTGCTTGATGCCAGCTCAGTGTACAGCAAATGATCATGGGAGAAAACACAGAAGTCAGGTTCCAGCTCCTCACTGCTCGAGCAGATAACCTGAAAATGTAACATTACTCCCTGTTTTAGTGTTTTAACCTCATTAAATGGTTGAGGTAGTAGTGACTCAAAGTAAAAATAAAGGTCTTAGTTAAAACAGTAATAAGACTGCAGTCATAGTTCTCTCTGAGAAACATTATTTTCCCAGGTGCAGAATCAAAGTCTATGAGATAATGTTAAAACATGTGCACACTTTTAAATTCATGGGCACTTTAAGAAAAACAGAGGGAAGAAACATCTCCAAAATATTTTTTTTAACCTTCTTTGAAAAAAAATAAACTTTAAATTACATTTT
The DNA here is from genome assembly GCA_036924085.1 of Ariolimax columbianus. Taxonomy (NCBI): domain Eukaryota; kingdom Metazoa; phylum Mollusca; class Gastropoda; order Stylommatophora; family Arionidae; genus Ariolimax; species Ariolimax columbianus. The sequence continues at coordinate 128,691,766 of JAVGWX010000003.1, read as the reverse complement.
TAAAATTTTTGTTAATTGAAATATGAAATGGAAATATGTTTTGCTGAAGAGTGTTAACAATACTGTGACCAGTAAATAAGACTAATTAGGGAGTGGTTTAAAATGCCCACAAGCAAAAACAACATATTGCATGCATCAAAAGAGAGCAATCACAACTTTGTTCTCTCTAAATGTAGGTCTACCTTGACGGAGTTGGAGAGCTTGTGTGTCCCAATGATCCAGGGAGCTACGCCGGCGGATGGTATACGCTCTGGGCTAAACCAATCCACCTCCGCTTCATGGATTAAAAGCATTCTTGCCTCGTTCTTTACTTTTGTCTTCTATCAGTCATCCCAATGGACATAGAAGAGATGCAGGCCAGCGGACATTGCACCTCTGCCCCTTTGTGACAACCTCCCAGGTGGCGGGGAATGCTAGGTGTACCATCACTGCAGAGGAGCCAAGAATACTAAAGGGGAGTAAAGAGATACCCCACTCACATGTATATGCTACGTTTCTGACAGGACGTGACGATCCTGGGACAGAAACACTGGACTGCCTCTCTTCGGGTATACTTGAAAAATGGGTCCATAAGTCCATTATATCATCATCATCATCACACATCCTTTTGAGCAAGACCAGTCTACCCAAGCAACATTAAGGTGCTGAAGACGGAGGCAACCAGCCAAAATGCGCACCACAGCAATCAGGATGCCACGCAAATACACAACATGAAAGTATGCCTATATCTGCAAAACTTTATGGCGCTGGGCCTATGGTGGACAACCAGGCAGGTACAGTGCCGGGTCCCCCGTCTCAAAAGGGCCCAAACTATATTACTGGAGGTCCTTCTCGGATGCCTAGTGGAGTCAGGAGGCACAAGAATAGAGCTACTGGCCAAACAAAGCCAAAAACAAAGTAAAGAACACTTAAAATAATGCATTGGAATGCTGAAGGCGTCAACAGCAAAAGAGATGGTTATAGTAAAAAATTAGAGCTTGAGAATATTCTATATGAAGAGCAAGTAAATGTGTGTTGCTTGCAAGAAACGCATCTCAATAAAGATATAGCCTTCAAAATTAGAGGATACCAGTGCTTATAGGTCTGACTGACAAGACAGGCAGAAGGGTGGAATACTGACACTTGTGAGAAATAGCATAAATGCTTATCAGCATGAAGTATATATGGAGGGGGCAGAATACCAGATTATGCATCTCAAGACAGAAAGTACAGAATTCCACCTTCTAAATTATTACTGTCCGAGTGATCGTCCACTGGCACTGAATACGATTGCAACAAAGGAAAGACTGATTGTGTGTGGAGACTTCAATAGCCACTCACAGAGCTGGGGCTATGATCAAATGGATAGGAGGGGTGAAGAGCTAGAAAACTGGCAGGATGACAATGGACTTATCTTGATTAACCAGCCAACAGACCCACCGACCTTCTACTCGAGATCATGGCACACCACTCCTAACTATTGAATATGAATACGTCAAGGAAAGTAGTAACCTGCCTCGGTGGAATTACAGGAAGGCAGACTGGTCAATGTACCAGCATCAGTCTAGTGTACTGACTAGAAATCTAACAACAGATGAAGACAAAAATAAGGTAGTTGATAATTTCAGCAGATGCATGTTACAGGCTGCCCATGAAACAATACTTAGAGGGGCCCGCAAACAATATAAGCCATACTGGAATAGTGAATTAGAACAACTGCAAAACGAGGTAGAAACACTTAGAAAGCAAGCAGAGATTAGTCCATGTCAAGAACACCACCAAAAATATCAACATGCTAAGGCCAAATTTCAAAGGGAAAAGTTGCAGGCTAGAAGAAGAAGTTGGAGGGAGAAAACAGAGTCTCTGAACTTTGAAAAGGATACCAGGAAACTGTGGAAGTTGGTAAACCAACTTAATGATGAGGGTGCACAGAGAAACACAAAGATTACATTAAACAAAGATGGAAACATCCTCACAGGCAAACAAGCCGCTGATTACTTTGCGGACTCTTTTGCAAAAGATAGCAACATTGAAGTAGATAGAGAGAAACAACGAAGTGTTTTGGAGGAACGACAAAATACAGAGCAAGATGGTGCCATACCTGAAGTTACGGAGACACAGATCTCATACAAAGAACTGGAGTTTGCAATATTCAAACTGAAAATGAGAAAGTCACCAGGAACAATGAGATGATCCAGAACTTGGGAACAGCAGGAAAAACAAAGCTGCTTCAGATCTTCAACATTTGTTGAACATCAGGTACAGTCCCACAGACCTGGAGAGAAGCAATCATGATTCCACTCTCAAAACCAGGGAAAGACAGTTCCATGGCATCCAGCTATAGACCAATCAGCCTCACAAGCTGTATATGTAAAACAATGGAATGTATTATCAACCTAAGGCTGCAGTGGTATCTTGAGAGCCAAAACCTTCTTGTTCCACAGCAGGCAGGATTTAGGAAGTGCAACTCCACTGAAGACCAGGCAACATACCTCTCACAAGAGATAGAGGATGCATTCCAGGACAAGAAATTAGTATTAGCAGCATGGATAGACTTGAGGAAAGCTTTTGATGAAGTTTGGAAAGGAGGACTTTTAAAGAAACTGAGAAATAATGGAGTGATGGGTAGGATGTACAAATGGATAAAAGCATACTTACATAACAGAAGAGCTAGAGTCCAACTAGATGGCCTCAAGAGTAAGAAAATTCTACTGCGTCATGGTGTGCCTCATAGTCTTCATCAATGACTTGATTGCTGAGCTACCACAAGGAACAAAACTTGCAATGTATGCAGATGGCTTGGTAATATGGTGTACAAATGAGCAAGCAACAGTGGCCACCAGAATGCTGCAAAGAACTATTGATGCCTTGACCTCATGGGCAAACAGATGGTGTGTAAACATTAACACCGAAAAATGTAGCACTACGCTTTTCACCCTCTCCCCAAAACAAAAAGCTGGAGTTATCAAGATAAATGGAGAACACCTCAAAGAAGATAAACAACCCACCTATCTTGGAGTTACATTTGATGATAGGTTGACATGGAGGGAACACGTCAACAAGGCAGCCAAAAAAGCCAGGAGGAAGTTAGCCATCCTGAGAAAATTAAGTGGACCACATGGGGAGCTAGTGGAAAAATGCTTAACAAAGTTTACCAACAAGGTATACGGCCACATCTGGAATATGGGTCAGCAGCATGGTGCCCTGCAGCAAACACTACCGTAAAAGAGGTGGATAAGGTGCAAAATCAGGCACTTAGGGTCATTACAGGAGCAATGAAATCAACACCTATAGTAGAGATAATGGGAAGGATACAAGCACTAAGAGAACGCAGAGACACAAAGGTATTAACACAGGCAGAAAAGTTCCTCTGCATGCCGAGCCATCCAATGAAAGACAGATTTCAAAATTTAGCAATGGGAAGACTGAAAAGAAGTAGTTTTATGCATCAGGCGAAACGACTTCGCAGGCAAATTATGGATCTACCTGAAGTTGACATCCCCCTAAAGTCTGTGCCAGAACAAACCCCTTGGATAGAGAAGCATGGACTATCAGTATGCATTCAAACAAAAGTGAAAGGAATATTAGACAAGGATGAATAGAACAGTGTGCAACATAGGATAGTGATCCTCAATTTCCTGGATGAAGAATACCCACAAGACCTCTGGATCAGAGTATACACAGATGGGTCAGCACAGAATGCAGTAAATAATGGTGGAGTGGGAGTGTACATAGAATACCCAAACAACATTAGGGATAGTCAGAGTACAAAAAGGGAAATTCTGTCATACATATGATGCATAAATACAGGCAATCAAGGTGGCAACTGAGAAACTGTTGAACACCAATGTCAGTTCACAACCTGTAGTATTTCTGACAGATGCACAATCAGTACTCCAAGCACTTCAATTTGAGAAACTGCCAGATCTACAGGCTCTACTGTCTGAACTGAGCAACCAGCGCAAGATTGTCATGCAGTGGATACCTTCTCATTGTGCAGTACCAAGAAACAAGAGAGCAGATCGACTGGCAAAGGAAGGTGCTGCAGACAAGCAACCAGATGTGCCAGTTACATACCAACAGAAGATAAGGATGATCAAATCAATCAGAAAGCCACCAACAGTAACACCAGATGATTACCATAACATGAACAGACAAGAGCAAACTGTTGTGATGTGCCTTAGAACAGGACACAACCGAATCCACAGCCACATGTACACAAAAATAAATATTGGCCACTCAGCCATGTGTACATGCGGACAGGCGCAAAGCACATACTACAAAACTGCCCCGAATATGGTATACAGAGAAAATCTCACTGGCCCATAGAAACAACACTGGAAGAGAAACTTTATGGACCTGTATGTGAACTACAAAAGACAGTGAAGTTTATGCAAGAGACAACATTGCAGATATAGACAATATTTTAAAGCGAACGAAAAAAGAAGAAGAAGAAACAACTTTGTTGACATGTTATAAAAAGTGGAATGCAATTTGGTTTGTTAGCTAAGGTAAATTATGAGACAGATATTGGTATAAGGCTATTTGGAATGATGAGACAGATCTTTATAAAGAACTATAGGGAATGCTGAGACAGATAATGGAACAGAGGTATGGGGACTGATGAGACAGATCCAGATATACAGCTAAGGGGAGTGATAAGACAGATTCTGGTATAGGGCTAAGGTGAATAATGAGACAGATCTTTACAAAGAGCTAAAAGAGACAATATGACAGATCTTCATATGGAACTAAGGGTATGCTGCGACAGATCATAGTATAGAGCTAATGGGAATGATGTTAGAGCTAAGAGATAGTCAGATCCTTGTATAGATCAAATTAGAATAATGAGAAAGATCCAGGTAAAGGGAAAATGGCACAATGAGACATATCCTTATAAAGAGCTAAAAGAGATGATGAGGACAAATTCTGGTATAGTGTTAATGGGAATGATGCGACAGATCCAGATAGATACAGAACTAAGGGAAATGATGAAACAAATCCAGATACATACAGAACTAAGGGAAATCATGAAACAAATCCAGATAGATACAGAACTAAGGGAAATCATGAAACAAATCCAGATAGATACAGAACTAAGGGAAATCATGAAACAGATCCAGATAGGTACAGAACTAAGGGAAATCATGAAACAGAACCAGATAGGTACAGAACAAAGGGAAATGATGAAACAGATCCAGATAGATACAATACTAAAGGAAATTATGAAACAGATCCAGATAGATACAGAACTAAAGGAAATGATGAAACAGATCCAGATAGATACAGAACTAAGGGAAATTATGAAACAGATCCAGATATATACAGTACTAAGGGAAATTATTAAACAGATCCGATAGGTACAGAGCTAATGGGAATGATGAAATAGATTCTAGGAGGATGGCGTGCGCTAGTGATTAAGTGACACGGCTCACAACCCGAAAGTACTGGGTTCGACCCCCATAACACCACCGGCAATTACCCCGAGGAAGCAAACCCTTAGCAAATGCAGGAGGAATTAGACCCTACATAAGAATGCATGTCGAAGTTGGATGCACTGGGCCGACAGATGCAAAATAAAAACATAGTGCAACGCACACCACCTTGGTGAATTGAGAAATAAGGTGATCACACGCAAAAAAATTGTTTTTTAAATAAACGATCTTGGTAGGTACAGAGCTAAGAGGAATGCAGATACAGATCCTGATATAGAGCTAAGGGCAATGATGAAACAGATCCTGATATAGAGCTAAGGGCAATGATGAAACAGATTCTGATATAGAGCAAAGGGAAAGGCAAAGAGATTCTTGAATAGAGCAAAGTTGAATAATGCAACAGACTCTATTGTAGAGGTAAAGAAAAGAAGAGACAGATCATAATATAGCGCTAAAGGACATGCTGATACAGATCCTGGTATATAGCTAAAGGACATGCTAATACAGATCCTGGTAGAGAGCTAAAGGACATGCTCATACAGATCCTGGTATAGAGCTAAAGGACATGCTGATACAGATCCTGGTATAGAGCTAAGGGGAATGATGAGACAGATCCTGGTATAGAGCTAAAGGCCATGCTGATACAGATCCTGGTATAGAGCTAAAGGACATGCTGATACAGATCCTGGTATAGAGCTAAGGGGAATGATGAGACACAGCCATCTATATTTGTCTTTTTTTTAATGAAAAATAGAGTGCACAGATACCATTTGTTCTACCCTTAGAAAGGGCTTACGAGATACCTTATTCTCATCATTTTCTTGTGCTCGCAAGTTGAGACTGCTGATGCCATCACAGAGGGTCTTGTCCAGACACGTGGTAGATGACTTCCTGCTGCTGTGCCTTTCTTTGGAGACTGCAACTTTCTTCTTAAATTTGCCCTTCTGTGCAGTTTTATTGTTTCGGCAGGGAGAAGGCGACCAATATGGCCCAAGATCCAATGTGATGACACTTGACCCAGTTTTTAGATTGATGGCACTTGCACTTTTCTCTTGATGGCCTGATGACAAATAGTGATCATTAAATTATTATATCAACCTGATGTATTCCTTCAGTCCCTGATTGGGGAACAAAGAATTGTATCACTCTTACAGGCCTGGTACGTCATAAGAGTTACAGGCCTGGTACGTCATAAGAGATGACTAAGGAGGGTTAGACATTGGCCAGTTATCACATCCTGTAGAAATGATGATCCCAAAAACACCAACAAGTATGGACATTTTAACTGCATGTGCTTGTTGAAAGCCTGTCCTCAGTAGGACACTAAAATGTTTTCTTTGACAGTTCCTGTATTTGAATTATCATTCACTTTTATACGTTTAAAAATTATAATTTTGGCTCTTTTGCTATAGATGGAGTTCCCTGATATTTAGAGGTGAGGAACTTACCCCCCCCCCCCCCCCCCCATCCCCCCAGATAGAAAAAAACCTGTCTTACTGAAATTAGAAACCAAGAGACTGGCTGAGCTACTCATCTAATTATTATAATAACATTAAGGTTTTTTAATTATTTCAACATTAAGTATTCTGTATTTGTTGTATAATAAATATGAATTCTACCTACATTAAGTATTCTGTCATTGTTATATAATAATTAATTATTTTACTGACATCATGTATTCCTGTCTTTGTTGTACAACAATTAAATATTGTATTGGCTACAAGTATTTCTGCATTTGTTGTACAATAAATAAGTATTTTACTAACATTAGATATTCCTACCTTTGTATTCTAATTAAAGTATACTACAGGAATAAAGCCATCTTATCTTTGTACAATAATTGCTAGCTTCAAGTGTTCCTATCTTTATGCAGTAAATTCAGTATTTTACTAACATCAATTATTACTATCTTTGTGCAGTAATGTCAGTATTTTAATGACATCAAGTATTCCTATCTTTGTATAGTACAGAAGTATGGCCCACGACGAAGGCTTGAATACGATAAGTAGTGTTTAATTTATAATTGTTTGCACAGAATACTCTGACTGAACTAGTATGACAGGGTTACTAATGTAGAGCTTCTGGAACGAACAGGACAATCCCCAGTGTGTCAGAAGGTGGGGATGGCTGAGACACACATTAAGGAAAACACTACATAGTGTTACCTGTAAGTCTCTATTCGGGACCCCAAAGAGCAAGTGGAATAGCTAGCAACCCAAGCATATTTGGAGAAAGGAAATAGCTGTAAACATGGCGGAAGCTGTTCAGAGTATTACTATTGGTGTTGGCAGAAGACAGAAAGGTTTGCTGCATGTTTGTTAAGGGCTCCACTGACAGGTAATTAATGATGATGATGGTTCCTATTTTAGTATAATAATTTCAGTATTTTACTAATATGAATTATTTCTATCTTTGTATAATTTTTGTATTTTACTATTATGAAGTGTTCTTATCTCTGAATAATAATTTCAGTATTTTAGTAATATGAATTATTTATATTTTTGTATAATTTTTGTATTTCACTATTATGAAGTGTTCTTATCTATGAATAATAATTTCAGTATTTTACTAATATGAAGTATTCCTATCTTTGTACAATAATTTCAGTATTTTACTAACAATAAGTATTTCTGCCGTTATACTGTTATCAATTATTTTACTGGCATTGTACACTTCTGTTCTGGTTGTATAATAAAGTTTTTTAGTGACGTAAAATATATATGTATTTTAATAATCTTAAATGTTATTTTACACCAAGCATGTCCTTTTTTGTAAATGTTACGTGTTTTTACAAATTTACAATTTTACAGGTGGTATACAACATACCTATTTAAAAAACAGATAAACATGAGGTAGCCCTGTCTTTACTCAAAATTAAATATGTTAGGTATCACAGATATCTGCCTTCCACTACAGACACACAAAACTGGTTATGTTTGCTAGGTTTAGATACCTTACCTCCCTCCGCTGACGCAGCATGAACATTCAAACTTTGAGAGTGCTGTCTGGAAAATGAACGGGAGCCAGCAACAAGATCCATGTTGGACTTTTTTAAATTTCCATCAGAGACATACTTCATTTGACAAAACTCGGAGTCTAACATAGTAGGCAATGTACTGAAATTTCCTGATGATGACCTCTGGAGAGTGGGCGGTGTAGGCAGAGCAGATGAAATGGGCTGAAACTAATAGATAAATAATCTCTTAAATAAGTTTATTTAATTTTCTAAACATACATGTATGGTTTTGAGCACATTTTGAAACATCAGCCACCATATTCCTGACATACAACCAACTTGCAAGGTCTTTTAATACAATAAAAATAACATGTGAGTCTACATCTGGTCTATTTCATTTTGGTTTTTTTCCCACAATACTACTCCCCTGGCCTCAACGTTTCCTGTTTGAAATTCCCAGAGTATGCATTCATTTTTTTTTTAAATAATTGTTTTTGCATGGTTGTTGTTGTTATTGAATGACAACAATGAGTAGGATTACTCTCTTTGAACACCCTGAAAAGGATGTTTAGTGGCCCGTTTTTGTAGCTTTCCTTACATCACGAGAGTTCTGATGAAGGTGGACTGGAGTATTCCAGGCGATTGTGCTATGCTTGGCTTCGTCTGTGTGTCACTCACTACTACAGGGATTGTGTTGATCCCTCACATTGTTAGCCAGGCTGCCATGAAAACAGCTTGTTTCCAGGGATGACTACTGGAAAGGCGAGGTAATGGTCTTGGTCAGTATATTTTGCCTGACTGACTGACATGTCTGATCAATAAGTTTTGCCTGACCACAGTGAGAAAATCATGGGGTCCATAAGGGTAAAATCATTGAATCCACATGGACAAAGTCATGGAATCTACAAGGAGAAAGTTATGGAATCCACAAGGAGAAAGTTATGGAATCAACAAGTAGAAAATCATGGAATCAACAAGGAGAAAATCATGGAATCAACAAGGTAAAAGTCATGGAATCTACAAGGAGATAATAATGGGATCCTAAATGATCCTATACATTTTTTTAATCTGGTTAGTACCCAGTCCCTTAGTCCTAAGAGATTAGGGTTCGCAGATGATGATGATTGCCTCACGATTAGCTTTTATACATAATCTTTTTGCATTTCAACTTTGGCAGTTCTGATAACCCTGTCAGTGTTCTGCTAAACATTTTCCTACTTTAAATAGTTGTTGTGTCCTACCAGTTGCTCCAAAAGCTCAGGAAAGAATGTGTCGTACATGCGTAAGTCTTCTATTGGTCTTGACTCAGCTGGTTCTGGACTGCTTTGCTGATCTTCATCTGGCTGTAAGATTATAATAAACTGATAGCCAAAATTCAGCTTAGAAATTTTGAATGTTTTATTTGACAAGTATAGTTTTTAAATTATTATATTAGGCGAAATGGTGATTAATTTTTTACATAAGTGTGTTGGCTGGCCATTTGCTGAATACGATTAAAACCTATTGGTCTGCTGGATGCAGTGATGACATTTCTACACACCATAATATAACATACATATATCTTTAGATTATAAAGTCATTTTTAACAACAGCTTTATATATTATCAGATTAGAGATCCACCATGGATGAGGAAGATCAGGTGGTAGATGGATAAACGACATAGCAGAAATCCTGCAAAAAACACAAGTTTACCATAGCTAACACAATAAACTTGTCATAGACAGGACAGGCTACTTTGGCTTCTGATTGTGTGTAGCTGCACAATAAGACAGAAAAAGTAAACCAACCAAATTCTTGGTGGCACACCATATTTCTACAGCATATTGGGAAATCTATTTATTTTAATCTGAACAGACATTGAATGCAATGTAGCTGCTGACAAATTAGCAAAGTGTGGAGGAGCATCCATACAGACAGACCTGAGCATCACATATAAGGAGGCCAAGACCATAATTGAAGCCAACCAGGGGAAAATGGGCTGATCCACACCCTGACTTCCAAAAAAAAGACAGCTACTTTAACTTAACTAGAGAAGAGCAAGTCATCATCTTCAGACTGAGAACTGGGCATAACAGACTCAAGGGTCATCTTTGGAACAAAATGAGGATTGGGACAATGACAAGTGTCCATGTGGTGAGCATACAATGACCGTGGAATACATCCAACAAAGCTGCATGCTCACGCAGGAAAAGAGAGAACAATACTGGTCTCGCGAGATGGATGTGAGAAACCAAGACCTTGATCTGAGGATTAACAAAGAAGAAGAAGAAGAATAACAGAAAATAAGAATTTATGACAAATCTGGTTTCAATAATCCAAATGTTCTGTTCATTTCTCCATCTTTGTCAATGTTACTTCTCAGATAGATAAACCTACATTATGATTCACCTGTTTGACCATTAATTTTTTCAGGATATTATATACATACATCCATTGCATTGCATTGCATTGCATTGCATTGCATTGCATTGCATTGCATTGCATTGCATTGCATTGCATTGCATTGCATTGCATTGCATTGCATTGCATTGCATACATACATACATACATACATACATACATACATACATACATACATACATACATACATACATACATACATACATACATACATACATACATACATACATACATACATACATACATACATACATACATACATACATACATACATACATACATACATACATACATACATACATACATACATACATACATACATACATACATACATACATACATACATACATACATACATACATACATACATACATACATACATACATACATACATACATACATACATACATACATACATACATACATATATATTTATATATAAGGGATCAAGATGCTGAGCAGCACATGAGCTGCAGTGATTAGCGACCCATAGCTGACTGCTAGCGTCAGTGCCAGCGAACCAGAGCTGCCAAGACCCTTCTACACCTCCGCGAGGTGATCCTGGATAACAGGCTGCAGCAGGGCAGACTGACTAAGGAGAAGGGATCGAAGAGGGAATGCTAACCCGGTACTCAAAAAATGCTTGCTGAAGTCGGATGTGTTAGACCAAAAAGTGCAAATATCGCAGTCAAGCTGTAAACTACGACACAACGCTTTCCGTTCTCTGGACTACATTCTGTTACTTAAGCCCTTTCAGGGTTTTGTAGCCAAGCCAAGCCATATACATTTAAATACCTTAAATCTAATGATCTATGAATATAACGCCTTTACTTGACATAATCAAAAGATCATTCTTATTTATCTTGCTAATGAAACTTCAACTATTCTCAACTCTATGCTTAACTCAATACTTAACCGTAACTCTATACACAACCTTAACTCTAACCTTTTCGCTCATCAATTTTGTATCAAATACATATTAATGTAACTTGAACCTTAGCTCTAAAATTATAACCTTCTTGAATCAAGTTATAAAAAACTCAAACAAAACCTCATCTTGATCAATTCGAAATCTTTCACCATCACTGTCCATATCATCCTCATCATCATCCTCATCTAGAGAAGTCTGGTCACTCTCCACTGCCGGCATGCTGTATGGTGCATCTTCAGTTGGAACTTAAAAAAAAAATAAGTCTCATTATATCTACTTGTGCCAGTATCTAATATTTGTTTTATTTCTCATACTTGACAACGTTATTAGACTTTACCATTACTTCAACCTCCTTAAATGTTGCAACAATTGTTAGAAACAAATAATACATTTTTGAGATTGCTGCACACAGATATCGAACAATTGTTGGCATTCTATATTCAGTTTAGACCTAACAAATGCAGAAGTGAAAAGATTATTTAGGTGTCGGTGAAATATTTAGAGATAAGAAAGACAGATAACGCAATCAATTTAGCATTAGCCTTAGCAAAATTTAAATTGTTATAATAATATAAAAATAACGTGTTATGAAAGGAAACACATGTTGTACTAAGACTATAAATACATAAATTGTTTTATTAAAACAAGCATAAACTAATATCTCAATCATTCAAAATCTTTTCAGGTCCATGTGGAGCATAGTCTTCCACAAATACACACCAAGTCATTAAATGTTGACCTCTCAATACCTGTTTAAACTTTCTACAGGACTGGATAGCCAGCCCTATGTCAAACCCTCCTTTGTTGCCTCTTACATGATTGGTAGATTACAGTGTTACTATTCTTTGTTTCCCCCTTCAGGTCCCAGTAACACTGATCTAACAAATAAATCAATTGTTCTATTAAAACAGCATAAACTGATCTAACAAAGCAAATGCTTCATTTACGTAATCTCAAATTGTTTCAACAAAACATATAAGTGAATCAGTTTTATAAAAACAAAGTGAACACATTTTAACAAATCAATCAATCAAAATATTTCAGCTCCCTATGAAGTTTAGGTCTTCAATAAATGCACATGAAGCTCTATCACAATGAGCCAACTGTTCCAACTCTATCCATGTCTTCCCTGTTTTCTTAATGTTTGTTTCAAGCTCTCTTTTTCATGTGTTTTGATTGTCTCTACTTCTCTGACCTTGTTGATTCCAGAACAGAGACTGTCTTGCAATGCTATCAGCTGGTCTTCTTAATGTGTGTTCTACCCAACATCCGAGCCTTCTTCTGATGTCCCACGGATATATGTCTGGTAGTTCTTTCCGACAGTTCCACATGAGTGATCTTTTCATTTGATTTCAATCTCTCTATTTTGCACAGGCACCCATTTATGACAGTCAGTATCATTCTGATTTTTGTTTCTGTTGTTCTCCATGCTTCAGAGCCATACAATTGTTAGTGAATGCCCACAATGAGTATATTTACTCTTTTGTGAGTTCTGAAAAGGGTGTTAGGTCACAGGTTGCAGTAGTTTTCTTCACATCCTGGTGTGCTGATGAAAGTGGACTGGGGTCATCCAGGATGTTGTGCTAGGCTTGGATCATCTACATGTTGCTAACTACTAAGTATTATCCCAACATCTTCCAGGGAAATCTACATGGAAGTGTGGTCTTGGTCAGTATATTGTGCCTGACTCGTAAGAGACATCCTGGTGAGTAAGTTGTGTTTGAATGGACTAGCGTCTCAGTTCCCCAGAGTCATACAATAGAAAGAACTTTACACTGGAGTTCTTATGATTTCCATAAGCTCCTCAATGCAATGAAAGCTCAACTGGCCTTATTTATTCTTAATTTTATATCTTTATCCATATCACCAACTATGTCCATTGTTTTAAAAAAGGAAATATTTAAATGATTTATCCAATTGAGCGTACAAAATATAACATCAAAATTAACAAATAAACTCCTTCATCACTTCGAATAAATTCAAAAATGGAAACAAATATAAATCTAACCAGAAAAAAAAAATTATGACACTACCAAATACAAGACTTCTTAAGCCACCACAGATTCTTTCAAGTTTGTCTGACACAGCAATTTCTGCCAAAGAAGCCGACTCACTACATGCGTCACTGGGTGAAAACTCAGCTAAAAATAATGTACAATTAAATGTAAAATGAATGGCAAAAGTGAGTTTTGTAGGAAAATGATGACAATCAAAGAAATTAATATCAGTAGGAGTCCAAAGTTTAATGTCATGTGTCCTTCTGAACTCAACATCACATCACATGTCGTTTTCCCCTCCAGCTGTTCAGAGATTTAACCAAAAATGATAAAAATTAGCAAATAATGGAAAAGACAGGGAAGAACTTACATCATACAGATTTGTAAGGTGAGTGGAAGAAACAAGATAACACAAAACAGAACACTTATAAATAATTTAGAAGATAAGTGGTGATGACAGAGAAAGGAAAACTCAAAATTGTTATAAGAATTATTATCAATATTGTTACAAAAGTTGACAACAACTTACCAGGGAAATTTGTCAGGAAGTAGCACTCAGGTGTGTGTGTAGTGGATGTTGGTAAAGGAAATAATACAGGGCTGAGAAAAGACTGAATTGGAAGCTTATTACGAGGACAGCACTTGCGGAGGATGACGCTGGCCAGCAGTATAAGACTCTCCATGTCTCTACAGTCACTGGCTTCTATTGCACCTTCATAGAGGATTCGAATGCCATCAGCTTCTACAAATGCAACACGTCCAGCCTCTGGTAAAACCAACAGATTTTTGTTATTTCTACAAATCCTCCTGAACTACAAAATTTACTCTTCAAAGTTTATCAATTTCAAGTAATCCGTCATTTATTTCTGACAAGACTGAATGAGACATGCACATTTTATAATTGTAACAGTTCGGATAAACGACATTTTTTAACAAGTCATTAGTGTTGATTGTTCTGTTTTGACACTTTACTTAATGTTATTTATTGTTAGAAAAGCAGGAGGCTGAGCTGTTGGGATATCAGCCAAGTGGACATAGGGTCAAAACTTTGTTGAGACATAGGAGTTGTCTCTCATAGATAAAATAAAATAACCTATCATGTACCCTATGCAGTGGCTATGGGGGCAAAAGTGGCCTTTTTTCCTAGGTCCTATAAATCCCTGCAGTGATCCCCGGATTGGAATAAACAGCACAATAATAGTTATGCTCCATTTGTTCTTTTTGAACTCTTGACCTTGTTTAATATATCGTATGTATATTTTTTAACATAAGGGAAATTTTGTAAGGTTTCTTCTTCTTCTTCTTCTTCTTCTTACGCTGTCAGACGTCAACCTTTATTTTTTCAAAAAAAGCAGTGGTCATCCTGAGGCTGTCGACACTGCCATAGAGCTTATCTAGTGTTGTCACTGGTGATGGCCACATCTGCTTTCTCTGATCCTCGTATGTCGGGCAGTTTTGCAGCAGATGTTCAGCGGTCATTTTCCCAGTACCACACTTGCATTCGTCAGTGCCACCTATCTTCAATTTATTGAATAGGTGGTACCTCAGTCTATTGTGGCCAGTGCGAAGTCTGAAGACCACGACCTGCTCTTTTCTGTTCAACTGGTAATAGGCATCGTTTTTTGTGTAGCCAGTATGTTCTGTTTCCCATTTGGTCATGTATCTAGCTCTAATAAGCCTTTTTGACTCTTCGTATGTCACACTAGTATCTGTTTGTGGTAGTCTTGCACCTTCTTTTGCCAGTCTGTCTGCCTCCTCGTTGCCTTGGATGTTGCAGTGAGATGGAACCCATTGCACCACCACTCTTTTTGGTGCGGACTGCTGGCATAGTTGACAGATTACTGCTCTTAAATCATTAAGTTCAGTATTTTTCTGGCTTTTTAGTGCTGTGACTACGGCCAGGGCATCTGTGAGCAGGACTATATGGCTTTCATTCCTTTTACCTGTCACCATTTCTTCTAATGCAACCCTCAGTGCCTCTGCCTCCGCTCTGAAATTGCTTGTGTATTTTCCAGTTGCCACTGACAGTGTTATTTTTCTGCCATTTGGTAGGCTCAGGAATACCCCTGCCCCTCCATTCTGTATTGTGTTTGTTACAGAACCGTCGGTGTATGCATGGGTCCAGTCCATGCTTGGGTAGTTTTCTGTTATGTACCTGAGGGTTATGTCTCTTCTTTCTTTTTCAGTCTGGCTGTTCTTTTTTCCTATACCTAGTATATTTTCTACCACCTCTGGAAATATATGCTGCCTCCAGGTGAGTTTGCGTACAGTAGAGATGGGCTTTGATGTTGTTAATGCGTTCATAGGGTCTTCGTTCATCTTTGCTTTGGCTATTTCTGCAAAGTTTCTTCACTTTAGTTTCCCATTTCCAAAATTATTTAGTCTTATGCATTGGATGGTCAGTCAGTCTTCTGAGTTTTTCTGCTTACTGCTGGGCTTTGCAGTCTCTTCTGTCAGTCATGGATTGCAGATTTGTAATCTTTTCCAGTTCTACAATTGGCGTTGACTTCATGCCTCCTGTTATAACTCTCATGTCTTGCTTTTGGAGTTTGCTAATTTTGTCAAAGTTCGCCTTTGCTGCTGTTGTCCATGCCGCAATGCCATACTCGAGAACTGTCTCACTCTTCCAGTGTACAGTTTCTTTAATATACTTTCGTCTGCTCCCCAGCTTGTGTCAGCAAGTTTCCTCATGATTGCCATTCTTTCTCTGGCTCTCATTCGGTTTCTCTCGATCTAACTTTTCCATGACATGCGCCGATCAAATGTGACTCCCAGGTAGTTTGGGTTGTCGTTTGGCAGCAGATATTTGCCGTTAAGACTTATTTTGGTGTTTTGGGGTTTGTTTGATAGCGAGAATATCGTACATGTTGTTTTTTCCTCATTTATTTTGACCAGCCATGAGTTCGCCCACTCCCCTAGCGATGTTAGGGCCTGCTGCATCCGATTACTTGCTATGGTGAGATTCTTTTCAGAGGTCCTCATAGCCAGATC
The DNA here is from genome assembly GCA_036924085.1 of Ariolimax columbianus. NCBI lineage: Eukaryota > Metazoa > Mollusca > Gastropoda > Stylommatophora > Arionidae > Ariolimax > Ariolimax columbianus. The sequence goes on along the minus strand of JAVGWX010000003.1, from coordinate 128,675,076 downwards.
GTCTGCAAACATGGAGCTATGGACTCTTCTTTGTATATTCTCTGCGATGTTATTTATATTACACCAAGAAGAGTGTGGGTGACAGTACTCCTCCTTGGTGTACTCCCTGCTCAAGTGTCACCTTTTTGCTCATATGCCCTTGTACTTGAACTCTGGCTGTTCTGTTTTTGAGGTAGTGGCTGATCCATCTGTACATTTTCCCACAAACTTCACTTCTTCGTAGCTTGACTTTAAGTCTCCCTTTCCAGATCTTGTCAAATGCCTTTTCTAAGTCCACCCAAACCGCTACTGTGTGTTTTTTTTCCTGGTAAGCATCCTCTATTTCCTGTGCTATGAGAGTGATCTGATCCTCAGTGGATCTGTACTGCCTAAATCCTGCTTGCTGTGGAATTAGTATGTGTTTTTCTTCCAGATGCCACATCAGTCTGGTGTTTATCATACACTCCATCAGTTTTCTTACACAGCTCAGCAGACTGATAGGCCTGTAGCCATTTGGATCTGCTCTATCTTTTTCTTTCTTTGGTACTGGTATAATTACGGCGTCTTTCCATGCCTGAGGTACAATTCCCTTTTTCCAGCTTTGGTTCAGGACTGCTAGTAACTTCCTCTTTGCTGTTTAGCCCAGCCCAATCAGCATTTCGTTTGTTACGCCATCTTTTCCGGGCGATTTCTTTTTCTTTAGAGTTCTCATGGCCTCTTCCATTTCATTCATTGTTAGTTTTGCCATCATGTGCTCCTCTGGTGCCCTATTGATGTTGTCGTGCCTCTTTTGTTCTTCATTAATGTCTGTATTGTAGGGACATCAATGTGGTTTGCTCTGGCATAATGTTCTATGAAGGCGTTTGCTGCCTTTTTTCCAGTGAGCATGTTGTCGCCCTGCTTGATGGTAATTTGTTTATTTGATGGAGTTTCGTCATTCATGGTTCTGACTAACTTCCATAGTTTGTTCCCGTCTTTGTCTAAATTGAGGCTTTCTGTTTTGTTTTTCCAGCTGTCTCTTGTTATTTGGTTTAGAGTGTATTTGTATTTCGCCGTGGTGGTTTTGAGGGTGATATTTGCCTCCATAGATTGTTCTCTCTCTGCTATGATCCTAGCATTTGTGACTTCGTCTTCCGCTTTCTGCAATTCATCATTCCAATAAGGCTTGTAGTTTTTCCTTGCCCCTCTTGGGATGGTTTCAGTGGCTTCCTGCATTATTGCTTTGCTTAGGCCTTCCACCATAGGTTTCATGTTGTTATTCCGTGTGTTGATGGTTTCGCACAGCCCATCTGTCAGGATTGCAAATCTGTCCCAGTCGGCTCGTTTATAGTTCCAACATGGGAGCGGTTTTGTTTCCTGTGGGCCTACTTCCATATCAACTTCTAGCCTAATTGGCCTGTGGTCGCTACCTGCCAATTGGTTGAGCAGCTGGCGGTCTATCTTGTGGTGAATATCCACCATGGAAAAGGCCAAGTCTGGAGTAGAGGTGGTATGCCATGTTCTAGAATAGAAGCTAGGGCTATCCTCCGGCCTATTGATAAGATAGAGATTTGTATCTATCTCCCAGTCTTCCACTTCATCACCTCTGTTGTCTGTGTCCGAGTATCCCCATCTCTCCGAGTGGCTGTTGAAGTCTTCAACTACTATGCAACTGGAGTCCTTGACTTCCATACTCGAGAGCGACAGGTTTTTGTTTGGTGGGCCGTACAGGTTGAAGATGCGGATCTTTGTTTCTTAGGTCATTATGTCGACTCCTACAATTTCTGCTTGTCCGGTGTGATTGACAGCTACCGTGCAACTCGGTATGCAGTTACGAGTCAGTATCAGAACCCCTCCTTTGTGACCTTCTCTATCAAGACGGAATGTCTGGTATCCTCTGATTGAGAATTTGTGGTTGTTGTTGAGGTGTGTTTCTTGGATACATGCCACGTCAATCTTACCTTCATGCAAGTGATGTGTTAGGGAAAGCTTTTTTTTAATGACTTCCTCCGCATTCCACTGTAGTATTCTGAGGGTCTTGTGTTTTTGGTCAATAATTTTTGCCCTAACACCTTGTGTCTTGACTCCACAGCACATGGGTGGGTGACCACCAGTAGCATTGGGTGACCCCTTCGAGGCGTGAGGCCCGGCACTCTCGCCGCCTGGCGGGACTCTACAGGATGAGCGCCACACTTTTTTCTGATAGGTTTTACCGTCATCATTTCAGCGATATACGTTGCACTGTTTCGTTAAGCCTGTGGTCCAGTGCATCCGATTTCAACAGGCGTTTCTGTAGGGATGCCCTCCTTAGCCTTTGGCTGTCCCCAGCCTATCTGCAAGGCAGCAGTTTTTTTGGTAAGAGTTGTCTCACTTACTGAAGTTGTCTTGCAGGACTATCGAGTCTTCCCCACTCGTGTCTATAGGGTGTGGCAATGAAATGATATGGACTATGTACTAGTTTGTACTATCGCGTACGAGAGGCAGTCCAGTGTGTCTGTGTCCCAGGATCATCACGTCCTGCCAGAGACGTAGCATGTGCATGTGAGTGAGGTATCTCTTTTCTCCCTTTATCTTCTCGGCTCATCTGCAGTGATGGCACGCCTAGCGTTCCCCGCCACCTGGGAGGTTGTCACAATAGGGCAGAGGTGCAATGTCCGCTGGCCTGCATCTCTTCTGCGTCCATTGGGATGACTGATAGCTGACAGAGGTAAATAGCGAGGCAGGAGTGCCTTTAACCAGGGGACAAGCCTGGCCATGGCACTGAGATGTTGTTCGCCTGGTGTGCGGACATATCTCATGATCAAGGGTTGAGTCTCAACAGTTCGCAGTGAGGTGGCTGCTCTACTGCTTACGACACCCCGACCGAGAACTAAGTCTTCTACTAGTGGTTTCACACCTCATCGCCATATGGGATGAATATTGAGCAGCTTCCCGCCCGCTTTGATCAGCGGACAACATATACCTCTTTCTGCGGCTCAACCGGGTCGGGCTGAGACGCGAGCCCCAGGTCCCAACCATATCGTAGCCTCCCATCGCAGTGGTGCTGAGATTTTGGGCGGGATTCCGGCTTAGAGGCGTTCGGCCGTAATCCCTCACATGGTAGCCTCGCGTCATTGGCTTATCAGCCTAGCATGTGGACCAAATGTCTGCGACTCCTCTCGAATTTGATTTTTATTCAGTCAATGACCAAGTGTCTGAAACCTGCGATTCCTCTAGGGTTAAGCAGGATTACCGTAGCAACTCTCTTTTACAGTAAGAGGGTAAAACTGACCTGTCTTCCTTGGGTCTAATTCCAGCTCACGTTCCCTATTAGACCCAACGAAAGTGCTCTCGGCCTGTCAATCATTTCAGTGTTGACGTATTGAGTCAAATTAAGCCGCAGGCTCCACTCCTGGTGGTGCCCTTCCGTCAATTCCTTTAAGTTTCAGCTTTGCAACCATACTTCATCCGGAACCCAAACACTTTGGTTTCCCGGAAGCTGCCCGCAGAGTCATCGAAGCAACTCCTGCGGATCGCTAGTCGGCATCGTTTATGGTCAGAACTACGACGGTATCTGATCGTCTTCGCGCCTCTGACTTTTGTTCTTGATTAATGAAAACATTCTTGACAAATGCTTTCGCAGTAACTCGTCTTGCGGCGATCCAAGAATTTCACCTCTAACGCTGCAATATGAATGCCCCCGTTTGTCCCTGTTAATCATTACCTCCAGTTCCGAAAACCAACAAAATAGAACTGAGGTCCTATTCCATCATTCCGTGCACCATTATTCAGGCAGCCAAGGCCTGCTTTAAACACTCTAATTTTTTCAAAGTAAACGCGCCGGCCACCCGGGACGCTCAGCGAAGAGCAGACGCGGGAGAGAGCCGGCAGACGGTAGGGCAGGAGACAACGGGCAGTGAACCGGCGCGAGCCAGACCGCCCGCCTGCGCCTGAGATCCAACTAATAATAATAATAATAGCTGTCCATCGTTGTCGATGAGGACCGCCGACAACATCCTTGTCACAGATTTCCCTGTTGGGTGTGGGTGCGCATGTGGCTGAACAGGCCAATGCGGGCACGAAAATATCCAACTACGAGCTTTTTAATTGCAACAACTTTAATATACGCCATTGGAGCTGGAATTATCGCGGCTGCTGGCACCAGACTTGCTCTCCAATAGATCCTCGTTAAAGGGTTTAAAGTGTACTCATTCCTATTACTGGGCCTCGAAAGAGTCCCGTATTGTTATTTTTCGTCACTACCTCTCTGTGCCGGGAGTGGATAATAAACAGCACAATAATAGTTATGCTCCATTTGTTCTTTTTGAACTCTTGACCTTGTTTAATATATCTTATGTATATTTTTTAACATAAGGGGAATTTTGTAAGGTTTCAATTTATCTAGTAGACAGATTTTCATGTCAAGAGATTGAAGGGTTTGTTTTTTTAATTTGTTGCTTTTAGTAAATCATTGGTTCTGTGAAACACGTTCTGTGGACTCATTTTATTCTTTTTTTAAGCAAAATGGGTACACCACAGCATCTGACCCTGGTGCAGGAAGCTTGTGCCAAAACACTTCATTTGCATCTTCACTGGTGGTTTGGTTGTAGTTTGTTTTACATGATGAGTGCGGTGTTATCCTAACACACAACCTATGTTTGTCGACCTTTATATCATGCTAAGGTAGTCTAGGTCAATTATCTGATCCTCGTTATCACATTCTAGGGTGCTAAAGGGTGAAAGAATACATTCAAGTAGGTCTTCTACTTCCTCTGCCCGTGTGTTTTACATTGTCGCAGTTTACAACAAGGCTGCGATATACGCGCCTTTCAGCTAGCCACATTAAATTTAAGCACATAATTTTTGGGACCAGGTTTGCTGTCGCTCTTCGATTCCTATTTTCTTAGCCAGGGTGCAGTCTGTTTCCAGGGTCACCACTTACAGGCGGAATAGGATATTGTATCAACTCTGATTGACTGACCCTGCTGCAAGCAGCCAGCTATGAGTCGCTGGTTTCGTGTCGGCTCAGACACTGTGCTGACACCAGCCCCGACACCCCCCCCCCCCTTATGTGCTGTATAAGTTTTAATGACATTAAAATAAAATAAGGCTATACAGTTCATGACAACAAGCAATGTCTTCTCCTTCTGATCTCTGAAAATATTCTTTTTTTTTAAAAACTACGCTGTTTATTTCCATTGCTGTTGCTGAGGTCCAACCAGGAGAATTTATAGGGCTCAGGAATAAAGGCTGCTTGTTCCTGCGGTTATCATGAACTGTATAGCCTAAGTTTTTATTTTACATCCGCTAGAAAAACAACCTATGTCTTACCGAAGTAGGTTTTCAATGCATGTCTTCATGGTCAGAAGACTGACATTCAAACTACTCAACCAGCCACTCCATTGTGATTTATTACTCTTCTATTTTTTTAATGAATGTTGCTGGATTTCATACTCCGATGACTTCTTAACGGTGTAGATGCTTTTAGCATGTGTGAATGGCAAGGTGTACAATGCCATGAGTTAAAGAGTCTTCTACCCTACAAGGCTTCAACAAAAGACAGCCAAGAAATATGAGTAACGAGTATAAACAAGTTAGCACTTACTGAGATCTGTGATATTTTTGAAGACATGCAGGATACAGCGTCTGATTGTGAGGTGTCTGTGCTTGGTGTCTAGATGCTGCCACTCACAATGATGGGACAGTAATTGAGGAATACCATTCAGATCAATAAGCTTTGTTGTGTTACTTTCTTTAAGAAACATATGAGATGTAAATCAATTGATACTAAATAAATAGTTCAGTTAATGAATGAGACAATAAATCAATTAACTGATGAGAAAAAAATCAGTAGCCGGATGAGAAATAAATCAGTTAACAGATGATAAAAAAATTAGTTCATTAATGAGAAATCAATCAATTAATAGATGAGAAATAAATGGATTATAAATATATCAATTAAAAGACGAGAAATGCATCCGCTAAAGAATGAGAAATAAATCAGTTACTGGATGAGAAATAAATCAGTTAGATAATGAGAAATAAATCAGTTAGATTATGAGAAATAAATCAGTGAGATGAGAAATAAATCAGTTAGATAATGAGAAATAAATCAGTTAATGGGTGAAAAATAAATCAGTTAATAAATTAAAAATAAATCAGTTAATGGATGAGAAATAAATTAGTTAACGGATGAGAAATAAACCAATTTAATTATGAGAAATAGATCAGTTAACAGATGAGAAATAGATCAGTTAACAGATGAGAAATAGATACACAATCAAGTCTGGTAAATTGGGCAACATTTACAATGTCCTGCTTTCCAATGAGGTTTGTTATAGAAATATTTAAACAATCAAAGAAAACTAAATGATTCTGTAGCATTTTCTGCCTTTTTGATTGATGGTACATTGATCACTCACAAATAACAAATGAGTGATCAGGTATTATGTATATTCGCCTTTTCTGTATGGCAGTGAACAAACAGTTTGAGAAGAGAATTGATGCATTTTAAATGTAGATATATAGAAGAATAGGGCTCATCTCATGGAAAGAAGACAAAACAAATAAAGAAGTTTTGAAAAAATACTGGAAGGAAAGGTGGAGGACAAATACTTAACTTAACTTAACTTAACTTAACGCATTTATACGGGTTTAGAAGACTCTACAGAGTCTGCATACAACCAGTTTCTTTGAGGGTAGTTTAACCAATGTGCGAGTCCATCTTAATAGACTCAAACACTAGAGCTAAGTAGACCTGCAGCAAGTTAGGCGCCATCTATAGCAGCTCTTAACAGACCACATGGGGAAAGGTATAAATAACTTGGGTAGATTTTTAACTTTAATTTTGTGCAGGCAGCGGCCGTTAAGCCTACTCTTTTCGATTTTTAACTGTCAAGGATTTTTTAACGTGCTCGACACTGAACATGGAAATCCTACTCACTACTCAAAGAGATCGGGGGAATTTTTACCAGAAGATTTACGTGAAAAAAATCCTAGTCTTCACAATGATTCGAACCCGCGACCTGCAGTGCCCAAGGCAGACACATTACCTCGAGACCACGGAGTGCTATGTCAGAGGTAAACAGGGCTCTAACAGGAGGATAAAATCAAAAGATGTACAGGATAAAGACTTGTAGATTATACCATCAAGGCAAGAGATACAGATGTTGTAGATCGATTGCAGTCCACCTTTTGTGTGGAGATGGCACTTGAACTGAACTGAACCTTAAAATGAAACACTAAAAAAATTCAAATGAAACACTGTGACCTACAAATATATAGTATGGATGCCCCTTCCAGTCATGACTGACTATAGGATGATACGCCTTAGAGTGATAACTCTCTACTGAGTTTTTTTGTTTTCTTTTTCCTTGTGATATTGTCGTTTGACTTTTCTGTGAAAAGATCGTGTCGATTGTTGATCTTGTTATAACAAACATTTCTCTGATGTTCTGTGTTTGTGCTGCAGTCGGGATGTCTTAACTGAGCTAGAGCGAGTAATCATTTGCACAATGACGAGCTGTTTGTTGAACTTCTGGCGGACTAACGCGTGCAGAGTACCTGTATTTGGAGGGCACTTGTATTTAATAAGAGCAGCTCACTTGGCCACAATGACGAGTGCCATATCATTCACTTTAATTTCAAACCAATTTGATTTAATAGTTCTTTTTCTAAAGGTAATAAGTGCAGTGCTTTGAATGGTGTTTCAGAGATATTCCAAGATCTCTGTAACAGTGGTTCTACAATATGGGATACTGAGTTTCCTCAAAAGCATTGCTAAATCTCTTGATCAGCACATGGTAGGTCCGACACTCTACTGGAGTTGATGTTTGGCCTACTTTTGAGTCTGTGTGATGGAAATTCTTTAACTGTAAATCAAACACTACTAAATTCAAATGAAACACTGTGAGCTTCAAATAAAACACTGTGAGCTTCAAATAAAACATTTTAATTCAAACGGAAAAATTATAGTCGTTAAATGAAACACAATGAACATTTAATGAACTTTCAACTGACAAATTATGACCTTGAAATAAAACACCGTGACCTTCAATGAAATATTTTGAATTTCTATACCATTTTTCTTTCATGCAGAAACACTTACTTGATCTGGTCAGATTACACAAGTTTTCCAGGGCTAGCTTCAAGTCCACAGTGTGCCGTTTCCCACATGCTGCAATGACCTTCAACATCGTGCTGACAGCATTATGCTTACCCAGTTCGGAAGCATTAACACCTGCACACCAAATAAGGGAAGTCGAATTACCAGTCAACCAGCAGTCGTTTATAGCAAGTAACATCCACTGCAAACCCTCATGTGTTTAAGATGTTACAGCTGTTAAAGATGTTTCAGCTGTTTAAGATGTTACAGCTGTTAAAGATGTTTCAGCTGTTTAAGATGTTACAGCTGTTAAAGATGTTTCAGCTGTTTAAGATGTTACAGCTGTTAAAGATGTTACAGCTGTTAAAGATGTTTCAGCTGTTTAAGATGTTACAGCTGTTAAAGATGTTTCAGCTGTTTAAGATGTTACAGCTGTTAAAGATGTTACAGCTGTTTAAGATGTTACAGCTGTTTAAGATGTTACAGCTGTTAAAGATGTTTCAGCTGTTTAAGATGTTACAGCTGTTTAAGATGATGTAAGGGATCACAATGCTGAGCAGTGCATGAGCTACAGCGGTAAGCGACCAAAAGCTGCCAAGACCCTTCTCCACCTCCACATGGTGATCCTTGATAATAGGCTGCAACAGAGCAGACTGGCTAAGGGATCAAAGAGGGAAGGCTAACCCGGTACCAAAAATTGCCATGCTGAAGTCAGATGTGTGATGAGCAAAAGGTGCAAATATTGCAGTCAAGCTGTAAACTATGACATAACGCATTCCATTCTCCGGACTACATCCTGCTGCTTGCAATGCCCTTTTACAGGACTTGGTAGCAAAAGTTTGAAGACAAACAAAGAAGAAGAAAATTACATAAAAAGTCATGGTCAGATAACTTAACTGAAACACAGCAAATGTAACTAGACTCCAGCTTTCTCTATAATTTGTTTCACCAGATGAGCAGACAACCCACCAACTTTCATGGCAAATGTAACTAGTAGACTCCAGCTTTCTCTATAATTTTTTTCACCAGATGAGCGGACAATCAACTATCTTTCCCATCCAATGTTTATTTACTCTGTATTGCCATTTGATGACACACATCCATGCACCAAATATATTGCTAAAATATTTCTGAATTTGCTCTTCTACAATTTGTTGCCCAGATTCATGTATTTCCGCTTTCCATCATAATCTATGAACTGAATTTTGAATAACAACAATTTTTTTAGAGTAAAAATATTTGTATATCCACAAAATATGTCATTCAATAAACAGGAAACGCATCAGCTAATGGATGAGAGATACAAAAATTAATACACAAGAAATAAATGAGTTAACATGAATTAAGTAAATTGGATAATATTACAAACTTTATATTGTTATATGTGTTATTCATTCTTTTATTTCAGTTTCACTTATGAGGTATTGTTTTTAGAGCTTTCTTTCAAATCCAGAAGTCCACTTTATTCTCAGCAATCTTTTTTGGGTCCGTGTAAAAGGTAGGTAGGATGCCATGAATTGGAGAGTATTCTACCCTAGAGGGGTTAGGTTTTGTAATACGAATATTGATACAAATAAACGAAAAAGACAAATTAATTTAACATTCAACATTTTTTGCTATTTCCATTTTAATAATTTCTTTCCACAACAGCTTTTTATTATTAGTTTTTAAAAGTTCTTATAGCAGTGATACACAACTCTAACTTTGAATTCTAGTCACGTCTAACATTTATTCTCCTGTAGCAGTCCTTTGCAACCTTACTGCTTTCTATTCTGGTCACGAGCAACTATTTATTCTTTTGTACAAGTCTACACAACCCTGCTCCGTTCTGTTGCGCTGTACAGGGACTATTGGGTTGCAAGGTCCTTCCTTCTCCTCTTCTACACTGACTCTTATTATTTGGCCACGACTCATATGATGACAACTAAAACACAGCAGGTAACAAAACACAAAGGCTCTCGTTGCTTATATGATGAGCAATAATAATGAATCTTTATTAAACTTTTCTCACTCACACAACTCAGGTATTTATTTAACTGCCTATCTTATCCTATCACTGGGGCTGTGTTTAAATATGATATGTTAGATTCTGGAGTTCCTAACATAACTGTTCACATGTGACTACATGACTACCTATTTCTAATGACTATTTATGTCTTTTGTGTAATTACACCACTTATTTGGCTTAACCCCAGACTCTGTCCTTAGTTGGACTTTGCTCCTCATCTAAACTCTGGATATGTTTGACTACAGCCTTTTCTTTTACCCCCTGTTGTATGACACTTCTGACACAAGTCTATTGTTGTTTAAAGGGTGAACTTCGTGGTCGTCTACAATTCTGGCACAAGTCTATCCATGTTGAAGTGGAAAAACCTTGTGGTCGTCGACAATTCTGGCACAAATCTATCCATGTTGAAGTGGAAAAACCTTGTGGTCGAAGATAATTCTGGCACAAGTCTATCCATGTTGAAGTGGAAAAACCTTGTGGTCGAAGATAATTCTGACATGAGTCGATCTTTTTAAAAATGGTGGACCTCATCAAAGATAATCTAGCAAGAGTCTAGCTTTGTTAAAATGGAGAATCTCGTGATCAAAGATAATTTATGACACATGTCTAGCCTCGTTGAAATCAATTATGGCGAATTTTCAATATTGACTTCAAATCACTTGGTTTTAGCATAACTAGAGAACAGCAAGTCATCATTTTCAGACTGAGAACTAGGCATAACAGACTCAAGCGGGTCATCTATGCAACAAAATGAGGATTGGGATAGATGACAAATGCCCATGTGGGGAGCATATCATGACCGTAGAACACATTCTGCAAAGCTGCATGCTCACACAGGAATACTGGCCTCCCGAGACATATATGAGACAAAAGCTGTATGGAGATAAAACAGCCTTACAAACAACGGTGTCCTTTGTAAGAGAAACCGGGACCTTGATTTGAGGATGAACGAAGAAGAAATCACTTGGTTATTTCTGAACATAATAATTATAGATCATTATTTACCTTTCCTGGATAGCTGGGCTGCTGGATATTGAAACTTGTAAATACTTGTCAGACTGTTCATCTCATCGGGAGTCTGTCTAGACTAAAAAGCTTACACGACATCTCACTCTAGCTCTGTAACGCTGACTGACTTCCTTTGCTTTGTGACCCGGCTGTTTTATACAATCCCAGTTCGCGCGCCGTTTTCAGAGATATGAACGCTTCGCCCACGTGTTTGCGAGTGTGGAAAAAATGAAGCGATGGTAGATTATAGAAAATTCTAGAAGGCCAACTCAGTAACATTATTTGTTTAGTCTATAATCTGTTTCAGACGTTTGAAATGATAGGGTTAAACCTGCCCTTTTGTATTAATGTGGTTGTTTGTCTATTATGACTTTTAAATAAAAGATGTTTATTCTGCACTTGAATGTTTAGCTACTATTTATGGATTCAAGAGCTTAACTCCCAAATCTATAACTATTTCCATGTTATGATGTCATCCAGATCTTATTTATCTGTCACTCTCTTTCTTTTCATTCCAACATGGTCACCTCAGAGTATGTCCTACAATACATAGAATGTCTCTTTATAACATAGATCTCAAATGACTATAACATTGTATCTGTATCTCTAATAGGTTTGCTACAATAGTAGCTGTAGGTGTATAACCTGCCAACAGGAAGGAGGTTTTGCTGTTTAGAAGGGTGTAACATCTACCCTGGATAACAAGAAAATCAATTGAAAAAGTTGTAATGTTATTTTTAAACAAAACAAAGATATACATTTACTCAAGAAACGACCTCGACAAGAATTATACAATCATTTGTTGACACTCTTTGCTTCTAATCTAATGTAAAATTGCATTTAAACCTTTCTTGTTTTTCAGTTACCATTGCTATCCAGTTATACTGCAGTCTTTCACATTATATGTTTAGACATAGAAAATGTGTTGTTGGTAAATACATATTTTTGCCTCATTTTGCAAATTCCTTTCCAGGTACCAATAAGAAAATTAAATGCACAAAGTGGGACAGCGTGGGTTAGTGGTTAAGTGACACGGCGCAGAACTCAAAGCTGCTTTTTTTCTGCTTCCTCCTGCTTTTCTAAGGGTTTGCTTCCCTGGGTTAACAGCCGGTGCTGTGATGGGGAGCGAACCCAGCACCTTCGAGTTGTGAGCCATATCACTTCCCATCACAGCACCGGCTGTTACCCCAGGGAAGCAAACCCTTAGAAAAGCAGGAGGAAGCAGAACCTTACATAAAATGCAGGCCAAAGTCGGATGAACGGGGCAGACAGGCGCAAAATAAAAACATAGTGCAACACTCACTGCCTTGGGGAAAAGAGAATTAAGGCGAATGCAAAAAAACAACCCAAAAAATGCACAAAGTATTTTGATGAGTAATTCAGAAAAACAGAAGCCAAAATAAATGGTTGCAAAAGATTAGAGGGGGAAAAGACAGGCAGAAAATTCTTATACACTGGTGACATGATTTGAGAAGAAAAATAGTAAAAGTAAAGGGAGCCCCATAGCAGACACTGCCATAAAGGATGAAGTGGTAGGGACTTCAGTAAACTTGTATGAGGTAGGGTGGCCAGCTCCCTTCTCTCTGCCTTTACTACTTTCCTAACCGCAAGCCAGGTACTCGTTAACAGCATAGTCGACTGGAGGTCACTAGTGGTGGGAGTTGAACCCTGCACATTTGCCGAGAAAAATGAGTACTCTAAAACTCCACTAATCAGACGCTCTGGAAGAATGTCAAACAAACAGAAAACCACAAACTGAAACACTAAATAAACTGGTAATATAGAAATGTTAACAACAACAGAACCGCATTTCATTTTTTTAAATGGGTAAATTTGACTGGTGATGCAGTATGTTTTGCTGCATGATGATGATGCAACTTACTGTTGTTTGTGTACATTTTTAGCACTTGCAGAAGAGGCTGCAGATTTCTGAAGTTGTGAAAGTGTGTCTTCACCAAGTTTAAAGTCAAGATTAAATTCTGATGAAGCCGTGCTTTCACTGCAAATTTGCAATCTACAAAGAAAATGCACAACAAAATTATTTATATTGTTATTTTGTTGTATTCATAAGAAATATTTGATTTGGTCAAACTTTACAAAATGTATGAACAAATATATGTCAAATAAACAATCATGGCAGTGGTTTTAAATCTTTCTCAATGATAGCACCCTCAAGTCACATATTATTCTGCAGCATTTTTAGCCAAATACCCTTTGGAACTCATTCCCAAAAGGGGATCAAGATGCTGAGCAGCGCATGAGCTGAAGTGGTCAGTGACCCATAGCTGACTGCTAGCGTCAGGGCCAGCGAACCAGAGCTGCCAAGACCCTTCTACACCTCCACGCAGTGATCCTGGATAACAGGCTGCAGCAGGGCAGACTGGCGAAGGAAAAGGGATCGAAGAAGGAATGCTAACCCGGTACTAAAAAAATGCTTGCTGAAGTCGGATGTGTTGGACCGAAAGGTGCAAATATCGCAGCCAAGCTGTAAACTACGACACAACGCATTCCGTTCTCTGGACTACATTCTGCTACTTACCCTTTCAGTGTTTGGTAGTGAAAGATTGAGACTGAATGAAGAAGACGAAGAAGAAGATTCCCAAGAGTACTTGTGTCAATAAAATAATGCCAATCTACAAGTATATTATTTCAAGTAAACTTGTTCTAATACAAGGGTTAAAGTTAAACAAAGAAACAAGTCACAAGAACAAGCAATACACAAAACTGTATTAAACAAATTTAAATCACTGAAATAAACTAAATGAAAATGAAACTAACCTGAGGAAAGCACATTTTTAAATAGTTGGGCTTAATCTAAATCACATATAGTTTTAATAGTAGAAGTAATATTGGTCAAACATACTCTAATTTCTTCCTCTACAGTTTGTAACCTTTCTCTTTTGTTAGTTTTTATGTTTGTGAGCACAGAAAATCCAAACTTCCACTGGTAAGATGTGGAAACTACAAGAGAATCACCATTGTCTTTTTTGCAATAAGAGGATGTTCATTTTTAATATCTATTCATATTTCGTCCATCAGTACTTCTCTATGCTTTAATTTTCAGCGTACCATCCTTATGTATGTCAATTATTTCCTCTTCTTCTGTTAGATTGAGGATAGTATAATTTGATGCAGATAATATAAATGAGTTTTTCAATCAAGCGTAGACTTCTGTACACGTTTGGAAAATAGTATTGACTTTATTTTTCCAGTGCTTGGAAATGTCCAGAAACAAATGGGTCTGATTTCCATGTTCTTTGTTGGAACATGTCCCTTTTGCCTGTCTTCATCATGACAGTTATATTCTCATCTCTCAGAACATTGGTTTTATTAGTGAAAGTTAAAATATTTTCAGATTTACCCTATATGTTGGAACCTTGTTTAATTGTTGAACGCTATTCACTAATTAAGATCATTCTGCTAACGTCATCTGCAAGTAATTCACAAAACTCTTCTTGTAGCTCCAGGGTATAAAGGTTAGCATCTCTTCCCTCAATTCAAATACTCTAGACAATACTTTTTCTTTCGATTGACATCTTGCCTCTATATATAGAGAAAATTCACATGATTTGCTCCAAGTTCTTCACATAATTTTGCAAACAATCTAGATTAAAGTGGCCTACCTTTAATGTATATAATTTTTATAACAGTCTAATAGAGTCTTCGACGCAATGCCAATGGTTTTTCCAACTAGTACCGCACGATGAAGAAAACAATTTGAGAACCCGAAGATTACCTGTTTCACGTATGCAACACATGGAAGTGCTATTGCCCTTGAAACTCATGCACAAGCATCAAGTGTTCTTTAGCAATCTTGGTCTTTGGAGTATCACGGTTGATTAGTGTTTTACCATCAGCTGCTGATCCCATCAAGCATTCTCTCCTTTTCTCTAACACCTACTCACTCTCTATTGCTTATTCTCTCTGTTTATCCTTCCTTCTCTCTTGTTCTCTCTAACTTTCTCTATTTGTTTATCTTACGTCTCTTTCTTACTATCTTTCGTTCGTTTTTCATACATAGCATCTCTTCTCTTCTTTTCTTTTCTCTCTTTACCTTTATAGCCAATTCTACTCAGCAAGATATGAATTGAAATCAGCACATCATCCGATAAACAAATGTCATTTGTGTAGGCCAGTTTCAGTATTTGAAACAGCACCGTTGTTAACCCATGGTTGACCAGTACTGAAGCTCGTTTTGCTAGATCTTTTCCATGTTGCAGACAAATTTAAACAATCAGTTATTATGCATTTTCAGCAACAATTTATGCAATAAAACATTGATGAAGAAACATACACGCTACAAGAACAAAGCCTGGGATGGGTAAATAATAATACAAGGACGCAATCTAACAAGTATAATCAGAAAAGAGTCACACTTGTGGAGTGACCAAAAAAGACTGAAGTCTAGGAGAAAATGTTAAAATTTTGGAAGTGTTTTTCTACTAAGGTATAGCAACAGAATGGAGGACATTTGGGAAGGAACAAGGAAAAGAAAATAGTTGAGTCATATAAGATAAATGTACAGTCATCCACATGGGTAGATCCAATATGGAACATAATTACAGAATGGGAGAGAACAATATTAGAAAGAAAGATAAGGAACGGGACCTAGGGGTTATAATAGATCATACAGGAAAGGTGAGTGAGCAAGTTAAGGTAGCAGTGAAAAAGGCAAATGCAATGTTAGGTATGATAAAAAGAAATATTACACATAGGAGCAAGGAAGTGGATAGTCAAACTGTATAAAGCTTTAATTAGACCAAGATTGGAGTACTGTGTACAGGTGTGGAGTCCTTATCATAGAGGGGATATAAACATGCTGGAAAGAATACAAAAAAGAGCGACAAAGATGATAGTAGGATTCCAGAATTACAGTTATGAGGAAAGACTCAGATAACCGGCCAACAGTGTCTCAAAGAGAGAAGAATTTGTGGTGACTTAATACAGGTTTATAAGATGATCAGAGGAATGGATAAATTAGACTATAACAAGTTTTTTTTAAATACAGCCACCCACAATAACAAGAGCGCATAGCTACAAGCTGACTAAAGAGAGGCCCAGATTAGATATTAGGAAATATTTTTTTAGTCAGAGAGTGGTATCTGCTTGGAATGCATTGCCAGGGGAGGTAGTGAAGACGGGGACAGTTAATGCATTTAAGAATAAACTGGATGTGCATAGCTTTTAGAGCAAGGTGATGTAAATGTAACTGGTTGTATACAGACTGAGGGGGTCTTCTAAACCAGTATAAAGACGTTAAGTTAAGTTAAGTTAAGTTATATGGGGGAGACACAGTAAAAATAGTTCAGTGGCATGAGTAAGACGCTGAAGTTAAGGATTATCAGAACGATGTAAGTCAGTAGGCCAGGTACTGCGTACAATACCTGAAAGAAGATGATAAGAAAAATTAGTTGCGTATAACACTCAGGAATAATTATCAAGCACTGGAGCAGATCGATGAAGGGGCCAGGATTGAGGATAAATGGGAACAAGTACAAAGTACATGGAAAACTGCATGCGAGAAAGTGCTAGGAATGAAGAAACGGCAACATAAAGAATGGATAAGAGCAGAAACAATCACTAAGATCGAGAAGAGGCGAAATAAGAAAATGGCCTTACTAAATAGTTAAACGAGAGCTGCAAAAAGCACAGACAGAGGATGTAGAGAGCAACAAGGAGGTTAAAAAGAGCATCAAGGCGGACAAAAGACGTTATATTGATGGTCTGGCTGAAGAAGCGGAAGAGGTTGCAGGAAAAAGAAATATGAAAGGGCTTTACAAGGCTACCAAGAAACTATCGAGAAAGTATCAACAACAAGGTAGACGAATCAAAAATAAACTTAGGGAATAGATAACTAACCTTGAAGAACAGAAGAAAAGATGGGTAGAATACTTTGAAGAGCTTTTGAACAGACCAGCACCAGACATCCCACCAGCAGAGGAGGACCTGCCAATCAAATGTGATAATCTAAATAAAGAAGCGATTAGAAGGGAAATAGAGTTTCTAAAGAACGGAAAAGCAGCAGGACCTGATGGGATACCACCGGAAGGCATGTTGTTTGAGAATGCCCACAATGAGTAGGTTACTCTTTTGTTCGCCCTGAAAAGGACGTTAAGTGAGAGGGCTGCAGTAATTTTCCTCACATCCCAAGCATGCTGATGAAAGTGGACCAGGGTCCTCCAGACAGTTGTGCTATGCTTGGCTTCATCTGCATGTCACTCACTACTACAGGGATCACGTCGATCCCTCACCTCGTTGGCCAGGCTACCATAAAAATAGTCCATTTCCAGGGAGGGGTACTAGGAGACTGAGGTGAGGGTCTTGGGCAGTATGTTTTGCCTGACCCTGACTAACATGTCTGATCAGTATATTTTGCCTGACCAGACATTAGTCTTCCTCCCCTACCGGATGCCATTAAATCAGATGTTGAAACATCTACTAACATGCTCCACAACTTGATAGGCACCATCTGGGAGCAAGAAAACTTACCAAAAGATTGGAGAGAGGGCTACCTGGTGAAATTGCCTAAGAAGGGAGATTTACAGGAGGGCAAAAACCATAGAGTAATAATTTTATTATCAGTGCCGATAAAGATGTTAAATAGAGTAATATTAGAAAGGTTGAAAAAGGCAGTGGATAACAAGATAAGGGATGAGTAGGCCGGCTTCAGACATTAACCACATTGCAGATAATTGTGGAGAAATCATTGGAATGGAATTTGAGTTTGTACACTAATTTAGTTGATTATGAAAAGGCTTTCGACAGTTTGGACAGATATACTCTGGAAACTACTGAGGCACTATGTAATTCCTCAAAAGCTCACAAACATAATTAGACAGACATATGAAAGTATGCAATGTAGAGTTATACACGAAGGACAACTCACAGAGCCATTCAAAATTAAATCAGGGGTATGACAGGGCTGCCTACTGTCGCCTTTCCTGTTCATCCTGGCAGTGGACTGGATTATGAAAGTAACAACAAATGAGAGAAATGAAATCAAGTGAATCTTGAAAACACAGCTGGATGACCTGGATTTTGCGGATGATATATCCCTTCTGTCTCAAAACCAAATGCAAAGGAAACTGGATAGACTGGATTATACCTCTAAACAAGTCGTTGAAGATAAATGAGGAAAAGACAAAAATAAATAGGATCAATGTAGCAAACACAGAGCTAATCAGGCTGAGAGAAATGCCACTGGAAGAGGTAGTGGTATTTACATACCTAGGAAGTATCATTAACACGGAAGGAGGAACAGACGAGGATATAAAAACAAGGATACAAAAAGCAAGAGTTGCATTTGGAATATTGAAACCAATATGGAACTTCAAAGAAATAAGAAGGATACAACAATTCGGATTTTCAATTCAAATGTGAAGCCAGTCCTGTTGTATGGTGCGGGAACCTGGAGGGTGACCAAAGGCAATGACAGGAGACTGCAGGATTTGTCAACAGATGCCTGAGAAAGATTCTTGGTATAAAATGGTTTGACAAAGTTACAAACAACAGACTGTGGGAGAGAGCGAGACAAGGTAAATTGGAACAGGATATCTTAGAAAGACAGTGGAGATGGATGGGTTATACATTAAGAAAGGCCCAGGCTAGTATCACCAGGCAATCCCTGTTATGGAACCCCAGGGAAGAAGAGGCATAGGCAGACCAGATACATGGAGATGAGATCTGGAGGCGGAAGTAAAGAAAACAGGAAAAGGCTGGAAAGAAGTGGAAAATATTGCACAGGACAGAGCTGCTTGGCGAGGCTTGGTTGATGGCATATGCACCTCTGGGTGATAGAAGGCGAAAGAGAGAAGAGAAATAGATAAGATGTAAAGTAAAGAAAAAGAAAACAGTTCAGTAGCACAGGCAAGACATAGAGAATAAAAATAGTTCAGTGGCATTGGCGTGACACAGAGAAAAAAATAGTTAAATGCAAAGGGAAGACTCAGGAAAAATAGTTATTTGGCATGGAGAAGACAGAAAAAAAAAAATTGTTCGCTGTCATGGAGAAAACACAAGAGAAAATATAGTTCATTTACACAAGAAAGACACTGACAAAACAAAAAGTTACAGTGGCATGAAAATGACACATAGAGAAAATAAATAGTTCAGTAGTATGCGGAAGAAACATGGAAAATAATAATAGTTCAGCGGCATGGACACATAGACACACAGAAAATAAATAGTTTAACCCACTATCATTTCCAGTGCAGAATATCAAGAAGTAGAACAAGACAAAAACAGGACATTTGGTAATAATGAGTTGAAACATGCTTCTTGTAAACAGCACACACACAGAAGATAAAGGGAAAATATAAAGATATCAATGAAGTATATGACCGTTTATCTATCATACAAACTAGGGGGAAAAATTATACAAGTGTCACTAAATCTTCCCATTTCCCTTGACAGCATTAATGAAAGGAAAATACAGAAAAAGGAGGAAATAAAGAAAAGGAAAAAACAGGCAGGAAAAGGCAAAGGTCTTTGATATAGAGTACCTCATCGAAAATTATTTACAAAGTTAAAATCACATTGAATTGATGGAAAAGTTGCCAAATGGATTGAAAATTGATTAAAGGGAAGAAGGCAGAGAGTGGGCATAAATAAGGAGTACTCTGAGTGGTGTGAAGTAAAATGTGGAGTGCCACAGGGCTCGGTTTTGGGACCAATTTTGTTCTTGATATATATAAACAATTTGGACATTGATATGGGATCCATGATTGAAAAATTTGCTGATAACACAAAACTATACAGTAGTGTCTCATCTGAAGCAAAAGTGGATATATTGTGATAGGATTTTGATAAAATGTGAGAATGGTCTTTAAGATGGCAAATGGTATTTAATGTAGATAAATGTACAGTCATCCATATGGGTAGATTCAATATGGAACATAATCACAGAATGAGCAAGAACAATATTAGAAAGATAGAAAAGAAAAGGGACCTAGGGGTTATAATATATCATACAGGTAAGGTGAGTGAGCAAGTCCAGGTAGCAGTGAAAAAGGCAAATGCAATGTTAGGTACGATAAAAGAAATATTAAACATAAGAGCAAGGTGATAGTCAAGCTGTATAAAACATTAGTTAGAACTAGATTGGAGTAGTGTGTGCAGGTGTGGAGTCCATATGATAGCAGGGATATAAACATGCTGGAAAGAATACAAAAGTTGATAGTGAGATTCCAGAATTACAGTTATGAGGAAAATCGTCCTACAGTGTCTAGAAAAGAGAAGACTTTGAGGTGAATTAATACAGGTTTATAAGATAATCAAAGGAACGGATAAATTAGACTATAACAGTTTTTCTAAATACAACCACCTACAAGTACAAGAGGACATAGCTACAAATTAACTAAAGAAAGGTCCAGATTTGATATTAGGAAATATTTTTGAGTGGTGAATGCTTGGAATGCATTGCCACAGGAAGTAAGGGAGGCAGAAATTAATGCATTTAAGAATAAATTGGATGCGCATAGCTTTTACAGCAAGGTAATGTAAATGAAACTGATTGTATATGGACTCTGCAGAGTCTTGTAAACCAGTATAAAGACATAAAGTTAAGTTAAGAAAGACATAAAGAAATGCTAAAAATAGAATAATAAATGTATTTTTTTTACTAACACAGAAAGAAAGAAAGAAAGAAAGAAAGAAAGAAAGAACAAAAGAAAGAAAGAAAGAAAGAAAGAAAGAAAGAAAGAAAGAAAGTAAGAGAAAGGAAAAAAAGAAAGAAAGAATAGAGCTTAAAATATGAAAAAAATTGGGGGAAAAGAAAAAAGGCAGAAAGAATTCAAAAGGAAAAATAAAGAGACATTAAAATAAAATGAAAGACCTAGAAAGAAAGTAACAAACAAAAACAAATAAACAATCTAGAAGCAAAAGTAGTTTATAAAAACTGTTTACAGTGATCATTTTACTTGTAAACAAAAATTATGAAAAGATTTGTTTATTCATATGGAAATCATAACAGATTTATTAAAAAGTAATAAAATGAAACAAAATAAGATGCTAAAAACAAATAGTTGTGTTTGTCCAGGGAATGAGAGTAAATCAAACAATACTTACGGACTTTGCCAACAACTTCAATGAAGATATGGATGATGTTGCCTACAGTCTGTTCACATGCCACAATCTGAAATCCCAGCAAATGTAACATCTTATACATTTAACTCTGCTGCTGCTACAACTACAACAATTACTACTACTTCCGTTATTACTATTACTTCTACTTCTTGCCTAAGGTTATGATGACTCTCTGGTACTCTATCATTCTATCACCAGTGTGGATCCATTCTTTCCCTTTGGCTATCGTCTCAGCTGGAGTGACGTGTCCGATTTTTGTCTCAGCCTGTGCCATCCATGACGACCCTCTCTTGATTCTTGATCCTTTGATGTCTGAGATACTACTGTGCAGATGGTGCCGCATGTCTGTGGTGACACACATATAGACTTTGACTTGTGCCAGTTTATGTCTGGATGTCACTGATAACAATCCCAACATGTACTGCATCATCACAATCGGGGTATCTCTAGTGCAGCTCAGAACTAGTCGCATATCTTCATTCTGGATGTGTTCCAACCTTTCACACTGTGTTCTTAATAGTGTGAGGATGTCTAGTCCGTAATCGATGACAAACAACATGACTAGACTCATCATAACCTTAGGCAAGGAATGCAGAGAATTTAGCAATAAGAGAGCAGAGCATGAGGAAAATCACCTGTCATATATACCGACGGATCAGTTGTGCGCAGTCGGACATCAGGCTGGGGTTTCTCGGCTAGAGTGAGAGGACAGGTCGTTGCTGAGCGCAGTAGGGCATACATGTCAACAACCTTCAGTTAAGAATGGAGACGGAAGCAGTGACCTCAGCACTGAAATGGATATCTCTGACTTCTTTAACAAAGGCAGTCATCGTGGATCTAGTGTCCTGCTCATGACCGTATTTGAGGAAATGAAAGAGCTGACATCTTGGCTTCACAAGCTTCCATCATGGGCACAAAATAGAAGGACAAGGAAGCCAAAAACCAAAAGGGGAAGAATAGGTGGAATAAGAAAGTTTAGAAAAATCCACACGGTACTCGGCACTACAAAGACAGCCACAAATATTACACAGACACATGCGAAAAGTACTCATCAAACTCTCCCTCCTCGCGAGGCAGCAGAGTACAGGGTTCCCTCTCTGAATCCCACATGGACCTTGGTCAACACACCCTCCGTCCAGTCAACACAGTTGCACACAAAGTATGAGACTAAAGATAGGCCTACAATAGGGTGCTATAGAGGTTGTAGTCAAAGGGGAGAGTTTGGGTCAGAGAAGTGGGAATTAAGTAGTGGAAAAGCAAACATTAAAATGATGCAGCAAAAGCAAAAAGTGGAAAAACAACAAAATTGCAAACTAAAATGTTTTTATAAAATGTGAGAAGCATAGTAAATAAAAGAGAAGAATTGGAACTGTATGTAGAGGAAGAAAAACCAGATATAATAGGGTTAACAGAATCATGTGCATATGAGGACATTGCAGATGGTGAACTTGAAATAGAGGGATATACAATGTTAAGGAAAGATAGGATAGTTGGAGACAAGGTTAAGGGGGGTGGTGTTTTATTATACTGTATAAATTCTATTAATATAACGAGCAGAGAAGATTTATCATGCTGTAACAAAAATGAATGTGTATGGGGTGAAATAGAAAGTGGGGGTGAAAAATCAGTGATTGGAGTATGCTATAGATGTCCATCAAGTCAAAAGGAGGAAGATGAGGAGCTGATTGGTAGCATAGCAAAGGCAAGTGATAGGAAATTATTATTAATGGGGGATTACAACTTTCCAGAAATAAAATGGGATATGGCAGAAGCACTTGTAGAGTCAAAACCTTTTATTAAGTGCATAACTGAAAAATTTTTAATTCAACATGTAGAAGCAGTCACCAGAGGCAAAAACATACTCGACCTAGTTTTTACTATAGAGGAAAATTTGATTGAAAACGTTACTGTTGGGGAACTGTTTGTTCAAGTGACCATCAAATCATCCGATGGGATCTTATTGCAGAGAAAGAAGTAGACATAAACATGCGAACATATGACTACTCTAAGACAGATGTTAAGAGGATGAAAGAGGCAGCGAACCACATAATCTAGGAAGATATTGTCGGAGGAACAGATGTTGAACAGGAGTGGGAGAGTTTTAAAACAGTTCTAGAAAAGCTAAAAGAGGAATGTGTTCCATATAGGGAGGTAAACCCCAAGCATAAACAGTTGATAACTAGAATTGTAGTTAAATGTAGAAGAGCTAAAAATAAAGCATGGAAAAAATATATTGAGGCAGGTAAATCAAAAGAAACATATTTAAAGTATTTGGACAAGCAATACATATCTCAGAAAGTGAATAAAACAGCAAAAATAGACTTCGAAAAGAAACTTGCTCAGAGGATCAAGACTGATAGTAAAAGCTTCTTCTCTTATATTAGAAATAAACAGAGATCGAAGAACAAAGTAAGCCCTAACATAGACAGCACAGGGAAAAAAATAAGTAGGAATAGGGAGGCAGCAAATCTACTCAATCACTACTTTGGCACAGTGTACATAAAAGAGGACTGCTCCAAGATACCAGATCCTGTAGATATTTTTCAAAGAGACATGGATACAATAGGATTAGGATCAACAAATGGTTTTTAAAAAATTGGAGGGGGTGAAAGTGGATAAATGTCCAGGTCAAGATGGTATTCATCCAAAATTGCTGTTTGAAATTAGAGACCAAATAGCAAAACCATTGGCTATATTATGTTCTCAATCACTTGCACAAGGGATTGTTCCACGGGATTGGAAAGATCCCCTTATTCAAAAAGGGCAAAAACACAGATCCAGCAAACTATAGACCTGTGAGCTTAACAAGCATAGTCTGTAAATTGTTAGAGTCAATAATCAAAGAAAACATTGTAATGCATTCAGACAAATTTAATCTAATTAGAAATAGTCAGCATGGGTTTACCAGAGGGAGATCATGCTTAACAAATCTATTAGAATTCATGGAGGAGGTTACCAAAATGTTAGATAAAGGGGAGCCAGTGGATGTTATTTATCTGGATTTTGCATAGGCCTTTGATAGAGTACCTCATCAAAGATTATTTCGAAAGTTAAAATCACATGGAATAAGTGGGGAAGAAGGCAAAGGGTGGGTATAAATAAGGAGTACTCTGAGTGGTGTGAAGTGAAAAGTGGAGTGTCACAGGGCTCGGTTTTGGGACCAATTTTATTCTTGATATATATAAATGATTTGGACATAGGTATGGGATCCATTATTGCAAAATTTGCTGATGGCACAAAACTATACAGTAGTGTCTCATCTAAAGCAGAAGTGGATATATTGAGGTCGGATTTAGATAAAATTTGAGAATGGTCTGTAATCTGGCAAATGGAGTTTAATGTAGATAAATGCACAGTCATGCACATGGGTAGATCCAATATGGAACATAATTACACAATGGGAGAGAACAATATTAGAAAGATAGATAAGGAAAGGGACTTAGGGGTTATAATAGATCATACATGTAAGGTGAGGGAGCAAGTTCAGGTAGCAGTAGAAAAGGCAAATGCAATGTTAGGGATGATAAAAAGAAACATTAAACATAGGAGCAGGGAAGTGATAGTCAAACTGTATAAAGCATTAGTTAGACCTAGATTGGAGTACTGTGTACAGGTGTGGAGTCCTTATCAGAGAGGGGATATAGACATGCTGGAGAGAATACAAAAAAGAGATACAAAGCTGATAGTGGGATTCCAGAATTACAGTTATGAGGAAAGATTTTTAAAAACCGGCTTACAGTGTCTGGAAGAGAGAAGAATTCATGGTGACTTAATACAGGTTTATAAGTTGATCAGAGGAATGGATAAATTAGAGTATAACAAGTTTTTTTTAAATACAACCACCAACAAGAACAAGAGGGCACAGCCCTTAGTTGACTAAGGAGAGGTCCAGATTAGATATTAGGAAGTATTTTTTTAGCCAAAGAGTTGTGAATGCTTGGAATGCATTGCCAAGTGAGGTGGTGGAGGCTGGGACAGTCAATGTATTTAAGAATAGATTGGATGCGTACAGCTTCAAGAGCAAGGTGATGTAAATGGAACTGGTTGTATACAGACTCTGCAGAGTCTTCTAAACCAGTATAAAGACGTTAAGTTAAGTTATTAGTGATGGATAGAAGTAACATTTTGAAATCAATCAATGACGCCTGCTGGATGAGGACACCGCAATCGATGAAGCAGAAATCCACAGACTGCAAAGTTTCGACATTAAACGAGGTTCAAGCGGAGTGGGGCGCATGAGAGAGCGGCGCAGGAGAGTGTACAACCAGCGAGCTACCGGGACCATCAGCATCCATACCTTACACCATTTGATAAGAGAGACTGAGCACCTATAGGTATGCCTGGAGTGCAGTGATGTCGATTCTTAGAAACAGAAACAGAAACTTCTACTTCTACTACAACTATAACCTACAACTGTTACTAACACTATTACCACTTCTGGTGATACTTCCACCACTGCTCCTTCTCGTATTGTTACTACTGCCACTACTACTGTACTATTATTGTAATAACAATACCACTACTACTTCTATTATCACTACTATAACTGTTATTACTACTTCTAACAATGCACTACTACTGCTACTATTACTACTTCTACTTTTATTTTTATTACTACTACTACTACTACTACCAACACTGTACTACTATTACTAGCATTGCACCACTACTTCTAACACTGCACTAATACTATAGTACTACTTCTTCTGTTACTACGACTACTGTTTTTCCTTTAAATTCAATGGAACAGTCACTCTCACCATCAATTCATACTTATAGCCACACTGTTGAGTTCTGCCCATGTTCTTTCCCAGCGTTCTTCTACCTCCACATAGATCTCTTTCCACAAGCATTCCAATCAAGCGCATGTGTGGTTATATTGTTAGACTGGGGCCAAAATGCAACAGTGAATGATCTGACAACAGCCAGCAACTTGTAGCTGGCTGCTTTCATCAAGGTCTGGGACTCATAACTGACCAAGACACTATCCCTCCTACCCGGCAAACCTAGAAATAGACTGCAACCACGCAGAATGGCTAAGAGACTAGGAATTGATAAGAGAAAGCCCACCCTGTGCCAAAAATGTCACGCTTAAATCAGACTGTCGAGGCAAAAGGTGCAGATATTGAAGCCTCGCTGTAAACTGAAAAATAATGTCACTTACATCCCTGACGTGACGAGCGCCAAAGAACAAGACGACATTGTTCTATTTATTTCTGACAGAATATAATACTGATCTCTAATTTTTATCTCCAAGCTTCATTTATACTGACTAAAGTCAGTCGTGCTCTGTTTCCCAGATATGCCGTTATGATTACATCTGACCTTCTGATGTGAAGAATGAGATAGAAACACCAGTTGGTGGAAGTCTATAGTCTAAACATGATATTGTTAGTTAACATAAGAAATATTGAAATTTGAACACTTTTCTGTTTATGCAACTCGTTGCTCAAACTTTCTTAAGATTTTCACAACAATTATGATGTTCAGATGTAAAAATTAGCACCAGTACTGTTTCTGTTCTGTTAAGAACTGACATCATTGCACTCTTGGAAGACTTATAGGTGCTCAATCCATCTCAGAGTGTAGATACTGATAGTTTTCATAGCTCGTTGATTGTACATACTTCTGGTTTCATGTTTGCAGACACCCCTCTCTGTTGGACCCATGTATGATTTCAAAACTTGGCAACCTGTGCATTGCCAGTTCATCGATTATAGTGTCTTTATCTAATAGGCAATTGCTGATCGGCTTTAAAATTTCCCCTCTAACCATTGCCAATGAAGCCACTACCGGTGTCTATGACGCCAGGGTGTCAGCTACTTCATTCCTGCAAACCCCAGCAAGACCAGGACCTTTACATTTGTCAACATCACAGTACCAACAGAGCACCTATGTAAGGTATGTACTCAGATTCCGAATTAGTAAACATTTCATTCTTTAACATATAAGTGTTTTTTTGCTTTTCAAGACACAATTTTAATATAAAGTATTGCAGACTTATTAGAGTTTTATAAAGAGAGATGAACGAGGAGTTCGGGGGGAGAAAGGGGAAGATTTTAATGATTTGAGGGGAAGGAAATTGGGGAGAAGAGATTGGCGAAAGAGATAGATGGAAGAGATTGGCAGGTTGAGAAGTGAAGAAATGGGCAAAGCGATAAGTGTGATAAGGTGCAAAGAGATGTCGAGTTACAGGGCAAGATAGGAGTATGATGGAGGGGAGGGGTTTGAACAATAAACTATTTTCATAATTATCCAATGCAATGCCATCTACCTCAGCTGGTGTTATTTAAAATTGATTTCATGAAATCTACTTATTGCCAGTTTATATTGCATACATACTTACAATGAACTTACACTACACTATAAAACTGAGTAACACAAATTATGACATGACAAGGCACCTGAAGAACTGTGATGAGTGTGTCAATGGTCAGATGTTGTTTCAGAAAGGCATCCTTGCTTGACTTATCTGAAACATGTACCAAAATTGTCAAAATGCGTTGACTTTCCCAGTGAGTACCATATGTTTAAAGCCGAATCATACTTTACTTATTTAGAGGTTAAGTACCAAAAACTTTCAATTAAATTACATCTAGAATTGTTTTTATTTACACTTCTTTATTTAGATTTATAGATATGAGACTATCATTTAGTCATATTGGAGATTGACAATATGGAGATCCCATTTATACGTTGTGCATGTAAAAGAACCCCTGGCTGTTGAAAATTGATAAGAGTAGGCTTCATGCTACTGTCCTGGCAAACTTATAAAAAGTAATCAAATGTCTACCCAATACACAATCTACCTTCCACCAGGCCTAGTAAGTCACGGGACGCAAACATTGTAAAATAAAGAACTTTTACGGAGAGCCTTCGGCTACCTGACAACAGACATAACATGACTGTTTGAATACCAGGATTCCAAGTATTGCAAGTAGCAGGATATACTTGCCTGTCTGTGCTGCTTGTCTGCTTGGCTATTCAATCTGCTATGTCCCATTCTTAAGCAAAAAAGGGTCAGCCACTCTGCTCAATCAAGTTAGTGATAGTTGTCTCTCATTTAGTCAACCTTCCTTAAGGCTTTGATAAAGGTCTTCTTTTCTTGGAAGATGATTATTTTTTTATTTTTTTTCTCATGTTGCTCCCTCTTTTGCTAACTTGTCTGCTCTCTTATTTCCTTTATGCCCCAGTGTGATGGTATCCACTGTAGTATTACCCTTCTGGTTTTCCGTTCGCATAAGACTTTTTTAAGCTCTGGCAGTTGATCATTATTGAGGGTGTACAGAACTGACATTATATCAGTTAGGAATACAACCTGCTGACATTGGCTTGATGAGTTGTTTTATAATTTCTGCAGCAATGCTTAATGCCTGTACTTTAGTCAAGTCATCTGAGATGCATGTGCTCAATAATGACAAACTGTTTATTTTTTACTTGTTGAAATCTACCAGTCTGTACCAGAGAGATTCAATGTGCTACTACTTTTAACTATACAAAGAAAATCGTGGCAATGTGGTTGTATAGAATAATGTTAAGATTCCATGATTTCATTGACAACTAAAATAATATATGAATATGTCATGAATATGAATGTCAGTTCACTGAAATTACATTAATTATAACTAAAAGAAGATGATGTATTTATTTTGGATGAGGCTGTAAATTCAAGCTACGAAGAAGTGAAGTTTGTGGGAAAATGTACAGATGGATCAGCCACTACCTCAAAAACAGAACAGCCAGAGTTCAAGTACAAGCGCAGATGAGCAAAAAGGTGACACTTGAGCAGGGAGTACCCCAAGGAGGAGTACTGTCACCCACACTCTTCCTGGTGTATTTAAATAACATCGCAGAGAATATACCAAGAAGAGTCCACAGCTCCATGTTTGCAGACGATGTGGCTATGTGGACCTCTGAAAAGAATCTCACCATAGCAAGTAATCGGCTGCAGCATGCCCTAACATCGCTGGAGGAGTGGGCGAAATCATGGCTGGTCAAAATAAATGAGGAAAAAACAACATGTACAATATTCTCGCTTTCAAACAAACCCCAAAACACCAAAATTAGTCTTAACGGCAAATATCTGCTGCCAAACGACAACCCAAACTACCTGGGAGTCACATTTGATCGGCATGACATGGAAAAGTCAGATCGAGAGAAACCGAATGAGAGCCAGAGAAAGAATGGCAATCATGAGGAAACTTGCTGGCACAAGCTGGGGAGCAGACGAAAGTATACTAAAGAAACTGTACACTGGAAGAGTGAGACCAGTTCTCAAGTATGGCATTGCAGCATGGACAACAGCAGCAAAGGCTAACTTTGATAAAATTAGCAAACTCCAAAACCAATTATAAGAGACTAAATAATTTTAGAAATGGGAAACTAAAGCGGAGAAACTTTGCAGAAATAGCCAAAGCAAAGATGAGCGAAGACCCTATGAACGCATTAACAACACCAAAGCCCATCCCTACTGTACGCAAACCTACCTGGACGCAGCATATATTTTCAGAGGTGGTAGAAAATATACCAGGTATTGGAAACAAGAACAGCCAGACTGAAAAAAAAAGAAGAGACATAACCCTGAGGCACATAACGAAAAACTACCCAAGCATGGACTGGACCCATGCATACACTGACAGCTCTGTAACAAACACAACACAGAACGGAGGAGCAGGGGTATTCCTGAGCCTACCAAATGGTAGAAAAATAACACTGTCAGTGGCAATTTCAGAGTGAAGGCAGAGGCACTGAGGGCTGCAGTAGAAGAAATGGTGACATGCAAAAGAAATGAAAGCCATATAGTCCTGTTTACAGATGCCCTGGCCGAAGTCACAGCACTAAAAAGCCAGAACAATACTGAACTTAATGATTTAAGAGCAGTACTCTGTCAACTATGCCAGCAGTCCGCACCAAAAAGAGTAGTGGTACAGTGGGTTCCATCCCACTGTAACATCCAAGGCAACGAGGAGGCAGACAGACTGGAAAAAAAAGGTGCAAGACTACCACAACCAGATACTAGTATGACATACGAAGAGTCAAAAAGGCTTATTAGAGCTAGATACATGACCAAATGGGAAACCGAACATACTGGCTACACAAAAAACGATGCCTATTACCAGTTGAACAGAAGAGAGCAGGTCGTGGTCTTCAGACTTTGCACTGGCCACAATAGACTGAGGTACCACCTATTCAATAAACCGAAGATAGGTGGCACTGACGAATGCACGTGCGGTACTGGGAAAATGACCGCTGAACATCTCCTGCAAAACTGTCCGACATACGAGGACCAGAGAAAGCACATGTGGCCATCACCAGTGGCAACACTAGACAAACTCTATGGCAGTGTCGACAGCCTCAGGATGACCGCTGCTTTTTACGAAAAAATAAAGGTTGACGTCTGACAGCGTACAAAGAAGAAGAAGAAGAAGAAGCATGAGGTTGTCATGAGTATATGAAAGCTGGAACACATTGTAGTAACAGAGTTAATGTTGTGAAAAAAGGTTTAAAGATTTACAAAATGAGGAGATATAGGACATCAGGTCATAGAAAATAATGTTAATATAGAATTAACAAATAGCACCAAGAACAAGGACATGATCTCAAATGACAGTGAAGAAAGACTTTTAAACTCAGCAACTAAGACGCTGAGTGGCAGTTGTAGCTCATCTTTCACTGCAAAATTGACAAGGCATGCTTTCCAGTCACACTTCACCCAGGCTTAAATGGGTACCTGACTTTATTAAAATTGCAGAAGTTAAAACAGTATGGAAAGTTACTCATCATGCCACTTTGCAAAATTTAAGACTTTTGCATAATTAAGTCTCCAACACTGCATCCACAATGACAGAAACTGCTATGAGAGTAGCTTAACTTGTAACTAAGAAACATGGTGTGACCTGAACAATAAAAAAACAGGTGAGACTTTCTTAGATTCTACTTACCTGACTGTTCAGCTAGTATAAGTAGTCGTGCTGTTGCACATTTGATCTGTTGTACATCTTCCACTGACATCTTTTTCATAGATTTGTTCAACAACCTAGTTATATGCTGAATCCAAAATTGAAACCTACTCCTGGAAATGGTCACAGAGATAGACAGAGAGACCAAATATTTGTCTTATGTAATATTCAATTTAGTCAAAAGCAAACAAAATCATAGACAATTTAGCACATAGAAAGTAATATGCTCAACCATTACAATAAATATATAACTGATGTGCATCAGGCGTACCATCCATTTAATTAAATATCTATATCTTCTTCTTCTGCGTTTGTTCTCAATCTCCCGCTACCATGTCCTGAACAGGGCTTTGCAAGTAACAGGATGTGGTCCGGAGAACAGAATGCATTGTGTCGCTAGTTTACAGTTTGACTGCGATATTTTCACCTTTCGGGCCAACACACC
Source organism: Ariolimax columbianus (assembly GCA_036924085.1). Taxonomy (NCBI): domain Eukaryota; kingdom Metazoa; phylum Mollusca; class Gastropoda; order Stylommatophora; family Arionidae; genus Ariolimax; species Ariolimax columbianus. The sequence goes on along the minus strand of JAVGWX010000003.1, from coordinate 128,643,532 downwards.
CGTCCTTGGTAGCATATCTATGTCTATTTGATGTATATATTGTATCTTAATTTTGTTATTATGATGTGTTATGTCTAAGTAACATTGACAATCAAATTTAACCAAAATATATTTTGCCTATTGCGAATCATATTTTTTCATGTCATATCATATGTTTCCTTGCTGTCATCATCTACTGTTTTTTTGTTTACTTGTTGCCTTTTTTCATGTTCTTATTGTCACAAGATTTTTCCAGATTTTCCTTATTATGGCTGTCATTGGTGGGCTTAGCATGTCTTCTTTTAACTGATGTTAGTAATAGTAACCTTAGAATAGCGTTATGTTTTAATATCGGTATTCCTATATTTACTCATTTGATTTCAAAGCTGTTATATTTTACAATTTAGTTTCATAGCTCAAATTTATCTGCCTCAATAAAAGCATGAGACATTGCATCTGTCAACTGCTTTGGTAGGATCCTCATCAGTTCAGTTCAGGTATCCCTGCACTTGTTCCAGTGAGCGTGGTTGAAAGCTAAAGTCATTGGTCTTTGGCCAAGTGTGTTGCATATGTCGTTGAAAGCCTGTGTCATTAAAGGATTGCTCCTTTGCCATGTATCTATCTGCCATAAGGTTTCCCTCATGCCCTGTTGCCAGAACCTCTTGTCTTATAAGCGGACAGTGGGAATAGATCAGTCTGCATTCTCACGAGATGCCCAAACCAACGTAATTTTTTTGGTCTTGAAATGTATTCAACACAAGGAATAATTCCTGGCATATCTCTAATGTCTTAATTTCTTATTCTATCATCCATGGCACTTAAACACCTTTAAAACAGACTGACAGTGGTTGACTGAGTAGTATGAAGTCTCTTGACCAATCTCAGCAAGGCATAATTTGTTTTCTGTCTGGGGCAAAATAAAAACTTCATCTATTCACTGCATGATAGCTGCAGAAACAAGTGGTCTTTCCTCCACAACCCTCAGTCAGACCACAGCAGGGGGAAATAAATGGTGTAAGAATGGTGTTTTTTTTACAATTATACCAACCTTAAAAGACTGCTGCAATTTAATTGATATTAAATGCTACAAATATAGCCTGTTAATGAAGCCATGTAAAATTAATGCCTGCATTTAATTGAAATTTATATTAATAAGCGGGATCAAGATGCTGAGCAGCGTAAGAGCTGCAGTGGTCAGCGACCCATAGCTGACTGCTAGCGTCAGGGCCATCGAACCATAGCTGCCAAGACCCTTCTACACCTCCACGCGGTGATCCTAGATAACAGACTGCAGCAGGGCAGACTGGCTAAGGAGAAGGGATCGAAGAGGGAATGCTAACCCGGTACTCAAAAAATGCTTGCTGAAGTCGGATGTGTTGGACCAAAAGGTGCAAATATCGCAGCCAAGCTGTAAACTACAACACAATGCATTCTGTTCTCTGGACTACATTCTGCTGCTTAAGCCCTTTCAGGGTTTGGTAGTGGGAGATTGAGAACGAACGAAGAAGAAGAAGATATTAATAAGCTTCCTGAAATTGATATAGTACACATTACTATTCATGTTCACATTAAAGAAATACTTAGATAAATAAAAATAAAATATTATGAGCAAACCAGTGGTATGTTTAAAATAAGTTTTCTCTACAATTCTAGTCAATATTCTTATAATTTGATTAAATCCACAAATCACTTACCTATCCACATATTTGTCCGACTGCTCTGAACTAGAAGATGAGGCATTCATGCTGACTGTTTCACTACAGTGATGCTTACTTAAATCTGCCACAGACAAAAGGGCAGATTAGCCACTTACTTGTTTATTGCATTCACTTTACTGTTATTTGGTTCCAAAAACCTGAAAGTTTACCAGTATAGTTACATGATAACCTTGACCAGTATACAAACTTATATTGGAGTATCATTTCCATATTTTGTCAACATTATCTGTCTTTTATACTAGACTTTTCAAATTCTTCCTCAATTGTGCTCACAACTAAAATCTGGACAGTAACCCTTTGCTATTTTGTATGTATATATCAACAATATTTATCTTCCTGAAGTTGATGAACTAAAATCACTATGATCATTCTGTCCTGCTGGCGATTAGTCTTAAATTTATTAACATGTATTTAAAAAGCGGACATATATATTTAAATGCTTCTATTAACCTGTGTTGCTACAGCTTACTTTACTTACTTTCCGTGTCCAGCAACCTTACATAGTTTTTGCCCAAAAACTAGCCACTGTCGGTGCTCTTTCATTTGCCACAATCAGGTCCTCCACTGTAGAGGATTACTGCATACTGGGACATTTAATCAGGTGTTCCGAGTCTTGGATGGCTCCCACATGCATAATATTCATCGTCTGCATATCCAAACTTTTTCAGGTTAGACCCACTAGATGTACTTGTTAATACCCTGTTCAGAGATCTCCATGTAGTATATGGCAAATCATGTCCTGGTACAAGTACTTTTTTAATCTTCATCCAACCTTCACTGTTCTTTTGGCGCCACTTTTTTTATCAGGTTTCTCTCTGGGTTATGTTCTGAGAGCTGTTCAATCAGCAGAAAACTTGTCCTTGATTTCAGTCATATTCTTTCTAGTTTATGTCAAAAAAGAGGGTGTATCTGGTCACAGGACTACTTTTAATTTAACTTAACATCTTTATACTGGTTTAGAAGACTCTGCAGAGTGTTTATACAACCAGTTTCTTGGAGGGTGATTTAACCGGTGTACGAATCCATCTAATTAGACTTTTATTAGACCCACAGCCAGTTAGGCACTATCTATAGCTACTCTTAACAAACTACCTGGGGAAAGGTACAAATAACTTGGGTAAATTTGTAACTTGAATTTTGTCCAGACAGAGGTCATTAAGCCTACTCTTTTTTAATTTCAAATACCACGGGATTTTTAACCTGCTCAACACTAGACACAGGGGTCCAATCTCGCTACCCAGAGATCAGTGGAATTTTTATCCAAAAAATTCTCGTGAAAAAAAATAAGATCTCCACCGTGATTCGAACCCGTGACCTCCAGCACCCGAGTCGTACAACTTACCTTAAGGTCACTGAGTCCCCTCTTTCAACTTCAGATACTCTTCTAATATCTGGAGGTGCAATACCAGCGATTGTGTAGACCTTTTCCATTGGTGGCGGTTTAAGGTATCCTGTCACAATCGGGCATGTCTCATTGACTACCACATCGACCTGTTTCGTGTGTGTTACTACATTTCATACTGGTGCCACATACTCTGCCACTGAGAAACATAGTGCAAGAGCTGATGTGCTGTGCACTCTTGGGAATGCTCCCTATGCAGTATTTGTCAGCTCGCAACTTATATTGTTTCTTGTATTTACTTTTTTTTTTACTGCATTGCAGTGTGCCTTGTCAGATAATGTGCATTCCATTACAACGCCCAAGTACTTCAGTGTAACACTATGTACAAGTACCTGTCCGTGCCATTTAATATGAAGATATCCTCTTGCTTTTCTGTTCTTCAAGCGGAAAGCACATACCTGTGATTTGCTGGGGTTGACTTTGAGGTGGTTTTCCTCCTCATAGTTTTCTGCCATTTTTTATTTTAGCTCGAGCTCTACTTGTTCAAAGCACTTTCCTTATGCAGCTATTGCAGTGTTGTATGCATATATATATCTATATGAACTGTCATGTTCCTGGGCTAACTGGTTGATCATTGGTGTATACATTGTATAAGGTAGGGCCCAGGACACTTCCTTGTGCCAGGCCATTCTTCTGGTTGCGCCATCTACTGTCTTTATTTTTCAAAGTCATTAAATAACGTCTATTCTGAAGAACACATTCGATTACATGAATTAGGTGCCAGTCCTTAGTGACTTTATATATTTTTGTAAGCAGTAGTTGGTGGTTTACTGCATCATATGCCACCATGAAGTCAACAAAGGCAACTTCTACAGTAACAGCTAACAGCAAAACACAATTAAAAATGTGATTTGATCCCCGATATTCTAGCCAAACCACAAACATATACCAGGAAATCAATTTAAATATCCAATCCATCTGAAAACTGTCATGTGTTATTCTTCTTCTACTTCTTCGTTCGTTCTCAATCTCCCGCTACCAAACCCTGAAAGGGCTTAAGTAGCAGAATGTAGTCAAGAGAACGGAATGCGTTGTGTCGTAGTTTACAGCTTGACTGCGATATTTGCACCTTTTGGTCCAACACATCCGACTTCAGCAAGCATTTTTTAAGTACCGGGTTAGCATTCCCTCTACGATCCCTTCTCCTTAGCCAGTCTGCCCTGCTGCAGCCTGTTATCCAGGATCACCGCGTGGAGGTGTAGAAGGATCTTGGCAGCTCTGGTTCGCTGGCCCTGACGCTAGCAGTCAGCTATGGGACGCTAGCAGTCAGCTATGGGTCGCTGACCACTGCAGCTCATGCGCTGCTCAGCATCTTGATCCCATGTGTTATTCAAGCAGATTATCCATGACCTACTAACTTAACTTAACGTCTTTATACTGGTTTAGAAGACTCTGCAGAGTCTGTATACAACCAGTTTCATTTACATTACCTTGCTCTAAAAGCTATGCGCATCCAATTTATTCTTAAATGCATTAACTGTCCCTGCCTCCACTACCACCCGTGGCAATGCATTCCAAGCATTCACCACTCTTTGATTAAAAAAATATTTCCTAATATCTAATCTGGACCTCTCTTTAGTTAATTTGTAGCTATGCCCTCTTGTTGTTGTGGGTGGCTGTATTTTTTAAGTCACCTCGAATTCTTCTCTCTTTTAGACACTGTAGGCCAGCTTTTCTGAGTCTTTCCTCATAACTGTAATTCTAGAATCACACTATCAGCTGCGTTGCTCTTTTTTGTATTCTTTCCAGCATGTGTATATCCCTTCTATGATAAGGACTCTACACCTGTACATAGTTCCTTGTTCCTATGTTTAATATTTCTTTTTATCATACCTAACATTGCATTTGCCTTTTCTACTGCTACCTGAACTTGCTCACTCACCTTACCTGTATGATCTATTATAACCCCTAGGTCCCTTTCCTTATCCATCTGTCTAATATTGTTCTCTCCCATTCTCTAATTATATAAGTATACTTCTTCATATTCTTTCATATGTCAACCAGAAAATATCTAAAGAAAGCAGTGAACATATTATTTGTATCTCAATAGAGTTTGTCAGTGAATGGTCATGTTTCTCATATTTTTGACAATTTTGTAGCAGATGTTCAGCAGTCATCTTATCAGTGGTGCAGACACATTCATCTGTAGTTCCTATCTTCAGTTTATTGAGAATAAATTAGATGTGCAGTGTCTAAAGATTACCACTTGTTCACCTTGATTTAGTTGGCAACACTTAGTGTTTGTGTTTCCTATTTTTTTTCCTCTATCTACTCCTGGTAAGCCTCTTAGTTTTCCCTCATGGAATTCAAATTCAGCTTTGCTCAATTGAGGTTCAACAATTGGTTTTAACTTAGTAGCTATATGTCTCTGTATATATGACAGTTTCTTTCAACGCCTTGTTTCTTTCAGATGGGCATTATTGATGATTGTTACCAGCATGCTGGTACTCTGCTTTCTTTCAATGCTCCCATAAATATTGTCTCTAGTCAATTAAATCCTCTGTTCCACCAAGCTTGAATTCCTTCATTTGTTATGCCATCTATATCCGGTGATCTATTTCTAGTGTTATTCTTCATAGTTCATTCTATTTCTTTAATCAATATCAGGTTCCGGATTATCCTTGTCTTGATCTTGATCAGCTGTTCCTCAGTGTAGCTGCGTGTCCCAGCTTGGTCTCTAGCAGACCCTGTCTTGGGACATGGAAATACAGTGCATTGTAAAAACTCCTTCAAAGGTGTATCAGATGTTGTTGCGTACAGCAAGGGAGTCTGACCATCACAATGGAGGTCTTCCCAACAGTCTCCTTTTACCTCGGGGGTAACAGATTGCTGTTATCGTGCTCCATCTGTCATCGTTTCGTCACAACATGTGACCTGCCTATCTATGTTTTGCCTTGTCTGCATAGATTACTGCATTATTCTCCAAAGACAATCGCCATATGTCAGAGTTGTGGATATTTTGCATACGTCTGTTCCGGAAAGTGATTCCGAACAAGTGTCTCTCAAGAGAGGCCTAAGTCATTCTCAATTTGTCCTCCAGTGATTTTGTTAGTGTCAATGAATCAGCAACATAACACACTGCAGCCTCGCATAGAGCACAGTGAACATGAAGATTAGCCCTGTTCTTAGAATAAATAATGATTGCCTGTTGAATTTATTTAAAAAGATTGTTTTGAAAGTTGCAATCACATGGAATAAGTGGCAGAGAGTTGCCAATTGGATAGAAAATTGGTTAACGTACACAAGGCAGAGAGTAACCATAAATAAGAAGTACTCCGATTGGTGTGATGTAATAAGTGGATCGGCACTGGGACAAATTTTGTTCTTGATATATATAAATGATTTGGACAATGACATCAGATCCATGATTTAAAAATTTGCAGATGAATTATGCTGCAGGGTCTCTCCTCCGGTAGAGGTGGATCTACTGAGATCGGCTAAAGATGTGATTCATAAATGGTCTGAGAGCTGGCAGATGAAGTTTAATGTAGAAAAATGTACAGTCATCCACATGGAAGATCCAATAAGGATTATAATTATATGATGGGAGTGAACAATATTAGGACAATAAAAAAGGAAATTGACCTAGGTGTTTAAATAGATCATACAGGTAAGGTGCGGGAGCAAGTCCAGGTGGCAGTGAAAAAGGCTAAAATGCAAATGATGGGTATGATTAAAAAAAAACATTACACATAGGAGTAAGGAACTGATAGTCAAATTATATAAATCATTGGTGAGACCTAAATTTAAGTACTGTGTTCAGGTGTGAAATCCTTATCATAGAGTGGATATAGACATCCTACAAAGGATATAAAAAAGAGAAGAAGAGGTTCAAAAATGATTGTGGAATTCCAGATATAAAGAAAGACTGGTCTACATTGTCTAGAACAGAGAAGAATTCAAGATGACTTAATAAAAGTTCATAAATTAATCAATTCAATGCAAAGGATAAATTAGACTATACCAAGTTTTTCAAAGTACAACCGGCTACAGGAACAAGAGGGCACAGCTTCAAATTGTTTAAAGACAGGTCCAGATTAGATATCAAAAAATATTTTTTTAGTCAGAGAGTGTGAATGCTTGGAATGCATTGTCATAGGATGTGGTGGAGGAAGGGTCAGTTAATGCATTCAAAAATAGATTGGATGGCTTGGCTTTGACTTGTCTTCGTTTGTTCTCAATCTCCCGCTACCAAACCCTGAAAGGGCTTAAGTAGCAGAATGTAGTCCAGAGAATGGAATGCGTTGTGTCGTAGTTTACAGCTTGACTGCGATATTTGCACCTTTCGGTCCAACTTCAGCAAGCATTTTTTTAGTACCGAGTTAGCATTCCCTCTTCGATCCCTTCTCCTTATCCGCGTGGAGGTGTAGAAGAGTCTTGGCAGCTCTGGTTCGCTGGCCCTGGCGCTAGCAGCCAGCTATGGGTCACTGACCACTGCAGTTCATGCACTGCTCAGCATCTCAATCCCCAAAATAGATTGTATGATCAGTTATTTTTAGAATCGATGAAGTGGAATAAACTGGTAGAGACTTCTAAACCAGTATAATCAAGTTAAGTTATAATAAGTTTATTAGATAAAGGCACGATATTATATTTCACTAAAGAAAATGGAGTCCCAAATCAAACTTAACCGCTGGTCGGTGATCAAGTGTTGGAGATGTCTGTATTACTATAAGTATAGATCTTATCATTATCATCATGTAGCATGTCCTATGTAAAACGTCGCTCCCATCACATTCTGTCTAAAAGAAACTCGTTCTCTTGCCAAAACTCCAGCCTCCGCCACAGTCATACTCAGGCACCCCTGGATATTTTGGTGCCATCGTCTTCTTGGTCTACCCCTTCCTCTTTTGCCTAGCACCATACCTTCCATCACCGTCCTCTCAAGACCATTGTATCTCTTGATGTGACCAAAGTATTTGCATTTTCTAGCCAAAATGAAATTGATAAACCAGTTCTCCTCTATGCTCAACTCTTGCCGAATAGATCTTATACGTATAGTAAATACTTCTTACTTAACTAACTTACTAAGCCACACAGTACAGTACACAGTCACACAGCTTGTGTGAGGTGGGGTGGTCACTGAGTTCTCTTCTTCGCTGCCTTTTCTTCAATAACCGTAAGCCAAGTATCCATTTACAGCTGGGTTGACTGAAGCGCACCGAAGGTGTGAGTTAAACACCTAACTTTTTGCCGTGAAAAACCAATGCTCTGTCATTGTGGCAGACGCTCCATATTGAATTTAATTGTTAAACCGTAATTGTAAATATTCCACGTCAGAGCTAAATGATACCGTGACAATTCCACTAGCATAAATAATTACTCAAAAGAACAATGGGTTTAGCAGATCGGCATTTTAAACTTTCATAATAACTTACATTGAAACCTTTGAACGTCATATTAGATGTGATTTTACCATAAAGTTATAGCTTAACGCCGTTGCTACACACATCAAACTCCGCCATTTTGTTTTGTGTGGCTCCTTCAATAAACTTTCATACAAAACCTTTCTGGTTAATGTTACTTACCTCGTTGAACCATCACTTCAAAAGATGCACAATTTTCAAACTTTGGTTGAGTTGCATGAATTGTATAAACAATTGACCCATTTGAGGATTCACATTAGACTGAATGTTGGCTGTTACTGTCATTCAAATATCTTCTTTTTCTTGTTATTCTTAATATTTTATCCATAATCTACAGTGCCACACTCTGAGCAGCCCCACATGTGCGCTATTTCCCAGCTAATAGCGATCATAGCGATGATGAAAATTCATGGTGATCGTTGGTTATACACATTACTGCTCCTTTCAATAGGTGCCCCTCCTTGTTTGACACACGTCTGATATAAAACTTCTGCAATCTGCAGATCGTCAATTCACTTTTACTTTATGAATAATTTCATAGTAAAGTCTGAGCTCCCGAGCATCACGTTTGATGGTTGCACCATTGACAGGTGCGACAAGTTGAAATACATCACAGTGACTTTTGATCGCAGTATTTCCTATAATTGCCATGTTGACCACATCGTACAAAGATGCAAGAGAATGTTAGGAGCACTCAAGACCATGGCTGCTGCCGACTTGGAACAGCGCTTCCTGCTCATCCTATTTCGTCAGGTCGTGTTGTCTGTCATCGATTACGGACTAGGCATCCTCACACTATCAAGAACACAGTGGGAAAGATTGAAACGAATCCAGAATGAAGGTATGCGACTGGTTCTGGGCTGCACAAGAGATATCCTGATTGGGATGATGCGGTACATGTTGGGATTGTTATCGGTTATCCAGACATAAACTAGCACAAGTCAAAGCCTATACACGTGTCACCAGAGACACGCGGCTCCCTCTGCACAGTAGTATCTCAGACATAAAGGGATCAAGAGAGGGTCGTCATGGATGGCACAGGCTGAAACAACAATCGGACACGTCACTCCAGCTGAGACGAGAGCCAAAAGGGAAGAATGGGTCCACACTGGTGATAGAATTATAGAGTACCAGAGAGTCATCATAACCTTAGGCAAGGAATACAGAGAACGGAGCAACGGGAGAGCAGACCACGAGGTAAATCAGATGATAACTGAGAACATGCAGGAGAGTGACGCTGTCATATTCATCGACGGATCAGTCGTGCGCAGTGGGATATCAGGCTGGAGTTTCTCGGCTAGAGTGAGAGGATAGGTCGTTGCTGAGCGCAGTAGGGTATACATGTCAACAACCTCCAGTATGAGAATGGAGACGGAAGCAGTGACCTCAGCACTGAAATATCTGACTTTTATGTAACAAGGGCAATCGTCGTGACAGACACGCAAGCCGTGCTTCAGAAAGTACAGAAAGGATGGCTTAGGTACGAATGGATTGCAGCTGTTGATGCCTCAAACCTTCAGGGGTTGACATGGATCTAGTGTACTGCTCATGCCGGGGTTTAGGGTAATGAAAGAGCTGACATCATGGCTTCACAAGATCCCATCATGGGCACATTAGTGATGGATAGAAGTGACATTTTGAATAACCGCCTCAGATAGTTGCATTGGAATTGAAGCAGCTGGTCATACTGGATGTTGCCGCAATGCATACCCTGGTCTCCTAGACAATTGCCCTGAAATTCACTATAACTGAGAAGTTCCATCATGACTTCTCATCTTTAAGCACATATCCATTTGTGTATTTAAATTATCTTTACTCTAAGCATGTTTACTTATCAGCTGTTTAGCCTGAATGTTTTCCTATTGCACCATTCTTGTATTTTTGGCCTAGTGTTGTGATAAGTTGGTGGTTGCAATTTTATTGTCAGTATTGATTCGTTATTCGCCTATTATTATTCTTTATTCACTTTTATTAGTCTTAACAAAGCAGCCAGATATGCATCGCCAACTGCTGTCAGCACTTTCAATGCCTCATCGGTGCCGGTAACATCAATTAGAACAAACGCAATAGAGAAGAACTGAGGTCACAAGTCCAGTAGTCTTCTCTTCATGCGCTATAAATCACCTTCTCTTGTTTCTGGTTTTTTTTAATGACTGCAGTGATAATGTAGAATGTGTGCCTGCGCTAATCGCGTTTAGTCTTTGTTTTTTTTCCAGAAAAGATCATTGAATCAAACCTAGATGTGGTTTACAGTTAGTTGTTGCTCATCGCAAGTGATGATGGCGACGCATCAGACAGTTTGTGTCTTGATGATGCAACTTGCACTGTATTTGGATTATAGTAAGGAAGAAACAACGCTGGTCATCAACATCATTCTCTGGCCCCGAACTACCTTAGACTAGTTGCAAGACATAAGTCAAGACGAACGGGGATAATTCAGGACGCAGGCATTTTGGCTCACCTCTTTGAGACCAGGGGTAGCTTGAAACCTGCGGGCTCAAACCCATGCCGTTTCCGTTCAACTCTTTGCAAGGCGAGTGCATTACGGGGAACGGCTAATGAAAATGATCATATTAATATTCTTCTTCTGTTATCGTTGCTTATTTACACTGGGATTCTTTAAAAAAGTATGCTGTTCTTTTCAGTCTCAAAACAGTAATATTAAGGGATCATTCATATTCGTTACATTGTTGTTCTTAATAGACACGAAATTTTTTTCTCCCTTACTATGGATGTGCTGAGGGCAGTGCTGATAGACTTTGCCTGTGTTAATGTGTAGGCAGTGTGTGCAATGTGTTGAGACCGCTGATTGACTTGACTTTTGCTAAAAGTAAAAGTATAGTATAGGCAATTTGAACGATGTGTTAAGGTGGCGCTGATTGACTTTTCTTGTGTTACTGTTAGTGTGTAGGCAGTTTGTGCAAGGTGTTGATGCGGTGCTGATTCAGGGATTGAGTCTTGACTTGACCTGTGTTAGAACTTAGACTTAGTGAGTTAGTCTACTTAGTGTGTAGTGTCACAGTGTGAGACGCGCGTTCGTGAGTGTTGCGGTGGAACTGATTGACTTGAGCCATACGCCCATAGTCATGTGTTAGTGTGTATGATGTATGTTATAAATGTATAGACAGTTTGTGCAAAGTAAAGTGTTAAGACGGTGCTGATTTACCTGACCTATGTAGCCAGTTTTGAGTTTATACAGTAACACTAACAGTACTACTAACACGGCTTACAAACAAGACTGTCTGATGTTCACTGTTCTGGTTCAGTTGTGATGAGTGATGCTGCTTGACCTTTGCTTATGGCTAATGCTAGCCAGTGTTTACTTTGTTTGGTTATGTTGTTTGTGCAATGTGCTGATGTTGCAGATAGTTTGATGTCGTCTACTAAACGTTGTTCACAAATACAGTTATAGATTATAATTAATAATTATAAACTGTGTTTGTAATTCACTAATTGTACGTAAAGTAACTTAAGTGACTAAAGTAAAGGCAACATATGATGGATTGTGATTTTAATTCCCAAAAATTAAACTTATATAATTATTCTGCTGTTTTTACGCTTTACAGTGAATTGTTTGTCTTATATTTGTTTCTAAAATAATTGTATGCAATTATTACAATAATTGAACAGTGTATTGTATCTTCTCCAGATTCAATGATGTTGGGGAGTATTTCTGAGCGGTAGATAAATAAACATGTCCCAGAAGCAGGCAGGCTTAAATGCTAAAAAACAATCAACAATCTCTAAATTTTTTACTTCCTCTGAAAAAGAGAAGCCCATTGGTGGGACACTAAAACGTACGAAGATAGCAACAGACATGCATGATGATTTTCAGGTACACCTGTGCATATTTTATCTTACAGTGTCTCTTTTTATTTATGAATGTTGTAGAAATTGATGTAATTATATTTTTTTACTTACTCTGAAAGGCTAATGAAAAAGATAATATTCTTCTTCTTCTATAATTGCTCATTTAAACTGGGATTCTTCAATAAAGTATGCTGTCCTTTTCAGAGTCTCAGTACTGCCGTACCGTTTCTCCTCAAGGGAAATGGCCGTGGGCCACGTCCTTCTCCTTAGATCTGTGTGCTGAGGCAGTACTGAAGTACATGTACTGCTGCCATATTTGCCAAACTGCAGTAGCATAAGCTGGCGGTACCTATCTTCATAATAGGTTTCACATAATCTCGAAAGATATTGTTGTAGGAACAGATGTTGAACAGGAGTGGGAAAGTTTTAAAACAGTTCTAGTAACGCTAAAAGAGGAATGTGTTCCATGTAGGGAGGTAAACCCCAAGCGTAAAAAGTGGATAACTAGATTTGTAGTGAAATGTAGAAGAGCAAAAAATAAAGCATGGAAAAATAATATAGAGGCAGGTAAATCAAAAGAAACATATGTAAAATATTTGGACAAGCAGAACATATCTCAGAAAGCGAATAAAACAGCAAAAAATAGACTTTGAAAAAAAACTTGCTCAGAGGATCAAGACTGACAGTAAAAGCTTCTTTTCTTATGTTAGAAATAAACAAAGAACGAAAGACAAAGTAGGCCCTCTCATAGACAGTACAGGGAAAATAATAAGTGAGAATAGGGAGGCTGCTAATCTGCTCAATCAGTACTTTGGCACAGTCTTCACAAAGGAGGACTGCTGCGAGATCCCAGAGCCTATAGATATTTTTCAAAGAGACATGGATACAGCGGGATTAAGATCAATCTGTATTACAGAGGAAATGGTTTTTAAAAAATTGGAGGGGTTGAAGGTGAATAAATGTCCAGGTCAAGATGGTATTCACCCAAAATTGCTGTATGAAATTAGAGACCAACTAGCAAAACCATTGGCTATATTATGTTCTCAATCACTTACAAAAGGGATTGTTCCACAGGATTGGAAAGATGCAGGAGTGATCCCCTTATTCAAAAAAGGCAAAAAATCAGATCCGGAAAATTATAGACTGGTGAGTTTAACGAGCATAGTCTGTAAATTGTTAGAGTCAATAATCAAAGAAAACATTGTAATGCATTTAGACAAATTTAATCTAATTAGAAATAGTCAGCATGGGTTTACTAGAGGGAGATCATGCTTAACAAATCTATTAGAATTCATGGAGGAGGTTACTAAAATCATAGATAAAGGGGAGCCAGTGGATATTATTTATCTAGACTTTGCAAAGGCCTTTGATAGAGTACCTCATCAAAGATTATTTCGAAAGTTAAAATCACATGGAATAGGGGGGGGGAAGTTGCCAAATGGATTGAAAATTGGTTAATGGGAAGAAGGCAGAGGGTGGGCATAAATAAGGAGTACTCTGAGTGGAGTGAAGTGAAAAGTGGTGTGCCACAGGGCTCGGTTTTGGGACCAATTTTTGTTCTTGATATATATAAATGATTTGGACCTTGATATGAGATCCATGATTGCAAAATTTGCTGATGACACAAAACTATGCAGTAGTGTCTCATCTAAAGCGGAAGTGGATATATTGATGTCGGATTTAGATAAAATTCGAGAATGGTCTGTAAGCTGGCAAATGGAGTTTAATGTAGATAAATGTACAGTCATCCACATGGGTAGATCCAATATGGAACATAATTACAGAATGGGAGAAAACAATATTAGAAAGATAGATAAGGAAAGGGACCTAGGGGTTATAATAGATCATACAGGAAAGGTGAGTGAGCAAGTTAAGGTAGCAGTGAAAAAGGCAAATGCAATGTTAGGTATGATAAAAAGAAATATTAAACATAGGAGCAAGGAAGTGATCGTCAAACTGTATAAAGCTTTAGTTAGACCTAGATTGGAGTACTGTGTACAGGTGTGGAGTCCTTATCATAGAGGAGACATAAACATGCTAGAAAGAATACAAAAAAGAGCCACAAAGATGATAGGGGGATTCCTGAATTACAGTTATGAGGATCGACTCAGAAAAACCGGTCTACAGTGTCTCGAAGAGAGAAGAATTCGTGGTGACTTAATACAGGTTTATAAGATGAACAGAGGAATCGATAAATAAGACTATAACAAGTTTTTAAAAATACAGCCACCTACAATAACACGAGGGCATAGCTACAAGCTGACTAAAGAGAGGTCCAGGTTAGATATTAGGAAATATTTTTTTAGTCAGAGTGTGGTGTCTGCTGGGTATGCATTGCCAGGGGAGGTAGTGGAGGCAGGGACAGTTAATGCATTTAAGAATAAACTGGATGCGCATAGCTTTTAGAGCAAGGTGATGTAAATGTAACTGGTTGTATACAGACTCTGCAGGGTCTTCTAAACCAGTATAAAGATGTTAAGTTAAGTTAAGTTAAGTTTGGTGTGCTGTGGTGTCTCATTCTTCTTCCTCTTTTGTAGTTATTGTTCATTTAGACTGAACTCTAGATAATAAATTCTTCTGTATTTTTTAGGGTCTCAAAAACAAAACCATTTAATGTTCAACCTAAAGAATGTAAAATATGATGCCATTGGAATATTTGAAACTTGCGCTAATTTAGATTCGCACTTCACTTGGTACAAAACAAGTGATAAGTTTAACGTTGGTGCTGGAGAGGGATTCCGTGGCGAAGTGGTTAAGCCGTCAGCCTCATAATCAGGAGGTGTGGGTTCGGCTCCGGATTCCGCCGTCTTTTTCATGGGTGCTTGATGCGGATTCCCCTGCATCTTCGTAGTCGCCCCCTAGTCGTCTTGTCCTTGACTTGCCACTGGGGACGGGCGGCACGAGACGAGAGAGTGAGGATAAAAAGTAGCGCAGTTAATTCTTACTAAAAATAGCGCTAGCAAAATTATTTATGCCACCATCGTGTACGATGGACGGCGGCCTTTGCTTTGGTGCTGGAGAGGGACAATATCACTTTGGGGAATTGGACTTTATTGTTGCTAAATGCCACACACCATTTGTTCAATCTGTTGAGATTATCAGCTCCAGAATAGCAACACTCAAGCTGAAAGTGCATGACCAGGCTAAGCCACTCATTGTCGTACAGTGCTATGCTCCCGACAGCTGATATACAGATGACAACATTGAGTATTTCTATGGGCTGCTTGAAGTTTTACTATGTCAACCAGCATACAAAATAATTGTCTTTGGGGACTTTAATGCGAGAGTAGGATGTAGATAGACAGCAAATGTTAACATCTCTGCCTTCTCTGACAACATAAGAGAGGTGAGCATCTGGCTGTCTTTGCCCAAATATGGAAGCTTCATGTAATGAAAACCTACCTCCAAAAGCCTGCTGGAAACAGATGGATCTGGCAATACCCGAACTGAGAAACTAAAGCAAAAATAGACTATGTGCTAAGTGATGACATCAAGTTTGTTACAAATGTGAAGGTGCTGCATTTACTAAATATAAACAGCGATCACAGACCTATTCCAGATCCCAGTAATGTTGGATGCTGCTAGACTGTCAGAGAAATTCCGTCACGAGAAATGGAGGTGTGCAGGATCTGTCACCAGAAATAGCTGGCAAAAAAGCTGAAACAGCACATCACTTCAGCTAAAGTACCCAATGCAGCAAAAGGCAGTTGGATCACTGAGGACACTCAACAACTTCTACATATGAAGAGAAGGCTGAAACAGAATGGCATGCGTAACAGACTTGAGTTATGTGAGCTGAACAAGTTTATCAGAAGCAGACTAAAAGAGAACTGTGAACAGCATAGTCTGAACAAGTCAGTTGGAGCACAGTGGCTGCCGACACTTGTAGAGGTCTTCTCGCTGCAGAGAACATAGAAAGCCTGAAGAGATTAGGGAACACAGGCTGCGTTAGTTCTCAATCTCCCGCTACCAAGCCCTGAACAGGGCTTTGCAAGTAGCAGAATGTAGTCCGGAGAATGGAATGTGTTGTGTCGCTAGTTTACAGCTTGGCTGCGATATTTGCACCCTTTGGTCCGACACATATGTCTTCGACAGTTGAGAGCGTCTATTTCAGTTCTGAACATTTACCCTTTTTATTTTTTTTAGTTATGAATACAGCTCAAAGTAGATGAATGTAAATAGTTAGTTGTAAATACAATCATCTGTAACACTGTACCCTGGCTGACAGCAAAGGAAGGAAGAAGGCAGCAAGGAAGGGAACTGGCCTCATCATCTCACAAGGCTGTGGCTTAGTACATTGAAGGCCTAACACTCCATCCCCGGCAGCAGTGTCTGCTATTCTGCCATGGAACTACCTTTACCTTTTAACACTGGACAACAAACAAAAGTGTATCAGAGACAAAAGTAGCTTTTTTAAAAAACTAATTTTAACATACTGATCATGAATATTTTTTTTTTTTTGTTGTTTTTTTTTTTGCGTTCGCCTTATTTCTCTAATCCCCAAGGCGGTGTGCGTTGCACTGCGTTTTTATTTTGCACCTGTTGACCCATTGCATCCGACTTCAGCATGAATTTTATGTAAGGGTCTGCTTCCTCCTGCATTTTCTAAGGGTTTGCTTCCCCGGGGTAACGGCTGGTGCTGTGATGAGGATCGAACCCAGCGCCTTCTGGTTGTGAGCCATGTCACTTAACCACTAGGCCCACGCCGTCCCCGATCATGAATATGAACTTTATATTGCAAATTAGATATAGTTTTTAAGAATCGGGGGGTCTCGATAGAAATAGATGTGCTAAACCTGGATTCAATGGCCGCTATGCAAACCAAACAATCAGTCTGTGGGGAATATGCAGGAGCTCTACTAAAAATCTATAGAGATCTGGATTAAATATCCGCTGCACAGATGAAACAACCAGTCAACAAGTACAGAAAGGAAAAGTTATTTGCATTAACGGAAGGGCTAGTTATAAAGAGGTCAAGAAAGCCATACAACAAAAGATGAGAGAGGCGAAAGAAGCGTGGATATGTCAGCAATGCGCAAACATCGAAGAGAGACTAAACAGAAATGATGCTAAAGGAGCATACAAGGTGGTCAAAGAACTGGTAACACCAAGACAAAGCAGGAACCTTATGATTCATGATAAAAACGGCAAGTGTCTCATTGAGGGAAATGACGTACTGGCACGATGGACAGAGTACTGTTCCGAGCTATACAACTATGAAGGGCGAAACAAACCTGAGAAAACATTCCCCCCAACACCAACAAATATAGAGGATAACCAACTGATAACGAAGGAAGAGATAATTGCAGCAGTAAAGACATTGAGAAGAGGGAAGGCGGCCGGCGTGGACAATATACCAGCAGAGCTCTTACAAGCAGGTGGAGAGGTAGTGGTGGAAGGCCTGACACACATCTGCAACAAAATATGGACGACAGGAAACTGGCCAGACTTATGGACGAAATCAATAGTTATACCGTTACATAAGTCTGGAAACCTAAAGCTGTGCCAAAATTACACTACAATAAGCCTCATTATCCACCCTAGCAAGGTCATGCTTAGATTAATCCTTGACCGATTGAAACCCCAAGCAGAGAACATTATTGCCGAGAAGCAAAGCAAGCAGGGTTCAGACAGGGAAGAAGCACTACAGAACATATATTTAATTTAAGGCTGCTAAGCGAGAAATATCTAGAATAGCAGCAAACACTGTATCATGTGTTTGTGGATTTTAAGAAGGCGTGATAGGGTATGGCATAAAGTGCTTTATACAACCGTGAGGATGTACAATATCAACGGAAATATTATAACGGTCCTTGAACACCTGTATAACAAGGCGTCTAGCGCAGTTCTTGTGAATGGGAGGCGAAGAGACTGGTTTCGCACATCAGTTGGTGTGAGACAGGGGTGTACACTCTCTCCAACTCTTTTCAAAATATTCCTTGAAGGAATTATGAGTGAGGCACTTGGAGGTCACATTGGTACTGTCAAGATAGGGGGCCGAACGATTACCAACCTTCGTTTTGCAGATGATATCGACGGGTTGGCGGGTTCAGAAGCAGAACTCCAGGAATGGGTCAGAAGGCTCGATGAAACAGCTCTTGACTATGGTATGGAGATAAACGCTGGAAATACAAAATTAATGACCAACAACACTACAGGCTTCAACAGCAAGATAAAAGCTAACGGTCAGGAACTCGAAGTGGTTGACCGTTTTAAATATCTTGTCAGTGATGAAGGATCAAAATGTGAAGTGTTGGCCAGAATCAAGATAAAAGCTAACGGTCAGGAACTCGAAGTGGTTGACCGTTTTAAATATCTTGTCAGTGATGAAGGATCAAAATGTGAAGTGTTGGCCAGAATATCACAGACAATAGGGGCGCTTGCACGGCTTATCAAAATCTGGCAAGATAAACGATTAGCACTAAGCACGAAACTCAGATTAATGCGTACACTGGTCCTGTCAATATTCCTTTATGCGTGTGAGACATGGACAGTTACAGCTGACCTTCAACGAAGGATACAGGCCTTGGAGATGAGATGTTTTCGAAAACGTTTAAATGTCACATATAAAGATCGAGTTATAAACGAGGAAATACGAGATAGAATTACAACAGCAATAGGGCCTTTCGAAGATCTCTTGGCAACTGTCAAAAGAAGGAAACTCACTTGGTACGGTCACATATCGAGATCAAGTGGTCTTGCAAACACAATTCTCCACGGGAAGGTACATGGCAGACGACGAAGAGGCCGGCCCAAAAAGAGATGGGAGGACAACATAAAAGAATGGACCAGTCTCTGACCAGAAGAGTCACAGGCAGCGGCATCTGACAGAGAGGGATGGCGTGGAGTTGTGAGGATGTCTTCATGTGTGCCCCAACGACCTCACCGGTTATGGGATGACCTGTCCTGACCTAGTTTGACCGAATGAAGAATATCACAAGCTAGAGAGTTTGGCCAGGAAATGTCAACAGTGGCTGCCTAACAGTTGGATGAAGGGACAAATGGGCATGTGGATTGAGAAGAGCTTCGGGATCGAAGGAGGGACAGGGCCATTAAAAAGGGAAAAAAGCTAAAAAGTCAGGAGACAGCAATTGCAAGACTGGGAAGGAGACAGACAGACCTGAGTAGACAGACTGAAAGGTGTACAGAAATTAGAAAAAGCAACCATGATAGATACAGTCTGTGTGTACAGAGTAGTGTCCTGATGTTAGACCGACTCGAGATATAAAGGTAGAGTCCAAGAACAAATATTGAAAAGTAGATTCCAAGAATATATCTGAGAATGAGAGTCTGAGAGTAGAGACACAACACAAACGAACTGGTAAAGTGAAGTAGAGCAACACAGATAGGAGAAAGGAGGAGACCTCAGTGGAAAGACTAAGAGAGTGATGAGTGTCCGAGAACCAGAAACACCTGTTGAGATCAAGTGATTGAGATCCAAGGGCTTAGAGCAGTGGATATAAAAGGAGCAGTCCAACAGTAGATATTAAACTTAGAGTCCTAGAACACATATTAAGAACAGTCCGAGAATTTATATATTTACATTTATCACAGGAACTCGTCTGGCGGTATGAACATCAAAGATGCGATCACAATAAGAAGTATTATATCCTGATTAACTTTAATCATTCTTTAAGATAAAATGCTTTTACAGTAAATGATCAGGAAGTTTTACAGACTGAATGTTTGGATTTTGTTTGATATGATATATCTTCTTCTTCTTCTTCGTACGCTGTCAAACGTCAACCTGTATTTTTTCGAAAAAAGCAGCGGCCATCCTGAGGCTGTCAACACTGCCATAGAGCTTGTCTAGTGTTGCCACTGGTGATGGCCACATGTGCTTTCTCTGGTCCTCGTATGTCGGGCAGTTTTGCAGCAGATGTTCTGCGGTCATTTTCCCGGTACCACAAGTGCATTCGTCAGTGCCACCTATCTTCAGTTTATTGAATAGGTGGTACCTCAGTCTGTTGTGGCCTGTGCGGAGTCTGAAGACCACGACCTGCTCTCTTCTGTTCAACTGGTAATAGGCATAATTTTTTGTGTAGCCAGTATGTTCTGTTTCCCATTTGGTCATGTATCTGGCTCTAATAAGCCTTTTGGACTCTTTGTAGGTCACACTAGAATCTGGTTGTGGTAATCTTGCACCTTCTTTTTCCAGTCTGTCTGCCTCCTCGTTGCCTTGGATGTTACAGTGGGGTGGAACTTTTTGGTGCGGACTGCTGGCATAGTTGACAGAGTACTGCTCTTAAATCATTAAGTTCAGTATTGTTCTGGCTTTTTAGTGCTGTGACTACGGCCAGGGCATCTGTAAACAGGACTATCTGGCTTTCATTTCTTTTGCCTGTCAGCATTGCTTCTACTGCAGCCCTCAGTGCCTCTGCCTCCGCTCTGAAATTGCTTGAGTATTTTCCAGTTGCCACTGACAGTGTTATTTTTCTAGAATTTGGTAGGCTCAGGAATACCCCTGCCCCTCCGTTCTGTGTTGTGTTTGTTACAGAACCGTCTTTGTATGCATGGGTCCAGTCCATGCTTGGGTAGTTTTTCGTTATGTACCTCAAGGTTATGTCTCTTCTTTCTTTTTCAGTCTGGCTGTTCTTGTTTCCAATACCTGGAATATTTTCTATCACCTCCGGAATGATATGCTGCTTCCAGGTAGGTTTGCGTACAATAGGGATGGGCTTTGGTGTTGTTAATGTGTTCATAGAGTTTTCGCTAATCTTTGCTTTGGCTATTTCTGCAAAGTTTCTCCGCTTTAGTTTCCCATTTCCAAATCTATTTAGTCTCTTATGCATTGGATGGTCTGTCAGTCTTCTGAGTTTCTCTGCTTGGTGCTGGGCTCTGCAGTCTCTTCTGTCGGTCATGGATTGCAGATTTGTAATCTTTTCCAGTTCTACAATTGGCGTTGACTTCATGCCTCCAGTTATAACTCTCATGGCTTGGTTTTGAAGTTTGCTAATTTTTATATGATATATCTAATTCTTATTTTTCAGGTAATCAAAAACACAACCAAGAACCCATCAAGAACTTCCATGATAAGTAATGATGATGTCCCCAAGAGTAAGAAGCTGTGCACAAAAAAGAAGACAGGATATTTGAATAGTTCAAGTGTAAAGTCATGTGATGATACAGGACCAAGTAAGTGCAGCAGTCACACCATTGTGGCCACGTGTCATACAGCAACTTCAAACAAGCTGAAAGATTTTGAATATGGAGAAAATGATACTCCACGCCAGAAAATTGACATATTTAAGCCTAGATGTCAACCTTCAGACAATGTCAAATGCAGTGGTGATATTGATATAGTGGATGAGGCATTTAGCGATAGTGACGATGACCCTATGTCATCAACACATACCAACATGACAAAATTATCTTTCCTATCATCACAAACATCGTCAGTAACATCAAACATTTACAGACCAACTACATCATCAGGCAGAATTCATGCTGATGCAAGCAAGAAGGCTGGGAAGTATACCCCACTAGAGCAACAGTTTGTTGATATTAAAGCTCAGTATCCAGATGCTGTTCTTTTTGTGGAGTGTGGTTACAAGTACAGATTCTTTGGTGATGATGCTGAGGTAATTGTTTTGGCTATCTTGGAGACAATCTTGTCACTGTATGGAATTATTGTGGTTCTTTAGGCTTGTAAATTCTAAAATTGTAATTTTGTCTGCCAGAGGACTTTAAAAAAGGAAACCATACTTACGGTGAGTGTACTTTTAAATAAAGACATGTTTTTAGACTTGTAATTACTGATTATAATTTCTTTCTTCAGTACCAAAGGAAAAATGAGTTATTCTCACTTTTTATACCAGTATCATAAATGGTTGTGATTTAACTATCCCTAAAATTAATAAATATAGAAACATAAATGAAAATAATTCCAAAATTTATGTATTTGTAAGCTCCCAGACATTAACAATAAATGTCTTGTGGAAGCCAAAATTAGAATTGATAGCCTAATGTCAGACAGCATGGGGTATTACAAACGATAAAGCCTAAAGAGACTGTAAGCAGTAAGTGGGATTGTCTAAAAACAAGCATACAATTAGCAAATAAAACTCTATTGATAAATGAGTTTTAACAAAAAATCAAGTATAGTTAATAGACATCTTTAAAGAATGATGAAAGAAAAAAAAATGGTAAAAAACATTCCAGAATTTAGGATACTGAAAAATATGATACATGCAAAAGAAAGTCAATAGAATCAAAATGCAAGATAATCAAAGATATTGGGAAAAAGCACAGCACAAGAGCTATACATACAGAAATGAAACAACATTCAAACATGACAAGGCTGGCTCAAGGAGGATGATACATTAGGAGCATGAATGAAGACATCTTGATTGATGAGCAAGACATATTGAACTGACAAACAATGTATAGACAATCTGTTTGACAACAACACAGGCAATACATTATCATTGGTACTAGCATTGTCAATTGAGAAGCAGAGAAAGTATTAAAATAAGTATGAACAAGGGAGAAGCAACAGGCATGGGCATCTTGCTGAAAACAAAATAGGAAAGAAAGGTGGAGGTAAAACCTGGCAGTGGTAGATAACACTATAAGTGGTAAGATAACCAATGACATATCCTGGTCTCTGATAACCAGGAGAGTATCCTGATACAGGGTGTGTATTCTTAGAATGTAATACCCTATAAAATCACTGTTTCTAGAATGACCTCCACACAGCATATATTCATTGAAAATTTATTTGTCAGAAGATCTTCTTTAATACAATTATGTTCTTCCATAATTCCATAGACTATGAAAAGGCATTTGACAGTGTGGATTGAAGTACTCTATAGCAACTAATGAG
This sequence comes from Ariolimax columbianus, assembly GCA_036924085.1. Lineage (NCBI taxonomy): Eukaryota > Metazoa > Mollusca > Gastropoda > Stylommatophora > Arionidae > Ariolimax > Ariolimax columbianus. Next base: position 128,620,432 of record JAVGWX010000003.1, on the reverse strand, counting down.
ACACTATGGGATACCAGAGAAGTTCACAACCCTTGTGCAGATTATGTACAAAGATACAGTTAGTAGAGGGAACATAAAGGAGCACTGGCTGATAGCTTTGGGGTGCAAACATGGGGGAGACAGGGAAGCCTGCTCTCGCGCTTCCTGTTCTTTTGACAATAGATTACATAATGAAGACATCAATCAATGGAAAAAGAACTGGTATTCGGTGGAAACTATAGTCACAATTGAAGGACCTGGATTATGCAGATGATGTAGTACTTTTGTCACACAATCATAGCTAAATGCAAGAGAAACTCGATATGGTGAAAGAACAATCAGTCAAATTAGGACTGGGTGTTAACATAAGAAAACCAAGCTCCTTAAATTCAACATCAATCATGCTTGGGGGATGGAAGGGGGGGAGCTGTTGGAAGTGGTTACCTTTACCTAAATGGGCAGTATAATTGACATATCAGGAGGTGATTCCAATTTCTCATCATGCACCACAGGACCAACATACAACAGCATCATTCTTCCAAGCAATATTATTTTTCAGCAATTTAACTTCAGGGACAAACAATTTACTTTTGATAATTTGCATTTCCTTCCAAGCGAGATGATATGTTTTTAGTAGTTAACTATTGTTTCACCTGCTTGTATGCTTAGCGTCAATTGCGGTGACCTCTAAAAAATCATCCTCTTTTTCCTGTGCAATTCTTGCCATTTCTATCTTGATTCCTATTCTCATAGTATCTGCACTTTTCCAGTGCACTGAATGTCTCTTGTTTACTCAATTATTGAAATGAGCATAATTTCTATAACTTTTTTTGTACCTGATTGAAAATTATGAATTTTCATAATTGTTATATTTGTTTGCATCAGATTGCCGCAAGAATCCTGAAGATTTACTGCCGTATAGACCATAACTTTATGACTGCCAGCATTCCAGTTCATCGCCTCTTTGTTCATGTGCGCAGAATTGTTGTTGCTGGATACAAGGTATTAATCATTAAGAGGAGATCATCACCAACAACATTATACACCTGCTCTTTGTAGGTTTAGCTGTTTTTTTAACGTACAATCATGTGCTTCATGAGAAAAATAAATGGACAATGTCTAGAAATATTCCAGGAGATTTGCTGAAAAATATACAAATTCTGTGATAATGTACATCACTCCATTAGTACTGTGTGTACCTATGCTAGATTTGTGCATCCTCAGAAGCTAGCCCAACAAATGTGCAATGGAAGGGCCTCTCCATGAGGGCGCATGTAAAAGTTGTTTTTTTTTTGCTTAGATGTTTGCCTCACTAGTTTCTACTGGCGGAGGCGCGCCATTTTCCACCCCAGACTGTAGTCCATTGGGTGATATCAGGACGCATAAACCAGTGCTTGGATGCATGTGTGCGTCTGTATGTACCTATGCTAGGTTTGTGCGCCCTCAGATGCTAGCCCAACCAAAGTGCAATGGAAGGGCCTCACCACGAGGGCGCGTTTTTTTTTTTTTTGCTTAAATGTTTGCCTCACTAGTTTCTACTGGCGGAGGCGCGCCATTTTCCACCCCAGACCGTAGTCAATTGGGCGATATCAGGACGCATAAACCAGTGCTTGGATGCATGTGTGCATCTGTATGTACCTATGCTAGGTTTGTGCACCCTCAGAAGCTAGCCCAACCAAAGTGCAATGGAAGGGCTTTACCACGAGGGCGCGTGTGAAAGTTGTGCAAGGGTGTGACTGTAGGACAGTTTATATTAATTGATGTTGTTTGTTTATCTTAGCTGTTGCTGCTTGTTCATTTGAGCTGTTGTTGGTTATTTATCTTAGCTGATGGTGGTTGTTTATCTTAACTGATGGTGGTTGTCTATCTTAACTGATGGTGGTTGTTGATCTTAGCTGTTGCTACGTTTATCTTAGTTGATGGTGGTTGTTTACCTTAGTTGATGGTGGTTGTTTACCTTAGTTGATAGTGGTTGTTTACCTTAGTTGATGGTGGTTGTTTATATTAATTGATGTTGTTTGTTTATCTTAGCTGTTGCTGCTTGTTTATTTGAGCTGTTGTTGGTTATTCATCTTAGCTGATGTTACTTGTTTATATTAATACATGTTCGTTTATATTAGCTGATGTTGGTTGTTTATATTAATTCATGTTGCGGGGACGGTGTGGGCTAGTGATTAAGTGACACGGCTCACAACCAGAAGGTGCTGGGTTCGATCCACATCACAGCACCGGCCGTTACCCCGGAAAAGCAAACCTTAGAAAATGCAGGAGGAAGCAGACCCTTACATAAAATGCATGCTGAAGTCGGATGCACTGGGCCGACAGGCGCAAATATAAACCACAGTGCAATGCACACCGCCTTGGGGGATTAGAGACACAAGGCGAACGCCCAAAAAAAAAAAAAAAAAAAAAAAATTCATGTTGCTTGTTTATATTAATTCATGTTGTTTGTTTATCTTAGCTGTTGTTGCTTGTTTATTTCAGCCGTTGTTTATTATTTATATTAGCTGATGTTGCTTGTTTATTTTAGCTAATGTACATTTCTCACAATTGTAAGTTTCTTATTCAGCTTTATGTCATTTTTTTTCAGGTAGGGATAGTTAAACAAACAGAAACATCACACCTCAAGGCAGCTGGAAATAACAAATCAGGTCCATTCGCTCGCCAGTTGACAGCTCTTTATACCAAGTCCACACTCATTGGGGAAGATATCCTTTCTGGTGCATTACGATCTTGTATTAGTTGAAGATAAGTGAGTGCTTATACTGCCATGTGTGTGTCTTGTTTACGTTTGTGACTTCATTGTTCTAGTTCTCAGCTTTGACTGAGGTGAGGTGACCAGCCCCTTCCTCGCTGTCTTGCCTTCTTTAATAGAATGTCAGGTAGTCATTTAAAGCTAGATAGACTGGAGTATGTCCAAACTTGGGATTTATTTGCAGCAAGAGTGTCTTCCAGGAAGAGTATCTGCAACTAAAGTGCAGTTTAGTGTATCTGTCACAATTTGTTGAAGTTAACTCTACAAACAGGCTTTATGAGATCTTATGTCACTTGACTTTACCACTACAAAGAGGCCATATTAAGTGTAATGTCACTTGATTAACACTACAAACATGTTTAATGAAGTCTTATGTCACTTGACTTTACCACTACAAAGTGGCCATATTAAGTGTGATATCACTTGATTAACACTACAAACAGGTCATATGAAGTCTTATGTCACTTGAGTTTACCACTGCAAAGAAGCCATATTAAGTGTAAAGTCACTTGATTAACACTACAAACATGTCATATGAAGTCTTATGTCACTTGACTAGCTGTGAAAATGTTATGCCAAAGATTGTATCAGTTGACTCTTAACTGTACATTTGCCTTACAAAAGTTCAGTTTCTTTTGCACATTGAGACTGACTGAATTCTTCTGGCAGGATGGTCAGAACTCTTATCTCTCACTGTAAGATTACCTGGGACATAACCTAATCGTGTCATGCTCAAGTTCACACACCTGTTATTGAGTCCCTGTTTCTATTAGGGACGTCAAAGCAGTAAGGAAACTAGTCGGCTCACCTTACAAGATCTTGGCTTGGCTTGGCTTTGTTCATTCTCAATCTCGCGCTACCTAATCCTGAAAGGGCTTAAGTAGCAGAATGTAGTCCAGAGAACGGAATGCATTGTGTCGTAGTTTACAGCTTGACTGTGATATTTGCACCTTTCGGTCCAACACATCCGACTTCAGCAAGTCACAAGATCAAGACCTGGTACACCCGTATCTAAACACTTCCTCCCCAACAGCTATATTTGATATGTGACAACCTTTCCCGTCACAGATCAATTATCTTTGATCTCTGTATGCTTGAGCCTGTACACATGTACATTTAGCGTAAAAAAACTCATGTATCAGTATGGTAATATACTGCACTATGGCAAAAACAGAGTGGAAACTTACGTTATGACCTAAAGGCCTTCATCAGGGACAACAAACAACAAAAACATGAATTAACAAATCGTAGAGGAAGGATGACTAAGGAAGAAAAAGTGTTAAAATAATCACTACTATTAAAGCATATGCATGCTTTTACTCTGGCTTACCGCAGGGACATATTGCAGTGGTTACCTTATGCTTTTATTGGAGAGAAAAAAGAAGGCTGGTAGTGAGGATGATGATTTGTTAATATTTATAGGAAGTTTCCTTAACATTTTTTGCACATGTAGATCCCTTGTACGACTCAGAGACTGACTGTGAGACTTCCTGGCAGACGAACCACTACCTCATGTGTGTGTATGAGCAGCCAGCAATAGAGTCCAACACAACACGTCATATAGGATTTGTGGTAAGACTATTTTTTAACAAGTATTCCTGCACTACATGACTTCATGAAGGTTTATTGATTATCCTATGTAGCTTGTTATGATACTGGCAGCTCCATACAAAACCTACCTTAGACACCTTTTATTGCATACGAAGTAGTGTGCTGTGAGCCTATTCTTTCCCCCCCCCCAAAATAAGGATACCAGGTACCCACTCTTAAATTAGCAGCAGAAATATTCAAATTACTGCTCACATAAATATGACAAAGAGAGACAACATCACTGGAATGGAGCAACAGAATGATTGTAAAATTACAAAAAAAGTGAACGCCCTCACAGATGAGAGGAATCACTCACCTGTCAAAATATTAGGCAAGATAACTAATTAAGTTCTGTTATTCTGTACTTGAAAGTTTTCTCTATTTCTTATGGGATTGAAGGTTTTAACTCCTAAGGTGACTAAATCTGTCACACACTTGGTATGGGTATATTTCAAGATCGTCTGGGTAGACCAAGACGGTCCTGCAAGGTACTGTGCCTGAGAAACGTAAGAGAGGGAGGCAGAAAAAGGGATGGGAAGACAGCATCAGAGTGGACAAGAATGTCCATAGCTAGAACAAATATCCTGGCACAAAATCAAGTGGAGTGGTGGAGACTATTCCAACAATCTGGTGCCCCAATGACCTTTCAGGTTACGGGACTAATTATGATATACATCTAATTCTCTTTCTTTTGCACGCAGTATGCAGATCTATTTTTGTTATTGCTCACAGTGTGTCATAGATCATAAGCGACCTGTTCCTCGACAACATAGTTAAATCTTGTGCGGGTCCCAAACCTGTCTCAAGTAATGTAGTTTTCTCACAAAGTGACCAGTGGACAATTAAATTGTTCATGCCCACTGAAGCTGACACTGTAGGATTCTGGGGTTGGTATTGGCTATCTCTTTTCTGATCAGTGGACCAGGTTTAAGCAGGGTTGTTGGTTTCACTACTTTTGTCTGGCTTCTGCACCGTTCCCTCTGCCTCCGTTACCCTATTGTTGACTTGTAATCGGCTGCCCCTTTGGTGAGTTTACAAAATGCACAAAATGAGAAAACTGGAATAGAATATTCTGCATAAAAACGGGTTGTGAACACATATTTCTAGTTCAGCTGTCGGCTAAGCGAGTATAGTTGACGAAGTCACAGTGATCTTCAGTATCCAGTGACATGTAGATATTCATTTTTACTCACAGTGTGTGGATCCGTCTACGGGAGAAATCCTATATGATGAGTTTACAGACAGCACCATATATTCAGAACTGGACTCTCGCATAGCTCATCTTCAACCAGTAGAAATATTGATACCTTCAGATACTTCCCAACAACTGACAGCCATCATCCAGGGAATTGCTGCCATCAGGTAATGTTAAGTACAGGACATGTAAGTATTATCAAGCTTGGAATATTCTTGTAACATGAGGGATAGATTGATCATCTAAATTAGATGTGTAATTTAGAAATTAGAGATATAGCAAAGATCTGCAAATATTGTAATGTTCTCAGAGCTTAGAGTCAATTGGTACCATTACCGCTGTCTACAGGGATTTGATACTTTATTATTCTTACTAGATACATCTAATCTTCTAAGTAAACTATACTTCATTTGTGTAGTGGCCATGAAATGACTATGAAACAAAGACTTCAAGGACAGTTGCCTGTTTTGTCTGTAACACAATAATTTTTGTTTTCTTTCCTATTTTTAGTGTGTGCATGTTTTTAATTGTTTTTTCCAAATTGTAGAATTTGTTATTTGTATACCATCTTGCTGATGAGATTTTAAAAACTGTTCTCTTCTCAGTGAAACAAAAGATGATAGGATACGGCTGGAATTCATTGATGGTGATGTCTTTATCCCCACACAGGCTATCACAACCATGTCACAGTTTTATAGTAATGGTACGTTTTGTAGTCAGTTTGACCCCAATTAAAGATTTGGGATGCTTGTCATAGGGAAGAGGCAAAAAAAAGGTTGAGATCCCATGGTCCAGGAAGGCTTAAAGCACTGTTAGATAATTGCTACATTTTAGGCATGTTTATAGTGCAGTTTCCACTTCCTTTGTCAAATGGTTCCTTTCTCACCACCTTTGCTATACTATCTTATAGTAACCATCATTTTCTTCCATTACCATCATTGTCATGAATTCTTCTCCATATCTTCACATTTGTCATAATATTTTCCATCTTTCTCCACCTTTATCGTATTGTTCATAAAACCCCACTTTCTCTTTCTTGACTAACTTTCATAATATTTCTAATCTCTTTTATCGTATCTCTTCTTGCTGTTCTAGATAAATCAAAGCTGCAGGATGTCCTCAATCTTCCAAAGCTTGTGATCAGTTGTTTGGCTGCCCTCTCAATCTACCTGAAGAGCTTCCACCTTGAGAATGTTCTTGCTGTAACCAGGTTGGTGATATGTATTAGGACAGATTTAGAAAGCTGATTATCATATGTGAACACACAATCTGTCATCTTCCCTCCCTCACCAACCTTATTAAAGTGTCTTGTATGTTTTGCTCCTTTACCAAGCCATACTTTCTAAATAGCTTTACTTTACTTCTCTACCAACTTGTGTTGTTGTGAGTCACGAGGAGCTTCAGTTGCCTTTCTTGGACTATGTGGGTTCAGTTGATTGTTGTAAGTTTGTGTTGTTGTAGGAGTTCTCTTATGTCATCTGTCATGCAGCCTTCCTTCTGCCTTGAAGCCAGATGTTCTTGTGGTATAAGGATGCATAGTAATTGATCAGGTTGCATTCTTTGGAGATGATCGAACGATTATAATTTCTTTCTTGAAAAATATTCAGCACAAAGAGTGGCTCTAACTAGACTTTGGTCATCTGCAAAAATTAGTTCATGTAGTGCGTTGGGCTCTTCACTTCTTAAGTTTAATTATACTTTTGGTAGCTGGCTTCTACTGTAATTCTGTCTGTGTAAATGTTGAAGAGCAATGGTGAAAGCATGCATCCTTGTTGTTAGGAAATGAAATATTACAAGTTAAGTCTCATGGATAGGGGACGGCGTGGCCTAGTGGTTAAGTGGCACGGCTCACAACCCAAAGGTGCTGGGTTCAATCCCCATCACAGCACCGGCCGTTACCCCGGGGAAGCAAACCCTTAGAAAATGCAGGAGGAAGCAGACCCTTACATAAAATGCATGCTGAAGTCGGATGCACTGGGCCGACAGGCGCAAAATAAAAACACAGTGCAACGCACACCGCCTTGGGGATTAGAAAAATAAGGCGAATGCAAAAAAAAAAAAAAAGAAAGTCTCATGGATCTCACTGGGGTAAGATTATACAATGTAGGAAACACCACTAGGCACAGAAGAAGCCATCATATATTCCTGACATAAAGATGAAGACCATGCTCACACAAAGAGGTTCACATTTATGAACAGAATCAAGAAATGTACTTATAGAATGGGAACTAATATCACCTAGAACAAAAGCAACATGATTTCACTCAAAAAAAGATAAAAATCCCAATCATACATTGCTAACCTTCAAGAAACAATGCTGATGAAAATGCCAAATCAAAATTCTATTATATATTCCAAGGATCACAGGACAAATCTCAAAGACAGGACACCAAGATAATCATGGGAGATCTAAATGCTGAAGTTGTAACAGACAACAGCAATTTTGAATTCATTATGGACTAGAAAGACATAAACAAACAGAAATGAAAATAGAAAGAGCTTTGTTAATTTGTGCGACTTTGATGACCTGATTATTGGAGGCACCATCGACCCATACAAAAGTGTACATAAGGCCACTTTGTGTTCACCAGATGGGCACACATTAAGCCAAATCGACTATCTCACCATTAAATTGGATATGTAGCACAGAACTGATAATAATAAAACAAGAATACAATGGACATTTGGTAAGCACCTGGGAGATCTCAACTTTAAAGATGATGTATGTATGCTGTCACATAAGCAATTGCTCTGCCGAAGACGGATGTGTCGGACCGAAAGGTGCGAAAATGCAGTCAAGCTGTAAACTAGTGACAACTAATTTCATTCTCCGGACTACATCCTGCTACTCGCAAAGCCCTGTTCAGGGCTTGCTAGCGGGAGATTGAGAACGAACGAAGAAGAAGAAGGAGACATAAGCAGCAGGCCATACAAGGAAAGATAGACAGACTAAGATCTGAAACAGCAAGTGGATGACACAGAATAGGGACAGATGGAGAGCATTTGCTGCAGCCCTATGTTCCAAGAGGAACCAGATAGATAAATGAATTCTGAAAGTACACATCCTTGTCATACTCCTGTATGTATTTCAAAAGCATCAGTGGCTCCATGAGTCATTCTTATTTCTGTTCATATAGTACAATGCTCTCACATTATCTTATAGCTGTCCTTGTATTCTATAGTCTTCTAATATTGTCCAGTTTTTCATATCTACTCTATCAAATGTTTTCTACTGAAATATAAAGGATTTGTTTAATTGCTTATTATATTCTAGTGTTCTTTCACTTAAGTCTTTTAATGAAAACAGCATCAGTACATACCATTTTTTACAGAATCCAAATTGAGCTTTTGTCAGCTAATTTTCAACGACTAGTCTTTTTCTTTTGTCTAGTATTTTCTCATACATTTTTCTTGTATAACTTTCATCTGTATTTATCAGTATCTTTTACTGTCTTCTTTCTTCCAGATTGATGTTATTGTATCTTGTTGCCAATTGTCTGGTACTCATCCATGCTTTTGTAAAGGTTCTCTCAAGCCATATCTTGTCTCCCCACAAGCTTGGATTGCTTCAGTTGTAATATCATCCATAACTAGTGACTTGTTTCTAGGGCTGCTTTTTATAACTCTTTATATTACTTCAATCAATATCAGATACCAAAACTTTTCTTTTTCTTTCTCTTCGTCGTTCCTTCTCTTAACTTAAGTTAATGTTTTTTATATTGGTTTAGAAGACTCATCGGAGTCTGTGGACAACCAGTTACATTTTCATTACGCTGCTCTAAAAGCTATGTACGTCTAATCTATTTTTAAATGCGTTAACTGTCTCTGCCTCCACTGCCTCCTGGGGCAATGCAAGCTCTGAACAGGCAGGGCTTTGCAAGTACAGGGTGTTGTCCGGAGAACGGAATGCATTGTGTTTACAGCTTGACTGTGATATTTGCACCTTTCGATCTGACACATCTGTCTTTGGGAGATCCGGATCTTTGACATCCTCTTCATCTGAAGTTTGCCTTCCAGTATTTTGAATAGGAGTCTTCTATGTCTCAATCTACATTTTTGTATATTTTTCTTTAGTTGTCTATGTGCCCCTATATCTTTCAGCACTTTCTCGTTTGCCCTTCTTTTTCTGTCCAGTTAACTCTTTGTGTCCTGTGATAGCACCATATCTCAGAAGATTCAAAGGTTCTTTCATCCTTTTTGTTTAGAGCCCACATTTCAGAACTGTGTAGTGTCACAGGCCAGATATGTGGGGTGTTTACTCTTCTCTGCACCATAGTGTTGATGTTAATTGATGTTAGAAGTTTTTTGTTCCTCGTGGAATGTCATTTTGTGGCATGTTCTTTTTTAAATAACTTATAATATTTTGTTTGAAGTAGCACAGTGATTAAAGGTAGGAATAGTCTGATAGGAGTCACTGCTGCTTGGGATGAAGTGTTAGGAGACCACAGCTTTTAATGACGTAAGGGGGCCAGTTCCCTTCCTCTCTGCTTTCCTTCCCAAAGTAAGTGAGGAACCTATTTACAGCTGGGTTGACTGGAAAATGTTGATAATGGGGATTAAACCCTGAACTATGACTATTAACGAGCACTTTACCACCCTGCTATTCATACATTAGCATAGTAACACACACACAAAATAGGTTCAATTATGACAAACAGCTTAAATGTTTACAACTTAAGACATACATCTTAAAAAGACAGTACAGAGCAGAATACACAAGAACAGTCTAGCAGAGACCCAAAATGTGACAGAAACCAACAGAACCAAGTCAAAATGTTTGGTGTGTTGAAGACTTTTCCATTCTATTTTTGTCTGTTCTAGCAACTTGTGTAGATTTTCCCAGAGGTCTCGACACATGTACATAAACAGGAAAAGCCTTAACAGCTTAGAAGTTTTCTCTAACTCGTGTGATTCAACTGAAAAAGGCTCCCTTTTTTGGGTGCTCAAACACACCTCTACCAAGTTTGGAGCTCGTTTACTGAGGAAATGGCTTGCTCAGCCTCTGCTAGTTGTTGGGTAAGTATTTATTTTTGTTAATGTATCATGATGATTTCAATCAAAATATTCATTCACATTTGGGAAATTCCCAAGCAACTTAGAAGATGCACACATTATCTAAACTGGTCAATGCTGGAAATTGGATTGGCAAGAAATCCTGTTACCAGAACTATGAGCCCAAGAAGAAGAACAAAAGAGAAGTCAACCTGCTATATGCTAAGGAAATTGAGCACTGTCCCATGAAGATGAACCTTCTCACAAAGCTGTGAGAGAGGCTTGAAGAACTCTCCATCTTAGCAACCTTTATCCATAGAACTGGACTTCACATAGACATAATTAAAACAATGGTCAAGGAGAAGAAGAAGTTGTTTTAGAAGTGAACTTAAAATTTAAAACCTATGAACCAGACCTTGGGTGCATTCAGAGGTTGGCCAGTGGAGGAAATTTGTTGCTGCCCAGAAAGACACCATCAAGCATGATGGATCCTGACATAAGTCATTGGCCAGGGCTCCAAGAAGATAATTTAGGTTTTAGTTGGACATATTTTTATTCCTAGCATGCTTGGAGTGGGGGTAGGAATTCATATATTAAATGAGAGTTACTGTAAATATGCTTAGGTCCTATTATTATTTTGTAATATATCCTAATCTTACTAGCGAAATTAACGCCCGTCTGGATGCAGTTCAGGAATTGGTGGATGGAAACTTTGATGGCCTTACAAGTCTACAGCAAACCATGACCAAACTTCCAGACTTAGAGCGAGGACTGTGTTCAATATTTCATAAAAAGGTTAGCTGAATAGTGTTTTGTGGAACCATCTGGTAGATACTTATACTTATAGTAAGGTTGAAGTTCCTATAGCCATCAGCGACAATTTATATCCAGTTTTTATCATGATCATTTGATCAGTTATCTGCAATTTATTTGCTTTACTGAAACATGTTCAGAATATTGAATAATTTACAAATGTATTATATTTATTTTATTTATTGTTTCATGATACATTTTTAGCAGTTTTTGTTACTAACTGATACATTTTCAGCAGTTTTTATAATTTACTGATACATTTTTGGCGGTTTTTGTAATTTACTGATACATTTTCAGCAGTTTCATAATTTACTAATACATTTCCAGTATATTTTGTAATTTACTAATATATTTTCAGTACATTTGATAGATTGCTAATATATTGTAAATATTTGGAATTATTTAGTAATATATTTTCAGTATGTTTTATAAAGGAACTGCATATAAAACAAAATTGGCAGTAAACAATATTCAAAATTGGCAGTAAACAATATTACATCTCAGAAAATAAAATTCTTTGGCCACATCAAATGCCACAATGATCTAGAAAAAACCATGCAGGAGAGTAGGCTAGCTGACAAGTGAGGTATAGGCAGATCGAGAAATAAATGACACAGGTCATTAAAGAGATTCTAAGGTTAATGGTGACAGACAGGAATGCTGTCCAAAGATCGAGTCTTACAGATCTGCTGTTATTTGAGCGACGTTCTGCAAAGGACATGCTACATGATGACGTTTTATGATTTATTAATATATTGTGGGCATATTTTATTATAATTTACTAATATATTGTGGGCATAATTTATTATCATTTACTAATATACTGTGGGCTTATTTTATTATAATTTACTAATATATTGTGAGGTTATTTTATTATAATTTACTAATATATTTACTGCAGTATTTCTAATTTACTGATATATTGTGAGTGCACATTATTATTTACAAATATATTTTCATGAATTTGTATAATTTATTTCCAGCATGAGCTAATTGTCAAATACACTGCCAAAGACAGCCAGGAATGTAATCAGGCTCCAAAATGAGCATGAAATTCACTACCTCGTGAAAGAAGCCTGTACCAAAACATATATACTTTTGTCGTGGTTTCTGTAGCTCTTTGTTTTAGACATTGATATTGCCAGCCACAAACACAAGCCTCCTTAACAGGTTTCAACATCATGCATCGAAACCTGCAGGAGTTTTGTTTTCCTCCATAATAATGTGCCGAAGGATGCACATGAGTGAAACAATTTGCATAAATTAAATTTAGCTGTTCATATTATGAGTGAATGTCTCACTTGCATTTTGTTGTACTAGAGGAACTTTTGTCTCTTTATGGCATCAAGAACTATAGTAGCATTGTTGTCAGCAAGGTCTCCCTTGCTGGACAGGTCAAAGGGTAGGGTCCTGTTGAAGTGCAGCACAAACCTGCTGCCATGTAGGCAGGTTGGGGACAAGCTAGGGATAAGGATAGCAAACCTAACAGATATCAATTAATCAAAGCCTTTTCAGTTCCCTGTGGAGATAGATCTTCAACAAATACACACCAAGTCAAACAAATGTTGACCTGCCTGTATCTGTTGAAGTTTTTTGTGTCTTAAACTTTTTACAGGATGCATTAGCAAGCCCTATGCCCAACCCTCCTTAGTCACCTCTTATGACATACCTGGCAGTTTATAGAGATACTATTTTTTGCTCCCTTTCAGGACCCAGTAACACAGATATGCCTTTTGAAATCGGATGCACTGAGCACCATATACCAAACAAAACAGTACAGTCTAATTTTATGATTTATGAGAACGCAAGCATACGAAGAAGATATACCTTTCCTCGAGCAGCTAATAATATCAATGAGGATTTGCTGAGGGAAGCCAACTACATATGTTAAAAAGATATAATCTGTTGTTCTAAGGAAGCTGTTATAAGCTTCTTGTCAGGTGTGCAGTACTGTAGGTTGCCATTACTTTCCTTGCGCAGAAGAGCAGTCACACTGAGGGAAACACAAATATTGGATATGGTAGGAATTGAACTCGGTGCATTAGGATTGTGAAACATGAAGTGGGAAAAGGTAAAATTGCTGAAGGAGACAGGAGATGGCAAAGAGAAAAGAAACTTGGCAGTTCTGCATCACACAGGTGAAAGTCAACAACAAAGTTTATACACAGCGGTAATGATGACCAGAAGTAAATCAGAATGATATATGAAACAAAAATCTTTATACTGTTAAATCTACTAATTGCTTCAAATGACCGCCAAGCTATTTAGCTGTTATTAGTTTCTTCTCAGATGGGCAGTACTGAAGTTGCCATTACTTTTCTTGTGCAGAAAAACAGTCACACTGAAGGAAACACACACACACACATGGATATGGTGGGAATCGAACTCTGTGCGTTAAGATTGGGAAACAAATATTTCACCCCCTAGGTCACGCTGCCTCACATATATTAAAGGATCTTGACAAATAAAATAAAACTTGTTGCCAAACTTTATCATTACAGTGCTCTATGGCTGAATTTTGCAATGTAACAAGAGCATTAGACAAATTGAGGAAAGAAATATCTGACCTACATATGCCCTTAAAATCATCTCTGTTGCAAACTTTGCTCTCAGGCATACCAGAGTATCTGGAGGATATTTCAGGGTATTGCTCACAGATAAATGAAAAAGCTGCCAGGTAATTGTATGATTTCCATGCTACAATTACATATTTTTTTAATGATTTTGTTATTTCAATTTAATCATAAGCTTTTGTTGAGTATATTTCATAGTTTTTTTTATAGATTAAGTTACCAAGTTTAAATACACATTTTGTCATGAGTACTTTAAAGATCATATTCTGTAATGCAGTTCAGATGGTTGGAAGAATAGTAAACACATTTTGTTAAGATATTAGATTCAACACACATGGTAATTTCCAAGTAGGAACAGAAATAGGATCAATTTTAATTGTTTACTTTCCTCTTTTTTTATTTTTAAAATTAGTTTTTTTAAAGAATAAGACATATATTACATTTAACAGTTGCACTGTGCCTGGTGCTGGTTGGTACATGACCTCGGTTTTCTTTGTACTGATGGTCAAACCAAAGTTGTTTCAAATAATCGAGAACCTGTCCATGCCCTACTGCATATTCTGTTCTGAGCTACTGTTCACAGCACAGACATCCGCAAACAAGAGTTCGCATATCATATCACACACCACCTTGGTTTTCGCATTCAATCTGTGCGGAATAAATAGACGACCATCCATGCAAAACTTTATTGGTATGCCATACTCTGTACCTTTGAAGGCCTACATCAGCATAGCTGAAAACATAATGCTGAACAAGGTCGAGCAAGTACACATCCCTGTTTCATGCAGTTGTTGACCTCGGATGATGTAAAAGTCTCACTGTTGTCAAGTACACGTGCACACATGCCCTGATGGGGCTGTTTCACAAGGGTTAAAAATGTGGTAGAGCAGCTAAATTTGGACATGAGATCTGCTAACACCCACCTCTGTTGATTGTATCAAATGCATTTGTGAAGTCAATGAATATAGTATACAGATCATTGTTTTGTTCAAAGCATTTCTTGTGAAGCTGGCACGCTTCAAATATCATATCTACATAGTTCCTTAACCAGATCTGAATCCACATGGACTCTCTGGGAGGTGATAGTCAGCTCAAGATGTTTGTTCAGGCGTGTGGATCTTGCAGAAATATACAGCAGAAAAATTATACAGTGATTGTCACACTCCTGGCGATTACCTTTTCTCTTGTAGATAGGTAATATCGACACATCCTTCATTTCTTGTAGAACTATTCCTTCAACCCACATGGAGCAGAAGAGTTCAGTGAGCTTCCTAGTGAGGCATGTTCCCGCTGTCATATATACCTCTGCTATTATTGTGTCAGCTCCAGTGGCTCTTCCAGGAGAAAGAGCTATGCTGGCCTTATCTACTTCATCTTCAGTGGTGAGCTCATCCATAGCCATGTTCATTTCTATATACATATATGCCAGAATAGCTGATCTAAAGCATTGTGTTAAAGTCACAACCCATTCTTGTAGGATGTGGTTCAAATTCATCCAAGTGATACCTGGGTTGAAAAGAATAGAACTACTGTAACCTGTAACATTCCTAGCATGTTGTAAATTGTAACTAAAGAGGGTTGTTCATGGAGCTAGCTATCTCACTATGTAAAATCATTACTTTTGAAACTGCCACTTAAAATACTCAGATACAGGCTTCCTGTAAAGGGGCTAGCTGTAGCGCCAGTTCTATTCTTCTTATGGATTAAAAGTACAAATTAAAATCAATCATGGTTCAAATCCCACTTTAGAAAAAAACAGTTATTATCATGAAGAAGAAATCTGTGATGTTTATGCACTTCTTTTAAAGTTTGCTTTGACAAGAAGAATGTTAGAATACAGTAGAATCCATTCTGACATCAAGCAAAATAATGCAAAACAGAAACAGCTAAAGTCTTCATCAGTAGAATCATGAAATGCAACCAGCAGCATGATTCCTTCAATCTGTTTAACTTGTGTCATTTCTTTCTTGTCATTAGTTATGTGACATGCTCATTATTATGTTAATAATTCTATTCTGTCAAATCCTCTCAGCTCTCTGTAGAGTATATGTCTTCAACAAATACATGTCAAGTCATCCTGTCTTGTGCCATCATGTATAGGTCTCTACATGTCTTTCCTATCCCATTTACATTTCCCTCTCTCATACTCTCTTCTCCATATGTTTTAGCCTCTCTCAAATAGTACAATAACTTATATGCAAATAATTAAACAGTAAATATCTTTGTGCACTTTAGAGAAAATGACAAGGCCAACTTGTTTGTGGATGTAAGCAAGTTTCCTGTCATCAGTGACAGACAAACAGAAATAAGGAACATGGAAACGCTTATCCAGAGTCACCTTAGGGATGTCCGACTGATTTTAAAACAACCAGGCTTGAAATATGTCACTGTCTTGCAAAATGAGGTGATGATAAGAAATGGTTAAGTGTGCTGTGTGTGCATATATATTATATGTATGTATATAGATATATATATATATATATCTATATATCTATCTATCAGATAAGGACAGATTATAAGAGTTGATGGTAGAAGTGAGATGGAGGTTAAGAAAAGAATAGCTATTGCCAAAAACCATGCAAAATAGATTAACAACCCAGACCATTAACAAATATATGAAAATGAGAATCGTCTGGTGTTTTGTATATTAGTCTTTGTTCTGTGTTGTGAAAACATGGACAATGAATAATCAGTTTGTGGATAAAGTGGAGGCCTTTGAGATGTGGGTATACATAAGGATGGGCTGCATCTCATGGATGGAAAAGTGGACAAATGAAGAGATTGTGAATGGAAAGAGAATTAATAGGGGAAATACAAATTTGACAAAATAAAATATTTTGAACATATAAAGAGACATGACACAATGCTGAAAACAATGCTGGAGGGAAAGGTGAATGGTAGGCAGGCAAGAGGAAGTCAGTGTTATAAGTGGGAAGACAACATCAAGAGATGGACTGACAACAGTCAGTTGGAGTGTATCATAAAGGGAAGAGACAGAGAATGTTGGAGACCCATTGCAGCCAACCTTCAATGCAGAGACAACACTTAACATCATTATATGCACTCTTTGACTTGATAGGAAATGGGATGGTGTGTTGTCTGTGCATGTATGCTCTATTTGACTTGATAGGAAATGGGAGAGTGTGTTGTCTGTGCATGTATGCTCTATTTGACATGATAGGAAATGGGATGGTGTGTTGTCTGTGCATGTATGCTCTATTTGACATGATAGGAAATGGGATGGTGTGTTGTCTGTGCATGTATGCTCTATTTGACATGATAGGAAATGGGAGAGTGTGTTGTCTGTGCATGTATGCTCTATTTGACATGATAGGAAATGGGAGAGTGTGTTGTCTGTGCATGTATGCTCTATTTGACATGATAGGAAATGGGAGAGTGTGTTGTCTGTGCATGTATGCTCTATTTGACATGATAGGAAATGGGAGAGTGTGTTGTCTGTGCATGTATGCTCTATTTGACATGATAGGAAATGGGAGAGTGTGTTGTCTGTGCATGTATGCTCTATTTAACATGGTAAGAAATTGGATGGTGTGTTGTGTGTGCATGTATGCACTCTTCAGCAATGTAGAAATTTGTGCTAAAGAAATTAACCTCTGTTAACTGTTATCATCATGTTTTTCCAAAACTTCCTGTCCTGAGTGTAGATTACTAATTCTGTTGTTGACTATCATCCGTGTCATGATGATAAACATATCAGTATTTTCACTTGTCATCCTTTGTCCCTTTTCCCAGCAATTTTGCCTGTTTTTTTTCACTGTGGACTATAGGGCGAAGAAAACAACAGCGTTATAAGCCCTGCATATTTTAGAAAAGTACCATGTGAACCGAGTAAAACAGCACTTGCTTCTCTTGGCGTAGGTATCGGTTTCAATACGCCCCAGTCAACCCAACTGTACTTGGATACCGGACTTACTGTTAGGGATGACAAGTCAATGAGTAAGGAATTTGATCATCTCCACCTCACAAAAAGCCGTGACCTAGTACAATGAAGTCTAACACTTCATCCCCAACAGCAGTTTCTGTTAAATGACCACCTTTGCCATGTGCAATGATAATGGTTTGAGTTTGTATTTCGGAAGAATCAAATCAATCAATCAATGTCCATCACTCCTCTCAGTGTATAGGATATTGACCACATCTCACCATCATACACAGTAGTTCCCTCTCGCATTCTCTTTTTCATGTATTATTTAGTTTACCTCTTATTCTCTTCCCTTGAAGATTCCATGCGAGAACCTGTCTAGCTGTGTTGGATATCCAACAAAATTTTTTCTCTCTTAATTTGTTGTTCCAGTGACTGTTGTTAGCTATTTTCACATAGGACTTCATTGCTTACCATGTTCTGCTACTTTATACCAACTATCCTTCGAAGATATCTGTGAACGTATTATTGGAGTCTTTGTTGTATCGCCTTGACCATTCTCCATGTTTCAGCTTCAAACAACATGACCGACTTGACACTGTACATTAGAAATATATCTTAGAATTACCCCTTGTGTACAATACATTTCAAGACAGAAAATATGATGATTTGATCATCTCATGAGCATGCAGCCTGATCAACTACAAGATCTGGTTACAAGATAAATGAATTCCTCATGGCTAATGGATAGATGGAATAAAAGAAATCCTACAACAATACAACCTTACAACAACAGATACAGCACATTTGGCCCAAGAAAGACAAATTAAGCTCCCCATGGTGCATAACAGCAGAAATGGTAGAAAAAGTAATTAGCTAACATGGTTCTTGTGTTTCAGTTTCTTGTTGAGGTGAAAAATAGTCTCCTTGCGGCAGTTCCATCTGACTGGACACTGATAAGCAGGTATGTGTGTGCAAACATAAATATCCAGTCGACTCAGCATGTAGGTGGTCTTCCTCTTAGCCATTTTCTGTCTGTTGAGTACCAAACAGCTGTTGCTGTGCACCAATAGTAATCAGTTTTCCAAAGTAGGTGACCAGCCATTTCTCCATGTTTTTTTTGTAAGTAACTAAGCTTCTACTGCGTGACACATTGCAGGGAGTATTGTGGTGTTGAAGAAGAAAACTTGCAGGCTCAGGTTGTGGGAGTGGTCTAGTATAGTTTTTATGGACGAGAATGCCGCCAGCTCACGCTACGACGTCTTGTTAATTCGGAGTTTAGGTCGTTCTGCATGTTCAATAGGTGTCCTATGTAGATATACTCCTCTACGTCCACTAGATTCTCTCCATTAAGGATGTCTGGGTCATTGATAGCGAAACGGTTACACAGTGCTTTTGTCTTGGAGGTGCTCATCTCGAGGTCCGCATTTCTCCTTACTTTATGAAGCATAGCTACCATTTGGTTGGTATCTTTGACTGTTTCTATGATGAACATTATGTCATCTGCAAACCGAGGGTGGTTTTATATATATATATATATATATATATATATATATGTGTGTGTGTGTGTGCATGTGTGTGAAAACTATTCTTCTTCTTCTAACAGTCCTTGCAGAATATCTTCTGCTTCTTCTTCATTGTTTGTCTTTAAAGTTGGCATTTTGTTATATTGGACCATAGTTTATATTGATCCTGAGATATGTGTCTTTTGGCCTGACACATCCAGTTTTGGCATTCCACATTTTTGTACCTGGGTTTGCCTTCCCTCTTTAGTCCTTGTTCTCTTAGCCAGTCTGCATGGATGCAGTATGTTTGCAGGGCCGTCCCTTAGAGGTATAATATGGTCTTGGACAGCTCTGGTTCACTGGCCTGGATGGAAGCATGTGTTTTACCTAGGTATGCAATACCATGTGTTTGCCTAGGTGTGTATTATCATGTGTTTTACCTAGGTAAGTATTATCATGTGTTTTACCTAGGTATGTATTACCATGTGTTTGTCTAGGTCTGTATTATCATGTGTTTTACCTAGGTAAGTATTATCATGTGTTTTACCTAGATATGTATTAACATGTGTTTTCCTAGGCGTGTATTAGCAGGCATGTTATCTAGGTATGTATAAACAAGTGTATTACCTAGGCACATATTAGCAGGTGTGTTACATGGGCACGTATTAGCATATGTGTTACTGGGTACATATTAGTATTCATTTTAAGAGCCTAAAGCAAATTGAAAAGCATCATAAGAATGAGTACAGTTTGTAATGATTCATTGAAATAAAATGGATCAAAGCAGGGGAGATGTATTTTCAGAGCTACAAAATAATATATACGTTTTTTGCAACGTCTTAAATTATTTATTGTCATATATTTACAGTTGTATATTATTGCTATATAGACCCATACTGTTTATTGTCATATATTTACAGTTGTATATTATTGCTATATAGACCCATACTGTTTATTGTCACATATTTACAGTTGTATATTATTGCTATATAGACCCATACTGTTTATTGTCACATATTTACAGTTGTATATTTTTGCTATATAAACCAACAATCATTATTGCCACACATTAACAGCCGCAGAAAACAGGATGTGTCGGACCGAATAGTGCAAATATCGCAGTCAAGCTGTAAACTAGCGACACAATGAAATAGGATCACATCCTGTTACTCGCAAACCCCTGTTTATGGCTTGGTAGCGGGAGATTAAGAACGAAGGCAGAAGAAGAACAACATATTTACAGTTGAATATTATTGCTATATAGACACATACTGTTTATTGTCATATATTTACAGTTGTATATTATTGCTATATAGACCCATACTGTTTATTGTCACATATTTACAGTTGTATATTATTGCTATATAGACCCATACTGTTTATTGTCACATATTTACAGTTGTATATTATAGCTATATAAACCATGATTGTTACATATTTCTACTTGTCTACAGTTCTCATGTTTGTGTTTTCTCTCAAACAGCACAAAAACAGTGTCACGCTTTCACACTCCATATCTAGTAGAGCATTACAGAAAGCTGAATGAACTGAGAGAACAGATGCTGCTAGATATTAATGCTGCCTGGCAAGAGTTTCTTGAGTACGTCTGCATAAAATATATGTTTTATTATTAATATGTTTTTGAATTAGAAAATTTGGAGTACATGCCACTCACTCTACCACTGAGTGGGTATGTAGCCTAATAGTGTCATTGTTTAATCTATACAGAGCTAGGGAATATAAGATAATTAGGATTGTTACTGGTCATTAAACTTTAGTAGCTAAAGGGAACCAATCGTTGCTTAAGATCAGCAGCGATGCTTCAGCGAAAGGAACTAATCACTCAACTTCAGTAGCTGAGTTTATCAAGGAAGGGAACTGGTCACTCAACATCAGTAACTGAGGTCTCAAGTAAGGGAACTAATCATTCAACATCAGTAGCTGAGTTTATCAAGGAAGGGAACTGGTCAATCAACATCAGTAGCTGAGTTTAGCAAGGAAAGAAACTGATCATTCAACATCAGTAACTGAGGTATTAAGGAAAGGAAATAATCACTCAACTTCAGAAGCTGAGGTCTCAAAGAAAGGAACTAATCACTCAACTTCAGAAGCTGAGGTCTCAAAGAAAGGAACTAATCACTCAACATCAGTAGATGAGGTATCAAGGAAAGGAACTAATCACTCAATATCAGTAGCTGGAGTCTCAAGGAAAGGAACTGGTCACCTACATCATATATACAGTGATATCTCAAACATGGAACTTTAAAAGAGGACAGACTGGGAAAAATTTACAAGGCTCACAGACACTACAGTGAGACAACATCCACCAACCACCAAAAGAAAATAAAGAATACAACAGAGGAGCTAAGGCAATCCTAAGGGTCACAAAGAAATCTATACCTAGGGGGAGCGAGGAGAAATTACAAGCCACACTTGGCAAAAGAGTACAAAAGCTGGAAAAAGAATTGCGCCCCTTCAGAGAAATAGCAATAGTAGAACAAAGCACAGAGAGCAATGTAGCCTTCAAGACAGCTTCTGCCAAATACAGAAGAGAGGTAAAGAATGCTGTATGACAGAGCTGGAGAGAAGAAAATGGACATAGACAGCAATAAACTTTGGAAACTGGCTATGGTCCTCAGAGATGAAAACAGCCTCCAGTCACCAATAATAAATAAGTAAAAGGTAAGTAGCCTCCTCTTTGCAGAACATTGCTTCTTACAACCACCAACCTATTTTGCTGTTACAAGTTTCTTGGCAAAGTGTGCAGTACAGTAGGTTGCTATTACTTTCTGCATGTGGAGGAGCAAGAAAAAAAAACCATGTCTGCATCTACAAGCGTGATTCGAACTGGGTGTGTTGGGATTGTGAAATGGACGCTTCACCCCTTGGCCACACAGCCTCTCTGGAAATACTTACGGCAAAAGAGCAGCAAACATCTTTGAGAGAAAATATGTAAGTATTAGCCAGGTGAAAATACCAAAAGCCAGACAACAGAGGTCTAAGGACTAATGAATACGCCCATGATAGCAGAAGAGCATCTGACATCCAGTTTCATACTAACAGAGCTAGAAGACCCACTCCTGGGACTCAAAACTCAAGAGGTCACCCACTGAAGATGGTGTCACAAGGGAGATGCTAATAAATATGGGACAGAAAGCAAAGAAGAGACTCTATTAAGGTAATAAATTCCAGTTGAGAACAGAACAGGTGCTTTAGAGTGGAAGGAATCCATCAAGGTGCTTATCCTAAAGTTAGGTAAGTGCAGACTAGACCCAGCTATAAACCAGTCTGCCTACTGAGCTGCATAGACATGCTGTTGGAATAACTGGTCACTAGAAGATGTATGTGCACCTGGAAAGAAAACAACTAATAACAGCACAGCAAAGTGAATTTTGACAACACAGATTAACAGAAGTCTGTATATGGGGCCTATATTGACAAGAAATCAAGAATGCATCTCAGGAAGAGAAGTATACACTAGCTGTATGGAAACACACGGAAAAGGCCTTCAGCTGGGTCTGGAAAGAGGGACTCAAGGTCAGGCTCCTCGAAATGGGAATAAGAGGATATATGTAAAACTGGATATGCCATTACCTGGAGAATAGAACAGCAAGAATCGAAGTACATGGAAAATGCGGCAGGAAGATTACATTAGAACAAGGAATTCCACAAGGTAGAGTATAAAGGAAGACATCCACACTAGAGTACATGCTGCAATATACGTGGATGACTTGGCATTGTGGACCAGAGCAGGATCAATAGCAGTGGCAAATAATAGAATGTAAGAAGCACTGGGAAAACTGGACAAAGTTATGGTTGCTGACCATTAGCGAAAAGAAAACTATATTGAGAGCAGTCCAAAAAGAATCTGAACTTTGTAAAAAGACATTTTGTTTTCTTTACTTACTTCATTTAAACTTGTCTCCTTCAAAATAGTTCCCTTCACTGTTGATACACACCTCCCACCAATTTTTTTTAATGAGTCCCGGAACTCATTTTCTGTGATAGCGTGCAAGTCTCATAGTGAATTTTCTTTGATCTCTTCTATGATCTGAAATCGGCAACCTCTAAGGGTAGATTTAAACTTTGGTTTAAAAAAAAGTCTGCTGAGGCCAAGTCCAGAGAATAGGGCGACTGTGGGACAACAGTAGTTTCATGCTGTGCCAAGATGTCACAAATAAACAGTCATGTATGTGGAGGCACGTTGTCAGGGTGGAGCACCCAGGTTTTGTTTGTCCATGCTTCAGACCTCTTTCTTCATATTGCCTCTCTCAAATGACTCATAACAACCAAGTAATAATCTTTATTGATCATCTGATCTGCAAGATTACCACAACCAGTTTCTAGTGTGACCTACGAAGAGTCCAAAAGGTTTATTAGGGCCAGATATATGGCCAAATGGGAAACAGAGCATACTGGCTACACAGAAAATTATGCCTATTACCAGTTGAGCAGAAGAGAGCAGGTCGTGGTCTTCAGACTCCGCACAGGCCACAACAGACTGAGGTACCACCTATTCAATAAATTGAAGATAGGTGGCACTGACGAATGCACCTGTGGTACAGGGAAAATGACCGCCGAACATCTGCTGCAAAATTGCCCGACATACAAGGAGCAGAGAAAGCACATGTGGCCATCACCAGTGGCAACACTAGACAAGCTCTATGGCAGTGTCGACAGCCTCAGGATGACAGCAGCTTTCTTCGAACAAATACAAGTTGACGTCTGACAGCGTACGAAGAAGAAGAAAAGATCTCATGAGGAACAAACTCGTGATGAATGATGCCCCTCCAATTAAAAAGACGGTCAACAGAACCTTCACATTTTAGTGACTGATGTGCATTTTTTTTTATCACGCTGACTTCCGTTCCAATCCCCTGTGATGACTGCCTTCTTGCTGCAACATCTATCCATAATCACATCTTCCATATTCTGTTATGGCATTTTTTTATAAAGTTTCTGTTAGCATTCAGTAAAAGTTTTTCCATAATTTGAGACAGAACTTCACACAAGCACATTGCTCTTCAAGATCCTTCATTAAACAGTTTTCAAAATATCGCCAAGTGCACCACATTTATTCAGTTTTGCAGATGTGTATTGAAGACTATGGGTTGTGGTGTGATGCAACTATTATTAAACTGAAGTTCAAATTAATTTTTACACATAGAAGCAGTAAATTGCTCGCTGCCTTACTTAGTTGCTGTGCCGTTTTAAAAGTCCAGTTTCTTTTCCCCTTGTTTTCAGTTTATCTAACAAGAAACAGACAGTGAAACTAAAAATAAATGACTATGTACTACCACCAGAACAAAATTCAACATACATGAAAATCACCCTGTATTGCAGAATGATATGGGCTAACGAGACAGAAAAGGCAGAAGAAAAAAAAATAAATGTAAAATCAGCAAAGTTGTCAACTCAAGTCGATTGATTCAAACTGGAGTCACACCCAAATTACAAACTAGTATCCTATCATCACCAGTACAGGACTATAAGATCCATAAATGGGGCATGTGTTAATTGAACAATCGATAGAACTACAGGGATTTTGTCTTACACTCTTTCCAGCCAGTTTTCAAGTGAGTTTACAAGATATCAAAGGGCTGTTACTGCACTCGCTACCTTGGACTGCTTGATGTCCCTAGCTAAAACAGCTTGTCAGGGATCTTACTGCAGGTAAGCATTGTGAGCAATTGAAACTTCACACTGAATTATATAGAATCTATTAGTTTATCTTTAGACCACACATTAAATTATGTTGGATCTGTTAGTTTATCTTTAAACCTACTTGATTTGTGTTTGATCCTATAAATCTAATTTCTCTTTAAGCTACACACACTGATTTAGTTTGGATCTATTAGTCATCAATTTTGTCTGTAATCTAGATGCACTTTAAAACCTAATCTAGATGCACTGTATTGTGTTGGATCTAGTTGTTATAATTTTTGTCTGTAAACTTTACATTGAATTATGTTGGATCTACTTTATGTCATTTGTATCTGTAATCTACACATTGAATTATGTTGGATCTACTTTATGTCATTTGTATCTGTAATCTACACATTGAATTATGTTGGATCTTCTTGTCATCCTTTTTGTCTGTAAACTACATAATAATTTGTCCATCGTTGTCGATGAAGACCACCAGCATCATCACATGTCATAATGCAACCTTGAGTTTGTGTGTGCGCTCATGATTGATCAAGCCAATTTGAGGCTGGAAAAGTCTACGACACGACTGGCAAACATAGTCAGCAGTTGTCTCTCCTATTTTCTCTGCTCTTGACTTCCTGACTGCATGTCTATCCTGGGCTGCCTGGATATGGAGACCCTTGTTGAATTCAACGCCACCTGTGACCATGCTCTTTCATGTTGATCGATTTTGAGCCAGGTTCTGTCAGATGTTAATGTCTTTTTGACAGTACTTAAGGGACTCCTTCAAACTGTCCTTGAAACGTTTTTTTTTAACGTCCTTGTGATCGTTCTCTTTCACTCAGTTCACTTTACAGAAGCCTCTTTGGAAGTCTTTCATTTGACATTCGGGCAATGTGACCAGCCTATCGCAATTGAGATTTTTGCAAAAGTGCATGAATACTTTCCATGTTGGCTCTGGACAGCACTGTGATATGGTCTTGTCAGCGTATATGCAGTATGCGTCTCAGACAGTTAATTTTTTAACGATTTAGTCTCCAGCTCTCACATGCTCTCACATTATGCTGATTCCTCAATGTTCCCATACTGTTGAGCACTGTGCTGGCCTTTGCTGTTCTATTAACCAGCTCATCAGCAATAGTCACTGATCTCGACGGCGTGCTTCCGAGGTAGACAAATTTTTCAACCGCTTGTAATTTCTGTGCCCTCACTGTAACTACTGGTGTTTATACGATGTGCCTCATGCCGGTTGATACATGACATTGGTTTTCTTTATGCTAATTATCAGGCCAAAGTTGTTGCAAGGAGCAAAGAACCAGTCCATACCCTCTTGCATATTCCATTCTGAGCTCCTGTTCAGACCACAGTCATCTTCAAACAAGAGTTAGCATATCGTGTCGTGCATCACCTTTGTCTTTGCCTTCAGTCTGCGAAGATTGAATAGACTACCATCCATGTAAACTACATGAACTGTATTATATTGGACCTACTTGTCATAATTTTTATCTGTAAACTACACACACTGTATTATGTTAGATCTTATTGTCATTTGTATCTGTAAACTAAACATATTGAATTATGTTGAATCTTTTCGTCTGGTCAAAATAAACGAGGACAAAACCACATGTACAATATTCTCGCTATCAATCAAACCCCAAAACACCAAATTAAGTCTAAACGGCAAATACCTTCAGCCAAACGACAACCCAAACTATCTGGGAGTCACATTTGATCGGCGCATGACATGGAAAAGTCAGATCGAGAGAAACCGAATGAGAGCCAGAGAAAGAATGGCAATCATGAGGAAACTTGCTGGCACAAGCTGGGGAGCAGACGACAGCATACTAAAGAAACTGTACACTGGAAGAGTGAGACCAGTTCACGAGTATGGCATTGCGGCATGGACAACAGCAGCAAAGGCGAACTTCGATAAAGTTAGCAAACTCCAAAACCAAGCCATGAGAGTTATAACAGGAGGCATGAAGTCAACGCCAATTGTAGAACTTGAAAAGATTACAAAACTGCAATCCATGGCCGACAGAAGAGACTGCAGAGCCCAGCTGCAATCAGAGAAACTCAGAAGACTGACTGACCACCCAATGCACCAGAGACTAAACAATTTCGGAAATGGGAAGCTAAAGCGAAGAAACTTTGCAGAAATAGCCAAAGCAAAGATGCACGAAGACCCTATGAACGCACTAACCACACCAAAGCCCATCCCTACTGTACGAAAACCTACCTGGAGGCAGCATATATTTCCAGAGGTGGTAGAAAATATACCAGGTATTAGAAACAAAAACTGCCAGTCTGAAAAAAAAAGAAGAGATACTACCCTGAGTTTCATTACGGAAAACTACCCAAGCATGGACTGGACCCATGCATACACCGACGGTTCCTTAACAAATAAAACACAGAACGGAGGGGCAGGAGCATTCCTGAGCCTACCAAATGGCAGAAAAATAACACTGTCATTCGCTACTGGAAAATACACAAGCAATTTCAGAGCGGAGGCAGAGGCACTGAGGGCGGCAGTGGAAGAAATGGTGACAGGTAAAAGGAATGAAAGCCACATAGTCCTGGTTACAGATGCATTGGCCGTAGTCACAGCACTGAAAAGCCAGAAAAATACTGAACTTACTGATTTAAGAGCAGTACTCTGTCAACTATGCCAGCAGTCCGCACCAAAAAGAGTAGTGGTGCAGTTGGTCCCATCCCACTGCAACATCCAAGGCAACGAGGAGGCAGACAGACTGGCAAAAGAAGGTGCAAAACTACCACAACCTGATACTAGTATGACATACGAAGAGTCAAAAAGGCTTATTAGAGCTAGATACATGACCAAATGGGAAACCGAACATACTGGCTACACCAAAAACGATGCCTATTACCAGCTGAACAGAAAGGAGCAGGTCGTGGTCTTCAGACTTCGCACTGGCCACAATAGACTCAGGTACCACCTATTCAACAAATTGAAGATAGGTGGCACCGACGAATGCCCGTGTGGTACCGGCACAATGACCGCTAAGCATTTGCTGCAAAACTGCCCGACATACGAGGATCAGAGAGAGCAGATGTGGCCATCACCAGTGGCAAAACTAGACAAGCTCTATGGCAGTGTGACGGCTGCTTTTTTCGAAAAAATAATGGTTACTGTCTGACTGCGTACGAAGAAGAAGAATCTTTAACTATGTACACTGTATTATATTGGATTTACTTGTCATCATTTTTGTCTGCAGGCCACAGGTGAGTGATGACAGAACTCACATAGTGATACAGCAAGGGCGACATCCCATAATTGATGCTCTTAATCATGAACAGGAACAGTTTGTACCTAATGACACAAATCTGGATGTAAGTTTATAACTAATCATCATGTTAATTGATAATGATAAATGTCATATAAATATTGTTTTAAATTTATGATATTACATCTCATTACAATGTAACGATACCTAATTTTATAGGTGCTTGTGCATGTCTGTGATTATTTGAGAGCAGTAGATTCAAGTGCTCTGTCAATATAATGTACCAGAGCTGCTCGATTTGATGGAGCTCTGTTGCAGGTGGTAAAGGGGTCTGCTCTATTCTATTTCACTCTACACTCACTCTAAACAAATGCAAGAAACACTAAATAAAAGCACAATACAACAGATTCTTTATTCAAGTAACACTACCAATTATAAATCTCTAACTACTTAAATTCTTCCCTCACACGTTGCTAAGACACTCCTACCACTAAACCTAACCTTATTGATACTGTTATTGCCTGGTTCTTTCTCCTCTCCTAATCTGGCCTGCTGCGATCGAACTTTGTTATAGATTGCCGCTGATGGTGAAGTTCGTGATCAGGATAGACTGCGTCAAATATGATCCATGAGATCACTGGAAGACTGCTTCTAGCTGCTGACAACTTGTAATTACGACCACTAAATAATATAAGGGTAGTTACCTTGCTTGCTGCGTGTCTATCTCAACTGCATATTTCCGTCACCTGCTCTCCACTGAGCGTCTCTTTCGAATCTACCTATGTCTCTAAAGTGAAATGTTCTCCTTCTGTCTCTCAAGTGAAATGTTTTCTCTCTGTCTCTGAAGTGAAATGTTCTCTCTTTGTCTCTCAACTCAAATCTGCTTCAACTGCATATCTTCATCACTTGCTCTCCACTGAGCATCTCTTTCAAAAGTCTAAAAAATGTAATGTTCCTCACGTCACTCCACCGGGATTTATATTCGATCTGCATCACCAGATCGCGTTATTTCCAAAACCCTTTAGTCCGGTTGTTTACCATTATTCCCCATCCTGTTCACATGATTTCCAGATGATGCTGGTTTGTCGGCGGCAACAAGTTTACTCGTCTACCACCACTATCGGCCCAGGTGTGGACACATGGCATGTAACTTACGTCAGGTTACGTATGTTTACCTAAACTCTCACCTGCGCGCTTTGAGACAAAAACGTACATGGTTCATTTTGGTTAATTAAATCCCAAGAAAGAGAAAGTAAAATGGTTGTCTCAGCTCTTCCTATTTTCCTCTAAACTATGTTAAATGTTAAAACATGTCTAAGCTCCTATGTATTGTCCCTACAGGTAAGATCTGTTACAATAATATTATACTTTAGACACATCACATTTCAATTTCTGCGGTTATCTAGGCAAACAATCAGAGAGTGATGGTCATATCAGGACCAAACATGGGAGGAAAGAGTTCTTACATTCGTCAGGTCGCTCTCATTAGCATCCTGGCTCAGATTGGATCATTTGTACCCGCACAAGCTGCTTTTCTTGGAGTCATTGATGCTGTTTACACCAGGTTAGTCTTCTTCTTCTTCTTCTGTGTTCGTTCTCAATCTCCGCCTACCAAGCCCTGAACAGGACTTTGCAAATAGCAGGATGTAGTCCAGAGAACGGAATGCGTTGTGTTGCTGGTTTACAGCTTGGCCGCGATATTTGCACCTTTCGGGCCAACACATCCGTCTTTGGCAGACAAGGTTAGTTTATAGGACAAAGGTTTATATTTTGTTTAACTAAATTAAGCTAGGTTTTCACTCAGATATTTCTGAAACATAATATATTTTGCAGGATGTTTCTAGAGCTTTCTTTCAAACCGAGTACACTTCTGGCAGGGTATTTGTTACCCATTATTTGGAAGCTTTCAACTCTAGATAGTTTTATATATTTTATTACTAGCAAACAGTTTGGAGAGTTGAAGCCATAAAAATGTAAATATACAACAGTGAGACATAGAGGTGACAAAAGTATTAAGCAAGCAATGGAGTTAAAATACCTAGGTATAATATGTTCACTGATGATGGCAGAGTGGACGGAGAGATTGTACATAGAATTCAGAAGGTGAACCGTGTCCACTATCAAATTACACCCATTTTGAAATGCCCTAGAGTGTGCATCTTTCAACTGAATGGAGGCTGATAAATGTACTATTCATCCTTACATTGTGTTACCAATGTCAATCTTGGCCCTCACTAGAAATACATAAGAGTAATATCCAGAGCCGAGAAATCAGCTGTGTGAGAAGTGCAGCAAGAAATTCAATCCGTGACCGAATCCGCAACATTACGCTGATGCAGATAGTAGGGACAAACCCAGTTAGTGCCTGCACTGACACCAAAAAAATCAAGTGGTTTGGTATGTGAGAATGCATTATGACCAACCTGCAGTGAGAGCATATCATATGCAGGTCTCCAGTCTGCGTGCAAAGGGCTGACCTCGATGTAGGTACATCAAGGGTGTCTCTAACACACTCAGGAAGTTTCACCTAATGACAGCAACAAACCTCCCACCTGGCGATAACAAGAAATCTGTGCATCCCACTTCTGTGTGATGCCTCATGGCAAGGGCAGTAGGACAAAATAAGAAGAAGAAGCATTCAAAAAGTATACACACACATTTATATTATACACTCTCGCAGAACTGTGTTGCATTATGAACCTTTGAATGGTAAAGTTCAAAGCATATTTTACACAAACTGTTAATGTCATTGCTTGGAAACAAACTAGGGCAAAGCCCCCTTGTCTTCAGATTCACTTTCATCACTCGACTTAGAACAAGCACTACTATGTTAGAAATAAACAAAGAATGAAAGACAAGGTAGGCCCTCTCATAGATATCACAGGTAAAATAATAAGAACAAATAGGGAGACAGCCAATCTACTAAATCAATACTTTGGCACAGTCTACACAAAAGAAGACTGCTCCAAGATCCCAGAACCTATAGATATTTTCAAATGTGAAATGGATATATTGGGATTAAAATCAATATGTATTACGGAGGAAATGGTTTTTTTAAATTGGAGGGATTAAAAGTGGATAAATGCTATTTGAAATTAGAGACCAACTAGCAAAACCATTGGCTATATTATGTTCTCAATCACTTGCAAAAGGGATTGTTCCAAGAGATTGAAAAGAGGCAATAGTGATCCCCTTATTCAAAAAGGGAAAGAAATCAGAACCAGAAAATTATAGACTGGTGAGTTTAACGAGCATAGTCTGTAAAATGTTAGAATCAATAATTTAAAAAAACATTGTAATGCATCTAGACAGGTTTAATCTAATCAGAAATAGTCAGCATGGGTTTACTAGAGGGAGACCGTGCTTAACAAATCTATTGGAATTCATGGAGGAGGTTACTAAAATGATAGATAAGGGGGGAACCAGTGGATGTTATTTATCTAGATTTTTCAAAGGCATTTGATAGAGTACCTCATCGAAGATTATTTATAAAGTTAAAATCACATGGATAGGTGGTGAGGTTGCCGAATGGATTGAAAATTGGTTAACGAGAAGAAGGCAGAAATGTGTGCATATGGAGTTTAATATGGATAAATGTACAGTCATCCACATGAGTAGATCAAATATGGAACATAATTACAGAATGGGCGAGAACAATATTAGAATGATAGAAAAGGAAAGGGACCTAGGGGTTGTAATAGAGCATACAGGTAAGGTGAGTAAGCAAGTCCAGATAGCAGTGAATTAGGCAAAATGTAAAGTTAGGTATGATAAAAAGAAAATTTAAACATAGGATTAAGGAGGTGATAGTCAAATTGTATAAAGCATTAGTTAGACCTAGATTGGAGTACTGTGTACAGGTGTGGAGTCCTTATCGTAGAGGAGATATAAATATGCTGGAAAGGATACAAAGCAGAGTGACAAAACTGATAGTGGGATTCCAGAATGACAGTTACGAGGAAAGACTTGGATAAACCGGCCTACGGTGCCTTGACAAGAGAAGAATTCGAGGTGACAATACAGGTTTATAAGATAATCATTGCCTCAGGAGGTAGTGGAGGCAGGGACAGCTAATGCATTTAAGAATAGATTGGATGGGCATAGCTTTTAGAGCAGAGTAATACAAATATAACTGGTTGTCTACAGACTCTGTTGAGTCTTCTAAACCAGTATACAAAATGTTAAGTTAAGTTAGACAAAGACACTAAACTGTCATTATCAGAATTATCTACATCTTTGTCATCACAACCGTTATAGATTATAGAATCTATCTATTCCTGTACATGTACTGAAGAAACTTTCTTTGGATCGATTTCTGGCTTTAAACAGTTTTTCTGGAATCCAAGTATTAAAAAAAGTACATGTTTTTACAAGAAACTCACAATGTCTGAAGAAACTCTTCTTGAAATTAAAAGAAATGTGAAATATGTTAATTAATTTCCGAACACATGAAATGAAAAAAGATATGAATTTTTTAACATAATTGCCAAAGCTGATGTGTTGAATCACCTGTCTTCTGAAAAAAATCCATGAACCGATGCATCAGCTGCACACAGTGAATCCATTATTCTGTACATATCATATTGCTTTATTTTTTCTGCATGAACAGAATGGGAGCATCTGATGAAATATTTCAAGGACGCAGCACTTTCATGGTGGAGCTGCAAGAGGCAGCAGAGATAATGACTCAAGCTACAGACAAATCTCTTGTTGTCTTGGATGAACTTGGACGTGGCACAAGCACATATGATGGGGTAGCAATTGCTTATGCTACTCTGGAATATTTCATCCAGAAAGTGAGTAGGCGCTGTGTCTATATATGCAGCCTTTTCTCTAATAATGTGTTAATATTACTTAACTTTGACAAGAGAAACCTGCTTCATTCAAGTTAATGATGTATCAATACAAGACTTTATCACACTCAAAAAGTCATCAGCAGATGCATCAGTCCAACCTAATGCTCATTATTGTGACCTGCTGTTCTCTCTCTCTTAGCAACCAACAAAAGTAAAAATATTGTTCTCTTTTCAGTGCAAGAGTTTAGTTTTGTTTGTCACTCACTTTCCCATGATGTCAGAGTTTCATCATGTTTATCCTGAGCACGTTCACAATTTTCATATGACATTTCTACTCAGTGAGGATAACAAAGGTAAGTTTCTTTCTTGTAATATTTCTGTGCTGTTACTTTCTTAAGACCACAATGCAAATAAAATGTAGAAAACCATTTAGAAAAGTATTTTTTTATAGATAAGAGATAACATGCAAAAACAAAACAGCATCAGTAATTGCAGTCTGTAATTAGAAACGTGACATATTGTAGATAAATGATACGATTATAAACATAACACCATAAAGGATACCACGCACTTCACTTAGTCACTCCTCATCTACCAGGGAGGGTTTCGAGGTCTTTGTATATACTTGCAATTGAATATGCAGACAGATGATTGGCTTTTTGGGGCGTTTATATGGAAAATGATTAGGTAGGAATTTCATTACCTTTAGAATCTTTTCCCAGGCTACACTAACAGCCTGCTTTTATCCATTTTCCTAGTTTATGGGACTAGGCAACTGTCTTACGTCTCTTGAGACCAGGGGATGCTTGAAACTTGCAAGATTCAAACACCTCACCATTTTGCGCTTTTGCTCATTACTTGAGACATCAGTTCCTCTCGGCTATAATGACACCTCCACCACATCCCATCAAAGGAGCTTTAAATAACACTTAATCACTCATCATTTTTATATTTTTTCTCCAAGAAAAAAAGCATGGACATTATTGGTAGCTAAAGATGTCAGCTTTAGTTTATAAAGAGCTATTGATGGTATAGGTAAGACATTATTGGTAGCTAAAGATGTCAGCTTTAGTTTATAAAGAGCTATTGATGATATATTCAGGACATTATTGGTAGCTAAACATGTCAACTTCAGTTTATAAAGAGCTAATGATGATATATTCAGGACATTATTGGTAGCTAAACATGTCAACTTCAGTTTATAAAGAGCTAATGATGGTATAGGTAAGACATTATTGGTAGCTAAAGATGTCAGCTTTAGTTTATAAAGAGCTATTGATGGTATAGGTAAGACATTATTTGTTGCTAAAGATGTCAGCTTTAGTTTATAAAGAGCTATTGATGGTATAGGTAAGACATTATTTGTTGCTAAAGATGTCAGCTTTAGTTTATAAAGAGCTATTGATGGTATAGGTAAGACATTATTTGTTGCTAAAGATGTCAGCTTTAGTTTATAAAGAGCTATTGATGGTATAGGTAAGACATTATTTGTTGCTAAAGATGTCAGCTTTAGTTTATAAAGAGCTATTGATGATATATTCAGGACATTATTGGTAGCTAAACATGTCAACTTCAGTTTATAAAGAGCTAATGATGGTATAGGTAAGACATTATTGGTAGCTAAAGATGTCAGCTTTAGTTTATAAAGAGCTATTGATGGTATAGGTAAGACATTATTTGTTGCTAAAGATGTCAGCTTTAGTTTATAAAGAGCTATTGATGGTATAGGTAAGACATTATTTGTTGCTAAAGATGTCAGCTTTAGTTTATAAAGAGCTATTGATGGTATAGGTAAGACATTATTTGTTGCTAAAGATGTCAGCTTTAGTTTATAAAGAGCTATTGATGATATATTCAGGACATTATTGGTAGCTAAACATGTCAACTTCAGTTTATAAAGAGCTAATGATATCTACATTGTATTGGTAACTAAAGATGTTGAGGTAAATTTATAGAGAACTAATGATAATATCTTCAATATTTTATTGTTAATTAAAAATGCCTATTTTGATTTATTGATAGTTAACTTTTACAACACTGAATTACAAAAATTGCACAATTTTCCCCACAGCTGCATTATTTTTCAGCACGTCACATTTTTCTAGGGTTGTTGACTTTGAGAACCTGTAACTTTTTTAATTTGATGATATATTGATATGATTTGTTTGTGAGTAGAGAAATTATTGAATAAAGAGTTTGTTGGTGTTATTTTTGTTGTTGTGTGTATGTTAGCTTCTGAGATACAAGAAGGTAAAGGTGATAGTGTTGAAAAACAGCACAAACATATAGCTTTAGGCATCGCTTGGTTGAGAGAGACAAAGGGGTTATAAATGTTTACCGTAATGGCCATATCTGTCACTTTCGACTAAAAACACAATTATTGTATCTACCTAAACAAATTATATAGATTTACCTCAGAAAAATCTGTTGCAGAAACTTAACTTCCCCATTCTCAATAATGGGTGAATTTTCAAATCCAAGCGAAAAACATAAGAAATCGTTTCCAAAATTCAAACACAAATGTCAAATCGCCATTGTTTGTAACTAACCATAAGGACGGAAGTTGGAACTGTCTACAATCAAATGAACAGTGTTGTTATGACAATTTTTATGTAGCCGTATGAATATATTTGATTAGAACGGCTGTCGCTATGCAACACATCGTACGTCGATTTGGATCTACTTTAGTTTTGCGATTTTCGTTATGTCAGCCGATTTGGATCGACACTAGCGTCATACAGGTTAAATAATGATATCTACAACACTTTTTTTTAGTTAAAGTTGTCTAGGTCAATATATAGATAGTTAGTGGGGATATCCTGATGGACCCCAGCAATGGGGATAAACACTCTAGTAATAATATTAGTATAATATGGGATCAAGATGATGAACAGCGCATCAGTTGCAGTGGTCAGCGACCCATAGCTGACTGCTAGCATCAGGGCCAGCGAACGAAACCTGCCAAGACTCTTCTACACCTCCACACAGTGATCCTAAGTAACAGGCTGCAGCAGGGCAGACTGGCTAAGGAGAAGGGATCGAAGAGGGAATGCTAACCCGGTACTCAAAAAATGCTTGCTGAAGTCGGATGTGTTGGACCGAAAGGTGCAAATATCGCAGTCAAGCTGTAAACTACGACACAACGCATTCTGTTCACTGGACTACGTTCTGCTACTTAAGCCCTTTCAAGGCTTGGTAGCGGGAAATTGAGAACGAACAAAGCCAAGTTTATTATATTAGTATAATGTAAGGATGGCATCTACAGCACTTTATTATTAACTAAAGATGTTTATTTCGTTTTGTAGTTAGTTAAATGATGATATTTACAAACAGTTTATTGGTAGCTAGAGATGTCAGCTTCAATTTATTGCCAGGTGATGATATGAGTGGTCTGCAACCAGTTACATTTCTGTACCATCTGAGCGAAGGAGCCGCAGAGAATAGTTATGGACTGAATGTAGCCAGATTAGCAGAGATACCAGATACCATCTTGAATATGGCAGCTAGAAAGTCACGTGAGCTGGGGAAGAGAGTTACAGAAAGAGTGTAAGTCTGAATTGGATTCATCTATCATACAGGAACATCAATCTGTCATATAAAACTGGTGGTGTCTGTAACTTTGTTATTTGCTACACCATTTCTCCAGCTTGGTATATTCATGTTAACCCCCAGAGCCAGGATTCCTCAAGGATAGATCTACTCTAGACATGTTCTTCGCATTTTTGTTTTTTCCTCAAGTTGTACTTATGTTGATTACAGTAGTTGGCTCTGTACTCCTTTCTTTAAAAAAAAATACACCTAGATTTGTGATAAAAATTATCATTTTTAGCCTGTTCATAGAATATCTCACAGAGAGAAGACCAAGAGCTTGGCTTATGCTGTCATAGAAATGTACGTTGGAAGTATTTAGTTAAAATTTAGAGCTCTTTCTCAATTTCACCCCCAGCTATGACAGCTTTTGAGGCTTTTGGATCATTTAGCAAAGAAAATTTGAACGACAACAGGCCAATCCCCTGTGTTTCTGCATAATCAATTGCAAGTATATACAAAAGAATCTCTACATCGCCATGGTTAGAAGAGTGGTGAATAAGAAGAAGACCAACAAAACTATTTGTGGCATGATTAAACTTTACAACCACAAGGTGTGTCAAGAAAAAAAGGTCAAGATCCCATTTACTTGTTGCATGGCATATTGGGAACAGGCTGTTAGGCCCTTATTTATCTTGACCAACAGCACACAACTAGGGTGATGTGGTCAGCATCATGCAGGTCGCCTTTACTTCTTAGACTTTCTCCGATGCCCAATCATTTAGGCTCGGCAGATGCCGTGAGCCATTTGCGGTTAACAAAATATCCCACACCAAATGTGGATTGAGCATAAGGTATGTAATAATGAAGATAAATTTATATAAATGTAAAAACTGTATACATTTGAATTCCACATATTGGTAAGAGGGCAAAAGTAACCCTATAGCAGAATCTCCTGTTGGGGATGAAGTGTTAGAGATTTAATTATTCTAGGACTCAGTTTTTATATAAGATGGGGTGGGCAGATCCTTTTCTTGTCGTCTTTCTTTTTATAGCCTTTTCTAACCTTTTCTTTTCTAGTCAGGTACTCATTTGCAGCTGGGTTGACTGAAGTATGTTGATAATAGGGATCGAACCTGTTATCTTTGCCATGAGTAGCAGGTGCTTTACTACTGTACTACTTAGACGCTCATATGTGGGCATGGACACAAAATAGTCTAATGTGTTCAAATACACACCAGATTTTCCAATATACAAACATGAACTTAACAAGTTGCTCAGAAAAATGTATATGCTCTAATTTATTCTCATCACTACAGAATTGTCTGGTATCTGCATACTCAAGTTATTACTAAGATTTTGATAATTAATATTCTAATCTGCGACTGTGGTTTCTTTAATGTGAGCACTTAATTGTAAGAGCATACATGGTTTTCTTATCATTATCACCCTCTTCCTTGTCTGGCTATAAAAGGAGCATAGGTCCACTTCTACAGCTGGGGAGCTCTTTCCAGGAAACAATGTATGTGCTCATGCAGTGGTTTTTTTCACAGTACTTTCTTCTACATGAAAAGGTTGCCAACTTCATTCATAACCCTGCTTAGGTTACTTTAAAAGTATACATAGTAGGGTCGCATTGGCCATATTCTTTGTTTCCCCCAAAAGTGTCTGTTAGTCGTAATCTTGCTAAAAATAAGAGCCATAACATCCACAGTAGCAGATGATTTGACTTGACTTTGTTACTCCTCTTTGACCATGAATATATCTTTTTTTCCCTTATTGTGGCTTACAGTTTCTACAGAATTGTATAGCCAGCCCCATGTCCAATCACTCTTTCTTGCCTCTTATGACATGCAGTGCAGAATACAGTGTTTTCATTCTTTGCTTATCTTTTAGACTTTGGTAACACACGTGAAAAGTAACAAAAGTAATACAATTATATGGTAGGATTTAAAGTCATAATATAACCTTATCACCTTTTGTTTCAGCTACTCACAATTTTTGCTTTATCTCATCTACAGCTGGAATCATCAGGTGTTTTCCAGTTTGTACAGTGTAGTCAAAGAAGATATCAAGTTAGTTCTGAGAAAGTGTAGACAGCCAAACTAGAAGTCATAGATGAAAGATGAATTTCTAAGTTTTTGAATTAGCAGGAGTCAATGATGAAAGTTCTTAAATATTTGTTATTTTTGCAATTCTCATTTATACAAAATATAATTGCTAGTAATATAACCTTAAGTATTGCGATACAAATCTGGCAAGCTCTGTGAAGTCTGTCGCCATTCCAGACAAAATGTTGGGATACTATATTACCTAGGACATTAGCTGCAGGATTTCACATTTTTTGTAGGTTTTTGCCATACCATTGACAGCAACAGTAACATTATTTTACAACAAAGAAATATTGATGTTGGAGTTGCAATTAGCAATGGTTACATTTGTATTACATGTACCTGTCAAATGTTTTTCCACATTAAAATGTGACAGCTTTTTTTTGTTGTACCAATCGTATTATAGAGATCACTTAGTCTGTGCTCCTCTGTGATTAAACAACTTTCAGATCCTTGTCTGCACTATGTAAAAAGATATAGTGGTTTCCTAGTCATGTTTTTGTGGGGACTACATTTTACATGTTTATCTTCTTGTTTCTGTAAACAATAGTACATTACCATTTCTTGGTGCTCTTTATGAGAATACACATAACGCTTCAGGAATGGTACTACTTTATTAAATATATTCAATTTGGCATCTAAAAACATATAAAAAGAAGAATCTCTAGTGACAAGAATATCAATAGCACACTTAAAGTTTTTTGAAGGAAAGATAATTACAGAAATGAATAAATCTTTGACTTGGCAAATATCCCAGTCAAGACTTGTCTCATATACGATCCATCTTACAATGTAACACAGCAATTCAAACAACTAATACCACACTAAATATGTTACAGAAACTAAGAGGCCTGTGGCACAAATTTCAGTAAACCAGTCCTCTCTTAATGTATTTTACCTTATGTTCTTGCAAATATAATTCCCCTGAATATATCATAAACCATCAAAATTGGCAGGTTATAAATGTTGTAAACAAGGTGTCTCGTACACTTGGCTTGACAAGTATTATCATACCTGGCCACAGCATAATTAGCTTCACAAGTTGGGATGGTTATACAAGAATATATGACCATTATATACAATTCAGAACTTTTTCTTCTTTGATTAACTGATGCTATGCTTCTAGCCCGGTGAAGTTCACAAAGGAGACTATGTTTCAGGTCTTCACCTGTCGCCCATGGCTTTTTAAGCATGGTCGCTCCCCCAGGCCAGACTGTCTCTCTTTGATATGTATAAGTGGGGCTGGATATGTTCTGGTGTCTGCTTGAGTGCCCTACAATCGCATGTGGCGATGTCTCTAAGACCTTTTCTGTGGAGGTGGGCATTAAGTCTGCAATGTCCCACCTGAGTCTGATGATCTTTGTCTGCTCATCTCTGCCAAGTTTGTTTATGCTGTCATTTTCTGGTTTGTATTCATTGTTCTGTTGTCTCCATTCCGTCCTCATGGATCGTTTTATGAGTGTATTTGCTTCTTTATAGCTCTGTGGATGGCGAGTCAGCATGTCGCCACTTCCAGCTTTAGCAAGCTCATCTGCCTTCTCGTTTCCAAGGATCCCACAGGGTTGAAATCCATTGTAAGACTTAATCTGTTCTTTTTGGAACAGCAACCCAATGTTATATTTTATTTCATGTTAGAGTCTATTTTGCTTGGGCTTGAGATGACTTGGAGTACACACTGAGTCTGTTAGAATGATTGTTTTTCTTTTAGTTATCATTCCTGCTGATAAGAATAATACAGAACTAAATTTAAATACCTACAAAAGAGATGCAGTGGTCATACTAAAGAGAAAAACTAATTTAATGATGTAGAAGGAAACATATTAAAATGAGATTTAGATATCATCATACTTTCTAAATGAAAGACAAAACAATAAAAATAATAATAATATTGCACTCACTAAATGATGATTTACAGTTTTGCTGCCTCTTTGCTGTCAAGCTTTGGGCATTGAGCTTATTGCACAATTCTTGGGCTATCAAGCTTATTGTCATGGAACACTTAACCATCAAAATTGTTCTCATACTATCCTTGGCCTATCTATCAAGCATGTTCTCATAACTTAACTTAACATCTCTATACTGGTTTAGAAGACTCTGCAGAGCCTGTATACAACCAGTTTCATTTACATTACCTTGCTCTAAAAGCTATGTGCATCCAATCTATTCTTAAATGCATTAATTATCCTTGCTTCCACTACTTCCTGTGGCAATGTATTCCAAGTGTTCACCACTCTGACTAAAAAAATATTTCATAATATCTAATCAGGACTTTTCTTTAGTTAATTTGTAGCTTTGTGCTCTTGTTCTTGTAGATGGTTGTATTTTGAAGAAAAAAAACTTGTAATAGTCTAATTTATTTGTTCCTTTGATTATCTTATAAACCTGTATTGTCACCTTGAATTCTTCTCATTTCTAGACACAATAGGTCGGGTTTTCTTAGTCTTTCCTCATAACTGTAATTCTGGAATCCCACTATCATCTTTGTGGCTCTTTTTTGTATTCTTTCCAGCATGTTTATATCTCCAATCTAGGTCTAACTAATGCTTTATACAGTTTGACTATCAGTTCCTTACTCCTATGTTTAATATTTATTTTTATCATACCTAACACTGCATTTGCCTTTATCACTGCTACCTGGACTTGCTCACTCACTTAACTGTATGATCTATTATAACCCCCAGGTCCCTTTTCTTTTCTATCTATCATTCTAGTATTGTTCTCGCCCAAGCATGGAACACCTGAACCACAGAACTTGTTCTCACACTATCCTGAGGTTATCAAACTTGTTCTCATGGAACACTTGAACCACTGAACTTGTTCTCACACTATCCTGGGGCTATCAAACTTGTTCTCATGGAACACCTGAATCACTGAACTTGTTCTCACACTATCCTGGGGCTATCAAACTTGTTCTCATGGAACACCTGAACCATCAAACTTGTCCTCACATAGGCATTGGGCTTAATTATTACGCTTGTTCTCACGGATCACTTACGCGACCAAGCTTGTGTCATCAAATTTTACTTTATGCAATCTTTGTACCATCAAGCTGTAACTCAGTTTGCTCATCTGGTTGTTTAAGCTTGAGATCAAAGTCTGGAGGTTATAAATGCAGTATGTCAGAAAAACTCAAGTCAATATGTTGGATAAACCATCAGTTTCGACATTTATGCTGAAGATGCTGATAGATATCAGGGAACCGCAAGACCGCAACATTTAAAGCCTTCACCACCCTTTTCTTTGCAAGTAGTTTCACCAACCAAATTCCTGCCAGATATGCTATACTGTGTCTCACGTCACATGATCAGTCAGCCAAAACCTGTTCTGCTGTTATAAAACAAAGATCTTCAACAAGCCAAAAACTGTTCCGCTGTTATAAAACAAAGATCTTCAAAATCTTTTCAGCTCTTATAGAACAAAGATTTTCAACAAGCCAAAACCTTTTCAGCTCTTATAGAACAAAGATCTTCAACAAGTCAAAACCTTTTCAACTCTTATAAAACAAAGATCTTCAACAAGCCAAAACCTTTTCAGCTTTTATAGAACAAAGATCTTCAAGTCAAAACCTTTTCAGCTCTTATGGAACAATGATCTTCAAGTCAAAACTTTTTCAGCTCTTATAGAACAAAGATCTTCAACAAGTCTAGACCTTTTCAGCTTTTACAGAACAAAGATCCTCAACAAGCCAAAACATTTTCAGCTTTTATAGAACACAGATCTTCAAGTCAAAACCTTTTCAGCTCTTATAGAACAAAAATCTTCAAGTCAAAATCTTTTAGGTCTTATAGAACAAACATTTTCTACAAATACAAGTCAAGTCAACAAATGTTGACAGGGATCAAGATGATGAGCTGTAACAGTCAGTGACCCATAGCTGACTGATAGCGTCAGGGCCAGTGAGCCAGAGCTGCCAAGACCCTTCTACACCTCCTCATAGTGAACTTGGATAACAGGCTGCAATAGCGCAGGCTGGCTCTGTAGAAGTGATCAAAGATAATCTTTGTGATAATCTTTGCTTACGATCAGTGGAAGCCATTTTTATCAAACAAATTTTGCTGAAGCAAATCGATTGATCAACTAATTTCATAAATTCAATTTCTTTGTCTAAAGAAAAAAAGCGCAAATGGCTCTTAAATTGTAAAGTTTGTCAAAAATGTTGGATTGGTCTAAGCTTCGAAAATTGTTTTCTGAACTTTTCTAATAGAGATCTAACATGACTAGCCACTTTAAGGGGCTTGTGTAAATATTAGTTTAAAATTACGCCACCTGAAGTGGCTCAGGTAGTCTAGGAGTTCTAAGGGAATACCAGTGGCCAGTAGCGAGTGGGACACCCTGTGGACGAGAAAATATATGTAACAGTAACACGTTTTTGTGTGAATGAAATGTAAAATCACAGTATATGCAATTTATTGAACACCAAAAATGAACAACAAAGTAGAAATAATAATCGTTGCCAATCGCAGGGGAAGATAGCTACAGCATCATCCTATTGCTGCAAAATGTAATTTTTTTTGTTGTTGCTGTGAATACCAATCCTGGAACGGCATATCCTGCCACATTCAGGGCAGACATGTAGGGAGCAGGCTGTGGAATCGGCATGCGCTTTGTTTTTTCGGACAGTACACTTTCGCTGAGCCTCCTTGATGACTATACTCTGTTCGATCTGACACCTTCGGTGATACTAGTCCGCCATATGGTACGGTTTTGTGCAAGCATCTCCCAGAAGGTTACCTCAATATTAAAGCCTTTCAGAGACACTTTCAAGAAGTCTCGACGAGGTGGGCCCTGGTTGCCTAAACGTACTATTGTATTATTGTTCAAGGCGCAATAATCCACGAAATGGAGATCCAAGATCGTGGCCTCTCACCTTAGTGTAGGATTTCAGGATGAACAGCTGACCCTTTGAATCAACAACAAAGTAATACACAAAAATAATGAAGGTTGAAGCTAATACTTTCTTGGAATATACCTGAAAAGTACAAATGAAAATTGTCCAACCTGCATGCCACATTTATAACATCAGAATATAGGACACATTGAATATCAGGCGAGGATTGATCAAAGGTGTAGCTGCAGCTTTTTTATAGTATTAATTGTTACCCATCACAAGCAAAGATGGCGACAGAATTGTGGTGTGTCTGAGGTTGTGACTTGCATTGTACTTGGATTTCAGAGAGGAAAGCTGGACTGATCGTCTACTGCACTCTCTCGTCCAGAGCTATCTTGAGTACAACAGCAAGGTGTAATCAAGCCGGCTGTAGGTATGACAGTATGCATCGGATAACTATGGCGTTTTAGTGTCTCGCCATGCTCTTTGCGCTAGAGCACCGCGTTGCCGGGCAAGCCCTAGCTCACCGAAGGTATGATGTCCCTCCACTACACGGCACGGTTTAACCATGGCCATCTATTGTTTAAACTATAGATGGCCATGGTTTAACCCACCAGTCGAAGCACGCAATATCCTGGGATGTGGGTGTTTCGCATGGTACAGCTACTTTGAGCCACAGGTGAGAGCTGGATAGCAGGTCAGACCAAGTATTGGCGACCACTTCCAGCGGTGGAAGTATGACATGACCTTGATACCATCCCATACACCTGAAAACGAACGCTAATTTATTCTGCACACAACACGACATACACATATATAAACACATGTTGTCAAGCATGAAATCAAATTTGATGTTCCTGTTCTTTTTACAGTGCAATGCTTTAAGCAACGAAACGTAAATACCCCCAACTAATATTGTAAATCTGATATAAGATCAAGCAGAGCTGTTTTCGCTGAGTTTTCACTTCTGAGGAATTGTCACTCCTCTATCGGTTTTGCAATTGCTCTTCTTATATCACAGAGCGTATTGAGGAAGGTGAACCTTGACTTTCCTCGCTAATCGTTATAGTATAGTTAAAGGTTCATTAGTAGACCACCACTACTGGATCACAGTGTTGATCCCTACCTCATT
Organism: Ariolimax columbianus; assembly: GCA_036924085.1. NCBI lineage: Eukaryota > Metazoa > Mollusca > Gastropoda > Stylommatophora > Arionidae > Ariolimax > Ariolimax columbianus. The sequence goes on along the minus strand of JAVGWX010000003.1, from coordinate 128,575,858 downwards.
GACCAAATTGCATGGGGATTTAGGGGGGGGGGGCGGGGAGTGTTCTTTGGCATTATCTTTCACCTGACCCTAACGTGCAAAGATACAGCAGTACGTGAGCTGACCGCAGCCAGCGACTCATAGCTTGATGCATGCTTCAGGGTCAGTAAACCAGAGCTGACCAAGACCTTATACCGACTCCACGTGGCGGCCCCGGAAACAGACTGTGACCAAGGAATAGGGGACGTAGTGGTGAGGCAAACCTGGTACTAAAAAAAACAAGCTGGAATCGGAATTGTCGGTCCGAAAGGAGCAGATATCGCATCATCGCTGTAAACTAAGATACAATGTCCTTTTCTAGACGAACTCCGAAGAAGATCCTAACATGCATCTTGTCATCCGATAAGGCAGAGAAATGTGTGGTCATTGTTACAGTTTGACAACAGGGTCTTTAAAAAAAATAAGCCCACTTAAAAACACTTAACATGTAGGGAAACAAGAAACTCCGATTCTTGTGAATTTGTAAATATAAAGACTCATCGCAAGAACAATAATATTTGAATGCAACACTTACTTAAACACCCGAACACTAGCTTTGGAACGAACGCACATTGATAAACAGTTTATTATTACAGTCAGACATGGCCCATTTCCAAGGCAATATTGCGAACAAAATTACATTAAATACCAGAGAAAAAGTCATAAATTCATATGATAGTTTATCCATCACAAGTGATGAAGACCACTCTCTTTGTTCAGCCGTGTGGACAGTCGTATCTCTTGCTGTGTCCCCTGAAATGGGTGACTTGCGCGGAGATTTGGATTAAAGTGAGGAAGAAACTGCGCCTTTTGTCAACCTCACTCACAGAGCCTAAGCTACCTTTTGCCAGTGGCAAGACATTCATCGAGACGACTGGAGATAGCATAGGATGCAGATTTTACCTCAGGGTTACCACCGAAGCCTTTCCGTAAACATGTAACCCGCAGGGTAGAAAGGTAGGAAGGCATCTAACGCAGTTCTGAGTTTGTCGTGCCTTTTCAATAACCACAAGAGGTCGTATGGACAACACTCAGCGCGTGAGTGAGTCTGGTATCTCTCTCCAGCTGTATTCAGTTCATCATAGTAGCATCTAAAATTCCCACACGCCAAATTCGTGAAGGTGAACCGGCAGAACTAACCCGTGAGATACGACACAGGTATAACTAGTTTAAGCGTAGCGCCATTCAGCCGGCGTCCAGACCAGGATAAACGGATGGAAGAAATTCATATAGAATTGGAGAAACTACATTAGAAACAATGTGGACATAGCAATACTAATATCGGGATATGTATGTTACTGTACCTATAAGGTAAAGCTGCCTTTTATTCTGTGGTGTTACCAGTTCATCTCAAATAAAATCTTCACGTCGTTGGTCGGCTACAGGGGAACTCAAAAGTCTTCTGTTCATTGTTTTGAATGATAAATCTGACAGAGATTTCTCCTGCCCTTTCTTTGGTGTGCTCCTCCTACGTATAACGTTGTTTACCTTTGGCAATGGGGAACTGAGACGTTAGTCCAGTCAGGCACAACATACTGACCAGGGGGGAACTGAGACGTTAGTCCAGTCAGGCACAACATACTGACCTGGGGGGAACTGAGACGTTAGTCCAGTCAGGCACAACGTACTGACTAGGGGGGGGGGGGAGGGGGACTGAGACGTTAGTCCAGTCAGGCACAACATACTGACCAGGGGGGAACTGAGACGTTAGTCCAGTCAGGCACAACATACTGACCAGGGGGAACTGAGACGTTAGTCCAGTCAGGCACAACATACTGACCAGGGGGAAACTGAGACGTTAGTCCAGTCATGCACAACATACTGACCAGAGGGGAACTGAGACGTTAGTCCAGTCAGGCACAACATACTGACCAGGGGGGAACTGAGACGTTAGTCCAGTCAGGCACAACATACTGACCTGGGGGGAACTGAGACGTTAGTCCAGTCAGGCACAACATACTGACCTGGGGCAGGTGGGGGGGGGGGGGAACTGAGACGTTAGTCCAGTCAGGCACAACATACTGACCTGGGGGGAACTGAGACGTTAGTCCAGTCAGGCACAACGTACTGACTAGGGGGGGGGGGAGGGGGACTGAGACGTTAGTCCAGTCAGGCACAACATACTGACCAGGGGGGAACTGAGACGTTAGTCCAGTCAGGCACAACATACTGACCAGGGGGAACTGAGACGTTAGTCCAGTCAGGCACAACATACTGACCAGGGGGAAACTGAGACGTTAGTCCAGTCATGCACAACATACTGACCAGAGGGGAACTGAGACGTTAGTCCAGTCAGGCACAACATACTGACCAGGGGGGAACTGAGACGTTAGTCCAGTCAGGCACAACATACTGACCTGGGGGGAACTGAGACGTTAGTCCAGTCAGGCACAACATACTGACCTGGGGCAGGGGGGGGGGGGAACTGAGACGTTAGTCCAGTCAGGCACAACATACTGACCTGGGGGGAACTGAGACGTTAGTCCAGTCAGGCACAACATACCGACCAGGGGGGAACTGAGACGTTAGTCCAGTCAGGCACAACGTACTGACTAGGGGGGGGGGGGGAAACTGAGACGTTAGTCCAGTCAGGCACAACGTACTGACTAGGGGGGGGGGGGACTGAGACGTTAGTCCAGTCAGGCACAACATACTGACCAGGGGGGAACTGAGACGTTAGTCCAGTCAGGCACAACATACTGACCTGGGGGGGGAACTGAGACGTTAGTCCAGTCAGGCACAACATACTGACCTGGGGGGAACTGAGACGTTAGTCCAGTCAGGCACAACATACCGACCAGGGGGGAACTGAGACGTTAGTCCAGTCAGATACAACGTACTGACTAGGGGGGGGGGGGGGGAACTGAGACGTTAGTCCAGTCAGGCACAACGTACTGACTAGGGGGGGGGGGGGGGGGGACTGAGACATTAGTCCAGTCAGGCACAACATACTGACCAGGGGGAAACTGAGATGTTAGTCCAGTCAGGCACAACATACTGACCAGGGGGGAACTGAGACGTTAGTCCAGTCAGGCACAACATACTGACCAGAGGGGAACTGAGACGTTAGTCCAGTCATGCACAACATACTGACCAGGGGGGAACTGAGACGTTAGTCCAGTCAGGCACAACATACTGACCAGGGGGGAACTGAGACGTTAGTCCAGTCAGGCACAACATACTGACCAGGGGGGAACTGAGACGTTAGTCCAGTCAGGCACAACATACTGACCAGGGGGGAACTGAGACGTTAGTCCAGTCAGGCACAACATACTGACCAGGGGGGAACTGAGACGTTAGTCCAGTCAGGCACAACATACTGACCAGGGGGAAACTGAGATGTTAGTCCAGTCAGGCACAACATACTGACCAGGGGGGAACTGAGACGTTAGTCCAGTCAGGCACAACATACTGACCTGGGGGGAACTGAGACGTTAGTCCAGTCAGGCACAACATACTGATGTCGCATCAGGGTAAGGAACAGTATACTGACCAAGACCACCATCTCTCTTTGTAGAGTTCTCTGGAAACAGGCTGTTTTCAAGGTAGTGTGGCTGACAAGATGTGGATCGATGTGATCCCCACAGTAGTGAGTGCCACTCAGATGAAGCCAATCATAAGACAACCTCCTGGAGAACAGTGGTCCACCTTTGTCAGCACGCTCGTGATGTGAGAAAAGCTACTACAATCCGCCACGCAACGCCATTTTCAGTGCGCACAAAAGAGTAAGCTTACTCATTGTGAGCAATAAACAACAACCTCTGACACTTTTGCCCTCCACCTTTCCTTACAGCATTGTTTTCAGCCGGGCGTTATGCTGTTGATGTGAACAAATGATCTTACCTGTCTGATTTCGTTCATCAATTCTCATAAAGTGTTCCTGAATAAATATATAGAGAGGAGGATAACAAAAATGCTTTGCGGCCGCCATGCCTTTTCCGCGCCTATACTGAAAATAAAATTTAAATAATGCACTGATTGTGGTGAGTAAACATCAGTGCGAATAATACAAAGCTATCTTACAGATATATATATATATAACACACAAAAGTGTGTCGAAGACAACAGTGAAGAACGTGAGTTAACCGAAAGATCTTCAGAGACCAGGTAAGGCGAATATTGTTGCGTCAGAAGATGCCACCGTCAACATTGATGCAGCAATTCGGGTGGACCGTCGCCGGAGCTTACGTTCGCCACACTTTTGTCACCATACACTGCCTGCATTCTGCGATGTATGTCAACTGGTCGACATCCTTCAGTTGTTAAAAAGTGAATCATCGCCCGCTGATCAACTCTGGACGGATTCCGTATCACACCCGCCATTTTTTCAACGATCTGCTGAGAAAACTATGAATCAGAGGATAATTAAATTGTGCAAACTTGACGGTTGGTATGTGCTGTTTACATCAGAAGTGACGTCATCCCACGCATCATACATATGTTCACTTGGTGCAGTTAGGTCAGGTTTCATTTGAACACGCCTCAGGGGATACATATCCCTGCCTACCAACCCTAGTCTGGCAGCCCAATACGCCACATCCATAGACAGCAAATGTGTCGCTCTGGGGACCTTTCCTGATTACCCTAAATCTGCCTGGCCCATCGTTGCCCAGGTCACACACAAAGTTGCCGAAAAGTTGTTCGAACCACATATGTTAATGAAGTGGACGCATACCTTTACTTTGGGATCATATGCTTCTGTCCAATTTAATGCAACACGTATGAAACTACGTACGTAGATAACATAACTAAACTATTTTAATGACAAACTGTTAAAGATATGCCAAACTGATATGTCGGAACGAAGGCGATAACTAGTTAGTCTTTTAGATGTTATCATCTGTCCCCTGTAAATATCTTCATTGTTCGTGACACGAACGTAGAAATACGTCAGAGAGTTGAAGACGCTATTGGTCCTTTTGAAGATCTGTTCACGTCTATCAAAAGACGAAAGATGGCCTGGTGCGGGCACGTCGCGAGGTCCAACGGAATTACCAACTTGATACTCTTTGGTTCCGTACCGGAACAGAGAGGGCGAGGACGTCCAAGGAAGAGATGGGTGGACAACATTACTGAGTGGTCAGGCCTTCGTCCCGGTGACATACGACAGGCGGCGACAGACAGAGAGGGATGGTGTGGAATTTTGGGAGTGTCTTCATGTGTGCCCCAACGACCTGATGGGTTACGGGATGAATTTAACTGAACTGAACTAACTTCATTATACTGGTTTCGAAGGCTCTACAGAGTCTGTATACAAGTTGTAAGCTAGGCTGACGGTATTTTCAGGGCTTCTCTGGCGTTGTCTCGTTGGCCCCTTGTAACTCTGTTACAATTTAACTGATAAAGCATATCTTCCTGCAGTTATTTAGCAAATATTGTTGGCGCAAATTATTTTTTGGGAAAATCATTGTCTTTTCTTTTCTTGTCTTGTATTAATCACTTGGGCCGCGAGGCGTCGTGAGGAGCCGTAGTTTTCTGTCCAGGGCTAGCCGTGTGGCTGAAGTAGTCGTCATCCCATGACGATTTAGAATATCCGCAACATTTCCTATCCATCTAGTTCTTGGTCTGCCACGATTGCGAAAACTCGAACGTCGTGCGTTATATGCGCACAGGGGTAGTTGGTCAGGTTGCATTCTCACTAGGTTGCCGAAGCACTTGATTTAATATATTCAGTGCAGGGTCTTGCTTCAACTATTTTTCTCATATGTTCATTGCGCATTCTGTCTCTCCTAGTTACATTGATTGTTTTCGGGAGGCATCTCATCTCACATGTTGTGATCTTTCTCTGCAGAGTTTTTGTTAAAGTCCACGTTTGGAACTGGTAACAGAAAGTTGGCATGAGTATATTGTTGATTAGCATTCTTTTTGTGGACATGTTTATGTTAGGGTGTTTCAATGATGGTGACAGCTGGTAAGCAATTGCATTTGCTTTTTGGCACCTGATCTCAATCTCTCTATCTAAACCTCCATCCTGTGTGAAAACACTGCCCAAGTACTTGAACTCCTGCACTTGTTTGATCTTGGTCCCGTTTACGATCATAATGTTCATGTTTTCAGGCGATCTGCTTATCTGCATAGTTTCTGTTTTGGAGGTGTTAATTCTCATACTGTAACCTTCACACACAGAGTTAAGCGCAGTCAAATGTTGCTGCAGTTCATCTTCATTCTCGTAAAATAGACATTGTTCATCTGCATAAAGGAGTTCATTTGACTGATCTGTCTCTGTCCTTTCTTCCTCGTCATTTCTTTGTAGATGCTCCAATTTAGCCTCCAGCGTTATTCTGTCCATATATGTGTTGAAGAGTAGTAGCGACAACACACACCATTGTTTCATGCCGGTTGTTATCTCCATTGTTTCGAAAATCATTAATGAAAATCATTAAATGATTTTATTTTATTGTTATATTTTAAGGAACGAAAATGGTTCCAGCAGAAAAATTGCGAAATATGATATGAAAGCACTTCCCTTAAAAAGTTCAACGTACAATAAATGCGAATAACGTAATTCAACCGCTGAAGCAAAAACCGCGATACAGCAGACGGTAAAGTGGAGAGTAGAATTTCATGTGCAGACGAAAACAAGTAATATACTTTCTTTCAGTTTTAAAAGATTGTTTTTTACCGATGATTCTTTAATTTGTTACAAATTGCAAATTATTAACCAGAACCTCTTAAAACTTTAGGTTTCCACTTAGACTCTAGTACGAAGTCGCACAACTTACTAATACTTAGCACTTGTTTTGGTATTTTCAATCAATCAATGCGTGCTAGTTCTTGTAGACTAATTTAAATTGTGAATTATATTCACGAACAATACTACTAGTACTAGTTCGAATGTGCCATGTCCATTTGTGTATATGATATATGATTATATCTGAATATTATATAAAATATTATTATATAGTAGAAAGGTCCAGATTGATGATTGGATATTAGGAAATATTTTTTTAGTCAGAGTGGTCAATGCTTGGAATGCATAGGGAGGTAGTGGAGGCAGGGACAATTAGTGCATTTAAGAATAGAATGGATGCGCATAGCTTTTAGAGCAGGGTAATTCGAATGTAACTGGTTGTATACAGACTCTGAGTCTGATAAATCTTCTAAACCAGTATAAAAACGTTACGTTTAAGTGATTACTAATCATTAGACACAATAAGTCAAGAGCTTGGATTAGACAAAAACTAAGAAAACAAAGACTGTGATAAATGGGAAAAGTGACAAAAAAACCATGTATGCAGATAAAAATAAAACATCAACTACTTGAATAAAATATCAACTACTTGAACAGGTACAGAGTTTGTCCTATCTAGATCATATAATAACGGAAGAAGGCAGCTGTGAAAAGAAATCAGAAAGAGAATAGGTATGGCCAAGATGGTATTCAACAACATGCGACACATACTGACATCCAAACAGATCAATCAAAATTTGAAAATGAGAATTGGCAGGTGTTATGTAAACTCATCACTACTTTATGGTGCAGAAACATGGACAATGAATAATAAGTTGGAAAAAATTATTTGAAGCCTTCGAAATGTGGGTATATAGTAGATGGGGTAAAATATCTTGGAAAGAGAAGAAAACAAATTTGGAGCTATTGGAAAAGTTGGGGGTGAAAAGAGAATTAATGACTGAAATCAGGGTTAGACAGTTACGTTATTTTGGTCATATAACAAGACATACCTCCTTGTTGAAGACCAGACTGGAGGGTAGGGTGGAAGGTAGTCGTTCAAGGGGCAGACAATGCTTTAAGTGGGTGGATAACATCCAGAGATGGACTGGAAAAAGCCTCTCAGATTTCACAATTACGGCAAGAGATAGAGTACACTGGAGATTCATTGCAGTCGATGCGAAGATGGCACCTGAACTGAACTGATTGGACAGAAAGGCCAAGCAGCATATCAGCCGTGATAGCTCAGCTGGTATATTATAATTATTATATTATATATTCAATAATTGGCATGACTCACTCTAGGTCTTAAACTCATGTCAAGTTCTATATGGATTATATGCTGTAAATCCAATGATTCCAATCTGTCGTCAAGTTTTCTACTGTCTGCATAGACCTCTGTTATGATCTGGTCTTGGTGTGACGTGTGTATCCAACTGTCATCAAACTCAGCACAGGACTTGCCCTTCATGCAGCCATAAGCTGGAAGTAAAGCTGAGGCCATTTTGTTAAATCAAAAAAATATTGTATCAACTCCAAAAGGAGACTACTGCAGATACAATCTCCAGTCCCTAGGCTGCAGCCTAGTCAGCGTATTGGGGAAATCCGACACTGATAAAACAATACCAGGTTGGATATAGGTTATTTTCTTACCTGTTTTCTTGGAATCTTTAAAAGAACTAACTTTCAAGGCATGTTAGTAAAGCTATGCACTGTTAGAAGTTCAACATAATGAAAAAACATATATTTATGTGCTTCATTATATTATAAATGTACTTGTTAATTAGGAGCCACTGCAAAAACTAGAAATGTATCTTGTCATTTTGTTTTAAAAAATAATTTTAAAATAAACACTGAATAAAACTATGAGGTACACGAACATAGGTTTTCATATACTGATCTCTTCATGTTTTTCTGTCTTTGGCATTCTACATTACATTTCATGTTTTTCTGTCTTTGGTATTCTACATTACATTTCATGTTTTTCCAGTCCTTCTATTCTCTTATTCATGTCATTCTCCATTTCTTCTTACTTTCAGTTTCGAGAAGAAAGTATTATTTTGAGATATGAACCTACAGATTTCTTCATATTTCCTCAATGGTGATCCTTATGTGAATATTAGTCATCTTCTGCTCATTCTTTCTGCTCCATGTATGCTGGTCACACAGCATGAAGAAAAATATATGTCAATGACAGTTGCACAAGAAAGCAAGTAAATATTGTATAATATTTACAAGTACAGCTCTTCTCCAATAAATAACATCCCTAAAAACAATCTATTTAGACATAAGTATGAAAACAGTCAAACAATAAGAATGTATTAGAAAACTGAGGAGCTACTTCAAAGATATGGTGACAATATAGGACATAAATACTGGACTCACAAGATTTGAGGTTGAAGAGATAAAGTTGAGATGATCAAGAAATTGGGAGAATAAAGAAACACAATAACACTTAACATATTAAGAAGATCACTGCCCTGGAGCAGTGAAGATAAAGTGTTCTTACATTGTGGCCTACCACCAAGATAATTTTCAATAGATAAAGAAAATAATGAAGGAAACTGGATAACCATACACTCAGGATCTTAACAAACAGTCAAGCAGGCTTGAAATTAAAACCCTCAAAGAAAGAGTGGGATGAAAAAGAAATGTAATTAAATTAGAATTATATATACCAATAACTACGGCACAAAAAAAACTGTAAATGCCTAGTCACTAGTCACAATAATGTTAAGCCAAAGGGAACTGGAATAAGCTACTCTGTTCTCAAAGGTAGGTAGTTAGTTACATCTTGTCCTGCTAAGTAGTAATGAAATCCAAGTAGTAATGAAATCCAAGTAGTAATGAAATCCAAGTAGTAATAAAATCCCTGACAGCCCTCCAAGACTGGACGCAACTATTGTTTTTTGGAACTGCCTTGATATATTTAATATTGTTACAAATATCATTTTATTTTTAAACTTCAGGTCATCCCTGCATAATAACATTGTGCCTGGTTATCGCCCGTTGTTGAGCACCGAGACTGGCTCCTGTTGTCCCGGGCCTTGTCAGTGGTGAGACCTGAGCTTGATGTGCTAATGGAAATTCTCAAACTTCCACCTGAGATTTTAGAGAGCATTTTTCTCCATTTGGATACTCAAGCATTGGGTACCTGTGCACTTGCGGATCCTCGTCTAGCAGATATAGTCTATTCATCTCACTTCTTAGATGAATACTGTCGCGCTACTCTCAGCTGCTCATGGGTCACGGCTGCTGATGTATGCAACATGTGCATTGCTGTTCCTTATGAATTTTGGTTCTGGGTGTATACTACGATGAAGGTAAATATAGCTTTGCTAGATTTAAACATTGACACAGTACACATTTGTGTGTGTATATTTAATGTGATTTGGACTATAAAATACCTGAAGATCAAAATAATCTTTTGTATACAAGGAGTTAGCTTTTATAAAGAACAAATATTTATATTATAAGAATAATTTTAATATTTTATGTAAATAATATTTATGTTGTATATATTGTTCTCAGCATTTCCATTTGCAACTGGCATTTATTAAGCATCATCAACCAAAAATTGTTTTTACAAGCTATCAGCAGATGATTGTTTTTTAACTGAAATCAGTTACTAGTTAAAGTAAATTTGTAACTTTTTATCATATTATCATAAAGATTATATATTTTTAAAAAAAATTTTCCGGGGTACTTTATATCATTCAGAAAGCTATTTCCTGTTACTCTTTTTGAAAGATTGAATCAACCTTTTCTTGTGTCTATAATATTTTGTTTAATGTATTTTATTACATTATGTTTTAAAATTTATCTTCAGTTGGAAGACACCGAACAAGCCAATGTGATTTTCCACAACAAATATCTAACCAAAATTGGAACCTTTAGACACATGTTCATTATGTGGCTCATGTGCGGGCTGCGGCCAAGCTTCATGTACTCGCACACTCTGATGTATCAGCTCTATCCTTTACCAGAGACAGTCAGCGAGGTCTTTGAGCTGACTGATCAACCAGTACAAGTTCCTGAAATTAGTGATACACTAGTGAAGATATTTCTTAGCTTGCCTGAAATCATGAAACTGACTTGTAGTAGTCTTGTCCTCTTCAAGATGCAGAGTGGAGGCAGCACCAGTCTTTACATGGACATTGTTTGCAATGATGGTATTCAGCCAAAGTTACCTGTTGATTTCATTTGCATGTTTAGTATTGAAATAATTCTCTCTGCAATGTTTGGAAAGCATCCATCTCTTCTGATTCTCATTGGCAGAGACTGCTGGATATTGTGGCTTGGATATTTAAACATCTCTTTTGATCACAATGAAGCAAGCATTGCAGACAATCTGTTTTGCAGATACTTTAGCAATGAGGAAAAGATCTCAGAAATTCGTTATCAAGCTCAACATGCTATTCTTGATCTAAGCGGCTATGTTTACAGTCTCAGAGATGCGGCACCTTGCCCAATCATATCTGGTGATCATACAGACATGGCAGCTCTGACCATTTCCCTAGCACAAGAACATCACAGGGGTCTGCAGCAAAGGTTTGACCTTGCCTTGGACAAACATTGCGCACAGCTAGTCACTACCATTACCAAAAAAAACAACTGTTTTGGAGGCCATAATAAGGAAATTATTACAGAATTTTTAAATTTGAAAGTCTGTCAGAATTTACAAGTCAATGATTATGTTATTCGATTGCTAAAATGTGATACGAACAAAGTTATGTATAGTGCATTCCAGCATTTGTCCTATGTCGTGTATAAGTGTGTTTTAGAACGTGTAGCTTGTCTCTTTCGCACAGAAATACACTTTTGTGTTGAAAATAGCTTTTGTCATTCTTTCCTATGTGGGTGTCTGGGTCCTTCCTATGTGTCTAGGGATTCAGATTATGTTGAAGATAAAATTGAAAAATGCTTGTCAGAAAAGATGAAAGATGGTCTGTACTCTCCACATATGTGGCCATCTCATGTACTTTCTGCTGCCTGCCAGATTGTTCCTATTCTTGCAGATATTTTGGAGTCTGACATTCAGATGATCACCTCCAGAAGCATGAAGTTTGTCATTCCCAGATTTGTCCAACAGCATACTAATCAAAGGCTGAGAAATGCTGGCATGATTCTCACCAACAGACCCCCCACAAAACCACGTTGTCCCCCACTTTTGAAACAAGTTCGCTTGTGGACCATAGAAAGTCTCATATGAGTTTCCAGATATCCAGAGTTGAACCGTGTTTTTGTTTAATATTTTCCTCCAGCAAATATACTGATTACTTGGCAAGTTGATTTTGATATAATAAGCATTGCACTCACATTGTAGATTGATTTCCTGCTACTAAAATGATTGACATCATCCAAATGGCAGCATATGTCTTGTACACACACACACACTTTGATCTGTCTATTATTTTTATTATTTTCTCCTCTTTGAAAAGAGCACTCAAATATATATTTACATAATTTACAATAAGTAAACTGTCTAAGGCGAAATACTCCAAAATGGTGTGTAATGTGGAAAACCAATACAAATTAAGGGTAACCATACAACTTGGCAACTATGAAGTTGGCCAAACAATTTCTTCCTCTGCTTCTCATAGTGTGTTATACATACTAATTATGCATATTATTAGTATGTCACACAGTGTTAGTATATTTCCCATTGAAAGGTATGTATATAGCATCATTATTATTATTTTTACGAGGGCAAGTAAGTGAATGGCCACAAATGGCCATTAAAATAAACTAAATTTATAAACGAATATGAAAACCATTTATTATTGCACTTATATTGTCCCTTATTTCTCAATATAATTTCCACCAACATACACTTACCCCATCACTTTATCACTGCACCAAAACCTACACTTATCCCATCACTGTATCAGTGCACAAACCTACACTTATCACATCACTCTATCAGTGCACAAACCTACACTCATCCCATCACTTTATCAGTGCACCAAAACCTACACTGATCCCATCACTTTATCAGTGCACCAAAACCTACACTTATCCCATCACTTTACCAGTGCACCAAAACCTACACTTATCCCATCACTTATCAGTGCACCAAAACCTACACTTATCCCATCACTTTATCAGTGCACCAAAACCTACACTTATCCCATCACTTTATCAGTGCACCAAAACCTACACTTATCCCATCACTATCAGTGCACCAAAACCTACACTGATCCCATCACTTTATCAGTGCACCAAAACCTACACTGATCCCATCATTTTATCAGTGCACCAAAACCTACACTTATCCCATCACTATCAGTGCACCAAAACCTACACTTATCCCATCACTTTATCAGTGCACAAACCTACACTCATCCCATCACTTTATCAGTGCACAAACCTACACTCATCCCATCACTTTATCAGTGCACCAAAACCTACACTTATCCCATCACTTTATCAGTGCACCAAAACCTACACTTATCCCATCACTTTATCAGTGCACCAAAACCTACACTTATCCCATCACTCTATCAGTGCACCAAAACCTACACTTATCCCATCACTCTATCAGTGCACCAAAACCTACACTTATCCCATCACTTTATCAGTGCACCAAAACCTACACTTATCCCATCACTTTATCAGTGCACCAAAACCTACAGCATGGAAATCTTTTGGTCACTCTTGCGCTTCACGTTCAACCTCTTCATCATTTACGAAACATCTCCCATAAAGGTGGGATCATGCATTATGCTGCGCTCTAAAGCATGTGAACACTATTGCAATCGCTACACTGTCTATCGTTAATCACCAGTCAGCTCAAATCATCTCCTTCACCCGCCACACCGATGCTTCTGTTGCAATGTGAACATGTTTGGGCGTCCCTGAGAAAATGTATTGACTCAGTTATGCACTGCTTTACGCACCAAACACTTCTCACCATAAACAGAATGCATTCCCTTATGAATACTTTGCAGCATACGAAGAGTCAAAACGGCTTATCAAAGCCAGATACATGACCAAATGGGAAACCGAACATACTGGTTACACCAAAAACGATGCCTATTACCAGTTGAACCGAAGAGAGCAGGTCGTTGTCTTCAGACTTCGCACTGGCCACAATAGACTGAGGTACCACCTATTCAACAAATTGACGATAGGTGGTACCGACGAATGCCCGTGCGGTACTGGTAAAATGACCGCTGAACATCTGCTGCAGAACTGCCCGACATACGAGGATCAGAGAGAGCAGATGTGGCCATCACCAGTGGAACTGCAAGAAAAGCTCTATGGCAGTGGCAACAGCCTCAGGATGACCGCTGCTTTTTTCGAAAAAATAATGGTTACTGTCTGACTGCGTACGAAGAAGAAGAATACTTTGCAGAAAGTCCTTTTGCATACAACATACAGTTTGTGTGCTTGCCAGCGGTGCATGTCATTTCATATATATATATATATTATGTTTCGGCAATTGTGTACATTTCATATTTATATATAAAATATGTGTGTGTGAATTTCTGTATATGGATATGAGTGTATGTTTGAAATGTATGTGTTTGTGAACATAACTGACAGGTGACATGTATGTTTAATCCCATAGCACTCACTGCCATCATTGATAAAGTGAAAGAGACTTCAGTATACTAGGTTTGAGCTTTTTCTGGGGTGGGGTGACCAGTTCCCTGTCTTTTCTTCCCTGTCAGTCCAGTGCCCATTTACATGTAGATGCATTGAAGCATGATGAGAGCATGGATCAAACATGTTCCATTACCACGAAAGGCAAGTATTGAAGCCACTCAGCAGTAGTCAGATAGAATATTACAAAACATAACCACCAACCTGCAACAGACCATTTATAATACATTTTCTCTTCTTTGTCCTTGTTCATCCACACCAGTGACAAAGGCAACAGTTTAGCTCAAGTCTTCTGCATGGTTACAGGTTTGGGTCAGGTGTTTTACTTTCACCAGTGAATATTGGGTAGGCCTGTAACAAGTGCTGTCATGGCAAGAACACACATTCAAACACAGAGACCTACCTAGCTTGTTGTCTTATCTCAAATGAGTCACCAATTCTTTGTATAGATGCTAAAATTGGCAATTGCTTGCTTATACAGAAAATAAACTTGTAAAGTGCTATACTGGTCAAGTCAAGTCGTCTGTAACCAGTGAGGTCGTTGGGGCACACATGAAGACACCCACGCCACCCCTCTCTGTTGCTGCCCGTGCCTCCTCTGGTCGGAGATCGGTCCATTCTTTTATATCCCATCTCTTTTTTTGGACGACCTCTTTGTCGACTACCTTGTACCTTTCAGTGCAGGATCGTATTTGCAAGACCGTTAGATCTCGATATGTGGCTCTACCAAGCGAGCTTCTAAATAATATTCTATTCATTTTAAATTCACTATTTTCCCTCAGGAATGATCTTATATTTCATTTTTGTCAATATTCTGGTCAGTTTTGTTGACTGATTTAAATAACTTTACTAAATAAGGTTCTGTTTGGTTTTCAGCAGTCACATCGAATGACTGATTCAAGAAGTAAATGAGGCATATGATACGAAATCAATTGTTCTCACATCTACATGATACCTTTCTCCGCACAGCAAAAGGAAGTTCAGAAAGATTACTTTTTGCTTATAGCAATCATGACATTTTGTAATCCAATATTAGTAGATTTAATCTTTAATCACAAGGAGGCACTCAAATATGTGTCTGTGTGTGTGTGTATTTGGACATATAAGTATTGGTCTACACATGTGGAGTACGAAATTTGGCCAGCAATAAATTTCTTTTGGTTCTGTTGCATATAACCCTTCCAGTTTTTGTTTTAGAGCTTGTTTTATCTGCTCCCTTTTATAAAATGTTATACTCAATATTATCAGAAATTTTTTTTGTAAACAGATGATAAATAAGTTTTCCAAAATAAAGATGTCATTAAGTGCAGTCCGATTTGAATTGTTTGGATTTAGGTGAGAGAAAGAGAGTGTTAAAACAAATGCTTTTTTCACAGGTTATAACACATAAATACTCCTCGGCTTAATCACATAATAGATTTTAAACGATGTATCTTGAATGTGAACAATGTAGCTGGTACTTGACAAATAACCAAAATAGCCTACAAGATACATTTCATAGATACAATTCATCAAAATATTAATTTAGTGACTAATATAGTAATTTGTTATCTATTTTTCTACTGTTCTAAAAATTGTGTTGCACATTTGTGATATAAATATATGCGTGTGTGTGTGAGTGTTTAAAAGATGAGAGATGTACTGGCAGGAAGATGTGATAATGTTGGCTTATTTTACCAAATATCCTACAATAATTTTAACAAACACTTCTGATCAAAATTCACTATTTCCCCTCTGATTCGATCTATTTTACGAATGATGCTAATCAACATTTCATATTTTACATTACAGGATCCTTAGCTTCTCAAAATGTGATGGAAATCTAAGAATATATAGAAACAACAACAATTAACAACACTCACTTGGTTAATGCAGAAATAGTTTGTTTAATCAAAGATTTAGGATAATACTACAATATACTAGTAATGTAATCATACTAATACAAATATACCAGCATTAAGTGTTACGGCTCTTCCAGCAATATATTCACCCACAAAAATAATTCAAAGCATATTCTTTGTGAAGGCCGCCTACACTCGCAACCAGCGGTGTATCCTAGGCATCCGATGGCATGACTACATTCGCAACGTGGTGGTCTCTGCTAAAACTGGCCTCCTCCTAATTTCAGAAACCCTTGACAGCCGCCGATTTCTTTGTTCGGTAATGTTGTATGCCTGGGCCAGGAAACTCAGACCCACAAGATACTACACAAGTTGTTCCTCTGTGCCAAAAGTCTTCGCCCCGAATGGCCAGATGAGCAGAAGAGGCTATCCCTGCACAGTACAGCTCCAGCAGATAGCAACCTCCACCTTTGCTCTGAACGAGGCCTGGAACTGCCGCAGCAGTGGGTCATGGACGTGGCTGACAGCAGCAGGCCTCAGACACCTAAGCGAACATTATTATATTCTATATATGTGTTCCATCACAAAATTAATTAAAAGCATATTTTCTTCTTCTTGTTCATTCCAGCAGGAGCATAGTACCATCACTACAGTTGGCGTCCAGTAGGAAACTTATACCAAAGGACTTTGTGTGCTTTTACAGAGGTGGTTTCTATAACAATTTGCTTTACATGAGATTGCTAGTTCCATGCACAACTCTCTTTAGTCACCTTATACAACATGCATGAATGTGCAGTAGCCCTATTCATTCCACCCCAATAAAAGGCTCTAAGATCTGTTTCGGGAATTCTATATGTGTGTTCAAAAAATAATGAAGAGCATATTCTATTTACATGCAAAATTTTATAAAATTATTGGCCTCAATTGTCCATATTAGTTTCAAACTGAATGTCAGGCTAAAATAAAATTTGTTTTAAAAAAAATGAGAAATTCAAAATTGCATCAAATTGTTGAGCTTTACAAAAATAACTTAAAAAAGTATCATACGTGCAATTAATACATAGACACACATCAAGGTCATTGCTACTATCATCTCTCCTTTCTGTAATATATAATGGATGTAATTGAAATACAGATTTAGATTATGTATATTTATTGCTTTTACTGCAGAGGCACTTAGTATAAGATGTGATGAATGAACTGCAAGAATCACTGCTGACAACTCATACAAAAATGGCATATGTATGTATATAAACTGTTTATTAATATATACATACATACAAGGGTTGCTCAGAAAGTAATGGCCAGCAATTTTTTTCTTCTGAAATTATTTATCCACAAAATATTAAATTCACGTACATTATAACTGAATGTTTCTTTTACACATGCTATTTATCCACGTAATCTCTGTCCACTTCTACGGCCTTAGACCAGCATGCCTTTCTTGTTCACATAGTGATGTTACGATGATGTCTGTGGTCAATTGTGAGACTTAGAGGAACCCATCTTGAGCATACTTTTTAATATCCAAGATCATAGAAAACTGCCACGGCACTTCGTTTGCCAACTGAAAACTTTGAGCCAATTGCCGACTTGAGTTGCGATGTTCCTTGTGAATAATATTATTCTATATTATTCTACTCTACAGCGGTAGCATACAAGTCACTTATTTCTTACAACATGACTTGTCCTCGCTTTAAATGTGACTGCTGGAGGAAAGAAGTTGGAACGAGAAGCCCATGCACATTTTGCTTTCATAAATTCTATATAGCGGGAAATAAGTAATGTGCGGCATGGTTGAAGTGAGGCATACATATTTACGTAGGCAGGAAGCAAACTTTTATTATCTGCTTATCGCCAATGAACGACGAGTATTTTTGCCACATGATCTTGGATAAGCTATTAATTGATTATTGAAGCATATATATTGTCAGCTGTACAAAATATTTTTCAGTATGCATACTCTGTGCATTAGTTCTTACATTGCCAAGTACAACAGTAAGCTTTGAAAGTATTTTTCAGCTTAAGGAAGAATACAAGACTATAGATGCAACAGTATGAAAAATGACAAACTAATTGGACTGGCATAATGGCACAGCTGCTCAGGGGTAATTTCTTTGACTTGGTCATGGATAAATTTGTGAAGGAGCAGAGCATAGATTTTTATCTACAAGTAAAGGAAAATTTAAAAAAAATCTGTTTAATTAATTTGAAAATACATTTTTTGGTAGTATCTTAATTCATATATTGTTTTATTAATTAAATTTGAACTTATTTTTTTAACCTGCTCTAAATATATCAACTTTCAAAAGCAAAAATTAATTTTAAAGCTTATTTTGTTCTACAATATAGCCCATATTAATTGTGCACTAAAATTATAATATACATTTTATAGGGGCATACAAGAATTCAAATGCATTTGAAAAGTATTTAAAGTTGACAAATCTAAATCAAAATGAGGCATAGAACATCTTTACCTACATACCCACAACTCCCAACAATATTTTCAAGGATGCTTGCCTAACTTTCGAGTCTACCAACCACCACTGAGATATATATATATATATATATATATATATATACATATACACACATACACACACACAACATTAAGTAACATCAATACTGAGTTGCTAAAAATAATGATCACTACTTATATCTTGTCGTAACGCTGTGAGGCTCTGAAGCTTGGGCTTTTAAACAAAAAGGACGAAAAGACTTTACAGGCGTTTGGAATGTTGTGCTATTGCAGTATGCAAAGAGTGAGTTGGACTGAAAAAGGCAAAATGAGCAAGTTCTTAAATATAGGAACACAACTAATGAAAAGAATATAAAAAGGCAGATTGTCTTGTTGACATGGTCATAATATGAGACATGGAGACTACTATTGAAAATACTCGAAGAAAAAATTATATGGGGGAAAGATAAGAAGAAACAAGATCAGCCAGTTGCAGACTTATGCTGAGCTGAAGAGATCTGCCGAGAAGGGGACAGTGGCGTTACATGATCAGACTACTTCAACCTTTAACGTCAGTAGTCTCTGGACTGACTAACCTGGTGATGATACACACACATCAGTTTATAAGCAATTACATATTTATTGATTGATTTTGTTGCAACAAATAATACAATATTAGAAATTAATGCAAAAGTTGACTTAAATAAGGCAGATGAGAAAGTCTAGATCTGCTGTAGATTATGGCTGTACAAAACAGGAACCATCTATTTATTGATTCTTTTGTACTAAACATAATAGCTGGGTAGGTTATACAGTATGTTGACCAGACCATTATGTTGCTTATCTTTGCTGCAGTTAGAGTAGTAGAGAAGGCAGAGAGTGGGCATAAATAAGGAGTACTCTGAGTGATGAAGAGTGGAGTGCCACAAGGGCTCAGTTTTGGGACCAATTTTGTTCTTGATATATATAAATGATTGAAAAATTTGCTGATGACACAAAACTATGCAGTAGTGTCTCATCTAAAGTGGATATATTGAGGTCGGATTTAGATCAAATTCAAGAATGGTCTGTAAATGGGGTTTAATGTAGATAAATGTAGTCATCCACATGGGTAGATCCAATATGGAACATAATTACAGAATGGGCAAAAACAATATTAGAAAGATAGATAAGGAATGGGACCTAGGGGTTATAATAGATCATACAGGTAACGTGAGTGAGCAAGTTCACATAGCAGTGAAAAAGGCAAATGCAATGTTAGGTATGATAAAAAGAAATTTTCAACATAGGAGCAAGGAAGTGATAGTCAAACTGTATAAAGCATTAGTTAGACCTAGATTGGAGTACTGTGTACAGGTGTGGAAGTGGGATTCCAGAATTACTCAGAAAGACTCAGAAAAACCGGCCTACAGTGTGTAGAAAAGAGACGAATTCGAGGTGACTTAATACAGATTTATAAGATGATCAGAGGAATGGATAAATGTGGCTATAACAAGTTTTTCAAAATATAACCACCTACAAGAACAAGAGGGCATAACTACAAATTAACTAAAGAGAGGTCCAGATTAGATATTAGGAAATATTTTTTTAGTCAGAGAGTGGTGAATGCTTGGAATGCATTGTCACAGGAGGTAGTGTAGGCAGGGACAATTAATGCATTTAAGAATAAATTGGATGTGCATAGCTTTTAGAGCAAGGTAATGTAAATGAAACTGGTTGTAACAGACCCTGCAGAGTCTTCTAAACCAGAATAAAGATGTTTAGTTAAGTAAAGAATATAAATCATTAGCGACATAAACTTGACCAGCTTAGAGCCGTTACTTCTCACAGTAACAGTGATCGAATATTTAGTGCAGTCTATACAGTTGTAAAGTATTAAAGAAAAGAATAGGTCACCCAAACCTAACAAAAGATTGAAAACCATTTACAATGAAGTCTCTAACACTTTATTATTCCAGGAAAAAGTGTCTACTATGTGACCAATAATATAAATTGACAGGACATAAATGTGTAACAGCCCAAAGACACATTAAATCTGCATTTGCAATGGTTTCATCAAAGTCAAATAAAAAATATACTTATGAATATTAAAATGATAACGAGCATTTACAAAAATACTGACTCATAGGTTCATTAATGCTAAGAAAATGTAAACATTAATGGAAAAAATACTACATAATATGTCCTTTCAGGTAAATATTTATCTATAATGCTTAGCTGTAAACTCAACTTGGGCTTAAACAAAAATTACGTACAAACAACTCAAAATTAACACAGAACATCAATATGTAATTTTTATAGACATGAAACAAGTCTAGGGACATCATATTGGAATATGTTTTATGTTCACATCAATGAAGAAGGTGAATTCAGGAATTGTAAAGAGTTTGAAAGAAAATAATCTCCCTGAAACATACTTAATAAATAAGATAGTCAAGCGACACATGTTTTCACAGAAGATCTCAGGCATGCCCACACAGAACCAAGCACAATAGGGTTAAGTCTACAAAACTGCTATTAATCAAATGTTAGCAGGTACTCTTGCCATCAGTGATTGCCTTTAGTTATGATTTCCACAACTTATAATAGTCATTAGTCAGTTTTTATTTGAATTAAAAACTTTAGCCTGCCCACTGTGGCAACTGCGTGGGGCAAAAAGCCTTCCTAAACAGCTTACCACAAAACTTTATTTTCCCATATATATCAAAGTGTTCATGAAAAAAGGAATAATATGGAAGATATAATTTTAATACATCATGATTAGTTTTTTTGAAACAAAAATATATAACCAATTTGACAACACATAGCTGAGGAAAACATTTCTGTTTCACTCCTTGATACAGGGAAGAGAATGATAACAATAACTTATCTTGGAGATAGGTAAAGTCAAGAGTCAAGGTGTGGATGAACAATCTTTTTTTAAAAAGCATTTTAAAACTTCAACACAATAACATAATTAGTTGTAAATATTGAGAAACTTCCTTAACTTGTTGTGTCTCAAATATCAATTGGGCCAACAAAATAAGTTTCAAAGATGAGAGAATAACCCATGTCAGTAAGCCCTAAAAAGCCACATGGAAAACACAATTTGATTTCATATAGTTGATCACTGGATAATACAAAACAAGAAAATGTATGTGAGTGTATATGTGTATATAAATATATATATATATATATATATATATATATATATATATATATATATATATATATATATATATATTTATGGTTTTTTGTTTTGTTTTTTACAGATCTGCATTGCTCTGACTTACCTGTTTTTGTCTAGGAATACTGCCAGATTTGACAGCTTGAATGTTTGCACAATGTACAAACAGGGATAGGCCGCACACACGTGGCAGTGGAGATGTGTAACTACAAAATTCATATCGAAATTGATTGACTGAAAACAAGATGGAGAAGAGTGAAGATGATGAAATTGAGCACATGGGAAATGCTGCTGTCCTCAGGGTGCACTGAAGAAGGTGAACACTATAGAGAAAAGGAACAAGTAGTAAATAGATTGTTTAAATACTGCAGGAAAAATTCCTGGATAAAGGTAAAAATAGTTCAATAGCAGAGACTGCCATCAAGAAGAATGTGCCAGAGACTTCATTGTACTAGTTCACAGCTTTTTTGTGATGACCAGTTTCCTTCCTCACTACTTTTCTATTTCTAACAGTATGCCAGAAGTTTATTTACAGCTGGGTAGACTGAAGAGTGTTGATCTTAGGAATCAAACCGTTACCGCTAATAATCAACATAAAATTTGGTCCTACTAACATTTTCAAAGTCACAAGGATGGGGAGAAAATAAATGAAGCAAAGAATACTCTACAATACATTTTTTCTTTTTTTTGCGTTCGCCTTATTTCTCGAAAGCCCAGGGCGGTGTGCGTTGCACTGTGGTTTTTATTTTGCGCCCGTCGGCCCAGTGCATCCGACTTCAGCATGTATTTTATGTAAGGGTCTGCTTCCTCCTGCATTTTCTAAGGGTTTGCTTCCCCGGGGTAATGGCCGGTGCTGTGATGGGGATTGAACCCAGCACCTTCGGAATGTGAGCCGTGCCACTTAACCACTAGGCCACGCCGTCTCCATTCTACAATACATCATCATAGGTGTCTCAGTCTCTGTAGACCATGCGTGTGACGCCCTGTGAGTTTTGCTAGCTCTATCTTCTGTATTTCTACAAAGTCTGCTATGACTGTAAAGGCCGATCCACGAGTGACAGTCCCTGCAACAGATCATACATCCATGCTGTGCTGAGGAGGCTGGCTTGCCGGGGTCTTCCCCGATCTCTTCAGTCTTTATCTTTTCTCTGCAGCCAGAAGGCCTCTGCGAGCATCAGCAGCTTCTATGCCCCTTCCAACTGACTGTCTCCAAACAGCTCGGTCCTGAGCAATCGTTTCCAAGCCCTCGGATGGGATGTCGCAGGACTTCATGTCCCTCTTGCATACGTCCTTGAATTGCAGTTTGAGATAGCCTATTCTTCAAGCAATGGCCAGTTGTCCATTGAAGATATCTGTTGGTAGCCTCTCATTTTCCATGTGGTCAACATGCTCCAACCATCGAAGACGTCGCTGGTTCAACAGCGAGAACATTCTGTGTTTGCTTGCTGTAAAATTACATTATGTGGCACTATTTCTTGCCACCCAATCCTCAATATATGATGTAGGAACCTCATGTGACAGGTCTTGAGCCGCTGTTCCTGATTAGTGTAAGTGCTCCAAATCTCACTTTCATACATGAGAGTGCCAAGAATAGATGTCTAATAGACCTCAATCTTGGTGCAGTGAGAAAGCACACAGTTCTCCAGACTCTCATCATCAAGCAGGCTAAAACAGTACTCACCTTGACAAGCCTACAATACAGATGAGAGGTAAATTGAACTCCAAGGTGAGATAACCATAACACTGTAAGTATATGACCAAGAGATAATAATGAACACTGTTCTAGAGCTACAATTATGAACACACTACCAATGAAATCATTTTTTTGGTTTAATTAATAATTTAAAGTAATCATTTTAATTCAAAAACGTGCTATTCCTTCATTAAAACAGTTTGAACTTTTTGCCTATTTTGAAAAAGTGAAATGGGATGAGATGGGATGACTAGCTATAAAGTTTAAGAGTATTATAAAATGTTGTATGAACATGTACTTATCTTTTTGTACAATTTTGATAGTATATGGATTTTGTTTTGTGTAGTCATTTTGATTATTTCTTGTTTGACCTACTCTGTCATACTGGTATACTATAATTCACAGAGAGGAAGACTAACGTCTGGTCAGGCACAACATACTGATCAGACATGTTAGCCAGGTCAGGAAAAATATACTGACCAACACCCTCACCTCGGCTTCCTCGTTGCCCTCCCTAGAAAGGGCTGTTTTCATGGCAGCCTGGCTAACGGGGTGAGGGATCGATGTGATCCCAGTAGTAGTGAGCGACACGCAAATGAAGCCAAGCATAGCACAAGCGCCTGGAGCACCCCGGTCCACCTTAATCAGCATGCTCAGGATTGAGAAAAGCAACTGCAACCTGCCACTTAAATGTCCTTTTCAGGCTGCACAAGAGTAAACATACTCATTGTGGGCATTCGAAACAACAACTTTAATTCACACATTCCTGGCCACCCTCTGGCTAATGGCTGCTGCATTCAATCGCATTGTATCTGTTTTGAAGTTCATTCTAATTGTTGTTGTGATTTATTACATGCTTGATTAGTTCTTTGTCCCTAATGAAGACCCTGTGGTCGTAATGTGGGTTTTTGTTTTTTGTTTTTATCCCATGGTAACTGAGCCATGCATATTTATGTTTTTATCAACTATAAAATCTTGCGATTTTAAATGCACTGTATTATATTTACCTCGCATATAGAGTTTGTATGACATGACCTCCATGTGGATCCTGTGGCTATTATTAGAGATCAAAGTATCGGGGCACTGCACTTTTCTACAGATGTTGTAGAGGCAAATGAGGAGAGTTGTGCATTGTGATGGCAATATCATCATGTAAAGTATTAATTATAATTTTTCCATCTGGTTTCATTTGGAACATAGAGCAGCAACAGATGCACTCCATCTGTTCCTATTCTGTGCTGCCTTCTTGAGTTCAACCAATGAGAACCTAACTGAACTAACCTCCATGATCATTCTTTGTCAGGTGTTTCTTTACCTTCTCACCATCTCCTTCCCTGTGAGTTCCAATCCAGTGCATATCTGATTATACTGTCTTTCTGGGATCAAGATGCTGCCATGATCTGCAGTGGTCAGCGACCCATAGCTGACTGCTAGCGTCAGGGCCAGCGAACCTGAGCTGCCAAGACCCTTCTACACCTCCACGCGGTGATACTGGATAACAGGCTGCAGCAGGGCAGACTGGGTAAGGAGAAGGAATCGAAGAGGAAATGCTAACCCAGTACTCTTCTTCTTCTTCTTACGCTATCAGACTTCAACTTGAATTTAGTCGAAGAAAGCAGCTGTCAACCTGAGGCTATCGACACTGCCATAGAGCTTGTCTAGTGTTGGCCACATGTGCTTTCTCTGGCCCTCGTATGTCAGGCAATTTTGCAGCAGATGTTCAGCGGTCATTTTCCCTGTACCACAGGTGCATTCGTCAGTGCCACCTATCTTCAGTTTATTGAATAGATGGTACCTCAGTCTGTTGTGGCCTGTGCGGAGTCTGAAGACCACAACCTGCTCTCTTCTGTTCAACTGGTAATAGACATCATTTTTTGTGTAGCCAGTATGCTCTGTTTCCCATTTGGCCATGTATCTGTCCCTAATAAACCTTTCGGACTCTTCATAGGTCACACTAGAATCTGGTTGTGGTAATCTTGCACCTTCTTTTGCCAGTCTGTCTGCCTCCTCGTTGCCTTGGATGTTACAGTGGGATGGAACCCACTGTACCACTACTCTTTTTGGTGCGGACTGCTGGCATAGTTGACAGAGTACTGTTCTCAAATCATTAAGTTCTATATTTTTCTGGCTTTTTAGTGATGTAACCATGGACAGGGCATCTGTAAACAGGACTATCTGGCATTCATTGCTTTCGCCTGTCAGCATTGCTTCTACTGCAGCCTTCAGTGCCTCTGCCTCCGCTCTGAAATTGCTTGAGAATTTTCCAGTTACCACTGACAGTGTTATTTTTCTACCATTTGTTTAGCTCAGGAATACCCATCCCCCTCCATTCTGTGTTGTGTTTGTTACAGAACCGTCGGTGTACGCATGGGTCCAGTCCATGCTTGGGTAGTTTTTCGCTATGTGCCTCCGGGTTATGTCTCTTCTTTCTTTTTCAGTCTGGCTATTCTTGTTTCCAATACCTGGTATATTTTCTACTACCTCTGGAATGATATGCTGCGTCCAGGTGTAACCCGGTACTAAAAAAATATTTGCTGAAGTTGGATGTGTTGGACCGAAAGGTGCAAATATCACAGTCAAGCTGTAAACTACGACACAACGCATTCCGTTCTCTGGACTACATTCTGTTACTTAAGCCCTTTCAGTGTTTGGTAGTGGGAGATTAAGAATGAGCCAAGCCAAGCCATATTTAAAAGCAGTACACGTTGAAGACATGCTAATAATTTTATAACTGACAGCTTTTCTTTTCATTTGCATACATTTACATGAACAAAAAATATATGATTGATACAAATTACTTTGCAGGTGAGCAATCAGGAATCTAGTCTATGTTTGGACATTTTGGTAGCGGGAGATTGAGAACGAACGAAGCTAAGCCATACTGTCTTTCTGAGAGTGTGCCCCTGCTTTCTCTTCCCAATTTCATGCTGTATTGATTATTGCCATGTTCTTTCCACCAGATCTGCATGTTCCCTTACTTCTGGTCATCTAAGACAAAGTATGTGATGAAGGCACTTGATGAAATTTTGCAGCCTGGATGTGATGTTTTTAGTCACATGCCATGTCTCTGAGACTTATACTGATTCATGTTAGGGGAGGAGGACTAAAGTCTGGTCAGGCAAAATATACTGATCAGACATGTTAGGGTCAGGCAAAATATACTGGCAAAGACCCTCACCTCAGCTTCCTCTGAGCCCTCCCTGGAAATAAGCTGTTTTCATGGCGGCCTGGCTAACAAGGTGAGGGATCGACGTGACCCCGTAGAAGTCAGCAACACACAGATGAAGGCAAGCATATCACAACCGCCTGGAGGACCCCAGACCTTTATCAGTATGCTCGGGATGTGAGAAAAGCTACTGTAACCTGTCACTTACGTCCTTTTCAGGGCACACAAAAGAGTTAACCTACTCATTATGGGCATTCGAAACAACAACAATATTCATGTTAAACAGCTAATTGTCCAATGAGAATGCTGCAGAGTTCAATATTGGACAAGGAGAGTTGAAAGCAGATTTGACCTTGTTAATCCTGGTTTTAACATCTTGGTTTGTTCCTTCATCTTTATCAATTAGGTATTACTAAATCCAGATGCAGTGATTTAGATTTTTTTACTATTCATCCAAATACTAATTCGTGTATTCGACCAATACAAATATGGTTACAAAGAGTGAGTAATCTTTTGACATTGTGTTCAATGCATCTACCAACATTTCCTATAATTATAATGTTATCCAAAAAAATAAATGACATTTCATAGTGTCACATTGTTACTAAAAATTGAGCAAATATCTTCAATACTATTTAATGCTAAAAAATCACAAATTTTTTTTAACAAATTCATTTAAAAAGTAATTGATGCATGAAACATGCATTCGCTTTTAAAAATGTAAGTCTCTCAACATTCTCTGTCAAAAGACAACATTTGTTGTCTGAAAATGTGTTGCCAGTACTCTTCTTCTTGTTCGCCATGTTTAAAAAAATGTCTACATGTGAAGTCAATTTATATGGATAAAAGCTGCTGTAGTAGAGAGTTCTTCAAGTCTTCCAAACAGCTTTGTGTTTAGGTTCGCCTCTGTGGACCACTGCTCAGTACGCAATTCGCTAAGCATGTAACAGTCTTGCAGGATATGTTTGGCTGTCTGTGCTGCTTGCCTGTACATAGACATGTGTGATGTAGCCAATGTTAGCCTGTCTTCTTCTTCTTCTGTGTTAGCTCTCAATCTCCCGCTACCAAGGTTCTGAACAGGGTTTTGCAAGTAGCAGGATCAAGTCCGGAAAACAGAATGTGTTGTGTTGCTAGTTTACAGCTTGACTGCAATATTTGCACCTTTTGTACCGACACACCCATCTTAGGCAGCTGTTAGCTTGTGTAAGTGGTCATTCAATTGGTTATGTAATCTTCTCATGTGGAACAAGATCACTTGCTCTGCTAGATCAAGACAGTGATATTTGTCTCTTGTTTGGTCAACTTTCCTTATAGCTTGGAAAAGGTTCTTTTTTTGGAACATAATGTTCTCGTGTTGTTCCCTCCTTTGCTAATTTGTCTGTTGTCTCATTTCCTGAAATGCCACAATGTGTTGGTATCCACTGCAGCATTACCATTCTCTTGGCTTTTAGTTCGCCTATGAGTTTTAAGCTCTGGAAGTTAACCATTTTGGAGGGTGTACAGAACTGACATTGCATCTATAAGGAATACAGCTTGCTGGCATTGGCTTATTGTATTGCTAATCGTTTCTACAGCAATGATTGGTATCTGTACTTCAGCCAAGTAGTTTGAAGAGAATTTGTGGATGAACTAGTGATTTAGTTTCTTTATCTGTGTGGACAAAATAGATTTCTGCGTCTCCTTTACTCCTCTCCTTCTTGATCTGTGCTTCTCTAGAGTATAGTTCTTTGATCATATCGCATGCTGCAGTTTTCTTTTGGAGAGCATTTTGCTCTCCCAAAGGGCAGGTGGTAGTTGTGAATGTTTATATGCTGACATTGTGGTGTTGAAAGGGTTATTGGATTCACCCCTTAGTCGTGTCTAATAATTTATCCTTATATGTTGTTTTTTTACCGATGAACAAAGCTACTTCTCTTTATGCCACTGGCTAGATCTCAGAGTCTGGTCTTCATTGGATGTGCTGTCATGTTCTTGTACTTTTCTGCTTGTACCATGGTCTTGGTGTCCCATCTAAAGGATAGCGACATGATGCCTGTGATTTTTTTTTCCATTTTGTTTATTGGAGGTCTTCCTGGTGCTCGTGATCACCCTAAGCATTTGGTTTTGTATCTTATCTAAGGTTTGTAGGTGTGATTTAGCTGCTGTAGTCATTGCTGCTGATCCATTGTTCACTATTGGTCTTATTACCCCAGTATAGACTTTCTTAATTAAGTGTTGTTTCATTCGCTCCTTAATTTGATCCAGCAATTTTCTGCAGTATTCCAAGTTTTTTCCTTGCCTTAGCCTCTGTTTATTCAGTGAGGTCACCATTTCATTCTCTTATCCAATGTGATGCTCAGATATACTGGCTCATCATCTATTTGGACCTGTATATTTCAGAGTCTTATTTGTCCTGCTTTTTCTTTGTTTGAGAGTGTTGTTGCAGGTTTCTCAGTGTTGATCTGTACCTTCCATTTCTCAGCAGCTATATTATCTGCACTCCTTGTATTCGCTTATTTGCAATTTCAAGTGTTCTTCTACACACCATACTACCAAGTCATCTACATATGGAGCAGCCCCTACCCTTGTGCCAGATCGTGAGGGAAGTCGTTGATACACACAAGGAACAAGGTGGGAGACAGTACTGAACCTTGAGGAACTCAGCGCATTAGGATAATTTTTTTGCTATTGTAACCATCTATGGTAGCTTTTGCTTTTCGTTGTGTAGGAACACTGTGATCCATTTTTTTATGTTGATGCCATTCCTTTGTAGTTTTGTCATTAGTCCATCTTTCTGTACTTATCGAAGGCTTTCTGGAAATCTATTTATAATGTAAGGAAGGACCTTTTACTTTTCTTGGAAGACATCTTCAACAATTTGGGACAAGTATGTGATTTGGTATTCTGTGCTGCTACACTCTCTAAATCCTGCTTGTTCTGGTATTAGTATTTTATGTTTCTAGGTACCATTTCAGTCTTCTATTGACCAGCCTGTCCATTGTCTTACAGTTGCTGGCAGTGCTAAACAAACATTCATTTGGGATGTTTTGTTGGAGGTACATCGAGATATCATTATGCACAGGAGTTGAGAAGAGGAAACCTGTCAGACTTGCTCTGCCACCATGGCATTAAATCATTATCCCTCATAATAAATGGCTCATTTAGAAACATGTTCAGTTGATTTTCAATAAGGTCTGAGGTAGTTGTATCTAGCTGGTTATTGCATGTCTGCGCAGCATCACTTGAGCATGAAAAAATCATTAGAAGTGATTTCACTCTTTTTACTATGTAGATTTTCATATTTCACTTGTACAATGCTGTCATTGGCAGCGTTCATGTTGAGTGATGATACAATTATGATACATATATTATTATTTTCACACTGCCTTTAATTTTGTGTACTTCAGTTAAGAAGTTAAATTGAAACTGTGGATTTTATTTTGGAGAAACAGCAAACAATTCATGGTAAAACAGACTAAAAACTTGTATTACAAAGCTGATATCATTTCTGCAATCATCATCTTGGTTCTATCATCCCATACATCCTGCAAATACAGCAAGATGGCTTCAATGGTAACACCACTGACAGATATGTATTTGTACTGCTGGTTTCATGGGTCAGTTGCTCAAAATGCTTCAGCAATATCACAACTTGAATTGAATTTGAAACTGAAATTATGCAACTTTTTTAGTCTAAAATTATCACATCACTTGTGACAGATTTAGTCACATAGAAGAATCACAGTGTAGAGGAGAAGAGACCATTATTTTGTTTATTGCCAGTCAAACTATGGAACAATTGCAAGTTAAGAAATCTTAGCCTTGACCGAGGCGCCAAGAAAAATCCACTTATTTCCACAAATATCCTGGACCAGCCAAAAGCTAGCATTTCTCATCAATTAGTGGGCAAGGTTGGTACATTCTCAATATGTGGGTGATGAGTCATGCATACCGAGACAATAGATGGCCTTGACGACGTTAGACAGAAGATACAGAAGCTGACGTCACGGAAAAGCAATGCTTGCAAACTAGTTTGGCTAGTCACGAGCCTCGCGCTCAAAGTGAGTTTGTTATCATGTGGTATCACTGGAAAGAGTGATAAAACTAAGTAGAGAGTAGGGATGGTAATTATTTGAATTAGGCATTCCAGAGTTGGTCAAGAGAGAGTAAACAAGGTTTGAGACCTTCTAGTCAGACGAACAGTAGACGCAGGAAGGACAGCTCTAATGATTTTAGAATGTGAGTCCCGATACACAGCAGTAAAGAACAGTGGGTAAATATACTTATTCATATTACTTGTGTAATAAAGTACTAGTTAGAAATAGTATTTCGACATGAAGAACGAGAAGAAATGAGGAATCCATTCTGAACCAAATATTAACATTTTATTGAGACTACTAGATTCATTTAATCCAGTTTCATTGCACAGAATTGGGAATGCCAGGCCTAAACATTTGCCTCTCGATATAAGTAACTAAGCTAACAAGCTAGTGCGGCAAGGCTTCCACTTAAGCTGAAAATTCACCGATTAGACCCTCATTCACGAGACATCTAGATTATCATCATCATGTACAACAAAAGAGGTGTTAACCACACGTCAGATCGTGAAACGTCAACCGAGAAATGAATCGTCGAAGCAGCAGAATATTCAAGCAACAGTTTATGTGATTGTGGAAAGAATAGGACCAAATCGATAGAATCTTGGGTAACATAAATAAGTCAAAATTATAATCGTGTTTATACATGTGACAGACCTAGAAAGAATTCAGATTTAGATAATAGGTATCGAATAAGACTGGGATCACTATATTTTAAAATTGTGTGTCAGGAGAAATCTGTGAATTAAGAATCAATAAAAGTTTCATTGTGTTTTGTTCAATGATTGTGATACCAAACAAGTGACTCCAGTTTTCTCTCATGTTTTTTGTGTAGTATGGAAATAGAATCTCACAGAACCGGTTAGGTTAGTCTACACGCATTTCCAGTTAGACTTCGTGATCAAGAGGTCCACACCGCTAATGGAAAAGTGGTCTCTGCAACGAGAGGTCTACAGCACACTCTTTGATCTATTTGTATTCAGTTGCAGGGTAATATTCTACCAAATTTGAATAGCCCATTAAATAGACATCAGTTATTTGGTGGCTTTGAGATAGAATTCCTTGAAAGATGCCAACCATTTCTGGTAGTCTTATGCTCCTATTGGACAGAGAGGAGGATAATGATAATGGTAAGAAGAGTCTTTTATACCAACCAATACACTGGGACAAAGGTCATGAACATGCTCAAACATGGAGACATCGAAGCATGCAACAGAAATGGCACTAATGTTCACACATGCAATCTGAATTATGACTAACAACTGAATTTTATTCAATTGATGGAAACAGCATTAAAGTTAAAAAGATATTTTGTAGTACAACTTAGAATATGTTATATATGCTCATATCAACAACAGACTGAGGAATGTAGTCAAGATGTCAACTGTAGTAAGATGATGACCTCATCATGTCAAGGACCCATGTCCAGGTAATGTTGCATGGTCCACTTCTGAGAATCATTCCCAGCACAGGTTTTCACCACAATAAACTCTCCACTCTTGCGTCCACCAGTGTCCAGGCACTTGCCAGATGCTAGGTTTGTTATAATACTCTTTTCCTTGGAAAGACAGACAAGAACATTATAATAATATTGTCTTCAGTGAATAGAACAGATCAATGTAGTGTTTCTAGAAAATTGAATGAAAATTTAAAAAAAACAAAAAACTGAAAGACATCAACAGCTTACTTTCGTACCAATTTACTTGTGCTGCTAAGTGACGTAGATAGATAAATTCACTTTTGCTGGGCCAAATGTTTTGTGCTGGCTGTTATGAGCCTGTGTTGCTGGGAGGATTTCTCTTGAGGTGTTATCTATCCTAAAATAGCTTAACCCTTTACAGTCCGTCCTTATTTACATAATTTGTACCTTACAATCCAAGACATGGGAATTAACTCCATCTTTTTACTTCAATGACAAATTCAATAAAAAAATACTGATACTGCTTAAATGATGTTTGATATTAAACATACATAACTGAATTATGTATAAGGTACAGCATTCATGTGTAAAAATAAAATTGTAGAATGAAATGAAAACATCATTATTAAGAAAAAGAGGAATGCGTTGTGCT
The DNA here is from genome assembly GCA_036924085.1 of Ariolimax columbianus. Classification (NCBI taxonomy): domain Eukaryota; kingdom Metazoa; phylum Mollusca; class Gastropoda; order Stylommatophora; family Arionidae; genus Ariolimax; species Ariolimax columbianus. Next base: position 128,543,090 of record JAVGWX010000003.1, on the reverse strand, counting down.
ATTTATCAATTATATAATTACACATATATATCAAATGTAGAACAAATTATAATTGTTCATGGTATGATGAATAACAGTTCTCTGCATTAGTGAATTTTTGCAAATTGAGCAGCCAAAAACAGTCTCTATACCACATCCATGAGCAGTCTAACTTGTTCTTGGAACAAAACATGTTTTCTTGCTTCCTAGCATTCGGACTAGATCATGTTTGATCTTGCTTTAGCAGCCCTATTTATATGAGACACTCCATTCAAGCCATCAAGAACTCCAAGGCGAAACTGCAAATGGTGGGTGTCTCGCTTCTGCATTGTGACATATAAGACGACTTCATCAGGATGAAGGAGGTAACAGCTATCACCTACACCAGAACTTAACTTAACGTCTTTATACTGGTTTAGAAGACCTTGCAGAGTCTGTATACAACCAGTTACATTTACATCATCTTGCTCTAAAAGCTATGCGCATCCAGTTTATTCTTAAATGCATTAACTGTCCCTGCCTCCACTACCTTCCCTGGCAAAGCATTCCAAGCAGACACCACTCTCTGACTAAAAAAATATTTCCTAATATCTAATCTGGACCTCTCTTTAGTCAGCTTGTAGCTATGCCCTCGTGTTATTGTGGGTGGCTGTATTTAAAAAAACTTGTTATAGTCTAATTTATCCATTCCTCTGATCATCTTATAAACCTGTATTAAGTCACCACGAATTCTTCTCTCTTCAAGACACTGTAGGCCGGTTTTTATGAGTCGTTCCTCATAACTGTAATTCTGGAATCCCACTATCATCTTTGTCGCTCTTTTTTGTATTCTTTCCAGCATTTTTATATCCCCTCTATGATAAGGACTCCACACCTGTACACAGTACTCCAATCTAGATCTAACTAAAGCTTTATACAGTTTGATGATCACTTCCTTGCTCCTATGTTTAATATTTCTTTTTATCATACCTAACATTGCATTTGCCTTTTTCACTGCTACCTGAACTTGCTCACTCACCTTTCCTGTATGATCTATTATAACCCCTAGGTCCGTTTCCTTATTTAGCTTTCTAATATTGTTTTCTCCCATTCTATAATTTTGTTCCATATTGGATCTACCGATGTGGATGACTGTACATTTATCTACATTAAACTCCATTTGCCAGCTTACAGACCATTCTCAAATTCTATCTAAATCCGACAATATATCCACTTCCGCTTTAGATGAGACACTACTGCATAGTTTTGTATCATCAGCAAATTTTGCAATCATGGATCCCATATCAATGTCCAAATCATTTTTATATATCAAGAACAAAATTGGTCCCAAAATCGAGCCCTGTGGCACACCACTTTTCACTTCACACCACTCAGAGTACTCCTTATTTAAGCCCACCCTCTGCCTTCTTCCCATTAACCAATTTTCAATCCATTTGGCAACTTCCCCACCTATTCCATGTGATTTTAACTTTCGAAATAATCTTTGATGAGGTACTCAATCAAAGGCCTTTGCAAAGTCTGGGATCTTGGAGCAGTCCTCTTTTGTGTAGACTGTGCCAAAGTACTGATTGAGTAGATTAGCTGCCTCCCTATTCTCACTTATTATTTTCCCTGTACTGTCTATGAGAGGGCCTACTTTGTCTTTCGTTCTTTGTTTATTTCTTACATAAGAGAAGAAGCTTTTACTTTCAGTCTTGATCCTCTGAGCAAGTTTTATTTCGAAGTCTATTTTTGCTGTTTTATTCACTTTCTGAGATATGTTCTGCTTGTCCAAATATTTTACATATGTTTCTTTTGATTTACCTGCCTCTATATATTTTTGCCATGCTTTATTTTTCGCTCTTCTACATTTCACTACAAATCTAGTTATCCACTTTTTACGCTTGGGGTTTACCTCCCTACATGGAACACATTCCTCTTTTAGCGTTTCTAGAACTGTTTTAAAACTCTCCCACTCCTTTTCAACATCTGTTCTTACGACAATATCTTTCCAGATTATGTGGTTCGCTGCCTCTTTCATCCTCTTAACATCTGCCTTAGAGTAGTCGTATGTTCGTGTGTTTATGTTTACTTCTTTCCCTACAATAAGATCCCAACGGATGATTTGATGGTCACTTGAGCCAAACAGTTCCCCAATGGTAACGTTTTCAATCATATTTTCCTCTGTAGTAAAAACTAGGTCGAGTATGTTTTTGCCTCTGGTGGCTGCTTCTACATGTTGAATTAAAAAATTGTCAGTTATGCACTTAACAAAAGGTTTTGACTCTACAAATGCTTCTGCCATATCCCATTTTATTTCTGGAAAGTTGAAATCTCCCATTAATAATAATTTCCCTTCACTTGCCTTTGCTATGCTACTAATCAGCTCCTCATCTTCCTCTTTTTGACTTGATGGACATTTATAGCACACTCCAATCACTGTTTTTTCACCCCCACTTTCAATTTCTTCCCATACACTTTCATTTTTGTTACCACATGATAAATAATCTTTGATCGTTATATTAACAGAATTTATACAATATAATAAAACGCCACCTCCCTTAGTCTAGTCTCCAAATATCCTATCTTTCCTTAACATTGTATATCCCTCTATTTCAAGTTCACTATCTGCAATCTCCTCATATGTCCATGATTCTGTTAATCCTATTATATCTGGTTTTTCTTCTTCTACATACAGTTCCAATTCTTCTCTTTTATTTACTATGCTTCTCACATTTGCATAAAAACAATAGCGCCACCATTTCCTACCAAGTGGGTAGTATGATCTGTGTTGATCTGCTTTGTCAACATCGCCCATATGCTGGTTATTTAAATGGATTGGTAGAGGTATCTTGTGGTTTCTTCTACCTTCCTTTGCAAGACACGAAACAAGACATTTCTGCACAATAATAGGTTGACAAAACAGATACTTGGCCCTTGTCATAGTGTATGAAAAACAGTCTGCCAATCATTGCCTCGTCAATGCTGAACTCTTTCTCATAATAATAGTTTTTCTAACTTTGATCATTGGTCGAACCTTATTGGGTGGGCCGCAACCTAACTGACCTCGAGGAACAGCCTTATTTGAGTCATTAATGTGAAAATAATGACTTATTTTAAAGAAAATCAATTTTTAGATCTCATATTTGCCAATGCAGATTGTTCTAGTCTTTCATCAGATGGCATGTGAAAGTCTATCGAAGGTGGTGCAACTATATCAAATATAAAATTTATGTGGAAGAAAGTTTTTATTTCTTCAGATGTACATGGTTTCTATTACTGGTCAATTTCCCTCTTATTTCTGTGCCTTTGTTCAGCATACAAATTTGTTTAAATTGCACACTTGTAGTAACTTCATTTATAAATAAACTGAAGTAGTCAAACGAGGTGACATCAATACCCAATGTGTATTTAGGTCCATTGATTTTGACAAAGTGTGAAACCTCAACAGGAGTATGCTGTATCGACCAGTCTTCTTCTCCTGATCTATCATTGATAGTAGGGCCAACATCACATAATTTTTCATTGTCCGATACATCATTTTCACAATCAGAATATACATCCAAATTGCCATCAAGATCCAACTCTGATTCACCAGAATCATCATTTTCTTGATTATTCATGAAATCACTTTTTCATACACTGAAGCAAAGAATCTACAACTTTAAAAGCCATTTTTGTAAAATTCGCCAACATTTTGTAGCACAACCGTTTCACAAGCCGTTTAGAGAAAATGGTAGTGTTGCATGCCCCAGGTGTTCAGTCACCATTTTGACTTTCTAAACAAGGAGACTGTTTACTGCTTTCAGTGGAAATATAAACTTTATGTGAAATAAATGAAAAACTTTAACTATTAACTCCTTACATGCCAACGTTGCCAAAACTGGCTGCAAAATATCCATGCCCCAAGACCCCCTCCCCGAAAACTCTTGTTTTAAAATCAATGCAAAGTGTGCTGATTTTGCATGAAAAAAAATGTCTGCATTTTTAATAACCTCACGAGGTATTTAAATTTAATTTGAGACATAAATGATGTAGATTATAGTACTATGAGAACATTTACAAGTTTTTTTTTGCCTTTAATCTGTGAAAATTGTGGTTTTTGTCATTCTCATATGAAATATGTGCTTAATAATGGCAGAAATCTCAGACTGCCGTTTTTGTGATTGAAAATATGGGTTAGTTATTGATCCAGCAGCCTATGGGCTTATAACAGGGTTAACGTATTCTTTATCCTATCTTCATTACCACTATCACTCCTTAACTCTCTAAATTAAATACCAACAATTATTTTAACACAGGTAAAACACAGCATGTATTTTTCACACAAGTAAAACAATGTGCACATCAAATCATTTTCACTAGGCTCATTGATCACATTATACTGTTGATCAATTATTAATGAATTCTAATGTCTCTCAAACGGTTGGTTTTCATCGCTTCTCTAACTGACTAAGATTACTTCTAAAGGTTCGTGCAAGTAGCACAGGTCTTACTCTAGTACTAAACTTTACCCAGGGTTCTCATCACGTGGTCGGAATCTAGCAATTGTTCTACTCACTGTCTATCTCTGTGCGTTGATATAAAGGATGTCTATCTACGATTTCTCAGTCCTCATCTATCTGTCCTCTCAGCTTACACAAAAATGGATGTCTGCTGGACCTCTTGTCTCGTCTCTCGTAAGGAGATCATGCTTAACAAATCTATTAGAATTCATGGAGGAGGTTACTAAAATCATAGATAAAGGGGAGCCAGTGGATGTTATTTATCTAGACTTTGCAAAGGCCTTTGATAGAGTACCTCATCAAAGATTATTTTGAAAGTTAAAATCACATGGAATAGGTGGCGAAGTTGCCAAATGGATTGAAAATTGGTTAACGGGAAGAAGGCAGAGGGTGGGCATAAATAAGGAGTACTCTGAGTGGAGTGAAGTGAAAAGTGGTGTGCCACAGGGCTCGGTTTTGGGACCAATTTTGTTCTTGATATATATAAATGATTTGGACATTGATATGAGATCCATGATTGCAAAATTTGCTGATGACACAAAACTATGCAGTAGTGTCTCATCTAAAGCGGAAGTGGATATATTGATGTCGGATTTAGATAAAATTTGAGAATGGTCTGTAAGCTGGCAAATGGAGTTTAATGTAGATAAATGTACAGTCCTCCACATGGGTAGATCCAATATGGAACATAATTACAGAATGGGAGAAAACAATATTAGAAAGATAGATAAGGAAAGGGACCTAGGGGTTATAATAGATCATACAGGAAAGGTGAGTGAGCAAGTTAAGGTAGCAGTGAAAAAGGCAAATGCAATGTTAGGTATGATAAAAAGAAATATTAAACATAGGAGCAAGGAAGTGATCGTCAAACTGTATAAAGCTTTAGTTAGACCTAGATTGGAGTACTGTGTACAGGTGTGGAGTCCTTATCATAGAGGGGACATAAACATGCTAGAAAGAATACACAAAAGAGCGACAAAGATGATAGTTGGATTCCAGAATTACAGTTATGAGGAACGACTCAGAAAAACCGGCCTACAGTGTCTCGAAGAGAGAAGAATTCGTGGTGACTTAATACAGGTTTATAAGATGATCAGAGGAATCGATAAATTAGACTATAACAAGTTTTTTAAAATACAGCCACCTACAATAACACGAGGGCATAGCTACAAGCTGATTAAAGAGAGGTCCAGGTTAGATATTAGGAAATATTTTTTTAGTCAGAGAGTGGTGTCTGCTTGGAATGCATTGCCAGGGGAGGTGGTGGAGGCAGGGACAGTTAATGCGTTTAAGAATAAACTGGATGCGCATAGATTTTAGAGCAAGGTGATGTAAATGTAACTGGTTGTATACAGACTCTGCAGGGTCTTCTAAACCAGTATAAAGACGTTAAGTTAAATTAAGGCAGCTGTCTACTGGACCTCTTGTCTCGTCTCACGTAAGGCAGCTGTCTACTGGACCTCTTGTCTCGTCTCACATAAGACAGATGTCTACTGGGCCTCTTGTCTCGTCTCACGTAAGACAGGTGTCTACTGGACCTCTTGCCTCGTCTCTACATCAGGCAGTCGGTGACTGCATCTGTGCTATGTCTGCAGCTGTGCTCGTGTCTGCGGCTGTGCTCGTGTCTATGACAGACGACAGTGGTTGTGTTACTGTGGTTGTCAGGATGAGGAAACCCACAAATCACAACGGTCGTCTCAGGACGACAACTTTGTGTTGCAGCAACACGTCTCCGCCTGACGAGAATGAAGTCAGGTCACTCGAGCAAGATGTTAGCGACGACGACTTGAACAGAACATCACAAACAGACAGATTCTTACATGTGTGTGGTCTCTCGTTGCCTTTCCGTGTTGGTCTGCTTCGGTGGCTTCTAACTCTACTATTTTCACTCACTGGCTAAGTTTCTGTAGCTTTTAACTATCTACTTGTTCTAGACTAAGTGCTACTCACTATACTGTCTGGTAGGACACCCTTGGTCTCTGCTGCTTCTGATCTGTCCTTTCTATTCTGTCTCACTCCAGCTTATATGCTATGTTTCCCCCGCTTTAGATAATGACTTCTACTTTCTTGAGTTCATTTCTCACCAACTTTATGTGAACTCGCGTGTCCCAAAGAAAGGCTGCTTTATTTTCCAAACACTGACTGACCGCTTGTTGACGGGGATTCCCAGTTCAAACCGTGAGAACAGAAGGGTCAGCCAGCCCCAACTTGCATTGTTTGATAGTTGAGGACCATGCCTCGTTCAATGAACTGAAACTCTAGGGCCGGGTTCTCAAGTTATGTTTGGGTACCCCGAACGGTATTTTCAGGGCTTCCCTGGCTTTGGCTCGTTGTACCCTGTAACTCTGTTACAGGCTCCTGCCATTTGTTCCAATGCCATATAGTGGTATCTGCAAGTGTTTGTGAGCTGTTGTTTAGTTCTGTACAAAGTGTTCGTTTTGTCAGGACATGGAAAATGAAGCTCTTTCCTAACAAAGACAAGCATCGAACATTAAACAAGATGGTGCTCAACAGATTCATATGTGCACAGCCGGTAATCTGTAGTATGTTCTAGTTGGATTCTGTTCAAGTGACTGTTAAGTTGCATGTGTTGAGTGCAGAGTCAGGAAATGGTGCTCTGATCTCTCCTTTTCAGAATGTTGATGTTGTCTTTGGGATTGCCATATGTTTGTAGATTTCTATCCCAGTATTCTCCATTGCCCATTTATTCAGGCAGACCTCTTTGTTCCCAATCGACAGTAGTTGTTTGACTGTCTGTAGAGTTCTTTGCATGTATTGTTGTTCTTGACTTGATCCTTTCTTAGCCAGTCTGTCTGCCTTGTTAGGTGTATTTGAGTGACCAGGAATCCATTGCATAACTATTCTGACTTCATGGGATGCGATAAGTTGGTTTGTATCTAGGGATATTTGGGTAAGTTCAGGATTACAATGATTACCATCTTCCAGACCTTGAAGAGCAGATAATGAGTTTGCAAAGACTATGGTGCTTTGAACTTTTGATGGGACCCCATCAAATACAGTTCTCAGGTGGTACAGAGCTACTTCCAATGCCGTTATTTCTGCCTTATAGTTTGAATCTTCCCACAGGCATCAGATGTTCTGTCTGGATATTCTATGTAGACTCCATATCCTGCTTATATGATCCTAAAAGCAAACCCATCAGAATAGACATGTATCCATTCTTCTGGGTAGGTGTCAATTGTTTTTTGTTATGCTCTCATAAGACTGACTGGATCAGCACGTCTTGTTGTATTATCTGTTAGTTTATTCTTTTACTTCTCTCATAAACTTCCATATCTCTTCACATCTCAAAGGGTTCAACATTCACATGAATTGTACATGCAGCAGTGGGTGTTGACCTCCTTGCTCCACTAATAAGGCACAGTGCATTGCTCTACACTCTGTCCTGAGATTCTACATTAGTCCGTGAGCATGTTGTCAGGAGTGCACTGTTGTATTCTAAAGCAGAGCATACATATCCAAGATACAAACCTCTCAGTGTCCTTGCCTGATCCCCATGCTGTGTCAGCGAGCATCTTTCATAACTGTAGCATAAAAAATGTTGACATGATGGAGATTCTGATAAAGACATTGAAGTTGAGACCGCCACTAAAGAGCCTGAAGCTTGTTGTGACAGAAGTCACTATTGAAATTTTCACAGAATCTAGGATGGTCCTATCTGTAGTCTAGGCCTATCAGCTACTAGCTCTTCTGTTTATAAGTCTGACAGACGAGTGTTGAATCGATGATACATTTAAATTACGGCTATTGTATTTTGCATACAATATATTTATGGCAAGTTAACCCCACAGGAAACCAAAGTCTGGTGTGTTGCGGAAGCCAATACTGGATTTGAAGTTCTACACTGGAAATGTAAATGTCATTGCACCATGGGATTGGCTACATTGTGGTTATCAATAATGATGATGATTATCTAGATAAATATCATTGCATTTGCTGGGGCCAAAGATGTAGTATAGTGAATGAGCTGACAGCAGCCAGCAACTCCTAGCTGATTGCTTACATCAGGGTTAGTGAACTTGAGCTGACCAAGACCTTATTCCGCCTCCAAGAGGTGGTCCTGGAAACAGACTGCACTAGTGTAGTCTGGCTAAGAGAATAGGGATCACAGTGGGAAGGAAAATAAGATGCAGACATTGCAGCCTTTCTATGAACTAGGAAACAATGTCCATTTCAAGACTGCATTTACTTTGATAACTATTATTCAGGAGAACTTGCTGAGGATTTTCTCCAGCACAAAAGCTGCAGCTGTGCAACCACTTTGACATGATGGTATTCTCACCTTGGTGCCAGTAGACATTTGCCTGGCTCTGACCATGTATTTCTGCCTGTCATTACTGGAGAGCCTTTTACAAGAGTCTAGAACAACATCAAATATTTTGGTGACTCTCCAAGAGTTTCTTGAAGATTGGAACCTGCTTCACAAATCCATAAACTGATTTTGTCCATGCAAAATGAAAGACTATTTTCAGTGTTCTAAAAAGAATGTGTGGGAACTATTATGTTCTGTCTATTTGTGCAACGGACAATTTCTAAAAACAAATACATCGAAGCTGCAGAAGTACTGAAGGTCAAAAGTAGATTAAAACATATATAAGTAATATCTCAGTGACAGCACCAGGAGAGGAACAAAATGTATGTGGTCCTTCTCATTCCTCTCTTATGCTCTCATTTCTCGATATATCTCTCTCCTATCATTACTGTTTATTCATCTACCATTTCTGTACCTTTTTCTGGTCAGTATATATTTGTGTCAATATATTGAGGATATTAGGAGTGCAAAGAGAATTGATGAACAAAATCAGAGCCCACCAGTTTAAGATATTTCTGCTCACATAAAACCATTTAACATTTTTGCTGAAAACAATATTGGAAAAAAGGTGGAGGGTCAATGTGCCAGAAGTAAACAATGCTTTAAGTGGAAGGATAACATAAAGAAATGGACAGGGAACAGCAAGAGACAAGACGTCATCCTTTTCAGCCGACCTTCATTGTAGACATGGCACCCTACGACAGCATTCAAGACCCAGTATTTTAAATAACTCTCAAATACATGAAACTAAACCTTTACTTTCTGACCTCTTTGTTCCTTCCTTTATATTTTCACTAATTCCTATCTCATTTTCGTATATAACCGGTTGTAATTACTGTAATTAATAAGGGAACTCCAGGAGTTGATTGGTAGATTGGATAGAGCGGCCCAGAGTTTTGGTATGGAAATAAATGCAGATAAAACAAAGCTCATGACTAATAACATAGAGGTGTTTAAATCTGTAATAGAGGCAAATGGGCAGGAACGAGGTGGTACAACGTTTCAAATATCTGGGATCATTGATCAGTAAAGAGGGATCACAGCCAGGGGTAATTGCAAGAATAGCATAAACAACAGTGGCGCTTACTCTGCTGAAATCTATATGGCAAGACAAGCGGCTCACCCTCGGCATAAAAGTTAGACTAATGCGCTTTTTGGTGATCTAAATATTTCTGCCTGCGAGACCTGGACCATTACAGCAGATATCCAGGGCAGAATACATGCAATGGAAATGAGGTGCTATAGAAAACTCCTAAATGTTACACATACAGATCGTGTCACGAACGGAGAAATACGACAGAGTTGAAAACGCTATTGGCTATTTTGAAGATCTGTTCACAACAATCAAAAGACGAAAGATGGCCTGCTGCGGACACGTTGTAAGGTCCAACGGAATTACCAACTCGATACTCTTTGGTTCCGTACCGGGACAGAGAGGGCAGACAACAACATCACTGAATGGTCAAGCCTTCGTCCCGGTGAGACATGACAGGCGGCGGAAGACAGAGAAAAATGGCGTGAGATTTTGGGAGTGTCTTCAAGTGTGCCCCAACGACCTGATGGGTTATGGGATGAACTGAACTGAATTACCTTGTCATGCACCCACTTCATGCTATTAGTGTCAGTGCAAGGCCTCAGTGAAACATTGCTGCCTTCTTCACCAGAAGAATCCAAACAGGCTTCTTCTCTTCGAAGGTGGTTGTTGTATGTTAATGACAGGATCTGAGAAATACAAGGCAACCCAAATAACAAACCAAACAATACAGTTAATTTTAAATAACATTTGTCTTTTAAATACCTGGCTAGCAGGATGAATAAATAAATAAGGCACACAAATGATTTAAAAAAATAAAAAAGCAATAAAATGTAACCTTAGTTAGGTCCTAAATGTTGTCATTGTTAGGAGTGAAATTGAGAATGAGTTTTCAAACCCATTCAAATTTTCACAAAGAATGCTCACACACATAGATTCTGACAATAAAAGTCCATATCTTGGCCTTCTTGTGGAGGGACTTTTGTTCTTACTAACAAGAGATGGATGAGGTATGAGTCTCTAGGGCCTATAAACCATCATCTGGCAGTATTAAGATTATAATTTGTCCATGTGAGGTCTTCTTCGATGTTCGTTCTGAAAAAGACATGGTTTCGTAGTTTACAGCAAGACTGAGATATCTGCACCTTTTGGCATGACACCTCCGATTTCAGTAGGCTTTTTTGGGTATCAGGTTTGCCCTCCCACATGTGATTCCTATTCTCTTAGTCAGACTACACTAGTGCAGCCTGTTTCCAGGGCTGCCAATTGGAGGTGGAATAGGGTCTTCGTAAGCTGTAGGTCATTGACCCTTAAGCAAGCAGCTAGTTATGAGTCAGTGGCTGCTGTCAGCTCCTTCCCTGCTGCGTCTTCAGCTTTCCCCCATGTGGTGTGACTTGTCACAGACCCATTTGTGCACACTTGGTCTGGGGGAGCAAATTGAGCTCTAACCTAACTCACACACTTCCAGCTTTTTTAGTATGTCCTTGTTTGTCACCATTTTTTAATAATCAGAATATATATTGATGATAAATTATTAATTTTTGTATTTCTTTTCTTTAAATGTTAAACATATTCTTGGTTAATATTACATTCATTTTTTTCACTTCTGTTTCACATCTGCCAACCTTCCTTAACACGATTGTGCATAAATACAAAATAATATATGCTGCAGAAGCAGGTCTTGCACCACAGTAATAGAGTACGGGAAAGCTACTAAAACAAGAAAGGAAGAGAATTAGGACAATAATCTAATATACAAACTCAAGAATCTACCTGACTAGCACTGCCACCATTCTGACAAAAAAACATGCCCATGTCAAACACAGTTTTTTCATCTTTCTGTAAAGTGTCCAAACATAGACTAGATTCCTGATTGCGCACCTGCAAAGTAATTTGTATCAATCATATATTTTTTTTTCATGTAAATGTATGCAAATGACAAAAAAATCTGTCAGTTATAAAATTATTAGATTTACTTGCACACAAGTAAACCTTTAAATGTCTTCAACGTGTACTGCTTTTAATATGGCTTGGCTTGGTTCGTTCTCAATCTCTCACTACCAAACACTGAAAGAGCTTAAGTAGCAGAATGTAGTCCAGAGAATGGAATGTGTTGTGTCGTAGTTTACAGCTTGACTGCAATATTTGCACCTTTCAATCCAAGACATCCGCCTTCAGCAAGCATTTTTTGAGTACCGGGTTAGCATTCCCTCTTCGATCCCTTCTCCTTAGCCAGTCTGCCCTGCTGCAGTCTGTTATCCAGGATCACCGCGTCGAGGTGTAGAAGGGTCTTGGCAGCTTTGGTTTGCTGGCCCTGATGCTAGCAGTCAGCTATGAGTCGCTGACCACTGCAGCTCATGTGCTGCTCAGCATCTTGATCCCACTTTTAATATGAAGGTTGGTTAGTAAGTTATTTCCTTTTTCTTCTGGCTGCTGATTTCTACCAGATGGGGTAGCCAGCACATGACCAACCCTCCTTAGTCAACTCTTAAAACATAATATGCAGGCTACAGTGTTACTATTCTTTGCTCTATTTTCTAATCACATTAACATATGGACGAGATACATTTATTTCATCATTATACATACCATTCCCCATGCTCTCACATTCTCGTCTGGAATAAATTTGTCAGGATAGACATTGTCTAGATACCACTTGAAACTTTTGCACTTTAATTTCTCTCTCAGAGCCTTTCTTTCCGAAATATCGCCATGATCTTGAGACTGTCAGAAATAAAATAATAAGTTATATAATTGAAATTCTTATCTGCTGATGAGGCTTTGATACCCATTAATGTTAAGGTAGCCCCAAAGCAGATTCCACCATTGAAGGTGAAATATTATACATCATTGAGCATGGTCTCAGTTTCTTTCCTCGTGTCTTACCTTCTATAATAGTCAGGTACCAAAAATACAGGTGGGTAGACTGGAGCATGATGTGATTAGGTTATGTATCCTGTCATTTGTCATTAAAGGCAAGCGCTCTAACCAATCTTCAACATGGTCACTATTGTACTGACAGAGTTAGACAGATAATTTAAATGTTTTCGTTCAAAGTTACTCATGCTGAGTTGAGTTACTTAGCTTGATGTTTCTTTGCTAGCTGGTTACAGTGGCTCTTCTTACATCTCAAAGCGTACCTGAGCTAGCTGACTGTGTTCCTTCTGGCTGTAGTACAATGCAAACCACTTCAGTAAGCTCACCACTATAGGGCATCACAGTACTGATTTGCACCTCATTAACCAGACTGCTGTGACACAGCCTGTATCCAGGAGCACAAACTAGGACATGAGGTGGTGACTTGATCAGTAGGTTTCACCTCACTTTGATTACTCTTCACTCCCCAAGGGGGGTGCAGAAATATTTGTCTGATTACACTAACTCAATGTATATACTGATGGATCTGTGTTTAAAGCCACTATCAAAGCAGTTTATGGCGTTTCTATAAAATACCCGGACGGATCCTCTGATGAACTGTCTGATGTTTGCGGAGAGGTTTGCTCCAACTATGAAGCTGAAATCACTGCAATTGAAGCCGCTTTGTACCATCAGAGAATAGTTTTTGATACCTTTCCTTCAAAGACCCAAAACTTTGTTATTTTCAGATTCAATGCCAGCAACAGTAACTTACCAGCAGCTCCCGGCGATGAGTGTAAAACAGTCGCTTGTATTCGTCCATCCACACATTTGCTAATCTGGCAGAGTTGATGCCATGTGTGTCTGCATTACCTATGATTAACAAATATGTTGTCAGTTATTCTGAAGTACCTACATAAGACCAGTCATGTGCTGATACTCTAGAATACATGCATTAAATTAAAGGTGATATAACTGAGTTGTCCATCTGTGTTCCCTGGGAAGTCAAGGTTACGAAATTCACTTGTCACTGATTCCTGTTTTGAGCAATCCTCTAAAGCTCTGCGTATGAGGCCTTGTTAGTTCATTCTTCTACTTTCATTGTTCTTCAGCTTCCCCACTATCTTCTTCCCTTGTTGGTTCCAAAACAGCATAATTTTGTTTTTGTTTAGTTGCTTTCTGAGGGTTATTCTACCAATTTCCACTTGATCTTCTTCATCTGCACCTTTATAGGTTGTCTTGTTTGTTAAAATATCTGTCATCTGGAGAAAATCATGCGGCTAAAATTCACGTTAGTAAAGATATGCAGTTGAAATGTGATAAACTTGGTTAGATTCCATGTTTCAGAGCCAAAGAGTACACTTGACTTAGGCACTCTTCTTCATCAGGGGATGTAGAGGTCTTCTATTTTATTTAGGAAGAGTGATCAAGTCAAATCAAGACTTTTTTTGTAAGGAAAAAAAAAAATTTGTTTCAAGTAATCAAAATGCCATTTATTTTTCGATATAATCTCCTGCAACATTTATGCACTTATCCCAGCATTTAAATAATGCTTGAAAAGCTTCAGCATAGAAAGATTTGTCAGTATGTCTGAGTCAATCCTGGACAGTCTGTTTCACTTTGTCATTAGTGCTGAAATGCTGACCTTCCAGGAATACTTTTAGGGGTACAAACAGGTGAAAATCGCTTGGAGCGAGGTCTGGGCTGTAAGGTGGATGTGGCAATACCTCCTAGCAGAGTTGCTGCAGATGGCACATAGTGCGGTGGTGAGCCGTTTGAGGTCGAGCGTTTTCGTGCAGGAGCAAGCATGCCCTTTGTGATCAACCCAGGTCGTTTTTTCCACAGAAGGTTATGCACATCACTCAAAATGTGTATGTACTGTTTACTGTTGATAGTGGCACCACAGGGTAGAAAACTTCTGCAGGTTTCATACCTTCTTTCACAGGAAACTTCATCACAACATGCTGTTCCATGCAATCACAAACAGTGTTGTCCATCATTTTGATTTATTTGTCACATGACCACCTATGGCAAGTGAGCCACCTAGTCAGTAGTAGGACACAAGTGTCCCTAACTAATGATAGTAGTTCCAGTATGCTATAATCCATTCAGGCAGAATTAGAACAAAAAAGTCCTGGTTTGATTTGAATGAGGCCTCGTATTTATTGTGGCTCATTTACAGGTGGAGTGTGTAGCCTAGTCGACAGTGAGTTGGCTTGATAGACTGATTACAGCGTGCCGTGGTTCAAGATCACGGACAGAATGAAAAAAATCAGGGCCATGGTTCGTGACTGGTATGACCGCTCATCAGTCGACCCAGTTGTAAATGGGTACCTGACGTATGGGTTAAGGAAGGTAAAAACAGCAAGGAAGGGAACTGGCCTCCCAACCTCACATTAGCTGCGGCTTAGTACATTTAGAGTTATTTTCATCCCTGACTGCAATTGTTGCCATGGGACTGACCTTTACAGGATGGGATATCTGACCCCATGTCCAATCCTCTTTTTTTACTTCTTATGACATACATGGCAGATTACAGTGTTACTATTCTTTTCTGTTCTTTGTGGGCCCCGATAATATATTTTTACTTCTATACATGGCAGATTACAGTGTTACTATTCTTTTCTGTTCTTTCTGGGCCCCGATAATATACGATAACTAAATAAATTTGTTTGTTAACTACAAAAATGACATATTGAATATTAGACAGGGGTATGTGCTTTCCCTTCTGCTGTTCAACATCTACATTGACAAAATCTCAGCATCCACCGGTCAAATTGAGACAGAAAAAGCAGAACCGAATTCAATATACGAATTGCTCAGATGATCAGTGTATGTTGTAAAATGATGAAAATAAACTGCAAAATTACATGTCCTTGTGACAACATGTGCCAAATACAGCATCATGCGAATTAACGAGGCAAATAAGAAATCACAATGAACAGCAGAACACCTGGGCCACTCTTCTTCTTCTTTGCGTTTGGTTTCGTATGCTCGTTTTATGCCACCAGATGGGCCACCTCCATGAAGTGACATGTCAGTCGCAGTCCTCAATGGTTTCCCAGTTTGTCTTGTCTGTTTCTTTCCTCGGGCCAGGTCTTCTCACAGGAGCTTTGGTGCAGTGAACATGTTTGCAGGATGTGCCCTGGATTCTGGGGTCCTCTCTGACATGTACCTGGGCACCTCAACATAAGTGTAAATGATATTGCTCTTCAACAGGCCAATGAGTGAATGCTTGGAATGCATTACCACAGGAAGTAGTGGAGGCAGGGACAATTAATGCAATTAATAATAGATTGAATGTACATAGCTTTTAGAGAAAAGGAAATGAAGAAACTCGTTGTTTATAGACTCTGCAGAATCTTCTAAACCAGCATAAAATCGTTAAGTTCAGTTAAGAGTTCAGGCATTTGGGCAATATTTTTTTAGCAGATGGTAGGCTCGACAAGGAAATCAAGACTAGATACCAGAAAGCATCTATTATGACTTATCAGCTGTCACCATGGCTTAGGCACCCGAGCATTAGTTTGGCAACAAACCAACAGCTGATTACCAGTATGTTTATGCCGACTCTGTGCCACGAGTGCCAAACATGAACCCTCTCTAAGCAGAATTTTGACGTGTGAAAGGGACTGTTTGAGGAAGTTCTATGATGTTACCCGGAAAGACAGAATGCAAAAAGAAGACATCCGAAGAATGGTCCGTACTATGTTTTGTGCAGAGTACATTTCCAGGCAAACAATATTCTGGTTCAGTCATCTCACTAGAGCGCAGACTCATCAACTACCTCTAATGACATACAACACTGGTAGATCTGGCTACAGGGCAAGAAGGTGGCCATGAGGCAGGTGGATAGATGACATTAGAGTGATTGTATAACGGGTTGGGCTATCATTGATCGACGTAATACACTTGGCATAGGACAGATGATTTAAGCTCCCCACGACGCTCAACAGCAAATGTAGAAAGAAAACTAAGTAACTATTGAATATTACAAGGGCCTGTCATAAGTCTTTACCCTGACTATGAAGTAGGAGGAGAAAGTTTCAATTTGGCACATATGTAGCTCATTCAATTTGTACTGGACTTGAGAAGTATGAATTTCGCTTCTCGACGGATTTACCCGGTATGGTGTATGGCGCAACACACCTTATTGACCGGATCTGCTACTCTAATGGTTTGTCAGAACAATGGAGAAATCAGAGGCCAGAACTGTGATAAAATTCTTGATGTTGCAGGGAAAAACACCTACAGAAATACACAGGGAGATGGAACCAGTGTTTGAGGAATTCTGTCCTTTGTATCATCATCATGTAGCATGTCCTTTGTAGAACGTCGCTCCCATCACAGTCTGTCTGAAAAAAATTTGTTCTCTTGCCAAAATTCCAGCCTCCGCCACAGTAATACCCAGGCATTCCTGGATATATTGGTGCCATCGTCTTCTTGGTCTACCCCTTCCTCTTATGCCTGGCACCATACCTTCCATCACCGTCCTCTCAAGACCGTTGTGTCTCTTGATGTGACCAAAGTATTCGCATTTTCTAGCCAAAATGGAATTGATAAACCAGTTCTCCTCTATGCTCAACTCTTGCCAAATGTCTACATTTGTTTTTTTCTCTGTCCAGGGTATTTTGAGGATCTTTCTGTAACATTTTGATTCGAAGGATTCAATTCTTTGTCTAGAAGTTTTGGTAATCGTACATGATTCACAGCCATAAGCTGCCACAGGAAAAACACAGGCTCTCAAGACTTTTACCTTTATCATTTTGTTGGTGCTCTGCCATAATTTCTTCAGGCTGTTCAGTCTCTGCATTGCCATAGCTAGTCTTCTTCGAATTTCTTTTGAGCAGTCGCCGTTTTTGTCAATTCTGGAGCCCAGATATTCAAAATGTGTGACCTGATCTATTTCCTCACCCCCACTGTAAATTTATGCTGACATTGTGTTTTGTCAGTGGTCATTATCTTTGTTTTATTTATGTTTATGAACAGGTTTTGGTCTTTACTATGTCCATTAACGGGTGAAAGTAGCTGCTCTAGCCCTTCTGCACTTCTTGATAGTATCACTGTGTCATCTGCGTATCGTAACTCTGGAATCTCGTACCCCCCAATCGTACATGGGTCGAAACTTTCAATGTTCTCGTCTTCTCGAACATTTCTCATTATGCATTCTAAAAAACTCTCTACATTTTTCGTAGATATTCCTTGTATTGAATATGTGGTCCCTGGTCCCTCTGTCTTTCCTAAAACCTGCCTGGACTACGTGAATTTCAGATTAAAACCTTTTCTCTATCCTTCTTAATAAGCTTCGCAAGAGTATCTTGCTAGCGTGGCTGATCAGCGTGATAGTTCGGTAGTTCGTGCACAGCTTCAGATTGCCTTTTTTGGGGAGGGGAATATAAATTGATTTCTTCCATGCTTCTGGCCACTCTGCACTGTGCCATATCTGTTTACACAGCTTGTGATAGACTCGAGCACTTGCCTCCCCTAATGCTTGTATTAGCTGTGCTTGGATATCATCGCATCCTGGGGACTTTCCCTTTTTCAGGCTTTTAATTGCAGAGCGTACTTCTTCCAATGTTGGTTCAGGTTCTTTCTCATCCATTGGTTGGATTGTAACTGAGTGCTTTGTGCTATCTCCATACATGGTTCTGCAGTACTCTCTCCATCTATTCAGTATGTCTTTGGTTTCTGTTAATGTGTTATCCTCATTGTCATTTATGACATGTGGAACCGGACGGAACTCCCTTGTCAGTGTTCTTATTGCCTTAAATGCATCTCTCTCTCTGCCTTGTTGCTGTAGGTTTCTATATCCTTACATGTTTCCACTATGTATCTTCCTTTATCGTTTCTTATTTCTCTTCTCACTTTTGCGCAGTTTTTATATGCAGTGTTGGTCCCCTTACTTCCCATTTGTTTTAATTGTTGCCTTTCTTCAATGAGTTTCTGTGTTTCATCTGTTATATAGCTCTGTTTCTTGTGTGACATCTTGGGAATCATTTCTATAAGCTGTTGAGATCAAAATATCCCTTGCATACGATGTCAACTCCTCAGATGTCATCTCTTCCTGTATCGCAAGCAACACCTCATATTTGTTCTCTACTTTGATGTTGTATTCAGTAGGTATTGATGTTACATCGAAGCGTATTGCCTGGCAACCTTTGTATGCTACTGTAAAAAACTGGTGTAGGCAGTTTAAGTGTGGCCGTTCCCATGTTGATGATCTTCCAAGGTCAGAAAGACCATCCTGAGAGTGTAGCAATGAAAATGCTGCAAGAGTGAAGGAAGTCATTGACCAGGATAGGAAATGACAAATGCAGAGATATCTTGGTCAGCAAAACTGAATGAAAGTACAGTTTTTAGAATTTTACACAACAGACTGAACATGAGAAAAGCGTGTGCCCGCGGGGTCCCACGTCTGCTGACATGTGAAGAGAAACAAACGAGGGTTGATCTCTGTGGCCATTTGCTCAAAATGCGTCGGTCGAAAAACATGTTGCCATAACCCAGAATCCAAAATTTCCAACATACAGTGGAAAACCCAGGGCTCACCAACACATGTCAAGCCAAGAGCACAGAAATCTGTAAGAAAAGTGATGCTGACTGTTTTTTTGGGTCGTCAAAGGTGTCATATTCAAATATTACTTGCCTCATGGCAACATGGTTAATGGGCAATATTATGCAGATTTCCTTACCAAACTAAGAAAGACTGGAACCAGAAAACGAGGGATAGCGCGCACTCAAATTCTGCCTTTGCTTCAAGACAATGTGCACTCCCATAAAGCAAGGCTTGTGCTGCAAACAGCCAACGATTTGAATATTGAAATTCTTTCACATCCCCGCTATTCTCAGGATTTAGCTCCATCAGACTTTTTTCTTTTCCCAAAACTTAAAAAACAGCTGAAAGGAAATAATTTTGACAGTGACGAAGATGTCATACTGGTTTGTGATAACTGGTTTAGTTAGAAAAATAGGTTACTTTATTCTAAAAGTCTTTTCAAGATCATGCAGAGATGGCAGAAATGTATAAATTCAGGTGGGTGCTACAATGAGAAGGAATAAGCACTGTGCCAAATTTCAACTTTCTCCTCCTACTCCTTCATGGTCAGTGTAAAGACTTATGACAAGCCCCTTGTATTAGGCTAAATGTGTAGAAACATGTATTGGTTTTCGCTGCGATGAAAACAAGAATGAAAACTACATTGCGACCAAAAAGCTTTTTTCAAGGACAACACACGTATAAGGTAATACATCATGGAAGAAGAGATCAATACATCAAAAGGATATAAAATGATATGATACTTTTTGAATGATCGCATGTGTAGACTGGGGCAACTGTACGGAAAGGAAGAAATACGACTGAAGTGAAAAAGCTGGTTAAGAAAGTGTACAATGCGAGAGGAGGCCAGATAAGCAGATAGTGGCCAAACTGAAAATGACCAGATGGTAGTATGATTGGCAGTAAATTAAAAAAAAAACACAAGGAATGGGATAAGAAGAGAAACAGGCAAATGGGGAGAGGATAGGAGATAGAGCTTTGAGAAATTCTAGAAAATATTGATGCCCAATGGAAAGAACACAACAACAGCCAATAGAGCAGGAGATTGAGGAAAAAATGTAAGGATGGTTAGGACATACTCTCCTAAAAATGCCTGACAGTATAACCAGACATATGGGAATAGAACCCACAGAGAAAGAGATGAGTGAAAAGGCAAAGAAACTCCTGGTGACTAACAGTCAAGGAGAAAGTCAGTTCAATCGGGCTCTCATGGGCAGAACACAAGAAAATGGAGAGTATCTGCTGTGACCCTATGTTCTAAGAGGCACCAGACAAATTAATGACGATGATAATGACTTCATTGTGATGTATGTAGTCACCTGGAAATGTATATGGATGACTTGACCTAAAAATGTGCCCGACTCGAGAACATGGAATAAACTCCAGTTTTCCACCACACATCCACACCTGGAAATTGAGAAAATAATTGCAATGTTAGGTACACACATACATTTATGCATGCACTAATTCATACATACAAACACATATACAAGTAAGTCGATCATTTTGGACGTCATTCTATGCACCAAAAAGTGAAAGAATTGAACCTCTCACTTCATTTCTGAAAACAGCAACAGAAATAGAAAGTTGAGGAACAAATCAATACATTCATTCATCTTTTTGTTGCAATGTGAAGCATAGACCACCAGTACATCAGGTCCCTTTTAACCTTCTATAGACCACCAGTACATCAGGTCCCTTTTAACCTTCTATAGACCACCAGTACATCAGATCCCTTTTAACCTTCTAGTTTCGACATTTGTAATATTATGTCACAAACATTTAGACTTGCCCCAGTTGTCTTGCAAATCCACAAAATTGCCACAAAGCACTGATAGTGTTCCTAACCAGATCGGCATAACAGTTAGTTTCCACTACAAACATATTTATAACATCTACATAAACAAACTAAACAGACATACCTCAGAAAGATCCATTGCAACAACTTAACTTTATCACAATCAATAATTGAATTACTTTCCAAATCCATGTGAAACATAGAAAAAAATGGTTTAAAAATTGGTTAAAGTCAATCTAGTCATCTTGTTGTTTTCAAGATGGGAAGAAGTGGCCTAGTATTTTATTGCGCCATTTCTATAGCAAAAACCGGTGTTAACAACGAATACACCGGTGAGTATAAAGAGACAATGCCCCAGGTGAAATTTTTGCCAATGGTTCATTAAAAGTTAAAGTAAGCTTGTTTCCAAGCATTTGCAATTATTCACCTTTCCTCCCCAACGTGAAGTATATGTTTTAACTGCAGCTGGTTCCTACATAGGAAGCCTACATCTGAGCATTTGTTGTAGCTGATTTTGATGGCAATACTTTTTTTTTATACATGATTAGGTTGCTAGCCTCAATTATTTACATCCTGGAATATAATGCTTGCAATATATCCAGGCCAAGCTGAATATAGTTATATTTCTTAAATTCCTCTAATTCTGCTCAATCTATATTTTTCCTTGATCTTTTATTTCTCTTCTGACCAGTCAAGGGAGAAATATTAATGTATGGCACAACATACTGATCGGACATGTTAGTCAGGATCAGGCAAAATTTACTGGCCAAGACCACTACCTCGACTTCCACATAGTCCTCCCTGGAAACGGGCTGTTTTTATGGCAGCTGACGAGGTGAGGTATCAACATGATCACTGCAGTAGCGACCAACATGCAGATGAAGCCAAGCATAGCACAGCCACCTGGAGGACCCCTGTCCACCTTCATCGGCATGCTCAGGATGTGAGGAAATCTCCTGCAACCCACTACTAAATGTCCTTTTCAAGGTGAACAAACGAGCAGCCCTACTCATTGTGGGCATTCACAACATTATGTTTTTTTTTCTGCCACACAAGTGCACTAACATATTAAAACACTTACCCTGAAGGAAAGCTCAAGGTTTTCTCCTCCCCATACATCCATTCCTGAATCATAAGCTCCAATTTCAAAAAAGTACTTGCGATCCATGGCAAACAAGCCCCCTGCCATTGTTGGAGATCTAAATTAACAAAATTAACATTCTTGATAGTACTTCTTTATAGAAACACTACCTAAGTTAATTATTACTCCCTCTGGTTTAATTTTTTAATTTTTAATTAGTTCAAGTGTACTAGTTCTAAACTTGATATCCAACATTATGTGTGAGAATGCTGTTCAAAATGTATCGAACCTTAATTTTTCCTGCAGGAATAAATTAAGCATGTGACATGTCCTCTAGCGACGAGGTATGGGGGACCTTCATGCACATGTGTGTATTTGTTATGACCCCGAGACAAAAGCACAGCCATCTCAATGGAAAATGCCAGGGTCTCCATGGCCAAAGAAGGCACATCAATCACAAACAAATGTGAATGTCACATTGACAAGTCTTTTCTACCATCAGGAAATAGTAGGTTATCACAATTAGGCTCATCGAGGACAAACCTCCAACAAGATCCATCATGATTTTGTTCCAGCCCACCCATTGCACCTCATCCAGGATTTTTTGCTGAAACACAGCATTGGACAGGTTCGACACTTCCCCTACTCCCCAGATATGGCTCCCTGCAACTTTTGGCTCTTACCAAGACTCAAGATACCACTCAAAGGAACGAGATTTCAGGACATAGAAGAAATCAAGACAAATGCTATGAAGTGCCTGACGGAGATTCCAAAAATAGGCTCCCCCAAATGCTTCCAGTAGTAGAAGAAGTGTGTTAGCTCAGAAGGGGTCTGTTTCGAAGTAGATTAAGTTTGGAACGATATATGAAAGTTTTTTTGTTTTTTTTCCAGCTTGAAGTCTGATACTATGTGATCAGCCCTCATAGATTTATGCCTAAAGGATATTTAAATAACAGAGTATAAACACCGATGGAAATAAGGCAACTTGTAAAGTAAGCTTTCACTAACATTTTACCAAATCAATTTCACTATTTACGCCACACCTCACATTGTTCAATATATTAATTGTTCTATATGTTTACTCTTTTAGCCTGGTACACTTGCCATATAGAAAAGCCCCAAAAATCAATAATACCTGTGGTTATTCCCACAAAGATATATTGAAAATGCCATGTGCATTTAATGCTTACAATATCACTTCAAATCAACGCTATTAAAAAAAAACCTCATTGTAAACAAAAATGTAGTTTCTTGTCCAACAAAATCAAATAAGAAATTATCAATCTAAAATGTGTGCGCCATCCTTGGCAGAAAAATTAGAGTAATAATTGTAATGTCCAGTTTTACCTTCATTTAATTTTAAACTGATTTACACTTTGTTGGTCTGCTACTGTTACTGTAAATTTGTATATGAACCTCATTTCACATTTTCCATTGTTATGAGACAGAATTGTCTGGATATTATACAAAATGCATAAATAAAGATTAAAAGAAAAAATGCATTTCATCAATTTGCTCCTGAAGCCTAATAGAACATCTGTTTGCCTAATAGGACATCTGTTACCAAATTGAATAAGCATCAGGGGTGTGTCTCACATACTTCGTCTTGGGTTTGAGTCCCCATATGATTAAATGAAAAAAAAAGGTGAGGGTAAAGGTAGTTTCTCCTTAGGAGACACAGCTATCAGGGATGAAGGGTTACAGCATCACTGTTCTAGGCCTCATATTTTTATGTGGGGTGGCCAATTTCCTTCCTTCCTACCTTTCAAACCCAAATAGTAAACCAGGTAATCATTTACAATTGGGTCAATGAGAACATGTTGATAACAGGGATCAAACCCAGTACCTTTGCAGTGAGTCTTATACCACTTCACCACTTAGACATTCAAACAAAAATAACACGTAATGATAAGAAAAACAGGATCTTATCCTGTTTCCTTTCAAAACTTTTATCTATTTATTACCTAATAGGATCAATATCAGACTTTCGTCTGTCAAGTTCCCTCTGAGGGATCGGCCGCCAAGAGAAATGCAGGCTCCACCAGAATCCGCCTACACTGTAGCTCCCTGTGCCTCCATACTGAAGCGTGTTCTTGTCTATGAGATCTATCTCTGGGCACAAAACAGCAGTTCTGTCCTCCTGGATCCTACTGAGCAAAGGTTCAATCCTGCAGGAAAACAATTTAGTAAAAGCAATCTAAGATAAGCGAAGAAAAGCAAGACATGACAGGGCAAACAGTAGAGTAATAAAGGTAAAGATAATCCAGATAATAGACTCTCCCATTAGCGATGAAGTATTTGAGACTTCATTGTCTAAGGCCATAGCTTTTTCTGAAGTATGGTGACTGGTTCTTTTTTTCTTTCTGTATTTGTCCTGAATAGGACATTTTGTTACGTTGTGTCACATTTTACAGCGAGGCTGTGATATCTATGCCTTTCAGCTTGACACATCTGATTTTAATACTGCATTTTTGGGATGGTTGGACTATTTTTGCCTTCATTATTCATTCACGGTCAGCTAAGCTGCACAGGTGCAGTCTGTTTCCAGGACCCCCATATTGAGGCAGGGTATGGTCTATATCAGCTCTGACTTGCTGACCCTGACGCAAGTAACAAGCTTCAAGTTAACGGCTGCTGTCATTTTATTCCCGTACCTTTTGTCCTGGTGACCCGTTCATTTCCTTGTCACCACATGCCTTCCTTTGAGGCCTCTATGTTTGTTATTCATTCAGGACATAGTCAGCCCTCTGTATACTCCAAATCAATGATACATGGATTGCTATGATGATAGCCACCTCAGCGTTTAATGCCTCTCATGCATCTCCTTTCTCATACCAGAAGTTGTTGCCATGTATTCACCACTCCACACTGCAGCGACCTTACCTATCATTATGGAAGAGAAGCACCAACCAAATTTCTTACCACCCAGTACCAATAAATTAGTTTATATGCCCGCATCCAGGGTATTATCAATTTTCAGCTCTGCTATTCCATTGCACCATTCTCTACATTCACTACCAAAGATGATGATAATAACATATATGCTATCATTTCATCGCCACTTTGGATCAATACTTTCTCTATATTATAGTCCAAACTATGGTTACCAGATAAATCATATTCCCTTCCTGCAACATCCTTCTCTCCATTCTTGCTCCATTGACATCTGCACTATTCTTGCACTATCTTCTATTCCTGCACTATTCTTGTATAGTGGTCCTCTTGTCAGCAGTGACTTACATACATACGCTAGTCTGGGTCAGTTCATATCTGAATTTATGCCTTGTGTAACACATGACCAGTCACATTCCTTCATTCTGGGTGTGTTCTAACCTTTGTGCAAAGAATTCCAAGAACTGCACAAAGAGCAGCAACAAGACTGGAGCTTTCTTCTTCCGAGGAGGAAATAAGGGGAGCATTTTCACTACAGAATCTCTGCTACCACTGGGAAAATACACAGAACCTGGTGGCAAAATGGCACCCTAACACTGCAGTACTTAACAGGGGCATTAACCTGTTCAATTAAATTGTTGTTGATCAGTTCATCAAATTTTGGTAAGATTATCAAATGCTGGTAACCTTGGACAGGTTTTGTAAGTAAAGAATAAATATTCGTTTAATGTACATTTATTTTTCTTGTTTTTATGTATCTTCTTCGTTATTTGTTCTCAAACTCCCGCTTCCAAACCCAGAAAAGGGTTTTACAAGTAGCAGGATGTAGTCTGGAGAAAGGAATGTGCTGTGTTGTAGTTTACAGCTTGACTGTGATATTTGCACCTTTTGGTCCTAACACATCCGACTTCAGCATGGCATTCTTGGGTTCCAGGTTAGCCTTCTCTCTTCGATTCCTTCTCCTTAGCCAGTCTGGGTTCTAGGTTAACCTTCGCTCTTCGATCCCTTCTCCTTAGCCAGGCTGCCCATTTGTAGACTTATTCAGGATCACCACATGGAGGTGTCAAAGGGTCTTGGCAACTCTAGCTTGCTGGCCCTGATGCTAGCAGCAGTCAGCCTTGAGTCACTGATCTCTACAGAATATGCACTGCTCTGCACCTTGATCTTACTTTCTTGTATAATTTTATACATTAAGCATTATTAAATAAACAATCATCAGGGGGTCTGGAACATTTTAATCAAACTTACATTATTTCTTTGTGGAAAAATGTATTCGGCATTCGTACAAATTGCAACTCTTCTTCTTCTTCTTCTGCGTTCGTTCTCAGTCTCCCGTTACCAAACTCTGAAAGGGCTTAAGTGGCAGAATGTAGTCCAGAAAACGGAATGAGTTGTGTCGTAGTTTACAGCTTGACTGCGATATTTGCACCTTTCAGTCCAACACATCCAACTTCAGCAAGCATTTTTTGAGTACCGGGTTAGCATTCCCTCTTCGATCCCTTCTCCTTAGCCAGTCTACCCTGCTGCAGCCTATTATCCAGGATCATCACGTGGAAGTGTTGAAGGGTCTAGGCAGCTCTGGTTCGCTGGCCCTGACGCTAGCAGTCAGCTATGGGTCGCTGACCACTGCAGCTCAGCGTCTTGATCCCAAAATTGCAATTAAAACAGTGTCTTGTAATGAATTGTATACGAATAACAAGGTTAAACTGTATTAACAAAGGAAACACAATTATCAGCAGATTTATCAAGAAAACATAAACAACATCAAAATTTACCATCCTGTGTTGACTTCGCAGTGAGAGTCCAAGAAGATGAGGACATCCCCTGTTGCTGCTTTAGCCCCTGCTATTCTGGCTCTGATAAGACCAGACCTCTCTGGGGCACGAACTAACCGAACAACTCCATCTGGCCATGTCTCTTCTATATACTGCTCCAATTTCTCTTTGAGAAAGTCTATATATGCCAATAAATACTTTTTTTAATATATATAAAATAAACATGTTTAAAA
Source organism: Ariolimax columbianus (assembly GCA_036924085.1). Lineage (NCBI taxonomy): Eukaryota > Metazoa > Mollusca > Gastropoda > Stylommatophora > Arionidae > Ariolimax > Ariolimax columbianus. Next base: position 128,516,070 of record JAVGWX010000003.1, on the reverse strand, counting down.
CGTGTATATCAAGAAAAAAAATAACAACTGTCCTTAGATACTTATTGTAACATAAGGTTGCCAGATCAATAAACAATTGCCATTAGATACTTATTGTAACATGAGGTTGCCAGATCAATAAAACATGAAAAAAAACTAGTAAAAGTTGATTAAGGTTGAGCTTAATCAAAATTTAAAAATGGGTATGGTCAGATACCGCACCGAGACGAGAACACAAACAAAATTTTTAAATTTTGATTAAGCTCAACCTTAATCAACTTTTACTAGTTTTTTTTCATGTTTTTTCCCCATTATACACATCCACAGAACCGCTGCAGCCTCGCCTTATTTTAATTCCAGATCAATAAACAATTGCCACTAGATACTTATTGTAACATGAGGTTGCCAGATCAATAAACAATTGCCATTAGATACTTATTGTAACAAGAGGTTGCCAGATCAATAAACAATTGCCACTAAATACTTATTGCAACATGAATAGTAAGTTGCAGTGGTTACATTCTTTATTCCTCACAAAAGACCAAGATCCAATATGTCAGTATATTGTAATATCATTAAGACAATCACTGTACTGTCCGGTCAGTCCCCAAAACAAATGAGGCAATACAGTTATCTTGCATACTAGCTGATCACCAGACTGACCTTTATCAGAGAAATCATCCAATAAAACAACTTCGTGCAGATAATCTGGAGGAGACCGATTGACCACACTGTGTGCTGTACGAAGGAGGGGTGACCAGGCCTCGTTGTGGAAGATAATTACAACACTTGCTTTTGGTAGCACTTTAGGGTATGTGACACTCCTACACCTGTAATATGTTAAAGTATGTGATGCTCCTACACCTGTAATATGTTAAAATATGTGACACTCCTACACCTGCAACTGTTTAACCCTTTATAAATGTAAAATATAACAGAATGTGATACTATCATTATATTACTACTTGAACGTAAGTGTATCCGACTTGTACGGCAGAGATTTGATTTGCTGATCAAATTGTGACATCATCATCAGTGGGTAGTGTGCATTCAAAACAATATGGCTGCCATTTTGAACTCCCGTTACACGTCTTCCACAAACTATGTGCTTGACTTAGATATAATGCCGATTGTTATTGTTTCGCAAAACTGAAACAATTTTTCGTAATAATTAATTGATGAATATTCTATTATAAATATGAATTATGAATTGGAGGTGTGAGTGGAAATGAGTAGGTATGTAAGAGATTGGATGGGTTGTGGTGAAGAGATGGAATATGAGAGGAAAGAAATGTGCGAGTTGGTGGGTGTGGAAGGAGTGCAACAGAGATGGGAGTGAGTGTTTTAGAAATGTATTACTTTCATAATTATCCCAAATAATGTATGTCAAGTATTCCAGCTAAAGGAACAACCAGGTATTCTTTTAAAGTAGTTTCTGTATAGTTTCCATGGGTCAAAAATAGTTACCTATAAAGTGTGGGATACTTTTACACCTGCAATATATTCTTCTTTGATGTTCGTCCTGTCAAGGAGATTGTGTCATAGTTTACAATGTGACTGTGATATCTGCACCTTTCGGACGACACATCTGATTTCAGCTGGCGTTTTTTAGTACCAGGATGGCCTTCCCACTGCGATTCATATCCTTTGGCCAGACCACAGTTCAGTTCAGTTCATCCCGTAACCCATCAGGTCGTTGGGGCACACATAAAGACACTCCCAAAATCCCATGCCATCCCTCTCTGTCTGTCGCCGCCTGTCGTATCTCACCGGGACAAAGGCCTGACCCCTCAGTGATGTTGTCCACTCATCTCTTCCTTGGACGTCCTCGCCCTCTCTGTCCCGGTACGGAACCAAAGAGTATCGAGTTGGTAATTCCGTAGGACCTCGCGGCGTGCCCGCACCAGGCCATCTTTCGTCTTTTGATAGCTGTGAACAGATCTTCAAAAGGACCAATAGTGTCTTCAACTCTCTGACGTATTTCTACGTTCGTGACACGATCTTTATATGTAACATTTAGGAGTTTTCTATAGGACAAGATACAGGCCAGACTACACTAGTGACTAATGCAGCCTGTTTCCAGGATCGGCATGCGGAGGCAGAGTAGGGTCTTGGGTAGTTAAGGTTTGTTGACCCTGCTCTAAGCAGCCAGCTAAGAGTCCTTGGCTGCTGTCAGCTCATGTACTGCTGTGAATTTGCTCCTCCCCCCACTGAAATGTATAACAGTATGTGATACTCTTACACTTGTAACATATAACATATGTGATGCTCTTATCCATAAAGTATGTGATATTTTAACACCTTTATGTGTAGACAATAATGAAATGTAGTTCCCTAACGCAGCAACTGTTGGACTGAATATAATGATGTCTGTATTTGTGATATTAGTAGACACACAAAATTGTTTCCTACAAAGTTCATAAAAGTAATGAAGACTTTAAAATAATTGCAAATATATTCAACTAAAGTAGTACCTTTTCTACTATAAGCTTTCATATGTTCTTTGGTCAACCCAGTCTTTCCTTGCTTTGTGAGCTCCAAACAAATGCTTGCAGAGCAAACCTTTTTATCTCTTCTTCTGCTACCTAATCTCCAGCTGTACTAGTTTTTGGTTTTGTTCACTTACAAAAGAATATGTTAGTTATACCTTCTGACTACCTGATACCAAATATATGAGGAAGGTATCTGTTGATAAATGTCTGCAGTTTGGATACATGCCTAGTTTATGTGACATTTACGCATAGGAGTATCTGTGAAAGAACTGTCTTTTCTCATCGGTTATGATACTGGTGATTCCAGAGACTTAAAAATCATATAACAATTTGTCAAACAAGTGTCAGGACATGGTTACAACAACAAAAAAACACTCAGACAACACACAAAACAATAAAAACAGAAAAGTGTGTTCTGGAGATTCACAGAGACTAAAACTTCTTTACCCTAGAGATTCACAGAGCCTAAAACTTCTTTGACCTGAAGATTCATAGAGCCTAAAACTTTTTTTCTCTTGGGGATTCAGAGCCTAAAACTTATTTATTCTAGAGATTCAAAGAGCCTAAAACTTCTTTCCCTTGGGGATTCATAGAGCCTAAAACTTCTTTATCCTAGAGATTCACAAAGTCTAAAACTTCTTTATCCTTGAAATTCAGAGAGTCAAACATCTTTAATGTAGTCTTGTATCTAGTATATCTTCAGAGTGATTATGAACTATTTCATATATCATATATTATATGGTAGCGTTTCTTCAGAACTTTCATTTAATGATAACAGAGCACAAATGAAATAACCTTAAACTTAGTTCAACAAAGTGTTAACAATGTATCCTGTTACATCAACAATTCATAGACTGTCCTGTAGCTTAATAATGTGCAGTAATTATTTATCATGTTTCATTTAACCACACAATTTGTGCATACTCACTCATTTTCATGTTTTGAATACACAATTTGTGCATAATCACTCATTATCATGTTTTGAATACACAATTTGTGCATACTCACTCATTATCATGTTTTGAATACACAATTTGTGCATACTCACTCATTATCATGTTCTGACCACACAATTTGTGGATAATCACACATTATCATGTTTTATTTGACCCTACAATGTGTGCATACTCACTTATTATCTCGGACATCTTTTAAAGATCGCTGTAGTGATATTTTATCACTAGCAATTCTATTGAATGCCTCTTTCTCAATCAGGCTATCTGCAAGTTTTGCCTCCTCCCCTTCCAAGTGCAGTGCTGATCCCTGCTCACCAGGTCCTGATCGATATGGTTCTGATTGTTGGTATTTATAATACCGCAAGTACCTTTTTGAGTACTGTGCTATATTAGAGGAAAATATGTCAAAGTATTGAGCTCCGCCTAGTAACAACACAGCTACAACAGCAAAGCCCAAAATAGTTGTGCGCTTCCTACGAACAGACCGTGGCAAGAGCCCCATATTTCAAGCCCGGCACAGTCCAGTTAATTTTGATAATGCATTCAAGGTCTCAGCAGAATGGAAGCTCAAAAACACTATATTTCATCTATTCCCAAAAAGGATGGTGGCCATACTGATCTGAAATTAAAAGGACAACATTTACTATTTTACAGCTATATATACATTTGTCATTTAATAATTCAGTGGTCCCTAAACTGTTGTAATGGGTGCAAGAAGGGATAACAAAAACATTGAGGAGTTACCTAGAGAGGGACCTATTCAAGTGTACTAATATGATAGGAAGAAGGACATATCAAAAGTTATTTTTTATATGAAGTGGGTTATGGTAAGATTGAAACATGCCTACTTCATTCTCACCTAAGGTAGTGTTTACTAGGTTTCCCTACACATAGCAAGAAAAAATAACATTTATAGAAGATAAAAATAGAAACAAAGTGAAAAAGGACAAGAATAAAGTTGTTTTTAACTTTGTTGTTATCTTGGAAACTAGTAGTACTTTAGTTAATTTAACTCTTGACGGTGTTTATTTGGTGGTTGGTTTCAATGGTTCTTCTTACATCCCTAAACATACTTGAGAAGATGGACCAGGGTCCTCCATTCGATAATGCCATTTGCAGCTCCTCTGTACGTTCACCACTATTGGATTAGTATTGATTCTCATCTCATCTAAGGAGCACAATCATGGACATAAGGTGTGTTCTTGATCAATATGTTTCACCGGACCCTGATTGTTCTTAGCTACGATTTAAATTTGAATAAATTGAGGCCCATTTTCACAATACCCGCAGATGTGTCTTTTAGACAGTTTATTTTGTTGTTGCCGTTCTGTTACTAAGAATTGACTTCACTGCACTCCGGGAATACCCATAGATGCTCAGTCTCTTTCTGTTAACAGTGATGGGTGTGGATGCTGATGGTTACTGCAGCTTATTGGTTGTATATACTTCTGCTCCCTTCTCTTACACCCAAGCCTGCTTGAATCCTGTTCAATTTCAAGTTCTTTTTCTTCTTCTGCGTTTGTTCTCAATCTCCCGCTACCAAGCACCAAACAGGGCTTTGCAATTAGCAGGATGTAGTCCGAAGAACAGAATGTGTTGTGTCACTAGTTTACAGCTTGACTGCGATATTTGCACATTTCGGTCTGACACATCCGTCTTCTGCAGCAATTTAATATTCTGCAGTCTGTGAATTCATCTGCTGTTGTGTCATCATTAAAAAAGCGGTCATTGAAAGACTTCAAAATATCACTGCTATCCATAATAAGTGTGGCCATAATCTGTGCTTGTGAAGCCAGGATGTCTGCTCTTTCGTTGACTGGAACTTCAGCTGGACCAGGACAGTGACCCCCCACCAGCCCTTGCAAGTGTGAGGCATTTACAGCTGTCATACACTAATGACTTAGCCAGCGTTTCTGCATCTTCTGAAGTAAGTATTGAGAGTATGACATGATCATTGTCCACTTATGACTTAGCCAGCGTTTCTGCATCTTCTGAAGTAAGTATTGAGAGTATGACATGATCATTGTCCACTTATGACTTAGCCAGCGTTTCTGCATCTTCTGAAGTAAGTATTGAGAGTATGACATGATCATTGTCCACTTATGACTTAGCCAGCGTTTCTGTATCTTCTGAAGTAAGGATTGAGAGTATGACATGATCATTGTCCACATCACAGATACTTCAGATAGCCATTTCAGAGATGCAGTCACATTTTTTTTAAAACCTTAAATTCAAATCCCTAAAAATAAAACTCTAAAAGTGTCATTAGTGCTGCATTGTCCATTATTCTACAGAATATTTGCATAGGATTTTTACAAATATCTACCCATTATTCTCTTAGGCACATCATTAGCATTAAGCTAATTGTATAATGAACACCATTACAATCCTGTGATGGAAATTACAAGCTGCAATCTAAGTGACTAACAACTGCATTTCAGTTTTCCCTTGTTATATGTATAGCTTATACAGTATGCTGTTTCCACTAAATATCTAAATACCAAAAATAGGCAACTGTATATACAGATACTAGGATTGATCTGGAAAGTCACCAGCGGATATTTGCATGTCAATAAAATACGAAACAAAGGAGGTCACACCTCCCTACGACATAAGTGAACTGAAAATAGATAGGTGGATCTAATGTCTTTATTTCATACTTGTGTCCTGTTTTTCTTAGCCTGCTTTAGCAATTCAGCATGTTTATACTAGTAGTAAAAACATGACGTTTATTGCAGACATTTTGTTTCAAATGTATGAATGAATGAGAGGTTATACATTTTAAAAAAATAGAATGAAATGAGTTTCAGTAAAAATATTTTGGAAATATAAAAAGACATAACACCATGCTGAAAACCATACTGGATGGAAAAGTGACGGCAAACCTGTAAGAGCATGACAATGCTATAAGTGAGAAGATAACATCTAGAGAATGACAGAAAAAAGTATATCAGATTGCACCATTAGAACAAGATACAGAAAAAGTTGTAGTTCGGTAACAGACAACCTTTGGTGCAGAAGTAGCAAAAGATCTTATAAATAAATCTGCATGTGCAGTAGCTCAATTGTTTCAACACCTTCACATGTTTGTGTGCTTTATACATGTCTACTAGTTATAGAGTAATCTAATGTCATGTGTTGTTAGGTGTTATGATTTACATTACCTATCTGAAACTAAAATAAATGGTACAAATGATATCATGTTCTCCATTTATTTTATTTAGTGGTTTAACTTCTCTAATGTACAAAAATAACTCTCTTTCTCTTTGTGTATATTTACACACACACACACATACAAAGGGCTTGTCATTATTTTTGACCTGACCTGACCATGGAGTAGGAGGAGAAAGTTGAAATTTGGCACAGTGCTTATTCCTTATCAATGTAGCCACCACCTGAATTTATACATTTCTGCCATCTCTGCATGACTTTGAAAAGACCTTCAGAATAGAGTAACCTATTTTTCTAACTAAACCAGTTATCACAAGCCAGTATGACATCTTTGTCACTGTCAAAATGATTTCCTTTCAGCTGTTTTTAAAGTTTTGGGAAAAGAAAAAAGTCTGATGGAGATAAATCCGGAGAATATGGTGGGTGTCAAAGAATGTCAATATTCAAATCATTGGCTGTTAGCAGTACATGCCTTGCTTTATGGGAGGGCTTTGAAGCAAAGGCGGAATTTGAGTGCGCGCTATCCCTCGTTTTCTGGTCACAGTCTTTCTTAGTTTGGTAAGGAGATCTGCATAATTTTGCCCATTAACCGTGTTGCCATGAGGCAGGTAATTATTTTGAGCAACTGACCACAGCAATCAACCCTTCTTTGTTTCTGTTCACATGTCAGCAGACGCGGGACCCAGCGGGCACACACTTTCCTCATGTCCAGTCTGTTGTGTAAAATTCTAAAAACTACTTTCATTCAGTTTTACTGACCTAGATATCTCTACATAATAGTTGATTTGCTTTCATTTGGCAGACATGACCAAACCACCGAAGTTGAGATTGCTCCACTAGAGTCTGCAAGGGCTGGACATTGAGATCTTGTTATATTTTTCTGAGTGTGGATCTTGCCTCTACTTGTTACTTGGATCACTATCCTTAATATCTCATTTCTGATGCCTGGAGTTGTGTATTTTTGGATTCTTGTCATTGTCCATGACTAGCATACATAAGTCAAAACTTGTACAAGGTGGAGTGGTAGACAGCCATATTAGTTTTCTTACTTATTTCTCTTTTGTTGAGGAATATTCTGTTTATGGCATGAAACAGTTTACCAGTTGCTGCCTGCCGCATAGCTAATTTCTTTAATACCTCCATTCTGGTATATTACAGCTCCAAGGAATCTGAACTGCTTGACCAGTTCCAGAGTCTGTTGACCCAGAAAAATGTGACGACTCTTCTCTTCTCTCGAGACCACTTTGGTTTTTGTTGTTGAATTGCTAATGGTCATCCTTCTCTTTCCCAGATGCTCTTTCCAGATTTGAAGGCTGGTCTGAAGATTTAGTAATTATTGCCACATCATTGGAATAATATATAGATTGATCTCATATTCGAGTATCGCATTGAGTACTTACAGGCCTTTCATGTTTTGATAACATCATCCACGAGTAGAATGAGGAGCTATGGTGATATCGTTGATTGTCGCCGTTCGTTCTCAAACTTCCACTACCAAGCCCTGAATAGGGCTTTGCAAGTAGTAGGAAGTTGTCTGGAGAACGGAATGTGTTGTGTCATAGTTTACAGCTTGACTGTGATATTTGCACCTTTCATTCCGACACATTTGACTTCAGCGGACATTTCTGGGTACCGTGTTAGTCTTCTCTCCTTCAATCCCTTCTCCTTAGTCAGTCTACCCTGTTGCAGCCAGTTATCCAAGATTACCACATGAAGGTGTAGAAGGGTCTTGCAGCTCAGGGTCACTGGCCTCGACTGATTGGAGATATTGGTTTTGTACAGTAATATTTGGTTTGATGTATGGTTTGCCAGGGACAGGCTGGATGAGTACCTCCATTTTTCTAGTGTTGATCGACAGACCAAAGTAAGCTATTGCATGCTGCTGAAAATCCAATCATGGTGGACTGCACATCTTGTTCTGAGCAAGTGTTCCCTAGAGTAGGCATTACCGAGGACACTTAGGAGGAATGTGCCTCTATAGTTTTCTCACTGTTGTCATCCTTACAGAAAATTTGTATAATGATGGCTATTTCCAAGTCCTTTGGTATATCCTTGTGGTGCAAAGCTGCCTGACTAATCTTCATGAAAAACAGTTCACCTGAAGTTCCCATATACTTTACCATTTCTGGTGCTACACAATCATGACCAGCTGCTTTCCAACCTTTATTTTCACATAGTACTGCCTTCAGCTCCTCCACTTTGATGTTTTTCCAATCACTAATTTCCTCCTCTGTCATACCTGGAACTTGGTTCTGATAAATATTCTTTCCATTATCTCCGTTGGAGTGGTAAGCAAACCCCCTTGTTTGTCTTTTACAAATGTCAGTTAGAACTCTTTTTCCTTCCTCGTGTTCTTCAGGATCCAGCTGCCTTGTGGATAGTCTTAAAGTTTAACCAGAGACATCAAAGAACTAATGATGCCTATCCTGATGAATGGATACATGTATATACTGATGCAAGGAAGGGAACTGGCCACCCCACCTCACATAGGCTGCGGCTTAGTCCATGAAGAGTTATAACCAACAGCAATTATTGCCATGAGACCCACCTTTACCTTTATATACCGATGGATCTAATAACCATCAAGCAGGTTATGGTGTTTATATAGTATTCACAGACAGACCCTCTGATGAGCTGTCTGGTGCTTGCGGATCAACGGATAGCTAGTTCCTAGCAGTGATCTTTCCTATATTAATTTTTTACCCTGAGCCTTTTAAGATATTAAACAGTTGACCATCCGACCTAGTGTGAAGACAGATTCCTTCATTTGCCCAATCAATTGGATGCTTCGGTAACAGAGCAAAGACAATTCTGAACAGTAGCTAGGCCACAATGCAGTCTTTGTTTACCCCTGCACTTACATATTTTCCGTGTCCTGGACACCATATCAGACATTATGTTTCCAATGTTCAGCAATGTTCATTGCCTTGTCATTTCCCCTCAACACGTCTTCCATTCTTCATGTTTCTAGAAAGTTTGCGCAGATCTTCAGATGATCTGGGTCTTGTGTTGGTCTGCAGTCGTATGATCCCTGTTTCCCAACTCTTTAAATTCTTCCTGCATCATGATACACCAGTTCAGAGTCTATTTAATGACTTTCATGTTGTGTAAGGCAAGTGGTGTCCATGTGGAGGGGATCTGTGGCACTTCGTTTCATTTTTCGATGTGGCATTTTCAGGGCGCACAAAAGAGTAAACTTACTCAGTGTGGGCATTAAACAACAACAACAGTCTCTGCACTGCAACTGGTGTCTTAACAATGGTGCCTTGTGTCATTTGTGTGTTTCTCTCTTTCAATTTCCGATGCGATACTTCTTTGTGTCTCAGGTGGTGCTACACCAATTATGGGGTTTATTTTTTCTACTGGAGTAGGTTTTATACACCCAGTAACTATCTGGCTAGTCTCATTTATTGCTGTATCAATAAGTTTGAAATGTACAGAAAATGTTCCAAACTTGCATGGCATACTCAGCTATGGAGAAACACAGGATGAATGCTCTGAGAATATCTGTGTCTGCTCTCCATGTTGTGTCAGACAATTTTTTTTTAATGATTTGAATTCTCGTGCATATCTTGTTTTGTTTCCTGCCAGTGTATTGCATAGGACAGTGTCGGATCCAATTTTACACTCAGGTATTTTGGAGTCATATTGTGTTTCAGCTCCTGTCTTTGACATCTGATCTGTAGTTTTCTTTTTGTCTCTATTTATCACTGCAAATAATATCTTTTTGAATGTCCAGTGCTTGCCAATGTTAGGAAAGAGCTTCTTTCTCCGAGGCCAGACAAATGGAACACTTTGTACGGAACTAAACAATAGCTTACAAACACTTGCAGATACCACTATATGGCGTTGGGCCAAAGGGCAGGAGCCCATAGGCTGCTGGATCAATAACCAACCAACCAACCATTCGATGTAGCAATTTGTTGTGGCAGCCTATTTTTAAATGATAATTTGTTGTTCGTCATCGCTAACCAAATCAAATGCCTATTTGAGGTCAATGAAGGCAATATAAACAATGAAATCTGCTCAGGTGTCTCTCATATCTTGAGTTATAATGGACTCTTTTCAGCACTGGCACAACATCATATACAGTGGTTGCAAAACTGCACACTTACAGCGTTTGATCAGATCAGGTGGCATCCCATCATTCCCTGGTTCTTTGTCTAAAGTCAAGCTGTCAATGGCTTTATTAAGGTCTTTTTGAGATGGTTTGGTGTCCAGCTCGTCCATACTGGGATAGCTTTTGACAGCACGTGGGTTATGAGAATGACGATATTGTCACACGAGAAGATCTCAGAACAATGCTTGACTCATCACTGTATCTGCTTTCCTTTGTTAGTTATTTTTTTGCCAATAATGGTTTTGAGTGGTGCTGTTCCATTATTTATAGAACTTATAGCTTTCTTTATACCATCATAAATTTGTCTCATGATTCTTGTTTGTGCCGCAGCCTGAATGTTTTCACTAAGCTGAAGCCAGTACACATTGCACAACAATGATCTAGTGAACTTGAAGGTGTGCAGAGTACCTGCATTTGGAAGGTGCTTGTATTTAATCAGAGCAGCACACACGGCCTCAAAGATAGGTGTTACATCATTCACTTTTTGCTTTACACAAGTCAATTAATTTCACTATTAATATTTCAGAGGTAACAAGTGTGCAGTAGCTTGCTGCTTCAAAGAAGTTCTCAGGTCTCTGTTACAGTGGTTCAACGAAGTGGGATATTAAGAGTTTCCTGAAAAACACTGCTGAATCACTTGATCGGTGCAGAGGTAGAACATTCCATTTATGTCAATGTTGTGTGACTTACATTTGTGTCTGTGTAAATATATTTATATTTATAACACACACACACACACACACACATATATATATATAAATATATATGTCTGTAATTTGCACATCTGGTATTAAATCAGGCATATGACGTGTATGATGATAGGTAGCCAAATATTTTTTTAACTTATTTTGGTCCTTTGCCTTGAAGTATTATGATGGACCAGGTCCAAGGCCTTCCATAGTCAGGCAATCTCTCCATCTCATCTCATTTATGGATGTTCGCGTCTGAGTTTAAAGTTGTATAGAGATAAATATATATAATTACATATATATATATATATATATATATATATATATATATATATATATATATATATATATATATATATATATATGCTACTACTCTAACATAACTAGGAATTGTTACATTATAATATACCAGGTTCAGAATGCCACTTACGACGTCGACGCCTACGTCTTACCAACCATCCTACACTCAGTTGTTGTTTTGCGAATGCCCAGAATGAGTAGATTACTCTTTTGTGCGCCCTGAAAAGGGCATTATGATTAAGTGGTGAGTTGCAGTAGCTTTCCTCACATCCCGAGCATGCTGATGAAGGTAGACTGGGTCCTCCAGGCAGTTATGCTTGGCTTGGCTTCATCTGCGTGTCGCTCACACTACAGGGATCACGTCGAGTCTCATCTTGTTAGCCAGCCCAGACAGTAACAGTGGGCCAGACTATTGTCCTCGCCACCAGCGAGTTTCCAGGACGACCAACGAGGAGGTCAGGCGTGGGTCTTGGTCAGTATATTTCTCCTGACACTGGATAACATTCTCTGATCAGTGTGTTTTACCTGCCCAGACGTTAACCTCATCGTCCCTACACTACAGTTACGCACAGCTGTTTTTTTTTTAGACCTCGAATGTTTTCGGTTATGATGTTGTTGACAATAACACCAGGTAGTAATTTATTGATCTGGGGACCAGTACACTTGAATATATACTAAGTATTGTTTCTAACAATTTTGTTAAGTTAGTATCACTTATGTGTAGGTAAGGTTGTTTCTATTTTGGATCCTTGAATTTAAACCTGCTAGTGATATAACTTAATTAGTTATTATGTTAACTATAGTCTATAGTATTAGTAATATAGTATAATTATTATTAATTTTTTTTATTGGTACTCAGTTACTATTTCAAATACCTCTCTGTTTGTTGAACTTAAACAGCTGTTCAATGCAACTTATTAAACTTGAACTCATCAAAGAAGACGTGGCACGAATCGAACGAGGCAGGCAGATGTGGTGTTTGGATGTCAAATCGAAAAGAGTATACACTTGACTAGTATTATATACAGTTTCAATTAGCTTATCGTTCCTACCTGTGAAACCAGTTTGATCGATGTTGGGTTATTGTGTTAGAGTGGTTTCCCCTGGTGGACTATAGAGCGGGCACTTGTGTTAGTGGAAAGAGCTGAATTGTAAAAACCTCATAGATAGACAAGTAGAATGCTGTAGGCAGACAGTGAACAGAATGGAATACATCGACGCAAATCGGCGTGGCACTATCACAAAGAAAATGTTGACCTTCTACAAGTCATTTGTAAGAGAAAAAATGGATTTTAACATTATGTAAATATAATATACGACTCAGCAGTCACTAACAACGTAAGCTAAAAACAAAATATTTTTAGAAATATTAAAATATGAACCATAACCAGGCAGTCTTGATTAACTTAACGTTTTTATACTGGTTTAGAAGCCTCTGCAGAGTCTATAAACAGCCAGTTTTTTTTTACATTTCCTTTCTTTAAACTCTAAAGGCTATGTGTGTCCAATCTATTCTTAAAAACAATACAATACGAATACAATGTTTCACTTGCCAACACGGACCAAAACAACTTGGATGCATCACAGATCAAAACAATGGAACTTAATTGATTATGTTATCACCAGGACGGACAGAGGGGATGTAAGAGTCACAAAAGCTGTGTGTGGTGCAGAGTGCTGGGCCGACCACAGGCTCGTCGTGTCTAAATTGAACTTCTACATCAAACCAAGAAGCCAGCATCAGGATGGAATGCAAAGGAAAAAGAAGTTAAACACCACAAAACTACAAGGCATGACGATCACTGAAGGACTTCTAAGGGTCCTAGATGGAAAACTAAATAATTTGCAGCTCAGTCAGACCAATGTGGATGAAGACTGGGTCGCCCTTAGAGACTGAATACTCCTCGGCCTCTGAACACATTGTATACACGACACGTAAACATCAAGACTGGGTCGCCTTTGGAGACTCTGAATACTCATCCGCCTCTGAATACATTGGATACACGACACGTAAACATCAAGACTGGTTCGATGAGAACGACCCAGAAATAATGTCCCTTATCAAGGAAAACAATTAGCTATTTAGAACTCATCAAAGGGACACATCGTCTGCAATCAAAAAGATGGCCTTCACAATCACACGAAGAGTGGTCCAATGAAAGCTCAGGAACATGAAGGACACGTGGTTCGGAAACAAGGCAGACGAAATCCAACTTTAATCTGATAGAATCGACACAAAACGCTTTTATGACGCTTTAAAGACTGTTTATAGCCTTCAACCGTCGTATGGAACTCCAATTCTGAATGCAGATGGCTCAGAACTGCTGACAGACAAACCGAGAATACTGGAACGATGGGCAGAACACTTCCGGACAGTCATCAACATAACCGTCCTCCGTCTGCGACGAGGCAATAGAACGCTTGCCTCAGACACCCCTGAACAATGAACTGGCCGTTCCTTTAAATATCGAGGAGGTCAGAGCTGCAATCAACCAGCTTTCAAATGGGAAGTCTGCAAGTGCGGACCGATTACCGGCTGAGATCTACAAGTAGGTAGTTGTGTCCTAACACAGAGGCTGAGTTATACAACACAATATGGACCACTGAGATTGGCCCACAACACAATATGGACCACTGAGACTGGCCCACAACATAATATGGACCACTGAGACTGTCCCACAACACATTATGGACTACTGAGACTGGCCTACAACACAATATGGACCACTGAGACTGTCCCACAACACATTATGGACCACTGAGACTGGCCCACAACACAATATGGACCACTGAGACTTTCTCACAACCCAATATGAACCACTGAGACTGGCCCACAACACAATATGGACCACTGAGACTGTCCCACAACACGATATGGACCACTGAGACTGTCCCACAACCCAACATGGACCACTGAGACTGTCCCACAACACAATATGGACCACTGAGACTGTCCCACAACCCTACATAGACCACTGAGACTGTCCCACAACCCAACATGGACCACTGAGACTGTCCCACAACACAATATGGACCACTGAGACTGGCCCACAACATAATATGGACCACTGAGACTGTCCCACAACACATTATGGACTACTGAGACTGGCCTACAACACAATATGGACCACTGAGACTGTCCCACAACACATTATGGACCACTGAGACTGGCCCACAACACAATATGGACCACTGAGACTTTCTCACAACCCAATATGAACCACTGAGACTGGCCCACAACACAATATGGACCACTGAGACTGTCCCACAACACGATATGGACCACTGAGACTGTCCCACAACCCAACATGGACCACTGAGACTGTCCCACAACACAATATGGACCACTGAGACTGTCCCACAACCCTACATAGACCACTGAGACTGTCCCACAACCCAACATGGACCACTGAGACTGTCCCACAACACAATATGGACCACTGAGACTGTCCACAACACAATATGGACCACTGAGACTGTCCCACAACACAATATGGACCACTGAGACTGTCCCACAACACAATATGGACCACTGAGACTGTCCACAACCCAACATGGACCACTGAGACTGTCCCACAACACAACATGGACCACTGAGACTGTCCCACAACACAATATGGACCACTGAGACTGTCCACAACCCAACATGGACCACTGAGACTGTCTCACAACACAACATGGTCCACTGAGACTATCCCACAACACAATATGGACCACTGAGACTGTCCCACAACACAATATGGACCACTGAGACTGTCCCACAACACAATATGGACCGCTGAGACTGTCCACAACCCAACATGGACCACTGAGACTGTCCCACAACACAACATGGACCACTGAGACTATCCCACAACACAATATGGACCACTGAGACTGTCCCACAACACAATATGGACCACTGAGACTGTTCCACAAGAACTGAAGAATGCTACCATCGCCCACTTATTCAAGCGAAAGAGAAACCGTTAATCCCCCGATAACCACATAGGAATCTCCCTCCTATCGACTGCTAGCAAGATACTGGCACGAGTTCTCCTCGATAGATTGATCACTCACCTAGAACATGGGCTTCTTCCAGAGAGTCAGTGTGGCTTCAGATCGGGTCGCGGAACTGTAGATATGATATTCGCCGCTCGGCAACTTCAGGAGAAATGCCAAGAGCAGCAACGTAGGCTGTACATGACTTTCATAGACCTGACTAAAGCTTTCGATACTATCAACAGAGATGGACTTTGGAAGATCATGGGGAAATTCGGCTGTCCAAGCAGATTCACCAAGATCGTCAAAGAGTTCCACGAAGGTGTGAATCCTCATGTACTGAGTGATAGGGAAACATCAAATGCCTTTCCTGTGACAGATGGCGTCAAGCAGGACTGTGTACTAGCCCCAACACTCTTGAACATAATGTTTGCTGCTATGATCAGTGTTAGCTATCAGGGTTGTAACCAAAACTGAGTGGAAATAAAATACAGGACTGACGGAAAACTCTTCAATCTCAGGCGAATCCAAGCACACAGCAAGGTAAAGGAGACAACCATCTCGAACTAGCTTTTTGCTAATGATTGTGTCATCGCTGCCAGCACTGAAATAGAAATGCTTACAAAGATGGACAAGTTCTCAGCAGTCTGCGACATGTTCGTTTTACAATTAATACCCAAAATACCAAAGTAATGTTTCAACCTGCCCCGAGTGACGCATATCGCGACCCAGATATCAGAGTCAAGAACGGGCGCCTCGAATCAGAAGACAGCTTCACGTACCTTGGTAGCACTCTTTCCAGAGAAACTACTATTGACTGCGAGGTCAGTAACAGAATCTATAAGGCCAGTGTGCCTTTGGGAGGCTGCGCAACAGTGTCTGGAATCGGAGGGGTCTTAGGCTTGATACGAAACTCAAAGTCTACCTAGCTGTAGTGCTCTCCACCCTTATGTATGTCAGTGAGACTTAGACTGTGTACAGCAGGCATGCTAGGAAAATAAAACACTTCCATAAAAGATGCCTCCGTAGATTGTTCAAAATAAATTGGCTGGATAGGGTACCAAATACCGAGATCCTCATGAAGGCAAAAAGGCCAAACATCCAGACTGTTGCAGAAGACCCAGATCAGGTTGGCCGGCCACGTCGTGCGCATGCCAGACAACCGCATCCCAAAACAACTAATGAATGGTGAGCTAAAAGATGGCATCTGTCAAGCTGGTGGCCAAAAGAAGCGTTTCAAAGACTCCCTCAAAGTATCTCTTACACGCTTCAGCATCGATGCAAACCCATGGAAATGTCTCCCACATGACCGCAAGGCATGGCGTAGAACCACCACCAGAGGCACCTCCATTGCCGAGGAGTGCCGGAACTCTGAAGTACAGAAAAAACGCACATTGCGTAAAGACAAAATAACTGATATCCACATGTCCAATTCTGAGATTAAATGCTACGTATATGGAAGGATTTTCCGTGCCAGAATTAGACTATACAGCCACATCCAAACTCACTGGTGAGGTGCAGCACAACATGTTTGACTGCTGTTGTCATCATCGCTTGCGATGGAGAGCTATTATTATTACATGCATTAATTGTCCCTGCCTCCACTACTTTCTGTGGATCATTCACCACGCTCTGACAAAAAATACATTTCCTAATATCTAATTTGGACCTTTCATTAGTTAATTTGTAGTTATGCCCTCTTGTTCTTGTAGGTGGTTGAATTTTTAAAAAAAAACGTGTTATAGTCTAATGTATCTGTTCCTTTGATCTTATAAACCTGTATCGTCACCTCGAATTCTTCTCTTTTCTAGACACTGTAGGCCGGTTTTTCTGAGTCTTTCCTCATAACTGTAATTCTGGAATCCCACTATCAGCTTTCTCGCTCTTTTTTGTATTCTTTCCAGCATGTTTATATCTCGTCTATGATAAGTACACAGTACTCCAATCTAGGTCTAACTAATGCTTTATACAGTTTGATTATCACTTCCTTGCTCCTATGTTTAATATTTCTTTTTATCATACCTATCATTGCATTTGTCTTCTTCACTGCTATCTGGACTAGCTCACTCACTTTACCTGTATGATCTATTATAATCCCTATGTCTCGTTCCTTTTCTATCATTCTAATGTTGTTCTCGCCCATTCTGTAATTATGTTCCCTATTTGATCTACCCAATCTGTGGATGGTCTCTCGGTGGCTCGATTGAGTGGCATCCAGTGTTCGTACAGCGATCTCAGTCCCGCCAGGCGGAGTGAGAGCGCGGGCTTGCCCAACAAGTTCGCCCGCCTCTCCCCGGCACTGTAGCAGGACCAATTTTTGTGGAGTCGTACCGCTGGTAACGGTGCGTTTCTGTATTTTTTTATTTTTTTTATTTTATGTGTTTGCCTCACTAGTTTCTACTGGCGGAGGCGCGCCTATTCCACACCAGACCGTAGTCAATTTGGGCGATATTAAGACGCATAAACCAGTGCTTGAATGCGTGTGTGTATCTGTTTGTACCTAACCTGGTGTTTCCGTGATGTTCCTCCCGTTGTTCCTCGCTTCTAATTATCCTTTCGTTATGTGTTTGCCTCACTAGTTTCTACTGGCGGAGGCGCGCCTATTCCGACCCAGACCGCAGTCAATTTGGGCGATATTAAGACGCATAAACCAGTGCTTGGATGCGTGTGTGTATCTGTTTGTACCTAGCCTGGTATTTCCGTGATGTTCCTCCCGTTGTTCCTCGCTTTTGATGTTCCTAGTTGTCCGCCGTAGGTATTTGCATAAATATGCACAATTGTTTTCCTGGGACCATTTTGGGATTGAGTATATTTATTTTCTTTCATACTTGATTCGGATCTCTTTTTTTTCCTGATTTAAAAAAAATATATATATAAAACCCCATCATACATTTTATACACAATTGTGAAGATAGCAGTGTAGTGAGGTGTACAACGAGAATGAATGAGATGGAATGATTGTGAAATATGACAAACAATATACTTGATACATAAGGATTAAGAGTACAATATAAATTAATTGAAAAGTGTCTTCCTTCTGTTGTGAAGCCCATCTGTGTTGACTTCCTTCTGTCTGGTCTTGGTGTATCAGGTTTTGCCCGCTCTCATATATTTTTCCATCGCATCCATGTACTCCAACTTGTGAGCGATTCACTGATTTGTGTGTCACCTTGTAGATCCCTCGTCTCACCTGTGCCCTCTAGCTCTCGCAGTCAATTATGTGTTGAATGTGTGGTAGGCTCAGGAACAGAAGAACAATAGAAAGGTAGATAATTGATTAAATTATAGATAAAAAAGGTTGATGTAGTAGTAGTATAATTATATTAAGTGTAGATATATAGTGGTGAGGATGCCCGCAGAAGGGATATACATATATAAACCTATAAATACATACATAAGTGTAAATTAAATTGTCCACATATATATACTCATACGTACATATCTACACACCTACATATCTACACACCTACATATGTGCACATCTACATGTGTGCACACTGTAGCGTTCGTGAATTGTCACACCCACTTGCTACATAACAGATGGGCTAATTGTAGTGTGAGTCCGTTACATCATCAGTCGACGCATCTTCCCACTGAATCCACAAGCATCGACCACCGATCACCACGTGCAAGGCACAGGCGACACAGAAACTGTGGCCAAGCTAGAGCAATCCACCGAGTCTATCGCCACATGGGCACCTGTGTGTTAATTTACCCACGGACCACAATAGGTCAAATTTAGAAGAATGTAACCACACGAAGCACCACATTTTTAAGTCGCGAGGTATACCACTGTCATTTTCAGATCCAACTCCGCACGTGGAAAATGGACCTCCTGCACCGCAAGAGAATAACCCCGTGTGCAGTCATCGCAGGAAAGACGAATCATACGCATCGTCGGACTGCGCACCAAACAAAGTGTCATGACCTGCTATGTCTCCAACAGCCCACCAAGAACGCTTAGAGATGGTCGCACATGTCAGCAGGGCATTTCTGCTCGCTCCGGCACATGGCTAGAGGGCACACGTCTGTCCTACAGGGAGACCACTCTCTTCATGTATTGAGCAAAGAGATGACTGGTATTGCCTTCCGTAAATCAGAGCCAGGAGCTGCCAATAATGCTGCCATAAAATGGAACATCCACCTCCGTGAGGCTTGTGCAAATTCATCAATTGCCCACAAAACTCACAAACCAGCATCAAGGTCTCTTTTGGGTCCACAAAAAAAAACAACACAGCTGCACCCAACTAAGTGACAGCTGTACACACAATTATTTTGGTCTGGAAGACTGCGTGGTCTTAGAATTTCAGAAATGGTGAGCCTTTAGCACGCTCCAGGATGTCTGAGACGCCCAGCTCGTCAAGCTATCAACAACAAAAAAATTGATATTTGTTTCTCTAAGTACGGTGACCCTACCAGTAGTCATTTTTATACTGCTGGATTCGTCACGTCCATCTACACACGATTTTTGCCGGTAAAAGCACCGCATGCTAGATCACAAATGGCTTTTGAACGATTTATTATTTTTCCGCCGATTGGGCCAGGCCGACTTTTTTGGGGGAAAGGTGAAGTAGGTTGTTGGGAAAGACCTTTATCTTGTACATCCGCCAATTTTACTTGTTAAGATAACAGAACTACGCTTGAATTGGAAACCAACAGTTGTGTCGATATTGTAAACTCAGTATCGATTCTTTGTTATGGTTTCCATGGTTTTCCATCGGAGCGCCTAGGCCTAATCCGGGAAGGTCCAAATATTTAAATTTTCCCGAAAATTTCACATTCATCTTCTTGTATCTCAGAAACCAACAAACACACAGCAACAACACCAACACCAACAAGTTCTTCATTCAATTGTGTCTATAAACACAAGGGAATCATACTTATTGACCACCAAATAGAACAGTTATAATTTTTGAAATTTGCAAAATTAAAAAATGTGAGAAATTTTCAAAAACTCAATGCAGTGTGCTAAAGGAGTACCGCTTTTTCTATTACTTTCTCTGTTTCTTTTTTAATTGTTTGGTAAGATTTTTGGTTGTCTTCTGTTTTGTATTTCCTGTATTTCTTTAGAACTTTTTGTCTTTTTTTTATTTGGTTAGTGCATTCCTCATTCCACCAGGGTACAGGTGTTTTGTTGTTTTTATGGTTACCGTAATGGTTTTCTTTTCCTGTGGATTGTATTAAGTTAGCTGGCATGTTTTTGTTGGGTATGTGCTTTATAGCTATCTGCAGGGTGTTGGTTGTTAGGTTATGGTTGAATACGTCTATGTTATCTGAGATTAAGTCTTCTCTTTTGAGTATGAGCAGATCTTCTTGGAGTCCGTTCCAGTCTGCCTTATGGTAGTTGAAATAGGGTCTGATTGATCCAGTGTTTCGTATGTATTTTTCTTTTAAATAAATTGCTATGGGCAGGTGGTCTGATCCTGCATTATCCAGAACTTCCCATTTGATGGTTGCTAAGTTTGGCGTCATTATTGTGATGTCTATAGCCGTATCTGATCCATTTGGATTGTTATTTTTTCTGGTCATTGACCCATCGTTTATTATTATAAGATTGTTTTCTTCGCAGAAGGTCATTATTTGTTTCCCTGCCGTGTCTATGGCGCTTCCTCCCCATGCTGGATGATGTGCGTTGAAATCCCCTACTATGATTGTTCTATTGTTTATTTGTGCTTTGATTGTTTCCATGTCATTTGTGGTGAATTTTCCTCTTGGGTTGTATATGTTTATTATTGTGATGCTCGCTGGACTACTTGTCTATTTTAATGGATAGGCCTTCTAGGTTTTCGGTATTAAATGGATCCCAGTCCATTATTTTGTATTCTTCATTTACTATAAAGGCTACTCCTCCTTTCGCTCCTGTCTCTCTATCGTTCCTAACTATATTGTATTTTGGAATATTGAGTCTTTTGGTTGGGTTGAGCGTGGTTTCTTGAATCGCATATATTATTGCTTCTTTTCCCAGATTGGCCAGTCCTAGGTATGGCTTAAAGTTTTTGTGTAGGCCTCTGCAGTTCCATTGTATTATTTTCATTTTGTGTTATTTTCACTTTGCTTGTGCTACGTGGAATTGTTAGTCTTTCTTGAGGTTCAGTGGTTCAATCCGGTCCAATTCTATAAAAGTATTGTTCTGATTTGGGAGATTTCTTCTTTTAAAAAAAAATTATCTATCTATTAGATTATACTTGCAAGGTTCTGACCTTGGCTGTTTTCCACTCTTTTCCAACAAAGTTGATTCATCAATATTTATAAAATAGCATAAATCATATTACCTTGATTCTGCATGGGCGACGTTTTACAAACCGATACTTTACACAGTTGCTTGTGCTTCCTGTTTTACAGCATTTCCGAATATCCTCTTCACGTCTTTGTCTCGCGCGCCTGGCTCTGAGTAGATGGATAGACCTGGGGGTCCTACTTTTGTTTGTTGTTTTGTTTGTGCGTTTCTGTAGTCTGTATCGAGAAGTGTGGTTCGTCGAAGGCTAGCGCGTATAGCCAATTTCGACAGTTCGTCTCGCTTGTGGTCCTTCTCTCGCAATGAGCTTTGGATTGGCAAATGGAAAGCAGGAATCGTGCCTAAAGGCCCTGTCCTCGCCCGACCAACAGGTCGGAGAAGGGCAGGCCGGCAAGTAAAAATCGTCTCCAGTCCAGGTGAAAATCATCGCCGGGGTCGTTGGGATCCGTTCTGCACAGATCGCTGCCATCCCTCCCCGAGCGAGCCCGTTCGGTAGGTCGGTCGGTTGGTGTGCGTACGAGCCACTGCCAGGTGGTCCTAGGGAGACGGAGTGAAGGACGGAACAACCGTCCGTCCGTCAGTCGGTCCCTGCGGCCGTCCTGGTGAGGCTTTTTACACAACCATCCATCCATCCATCGCCGACCGGTGTGTGTGGTTCGTCCGTCTCCGACAGATATCTGGTTGATCCTGCCAGTAGTCATATGCTTGTCTCAAAGATTATGCCATGCATGTCTAAGTTCACACTGTCTCACGGGGAAACCGCGAATGGCTCATTAAATCAGTCGAGGTTCCTTAGATGTGGCAATTCTAGAGCTAATACATGCTTACCAAGCTCCGACCCTCGCGGAAAGAGCGCTTTTATTAGTTCAAAACCAATCGTTGTTTCCCCTCGCGGGGTTACAGCGTCCCCACTGGTGACTCTGGATAACTTTGTGCTGATCGCATGGCCTCATGTGCCGGTGACGCATCTTTCAAATGTCTGCCCTATCAAATGTCGATGGTACGTGACATTCCTACCATGTTTGTAACGGGTAACGGGGAATCAGGGTTCGATTCCGGAGAGGGAGCATGAGAAACGGCTACCACATCCAAGGAAGGCAGCAGGAGCGCAATTTACCCACTCCCGGCACGGGGAGATAGTGACGGAAAATAACAATACGGGACTCTTTCGATGCCCCGTAATTGGAATGAGTACACTTTAAACCCTTTAACGAGGATATATTGGAGGGCAAGTCTGTGCCAGCAGCCGCGGTAATTTCAGCTCCAATAGCGTATATTAAAGTTGTTGCAGTTAAAAAGCTCGTAGTTCACGGTTCACTGCCCGATGTCTCCTGCCCTGTGCTGGAATTAGACCCACGGAAGACAGGTCAGTTTTACCCTCTTAATGAAAGAGTGTTGCTACGGTAATCCTGCTCATCCTTAGAGGAATCGCAGGTTTCAGACACTTGGTCATTGACTGACGAAAAAGCTCTCTCTTGATTCGTTGGGTCTAATAGGGAACGGGTGCTGGTATTAGACCCTCGGAAGACAGGTCAGTTTTACCCTACCAATGACAGGGCGTTGCTACGGTAATCCTGCTTAATTCGAGAGGAATCGCAGCTCTCAGACATTTGGTCCACGTGCTTGCTGATAAGCCAATGGAGCGAGGCTACCATCTGAGGGATTACGTTCGAACGCCTCTAAGCCGAAATCCCGCCCTAAATCTCAGCACCACTGCGATGGGAGGCTACGATATGGTTTGGACCTGGGGCTCGCGTCTCAGCCCGACCCGATCGAGCAGCAGAAAGAGGTCTCTGCCACCCCCGCCGATCAAAGCGGGCGGGAAGCTGCTCGATATTCACCCCATACGGCGATGAGGTATGAAACCACTAGTAGAAGGCTTAGTTCTCGGTCGTGGTGTCGTAAGCAGTAGAGCAGCCACCTCACTTCGAGCTGTTGAGACTAAGCCCTTGATCATGAGATATGTCCGCACACCAGGCGAACAACATCTCCGTGAAATGACCAGGCTTATTCCCTGGTTAAATGCACTCCTGCCTCGCTCTTTACCTCTGTCTGCTATCAGTCATCCCAATGGACGCAGAAGAGATGCAGTCCAGCCCTATTGTGATACGTCCCAGGTGGCGGGGAATGCTAGGCGTGCCATCACTGCAGATGAGTCGAGAAAATAAAGTTGCGGTCTGAGACGCGAGCCCTAGGTCCCAACCATATCGTGGCCTCCCATCACAGCGGTGCTGAGATTTAGGGCGGGATTCTGGCTTAGAGGCGTTCGGCCGTAGTCCCTCAGGTGGTAGCTTCGCACCATTGGCTTATCAGCCAAGCACGTGGACCAAATGTCAGCGACCTGCGATTCCTCTCGAAGGAGTGCATTTAACCAGGGGACAAGCCTGGTAATGGCACGGAGATGTTGTTCGCCTGGTGTGTGGACATATCTCATGAACAAGGACTGAGTCTCAACAGTTCGCAGTGAGGTGGCTGCTCTACTGCTTACGACACCCCGACCGAGAACTAAGTCTTCTACTAGTGGTTTCACACCTCATCGCCGTATGGGGTGAATATCAGGCAGTTTCTCGCCCGCTTTGATCGGCGGACGGCAGAGACCTCTTTCTGTGGCTCAACCGGGTCGGACTGAGGCGCGAGTCCCAGGTCCCAACCCTATCGTAACCTCCCATCGCAGTGGTGCTGAGATTTAGGGCGGAATTCCGGCTTAGAGGCGTTCGGCCGTAATCCCTCCTATGGTAGCCTCGCGCCGTTGGCTTATCAGCCTAGCACGTGGACCAAATGTCTGCGATTTGCGATTCCTCTCGAGTTGAGCTGGACTACCGTAGTAACGCCCTGTCATTAGTAGGGTAAAACTGACCTGTCTTCCGAGGGTCTAATACCAGCAACCGTTCACTATTAGACCCAACGAATCAAATATGGGCTTTTTAGTCAGTCAGTGACCAAATGTCTGGAACCTGCGATTTATGTAGGGTTAAGCAGGGTTACCGTAGCAGACGCTCTTTCATTAGG
Organism: Ariolimax columbianus; assembly: GCA_036924085.1. Classification (NCBI taxonomy): domain Eukaryota; kingdom Metazoa; phylum Mollusca; class Gastropoda; order Stylommatophora; family Arionidae; genus Ariolimax; species Ariolimax columbianus. Next base: position 128,491,138 of record JAVGWX010000003.1, on the reverse strand, counting down.
AGGGTATAACTGACCTCTCTTCCGTGGGTCTAATACCAACACACGTTCACTATTAGACCCAACGAAAGTGCTCTCGATTTGTCGAAAGGCGATATGAAGCAATGTATTAATTATCGAACCTTCGATTAAATAAGCCATGCCAGCAAAATTCTTCTTCGGATCGCCATGAAGAGGACAGAAAACAAGCTCAACGAGTAGGTCCATGAATAACAAACAGGTTTTACACAAGGAAGAGGACGCGAGGGATCACATCTACAACATAAGAAATATTTTAGAAAAATGTAGAGAATACAATGTCGACGTACACATTTGCTTTATAGATTACACGAAAGCGTTCAACCGTGTACAACCCCAAGCGTCGTGGAACATAGTGAGGCCAGGAACAACAAGCTGAGGTTATAATAGCCAGTGAAACATGAGACTGGTTCGAAGTTCAAAATGGCGTAAGACAGGGATGCATACTCAACATTTATCTATTCTATGTATAATGAGGAACGTCAAAAACGATGAAAATTGAAACAAGTTCGAGCCCTTAACAATCGGCGGGAACGAGTTACCAGAGCTCAGATATGCAGATGACACAGTTGTTCTCTCAGGCAGGTACGGATGATCATGTCGGTAAAACAACACTGCTAAGACCAAAATGTATACCTGAATATAAATAAAACCAAGATTATGAGCACAGACAAGACAAAGCCCAAACCTTAAAGTTGTTCTAGAACTTGATTTTTTTCTATAAAAATAGGAGATTGAGAAAGTCACAAGTTTTGAGTAGCTCGGCTCAATTATAAGCAACAATGGAGATTGCCTGAAGAAAGTTAGACGCAGAATGATTTTTGCAGTGCAGAGGTTGGATAAAATTAGAAACTTATGACTAATAAAATGACGAACATATAAATAATAATATTGCATCTCCCCTGTAGCAATGTACGGATGTAAAATATGGACCATCACACAAACACATAAGACAAGTTTTGAATCTTTTGAACTAAAATGCTACAGAAGGGTGCTCAAAATACAATGCGTAGCGAAAAGGGAAAAGGCCGATATTCTAAAAGATCTGGATATGGAGGAAAATTGGTCAGTAACCAATATCTTGTTTAGCAGAAAGCTAAAATATCTTGGTCACATCAAACGCAATAATGGCATGGAGAGTGGAGCAGAGGCAGATCGAGGACAAGCTGGACAGAAGACATTACAGAGGTCTTCAAGATGACAACGACAGAGGCGGGAGTTCTGGCTAGAGATCGAGTCTTACAGATCGGCTTTTGTGAGATCGACGTTCTGCAAAGGACACGCTACATGATGATAATTCTGTGTAGGCATCTGTTTATAAATGTTTATATCTGCTTTGTTAACGCCGCTGTTGTCCTACAAATCTTTAGAGCCAAATGGTAGTACCGACCTTACACTCGAGTTGAACATTTTAGTCTTCGTGTCGGACTTGATTTCTTTGGAGTTCCACATTTCTCCAATGTGGTGAAAGCGCCTGTCACTTGTTGTATCACTAGCGAGCTACGTGAACTATCCTATAAATCATAAACTGATTTAATTTGCCAGTAATTCTTGTAGCTAATAATTATACCGCATGTTCAAAAATTAAGAAAAGGACACCAAAATAAATCGGCAACATTGGAATTTCGGGAAAATGCAGATGACATTGTACTCTTTGCACACACACACACCACACACACACACACACACGCACGCGCGCGCATTCACGCACGCACACACACACACACACACACATATCTACATATTCAAGAGAAAATTGAAAGATTGGAGTACAAAAATCCAACAAGTTGAAATGAATATAAATATCAAGATCACACAGGGCATTGACACTAAATGTAATTAATTCTACACCAATTAGAAGGGAATTTTCAAAAACCAGCAAAGACGATCAAATTTACATACTTGGAAAACACAAACGTCGGAAAGGGCATAGCAATCAAAATGAGAATGAACCAAACCAGAAGTGCCAAGCCAAGAATATACAAGCGTTGTGTGCTTTTGGTGCTTCTATTTGGTGTGGTATGTTGGAGAGTACTAAGAAAAGCAATCTTTAATTTGCCACCTTTCCATACAACCTGTCTGAAAGATAATATTCATACAATTTTTTGACTGAGCAGTATCACCAATCAAGAACTGCTTGCCCAGAGCAACCAAGCAGAAAGGCCCACTTTCATTAAAGGTTAAGACTAGAATTGAATTGGCCATGCTCTCGAGAACCTAACACCAGAACCACCAGCTGTGGCCCCCAAAGAGAAGGCAAAAGAGAGGTCAACCTAGGACAAATTGGAGAAGAACAGAGTAAGCAGAAATGGAAATTATGAAACATAGCTGTGAAACCCTATTGTAGATATCTCCAGACCGAGTGAGATGACTAGTGTTAGTTGTTGTCCTTCAAGATGCCACCAGAAGTTATGGTCACTGCTGGCTTTACCAGTCATTGACCAAGGATGTAAGTAGAATAACAGAAACACGTCCATACAAATGTGTGTGATGTGTATGTCATTAAAGCAATACCAATAATTCTTCTTCTTCATCGTCGTTTGCTCTCAAACTTCCGCTACCAAGCTCTAAATGGGGCTTTACAAGTAGTAGGCTTTAGTCCGGAGAATAGAATGCGTTGTGTCCTAGTTTGCATTTCGACTGTGATATTTGCACCTTTCGGTCCGACACGTCCGACTTCAGCAGGCATTTTTGGGCACTTGGTTAGCCTTCACTCCTCGAACCCTTCTTCTTAGCCAGTCTATTCTGTTGCAGCGTGTTATCCAGGATCACCGCGTGGAGATGTAGAAGGGTCTAGGCAGCTCTGGTTCGCTGGTCCGCCCTGACGCTAGCAGTCAGCTTTGGGTTGCTGACCGCTGCAGCTTGTGCACTGCTCAGCATCTTGATACCAAAACCAATACATTCTGTGTATTTATTATTTTGAGAGGGGACGGGACACTATAGGGAACAAATACCAATACAATTTGTTCCCAATATTGTCCTTTGCCGTCTCATAAGAATAAATACATAAATTACAATGAAGTGCAATAACATGTTAACCGAGCAATAAGAGCGGAGGCAGTAAAACTCAATATCATAATTACTGATATACTTTACGTCATACCTTAACTTTGGGGTTTCAAATTCATACCAGCTGGAGGGTTACATGAGAATATTTATAATAGATCGCGGTTCGCCCAGCAGTAAAGCTCGTATTCCTTATTTCTATTCATCCATCCCAGTGTGAAGTCATTTGAGCCTTACATCTTACTATAATGTGAACTGTCTGTTGTTAACTTTTGATAAGTTACTTTGTTGCTTGAGAAATAACATTTTACCGATTCCAAAACTGTTTCCTCTGTCCTGTTACAGGGAGACGACCATGCCTTACCATTCATCCTATCGTAGGGGTGACTTAACGTGTACTCTTTACCCTCGTTATTATTTGACTATTGAATTCCATCCTTCAACTCTTCGTCAAATTACAAATTCTCATTTATCCAGGAACATACATTTCTTTAAACAAGTGATTTTTTTTCTTCATAAATTTATAATTTGTTGATGAGTCAAATGTAAAAATACTTTTTTCCAATTGCATCTCCTGTTTATAAGTTATATCACGAAGCAGAACAAGTTACAGTAAGTCATTTGGAAGGTGTTTATACATTATATCATGGAGACAGAACAAGTTAACAGTAAGCCATTAGGAACGTGTTTATACGTTATATCACGGGGACAGAACAAGATTACAGTAAACCATTAGGAACGTGTTTATACGTTATATCATGGGGATGGAACAAGTTTACAGTAAACCATTAGGAACGTGGTTATACGTTTTATCATTGGGACTGAACAAGTTTACAGTACGTCCTTAGGAACGTGGTTATACGTAATATCATATTGCAGAAAAAGTTTACAGTAAGTCATTAGGAACTCCTTTAAAAATGTATGGCTTCAAGTTTTTTTGTCTTCAATTTTCCTTCGATTCCCAGCATTGTTTCCTGATTTGTTTTTGTTTTTAAATCTGGAAGTCTGTTTCGGTTTTGCTGCTTCACCATTTTATTTAAAAATAATCCTTTTTTTAAAATAGTTTCTGTTTTCGGGTGGTTTGCTTTGATTATAAGATCTCTGTCATGTGCCGTAACGTCAAATTTAATAGGTTTTGTTTCTCTTAGTTACACCAAACTTATGTTTTATTATAATTAATTGCCAATGTTATTGTCCAATATCAATTATCCCTTATCACACACTAAAACGCCAGTCACGTTACATGCGAATGCTGCATACAATCCTGGGCCGCGAATTTGTGACCCGTGCCTTAGCTGCTGACAATTCATGGGATTACTATTACATTTTCCTTCACGACATGCTAGTTATTATTTAGCCTTATTTTGAAATTCGTTTAGCTTAGGTCACTGTTTTTGGTCTGTGTAGTTCTTGTTTGAAAAGTCTTTGACAACTGTTGCTGTTTTCAGGTAAACAAGTTGTTACCTAGTTTGTATTTCGGCCATTAATATGTTCACAAAAAGTATTTCCACGAAATGCATAATATCAATCATATTTGCATGTAAAATTCTATCACTGTTCTGATCAACATCACTCTTCAACAAACAACCTCTTTCAGTGAACGTTTGATGAACGAAAATATGCAGCTAATACAGGCATACACATTCTCACGCACACACGAACGCATGAACATCCTCACACACTATCACACAAAAGAAAACAAACAGATAAGAGTTAGGTAAAGCTCATTTTGACTAGTTTCTTAAACAAATCATCGTCAGTTTAAAGTCCAGACCTATTGTTAAAAACATAAATGATTACAGCAACTAATTTATCTCAACGTATTACCTAGGTCCTATATGAGTTCGTCGTTTTTATATGTAAGTATAAACACATTGCATATATCAAATAGCGTCAAGTTATTTTGTTTCAACTGAAAGCTTAATACAAAATACCAGAAACTACTGCCATTAAACCAACCAGTTTGACCTAAAACTATCATGGTTTACATCAACGGTAGAGGCTAAGCGACCACTGTATTTTCTCTTTCATAAAAATCGCAAGATAATGCAAACTTTGCAAACTATTTTTAAAATCAAGATGATTCGGAACATTCGAGCGAATGTATATTGTTTAGATGGTCGTTCAAATATAACGTCAAACAAATCGACATATTCGGCTTGGCTTTGTTCGTTCTCAATCTCCCGCTACTTTTTTAATTTTTTTAATTTATGTGTTTGCCTCACTAGTTTCTACTGGCGGAGGCGCGCCTATTCAACCCATGACCGTAGTCAATTTGGTCGATATTAAGACGCATAAACCAGTGCTTTTATCCGTGTGTGTATCTGTTTGTACCTAACCTGGTGTTTCCGTGATGTTCCTCCTGTTGTTCCTCGCTTTTAATTATCCTTTCGTTATGTGTTTGCCTCACTGGTTTCCACTGGCGGAGGCGCGCCCATTCCGCCCCAGACCGCAGTCAATTTGGGCGCATAAACCAGTGCTTGGATGCGTGTGTGTATATGTTTGTACCTAGCCTGATATTTCCGTGATGCTCCTCCCGTTATTCCTCGCTTTTGATGATCCTCGTTGTCCGCAGTAGGTGATAGTTTGTCCATCACAAGTGATGAAGACCACTCTCTTTGTTCAGCCGTGTGGACAGTCGTACCTTCTGCTGTGTCCGCTGAAATGGGTGACTTGCGCAGAGATTTGGATTAAAGTGAGGAAGAAACTGCGCCTTTTGTCAACCTCACGCACAGAGCCTAAGCTACCTTTTGCCAGTGGCAAGACATAGGTAGGTATTTGCACATATATGCACAATTGTTTTCCTGGGACCATTTTGAGAATGAGTATATTTATTTTCCTTCATACTTGCTTCGGCTCTCTTTATTTATTTCCTGATTTAAATATATATATATATCCCTTTTTTTGTATTTTTTTGTATTTAACAATTTAAAAAAATAAATAAAACCCCATCATACATTTTATACAATTGTGAAGATAGCAGTGTAGTGAGGTGTACAACGAGAATGAATGAAATGGAATGATTGTGAAATATGACAAACAATATACTTGATACATAAGGATTAAGAGTACAATATAAATTAATTGAAAAGAGTCTTCCTTCTGTTGTGAGGCCCATTTGTGTTGACTTCCTTCCGTCTGGTCTTGGTGTATCAGGTTTTGCCTGAAAGGGCTTAAGTAGCAGAATGTAGTCCAGAGAACGGAATGCGTTGTGTTGTAGTTTACAGCTTGACTGCGATATTTGCACCTTTCGGTCCAACACATCCTTCTTCTTCTTCTTCTTCGTACGCTGTCAGACGTCAACCTGTATTTTTTTCGAAAAAAAGCAGCGGTCATCCTGAGGCTGTCGACACTGCCATAGAGCTTGTATAGTGTTGCCACTGGTGATGGCCACATGTGCTTTCTCTGATACTCGTTTGTCGGGCAGTTTTGCAGCAGATGTTCAACGGTCATTTTCCAGGTACCACACGAGCATTCGTCAGTGCCACCTATCTTCAGGTTATTGAATAGGTGGTACCTCAGTCTATTTTGGCCTGTGCGGAGTCTGAAGACCACGACCTGGTCTCTTCTGTTCAACTGGTAATAGGCATCGTTTTTTGTGTAGCCAGTATGTTCTGTTTCCCATTTGGTCATGTATCTGGCCCTAGTAAGCCTTTTGGTCCAACACATCCGACTTCAGCAAGCATTTTTAGAGTACCGGGTTAGCATTCCCTCTTCGATCCCTTCTCCTTAGCCAGTCTGCTCTGTTGCAGCCTGTTATTCAGGATCAGGATTCGTGGAGGTAGGTGTAGAAGGGTCTTGGCAGCTCTGGTTCGCTGGCCCTGACGCTAGCAGTCAGCTATGGATCGCTGACCACTGCAGCTCATGCGCTTCTCCAATCTACAAATTTAAAAAACAAAATCCAACGTTCCCACCGAACCCCCCCCCTCCCCCCAATCCCCACACAAACCGTCCCCACCATCCCATCCCTTCTCCATATCTCCTCCCCCCTCCCCACCGTTCCCGCTCCCAACCATCTAGCACCATAACCCCATTTCATCACAAAACAAAAAGCTCGGGCAATCTCAACTAACAAGTGTCACAAGTCTCTTACACCTCCCCCCCCTCCATTTCCCCGCGCCCCCTCCCCCCACTTAAGACAACTATTTTTGTTTACTAATAAACATTTATTTTAAATTGATCAAAAGCACGTGTAATGTTTATCAGGTACGTTTCTGTTTTGACAAGAATCGATGTCACTTCACTCTGGGTAAATGCCAATTTGTGGATATTGATGGTTCTAGTAACTAACTCGCTGCACACACTCCTTCTCTGGCCACTTAGTCATCCCTCTATGCTCGACCCACGATTGGTTTCCTTAATTCTGCGTTCTTTAAACTTCCAGTTCATCGATTATAATGCCATGTCCATAGACTGCCATTGATGTACTAAATAATGTCACCCCTATCTATATCCGAAGTCTCCGACATGGATGCGTTTGAGATGAACACATCAGTCCGTCCAATGCCATCAACTCCAGCATGCCAGGATTCAATGTCATGAGCCTCAGCATGCCAGGATTCAATGTCATGAGCCTCACCATGCTAGGATTCAATGTCATGAGCCTCGTCATGTCAGGATTCAATGTCATGAGCCTCAGCATGGCCAGGATTCAATGTCATAAACTCCAGCATGGCCAGGACAGCAGATCCCCACAAGCGTATGAAGGCTCTTCGACTCTATGACATCTATCCATTCATGATGTAGCCAGTTCTTGTGTACTCCGTCAGATATGATGTCTGTCCTGGTTCAAGAGGTTTCAGATTATCATTTTATAGAAGAAGTCACTGTTGTAGTCTAGATTATCATACCGGAGGCTGTTGTGATGTACGCATCGCTTTGCTCGGGAGCAACCTTTCCTTCACTCTGGCAGATACACCCTAACCAGATCTAACCGAGTAGTAAAAAACAATCGGTTTACAGGTTAGCAGCATTATCCGGGTATTATCATTTATCAGTTGTTTATCCTTGAAGTACGCTTTCCGTTGCACTACGATCTGTGTTCCTTATCTAGGGTAATGATGCCTGTTTCTTCGTTTCTTTCTTTGAAATGTTGTCTACTTATCACCAGACCACGCCTTGATGAACTGATTTGTTTGCATCGTCTCAATACCACTTAACATTCAGTATCGCTGCAGCTTCAATCTATGTATGTCTCCATAACTTATATTTTCTACAACCAATTGCTTAAATTGGAGCGCAATTACCTACATAATGTAACCAACATGTTCTTTACAGAACGTCACTTCTTAACAACCGCAAACCTATTTGGCTGCAATAAGTTTCTTGGCAAGTGTGCAGTACGATAGGTTGCCGTTACTCTCCAGACGCGGAGGAGCCAAACTGGACACTAGCGTGATTCGAAAATGGTGCGTTGGAACTGTGAAACGGACGAGGATGTGACCATATTATTTTATTCTGATCTCGAGTCCTGTAGTTTTGCGAATTTTCCGGATATTGTCTGTTCGTTTATGAAAGCCACGAGAAGAACTGTTTTATTGGGAGCTGCTTGTCTTTCAGTACGGTGATTGATAATATTGAATAACCACTTTGCAGAATGTGTTGTTGTTTTTGTGGATTAAAGTGTTTACCGGGAAGGAAGAATAACGTCTGGTCGGGCAAAATATAATGATCGAACATATTAGTCAAACAAAAGATACTGGACAAGACGCTCACCTCGACTTCCTAGTAGCCTGTCCTAGAAACAGGTTGTTTTCAGGGCAGCCCAGCTAACAAGGTAAGGGGTCGACGTGATCTTCGTAGTAGTGAGCGCCACGCAGATAAAGCCAAGCGTAGCACAACCGCCTGGGGGACCTCAGTCCACCTTCTTCAGTACGCTCAGGATGTGAGGAATACTACTGCAACCCGCCACTTAACGTCCTGTTCAGTGCGCACAAAAGAGTAAACCTACTCATTGTGGGCATTCGCAAACAACAAGCAACAAACTGCGCGCCATGTTAATCGGTCTTTTGTGATGGCATCCGTCCAGAGGTAGTATTGTCTTCTGGCTCGACTTGACGTTTTATTACGATGTAGCTTATTTGTCTGAAACGTGTTTTTATCCATGGGGTTTGCTTTTCCTGAAACCATTAATAAGAGTGTTGTCTCGGGGACCTGGTATGCACGTATTTCGTGTAAGCTGTGATCAAATCGCCACCTCACAGGTCGTGTCTTTTTCCATTTGCAATGACTTTTCTTGGGTCTGAAACTTCTGTTCTGTATATTTCATGTATGACAATCCTGCTCTGTATCTTCTGTGTCTTTATTTGTTTATCGCAGGTGCTTCTGTAGCCTTTAAAATGATTCTGATCTTGCCTACAAAAACTGGCAAAGCTTTTGTATCCAGAGTCGCAGAGTGGATTCAGGTCTGGAAGATCAACGTTAGACATGATTTATTTTTCTCTTTAGTAACTTTACGAAAAGCCACACGAGGAGAATCAGTCCAATCATATAGCCTTCATTGGCCTGATAGACATTTTATTTTATTTGCAGGAATGGACTTTTCATAATCCTCTTTAAAATAGGATGCCAATACAAGCTACTACAGCTAATAATATCGTTACATGAGTACATGAAAGGAACAATCCAATTTGATGGTGGTATATGACAATCATTTGGTATTCACAGTGGCGTTATACAAGGCTGAGTCCAAGCCCCAGCACTATTCAAAAGCTTTTGTTGTGATTACGAAGAATACTTTTGGAAACACAGATGAAGAAATCTGTTTTCACACTAGATCGGATGGTCGGCTATTTAATTTTGCTAGGCTCAGTGTCAAAACGAAGATCAGGGAGGTCACCGTCAGGGACTTGATATACATTTGCCCGTTTTACAACCTGTGTTTGGGAAACCCAGAAACTTATAGTTAAAACCAAGGCCCCGGTTTACAATGCATGTGTCGTAAGCACGCTCCTATGTGGAGGTGAGTCTTTGGAAACCTATGCTAAACCAGAGCACGCGCTTAACACCTTCCATCTACGACTACTGATATATATCCTCGAAGTTACATGGATAGACTGAGTAACAAATGCAGAGGTACATTCTCGCACCGGTCTCTCAAGCATGCACATTCTCCCTAGGCAAAACGATTACAATGGCTTATCATGTTCCTCGCATGGAATATGGTCGCATCCCCAAAGAAATTCTCTATGAACAATTGTCGAATGTCAAAAGAACAGTCAGGGGATGGCGTGGACTAAACGGAAACTATTGTAACACGGAGGAATGAAACCACGCAGCAAGTAAAAAAAACACACACACAAAACTCAGTGTCACATCATCCTTAAGGGTACTAGCAGAACTGTGGTGGTGTTAGTAAAAAATTCATATAACATTTAATTTCAAAGACAGAGAACCAATATCTTCACACAAGACAAAAAATGATAAAGCTATCTAAAACAATAGATGTCTCTGGAGTAGAATACATACATGTAGTGAATCTGACTTTTTAAATGACAAGTTCATTATACACATGAACAAAATATGGATAATATTGTCTTGTACATTTGTAAGTAATGGTGTAATTAAATTCATTCACATTTAAACAACATATCAATAAATGGTACATGTTCATCAAGAACTAAGGAAAATATTATAGATTTCATAGATTTAATTTTACGTTTCATATTCTTTCCTCATAACCGTAATTCCGAAACCCTACTTTCAGTTTTGTCGCTCTTCTTTGTATTCTGTTCAGCATGTTTATATCCCCTCTACGATAAGGACTTCACAGCGCTGAACACAGTATTTCAATCTAGGTCAAACTAATACTTTATCATCATCATCATCATCAAGTGCCGTGTCTGCAACGGAGGTTGACGGCAATGGATCTCGACCTGTCTTGCGTCAGGCTGGTACACACAGTCAAACTATCCCGTCCCGATCAGGATGTTGTCTGTCCATCTGTACATCTGTCTCCCTTTGGCTCTCTTGCCTTCTACTCTGATCTCCAAAATAACCTTGAGCAGACTGTCGTTGCGTTTGACATGACCAAACTATTTTATTTTTCTGATTTGGATCTCCTTTAGAAATTTCTGTTCCCCCTAGAGTTATTCTAGAATCTCTTTTTTTGTTTTCCGATTGTTACAAGAAACTCGTTCAAGTCTTCTGAATACTCACATTTCAAAGGCTTCAATACGCTTCTCTATTTTCTTTGTCAGGGACCAGTTTTCTACTCCATACAATAGAACTGAATGCAAATTGCATTTTAAGATTATAATTTTTATGTTCTGAGATATCTGCTTTGACAAAAGTGTATCTCTCTAAGGTCTGAGATATCTGCTTTGACAAAAGTGTATCTCTCTAAGGTTTGAGATATCTGCTTTGACAAACGTGTATCTCTCTAAGGTCTGAGATATCTGCTTTGACAAAAGTGTATCTCTCTAAGGTCTGAGATATCTGCTTTGACAAAAGTGTATCTCTCTAAGGTCTGAGATATCTGCTTTGACAAAAGTGTATCTCTCTAAGGTCTGAGATATCTGCTTTGACAAAAGTGTATCTCTCTAAGGTCTGAGATATCTGCTTTGACAAACGTGTATCTCTCTAAGGTCTGAGATATCTGCTTTGACAAAAGTGTATCTCTCTAAGGTCTGAGATATCTGCTTTGACAAAAGTGTATCTCTCTAAGGTCTGAGATATCTGCTTTGACAAAAGTGTATCTCTCTAAGGTCTGAGATATCTGCTTTGACAAACGTGTATCTCTCTAAGGTCTGAGATATCTGCTTTGACAAAAGTGTATCTCTCTAAGGTCTGAGATATCTGCTTTGACAAAAGTGTATCTCTCTAAGGTCTGAGATATCTGCTTTGACAAAAGTGTATCTCTCTAAGGTCTGAGATATCTGCTTTGACAAAAGTGTATCTCTCTAAGGTCTTAGATATCTGCTTTGACAAAAGTGTATCTCTCTAAGGTCTGAGATATCTGCTTTGACAAAAGTGTATCTCTCTAAGGTCTGAGATATCTGCTTTGACAAAAGTGTATCTCTCTAAGGTCTGAGATACCTGCTTTGACAAACGTGTATCTCTCTAAGGTCTGAGATATCTGCTTTGACAAAAGTGTATCTCTCTAAGGTCTGAGATATCTGCTTTGACAAACGTGTATCTCTCTAAGGTCTGAGATATCTGCTTTGACAAAAGTGTATCTCTCTAAGGTCTGAGATATCTGCTTTGACAAAAGTGTATCTCTCTAAGGTCTGAGATATCTGCTTTGACAAAAGTGTATCTCTCTAAGGTCTGAGATATCTGCTTTGACAAACGTGTATCTCTCTAAGGTCTGAGATATCTGCTTTGACAAAAGTGTATCTCTCTAAGGTCTTAGATATCTGCTTTGACAAAAGTGTATCTCTCTAAGGTCTGAGATATCTGCTTTGACAAAAGTGTATCTCTCTAAGGTCTGAGATATCTGCTTTGACAAACGTGTATCTCTCTAAGGTCTGAGATATCTGCTTTGACAAAAGTGTATCTCTCTAAGGTCTGAGATATCTGCTTTGACAAAAGTGTATCTCTCTAAGGTCTGAGATATCTGCTTTGACAAACGTGTATCTCTCAAAGGTCTGATATATCTGCTTTGACAAAAGTGTATCTCTCTAAGGTCTTAGATATCTGCTTTGACAAAAGTGTATCTCTCTAAGGTCTGAGATATCTGCTTTGACAAAAGTGTATCTCTCTAAGGTCTGAGATATCTGCTTTGACAAAAGTGTATCTCTCTAAGGTCTGAGATATCTGCTTTGACAAAAGTGTATCTCTCTAAGGTCTGAGATATCTGCTTTGACAAAAGTGTCTCTCTCTAAGGTCTGAGATATCTGCTTTGACAAACGTGTATCTCTCTAAGGTCTGAGATATCTGCTTTGACAAAAGTGTATCTCTCTAAGGTCTGAGATATCTGCTTTGACAAAAGTGTATCTCTCTAAGGTCTGAGATATCTGCTTTGACAAACGTGTATCTCTCAAAGGTCTGAGATATCTGCTTTGACAAAAGTGTATCTCTCTAAGGTCTGAGATATCTGCTTTGACAAAAGTGTATCTCTCTAAGGTCTGAGATATCTGCTTTGACAAAAGTGTATCTCTCTAAGGTCTGAGATATCTGCTTTGACAAAAGTGTATCTCTCTAAGGTCTGAGATATCTGCTTTGACAAACGTGTATCTCTCTAAGGTCTGAGATATCTGCTTTGACAAAAGTGTATCTCTCTAAGGTCTGAGATATCTGCTTTGACAAAAGTGTATCTCTCTAAGGTCTGAGATATCTGCTTTGACAAACGTGTATCTCTCTAAGGTCTAAGATATCTGCTTTGACAAAAGTGTATCTCTCTAAGGTCTGAGATATCTGCTTTGACAAACGTGTATCTCTCTAAGGTCTGAGATATCTGCTTTGACAAACGTGTATCTCTCTAAGGTCTGAGATATCTGCTTTGACAAAAGTGTATCTTCCACGCTGTTAAGTGCATTTGTGGCCATTGCAATCCTCTTTTATGAAGTTACAAAAATGTTAGATAATGGGAACCAGTGGATGTTATTTATCTAGATTTTACAAAGGTTTTCGAAGAGTACATCTTCGAAGATTATTTTAAAAGTTAAAATCACATGGAAAAGGTTGGGAGGTTGCCGAATGGATTGAAAGTTCGTTAACGAGAAGAAGGCAGAGAGTGGGCATAAATAAGGAGTACTCTGAGGGGTGTGAAGTAAAGAGTGGAGTGCCACATGGCACCGATATTATTCTTTATATATACATATAAACGATTTGGGCATTGATAGGATCCATGATTGAAAAATTTGCAGATGACACAAACATATGTAGGAGTGTCTCACCTATAGCAGAAGTGGGTATATTGAGGTCGGATTTAGTTAAATTTGAGGCTGGTCTGTGAAATGGCAAATGGAGTTTAATATAGATAAATGTACAGTCATCTACATGGGTAGATCAAATATGGAACATAATTATAGAATGGGCGATAACAATATTAGAATGATAGATAAGGAAAGGAACCTAGGGGTTATAATAGAACATACAGGAACAATTAATGAGCAAGTTCAGGTAGCAGTGAACTAGGCAAATGCAATGTTAGGTATGATAAAAAGAAATATTAAACATAGGAGTAGGGAGATGATTGTCAAACTGTATAAAGCATTAGTTAGACCTAGATTGGAGTACTGTGTACAGGTGTAGAGTCCTTATCGTAGAGGAGATATAAACATGATGGAAAAGATAAAAAGAAGAGTGACAAAACTGATAGTGGGATTCCATAATTACAGTTACGAGGAAAGACTCGGAAAAACCGGCCTACAGTGTCAAGAAAAGAGAAGAATTCGAGATGACAATACAGGTTTATAAGATAATTATAGGAAAGGTTAAATTAGACTATAACAAGTTTTTTTCTTCAAAATACAACCACCAACGAGAACAAGAGGGCACATATACAAATTAACTAAAGAAAGGTCCAGATAAGATATTAAGAAATATTTTTGTTTTAGAGAGTGGCGAATGCTTAGAATGCATTGCCACTGGAGGTGGTGGGGGCAGAGACAGTTAATCCATTTAAGAATAGATTGGACGTGCATAGCTTTTAAAGCAGGGTAATGCAAATGTGACTTGTTGTCTACTGACTCTGATGAGTCTTCTAAACCAGTATAAAAATGTTAATGTAAGTTGCGTTTTTTAATGACCTCCCTTTCGCATTTGGAATCAGCTGAAATGAGTTGGCAAAGATATAGCTCGTACATAGTTTGACACTTGTTCCAGAATTTCTCCATTTATGTGGATGAAAGCTTTTGGACTTTCTATCTTTTTGGTGAACACCGTAACTTTAGTCTTTTTGATACTGATTTCTAATCTATATTGCTGACTTTTGCTGGTTATCTTATCCATTAAGTTTTGCAGATGTACTGGATCCGCTGCTATTAACATTGAATCATCAGCATATATGGTATTATTGATGCTACGTCCTCCTATATTCAATCTAGGCATGTCATCTATGTCTTTGAAAATCTGCTCTGTGATACATTAAACAAGCAAGGGGAGAGCACACACATTGTCTAACCCGTTTGACAAAAATAATTATACTAGGTAACGCCTCCTCTCTAGTTCTCAAATATACTGATTGATCCCACTACAAATTTGTGATAAGTATGATATTCTTATCTTCCCGATTGATATCTTCTAGACATCATTTCAAATGTTCATGCTTCACATTATCAGCCGCTTTAGTGTAATCAATGAAGCAAGCATATACGTAGCTTTGCATCTCCGTGTATTTTTCTACAATCAATCTCCTACAGAAAATCCAATCTCTTTATGATATATATGCAGTAGGTCACATTCAACAAGACCTAACAATTTCTGAGTCCATAATGTTGCCCAAGAAGACCAAAGCAGTAGGTTGCGCAGATTTTGGGGCTTTAATGATGAGCCATGTCACAAAATGCTTTATGCAGTTTGACTATCTCTCCTACAGTCAGTCATGCGACTACTGCTACCACTACTTGGAGATCTGGGATGCAACATGTCTTGTGAGCTGTGATCGGTACCCCTCCCCCCATCTCAATAGTCATATCTGGTGACTTTTTTGGGTCTCTTTATTTGTGGCCATCTGAGCCAGTTGTGCATATGAAGATGGTATCTGCAAACGTCAATTTTCGTGCTGACCTTGTGGGTTGAATGTTGACTACTTTTATTGTGTGGACGTATGACTGTGTGTGTGTGTGTGTGTGTGTGAGAGAGAGAGAGAGAGAGAGAGACAAACAGACAGACAGACAGAGAAAAAGAGAGTTAGGGGGGGGGAGAGGATGACAAACACTGGAGCAGATCAGGACATATACACACACTCTCTTATGTCTCGGATACCAAGCGCAGTGCAACTGTTTAAAAAAAATCAAAATTAAAAAAGGATAATTATGCATATAATTTTATGTTTACTTGTTTATGTACATAATTACAAGAACTTGCGGGTCAATAAATGATAGGTTATTTTAAACTGTCTGGTTTACATTTTACGCAGTACCGAGCCATCGAATTTTAGGATATAAGAGTGATGTACCCTAATAAAGTGGATGCTGGGTAGCGCCATCTTGTTTACAATTTATAGTCTCCTACCGACAGAGAATGTGATTTGGTGCTCTAGTTCAAACCCTTTTCTCCCGTCGTTCCACTTACCATTGCAGAGTGTGGGATTCTCAGGAGCTGATTGTCTCATATCCCGGTGAAGTGCAATATTACTCAGAATATGTCATCTACCAAAAGAAAACAAATAAAAGTCAAAGCAGTTGCGCCGAAGCTGAAACTGTTTCGAGCGAACGAGCCGCTGCTAAGTGTTTTCATGTGGGGCGTTAATCATACGGTAAGTTGAATTTAAACATTATTATCAAGTTCATAGTTTGTAGACATCGTAGAATATAAGTAACTGAAGGTGGTTGATGTGGATCACTTAGTGGAATCCCCGAGGAGATTCAGGGGCAGCTTAGTGTTGTTGTCTGAGACTGTTGTGGAGGTAAGAATAGAACCACTCCCACTGACTGAACTAGTGAACCTCCCTGCATGTATTAAAAGGTGACTAAAGAGAGTGGTACATGAGGTCTGCGATATCATCGTGTAAGACAAATTGCTACATAAATCACGATTGCAAAAGTGCGTTGATTCAGTCTTCATAAAGGCGGCCATCCAGTGTAGCCTCGTCTATAGAGAGTACTAGTTTCACTACTAGTAGTAGAGGTGGCCCAATCATAACTACGACTGTGAATAGGGGACAAGAAAAAGACAGTGAAACGTCTCAATATTTTTGTTGTTTACATTTCATTGTTTTATATTTTTTTATTCGTCTTTCCTTCACAAACTCCTACTACCAAGTCCTGAAAAGGGCTTTGCAAGTAGCAGGATGTGATGTGATGTCATGAAAACGGAATATGTCGACTGTCGTCATAGTTTACAGCTTGACTTCGATATTTGCGCCTTCTGTTCAACATATCAAACTTCAGCATTAGATTTTTGGTTACCCTAGTTAGCCTTCCTTCTTCGATCCTTTCTACCTAGTCTGTCTGCCCAGTTCCTACCTATGCAGGATCATCATATGGAGGTGGAGAAGGGTCTTTGCATATCTGGGCTGCTGGTTCAGTAGTCAGCTTTGAGTAGCTAACATTTACAGCTCAGCATCTTGATATCAAGATCTATTTCATATTTGAAGGATCAGGAATCAATACGTAACAAGTTTGAAACATATTTCAAATTACATAATTATACAAAAGTACTTTATTTTAATAAGGGGTTTGTTAAAAAAACAATACTCCTAGTGTTACACATTAACTATTGTAAACAATGGAATATTGAAAAATGACTTAAATTAATTATGTAACGTTTCTGGTCACACAGTATGTGAGAACACCAGAGTAGTACGTCTAGTGGGCATTTATTTGAAAATACCGATCCAAAACCTTCTTTTTGTAACTGCTATTGGCTGAGAATGCTTGTCGTTGTTTGTGTGAATATATATGTATATAAAATACTACTTTTATATCAACCGCGTGGAACCCATATTAGTGACGAAAGGAATGCTGCCTTGCATTTTGTGCATGGTTGCTAAGGAGGATTGTACATGGGTCTTCCAACCAGTTTAGTCCAGGTGCCATCTCCGCATCGAAGATCGGCTGCATTTGACCCTCTAACACCCTCTGCCTCGATGGTGTAATCTGCCGGACTTTTCCCTGTCCATTGTTTGATGGTATCCTCCTACCTATAGCATTATTTACCTATAGCACATTTGCACTCTACCTTTTCTTCTTGTATAGTCTTATGCAAGGTGTTATATCTGTTAAGTGACCAAAATATCTTAACTGCCAGCATCTGATTTTATTCATAAATTTTTCTTTGTGCTGCACATTTTTCGAAGACTTCATTATTTGTTTGATTTTTGTTTCAGGAGATGCACCCCCATTCTTTTATATAGCCACATTTCAAAGGCATCAATTCTTTTCTCCAATCTTTTATTCATTGTTCAAGTTTCAATGCCCTACAGTAAAGATGAGTGTACATAACCCCTGATCACTCTCATTTTTAATTTGTGACTTGTTTGGACGTCAATATATGACTCACGTTGGTTAAAACTGATTTTGCCATCCCTTTTCTCTTCCTGATTTCATTTCGCGTCTCCCATTTTCCGTTATTATATTTCCAAGAAAGGAGATGCTATTGACCTGTTCCAGTATTTACTGTCCATTTTTGTCTGTAGAGTAGATTTCTGGTTTACTTGACTAATTATCATAGTCTTAATTTTCTCAGTGCTAATATCCAATCCATACACCTGAGTTTTGTTCTTTACTTGAATGTGCAATTCCTGTACTTCTTGTTCGCATTCAGCCAGCAGAACTGTGTCATCTGCATTAATGAGATTATTCATTGAGGCTACACCAATAATTATATGATGATTCATTGAGTCCTACCATTAACTTTATCTGTCAAAGAATGTCATTACGTGTAAATGTTGAACAGACAAGCGGATAGAACATAGGTTGGAAGACAAAAATGGTTGAGCAATGATGGGTGGAGCCAATTGTCACTGATAAATCTGGCAGGCTTTACTCATGTATTGATGTAAAAAGATGAGTTCGACAAGATGTATCTTTAACAATATTCCATGTAGAAATTGTGATGATGAAGCAGTATGCGCATGTGCAATATAGCGTACACCATGGCTACCTCACTGTCGATTTGCACAGTGGAAGAATGAGACATTATTAATTTTTCGTGGTCAGAGGATGTGAAATCTTCTGAAATATAAATAAGAATGAAGGTTCAGTATTAGGGCAGTTGAGTCAGAGGAGAGTGTATAAATAAGTAGATAGATTTCAAAACGTCATTGATGAACTGCAACATGGGAGACCAGTAATCATGGCAACTGACTCAATGAAACACCACAGCGACCAGCTAGTCCATGGCAGCAAATGAGTCACTATTGATGAAATAGCTGTAGATTTCATCACACTGTGCACAAAATTGTCTATGATGATCTTTGTTATATGAATGTGTGTAGTAGATGGATCCCAAGGTGTCTGTCTGATGATCACAAGCGTGCATGGCAGACGATTTATCAGGAGCATTTGGATAGTCATACTCGTGTAGAAAATGCTTTTCTCCATCCTTTTGGGAAAGAATATGAGTTCTGAGTGCACCATTGCAAACTAGAGAGTCAGAGGCAGTCGGTGCAATGGAAGCACCCTTTGTCTCCAGCTAAGAAAAAATTCAAAACATAGGCTTCAACTTGGAAAGTGATGGTGACCATCTTTTGTGATGTTAATGGTCTTATATTGGTGCTTTTCCAGCAAAGGTGTGAAATTGTGACTAGTGCTCGATATAGTGACATGCTAGTCAATAGGTTCAAGCCCACGATACGATCAAAACGTCAGGGACATTTCTCAAAAGGAAAATTGTTTCTGCACAACAGCGCCCACCCACATATGGATGTGCATACAGCGGATACAGTTCGTGCTTCCAAATTTGATGTCTTGAAACATCCAGCATACAGTCCTGACTATGCATCATCAGCCTTGACATGTATGGACTCGTGGAAGAACATTTGTGAGGTCAGAAGCTTGCAGATGAAATGAGAAAATGGAGGCAGTGCAAAATTTGTTAACAGTCACACCGAAAGACTTTTTCTAGAGGACATTGACAAGCTAGCGGACAAGTGGACAGAGTGTGTTGCTAGGCACTGAAACTATGTTGATAAATAAATTTCGGATTCGCATTCATGTATTAATAAAATTGCTGTTACTCAATGTCTGTCCCTCGTGTGTGCGTGCGCTCGATATTGATTTTAAAAAATATAGACAAAATCTGAAAGTAATATTATTTTTATCACATTGTTCACCCTTTATTCTAATTTTAAACATAGTCTCTACCATTATGGAGACACTTATTGTAGCGGTGCACTAGTTTTTGTATACCCTCTTCATAAAAATGGGCCGCCTACGATGTTAGCTAATCCTGCACCGAATCTTTAAGATCATTCTGTCAAAACGATGACAGGCAAGAAACCTTTTCAAATGCAAAAGTAGGAGAAAGCCACTCTGTACCAAGTCAGTGTTGTAAGGGGTGGGTTGTCCATTTGTACCAACCCAAATGAGGTGATTTCATTTTGAGTGTGCGTGGCAGAGTGTGCTCAAGTGTTGTCATAAACCAAAAGAATGAAGACACTCAGTATCCCACACCTTTTATTCTGAATTTGCGTGTCACAGCTTCATCAATTTTTCACAGAAAGAAACAGAGTTGATTGTTTGACCTTCGGGCATGAATTCTACCAGGGAAACACGTACAGATCTTTCATACTACTTCTTTGCTGCAGCTTTCTCTACCTCTCTTGTCAACTTATCAATAAATTTTCTTTTGTCTCTTCTGGTACTCTTTTTACAAAATACAGTGCACAAAATCTTCCTGGTTGAAATTGTCTGAATTTTGTTATTTTTGACTGATCAACTTTCTTCCACTGTATAGACTGCTGTTTTGATTCAGGTGCGTTAAACCTGTGCATTAAACACGTTAAACACACCATGTCGACAGCAGTGGCGAAGCGGTTTGTAGTCCTCAGCCTTCAAAACCTCTCGACTACCCCAGCAATGGGAAGAATGTCGTAGGACAGTTTTTTGTTTTTTTTTAGTTTTCAACACACCAAAGTCTCATTTCCTGTCACAATATGACTTAACATTTTGTCTCCTTCCTTGTAATAGCATGTCAGAAATTCCAAAGCACACACAACACATTTGTTTTTTTTGCTCCTTCGTGAGCTTCTTTGGCGTGTGAACACACTTTCTGAAAACCCAAATGATTTTTCTCAATGTCGTAGAGTAGAGTCCTTGAAATGTCTGGAAACTACATGGGGAGAGGAAATTGTGAAATGCCTGTCCTCAACAAACTTTCCCACCACACGTGTGCACAGTCATTACTCACAAAAAACGTTTGTCCAGTCCCCACCTCATATAGAACATTCTTTCATCCTTCATTGAATATTTTAATCAAATTCCTAGCCATGGTAGCACTCATTGCATTGTCACCATAAACTTCACAGACATGGTGACAAATTTAAATTGGTCTAATTTTGTCCCGCAAACCAATTACAGACTGTATTTCATAGTCGGCAGGCCCTTCGATTGCTCTAAACATTTTGAACGCCCAATAACAACTTCAAGCATAGCACAAATATGAGAATGTTGTCTGTGTGTTGCCAATGGATCGAGAAATCAATTATGCATGCACAAAGAAATACTCTTGGCGCACATTGATCATAAGCAAACAGAAGTTACTTTCTGAACACCCTGTGTATGTGTGTATTTATATGTATGCATGCAGGTAGGTTGGTAGATAGTACACACACACCCATTTAGAAATAAAAGATGAATCAAACTTGCAAAGAACTGATATTCCATTGAAAGGTCCGTTGCAACTGAAGTGTCGGGCACTGATTAAGTATTGATGATTGATTCACCTGTTTGATCCAAGTGAGGCATAGTGCCACCACTACAGCAAGCCTCTTGATAGGGAGCCTGTGTCTGAGCATTTCCATTGGTGATTTTAAAACAATTTTATATGCTGAGTTTTGCTAGCCTCATCCACAATCTTCTTTAGTTATCTTTTATGACATATATGTAAGGTAACAATGGTCCTATTTCCATCAACCTGGTAACCACTTATGTATGCATAATTAGAGACCCATGATTTGCCTGAACACAGTTCACTTGGGGGAAAAAATATTGTCATATGAGACTTTTCTCAGTCCAAAAAGATTAGCTGAAATGTCTGATCATTAGGCAACCATGAATTTTTAACTTGTTACGTTGAAGTAGGTCAATGTCTCTTGATAGTTACTGCTAGTGTTAACACATTTTTCTAGGTAGAAAATTGCAAGGGAGAAACGCTTCAAATGTATACATGACCTATCATGTCAGATGTAGACCAGAACTACAAAATATGAATAATAGGAGGTATCTGACTGAAAATATGGTCTTACATCGACATAGCAAGTCTATTTTTGAGATTAATAGCATGACAGCTGTTTTAAACAATACACGGACAGGTAATATGCTTCATCCAATGACATAAGAACACAAATGTAATTACCAAGAGAAGAATAACAGTACTATGAATAACACACAGGTTTTGGCTATGTAATTTATGATAGGATCAATTGATGCAGTGCAGTGTCGGGAGACAGCTGGTTCTAGGAAAAAAAGTAAATATATTGGCTATCTATTTACAAAAAGTGGAGTACTAAACAGACTTAGAAATACAAGACTGTATGAATTGATTGGATTTAATACAAAACAAGATGAGATCATCATTCAATGAAATTTCATGAATAATATTTGCACCTAAAAGAAAGTATTAATTTAGCATGAAACATGTCCTTATGATATCATAAAGTGGCAGTTTAATGTTAGAAGCATATCATAAGAGGCAACTAAGTTGGACATGGGGCCTCCTACTTCATCTTGTAGAAATATTCAGCCACAAAAATGTGAACAGATATGGACAAGTCAATTAAAGAGAAATATACTTTCTTCTTCTTCGGCATTTGTCCTGATAAGGATGTTGTGTTGTAGTTTACAGTGACGCTACAATATCTGCACATTTCAGACCAACACATCCTGTTTCATCAGGCTTTTTTGGGTACCGAGTTTGCCTTTGCATTGTGATTCTTTATTCACTTAGCCAGACTATGCTAATGCAGCCTGTTTCAAATACAAATGAATCATTTCGATCTGAAATATAAAAATGACATGTGTAGGATTGTTTGTCATGTTCTTATGTGGATTCTGTGGCTTACATGATGATAATGGTATATAGTCCCTTTAGCTGGTAGCTCTTGACAGCCCAATGCCTCCTTGGTCTTCATTAGTTGTTGTGCGGTGGGAGCAACTGGGTTTACATGTCAGCTCTGGACACAGGGTCAGGATGTGATTGACTGGTTCCTCGGGGTGGTGACAGGATCTGCAATTTGGTTCAAACAGTGGGTTTTTTGTTGGCCTGTTCTCTGCTTGAAGATCTGGTTTCTTCTTTTCAATTGCTTTGTTAGGTTGTTGGGATCTGGTTTTCCATATTGTCTAAAACATATTTGGCCTGTCTGGGATGTAGCTCATTGATATAGCCATTTCTTTCCATAATTCGTTCTCAGGATATGTCTGCATGCCTGTATTGTGATACTAGACAGTACCTCTGGCCAGCTCATCAGCCTTCTTATTTCCTGGCACTACACCACGACCAGCTATCCACTGCAGCACCACTTCAGCTTCATAAGAGGTGGAGAGTTGGTCAATTAATTTGTAGTTGTGGAAAGATAACCGGTACAACAAGAGTTTACGCTGCTGTATAAACATGGCAGTGTTACTACCACCTTCATATTCTTGTCTTATTTTCACTAAATATGAAGTATAGAGCCCTACCACTGCAGTTTGCCTCCTTACAAGACGTCTGTATGAAAGCAGTTTCAGATGATCTCCAATGGTGCTGGTTCTGTAGAAATTCATTTTACGTGATGAGGTTTCTAGCTTCCCACATTAGTCACTTTTTTGTGTCATGTCTGGAAGGTTACAATGGTCCTGTACTCCTCCTCCCCCCCCCCCTCCCCCCACTTTTTCTTTTTATTGATTGGTTTATTTAAAGTTAGGTCACGGCAATTGTTTAACTGACTAATTGTTACGCAGAAAAGTCTGCTGTGTAGTTAACATATTACGTGCTGCATAGAAAGGTCCATAATTGAAGGCCTGCCAGACAGACTACATCAGTAGTGGTCTTTCCTTTTAAATGATATTGTGTGCTTCAAGCTGTGCACCACAAAAGCGGTTCTGAAACTAAATTGTTGTACCCTAGAGCACTCATAAAAACAGCGTTACTCAGAGCTGATAGAAACCGTTCCCTGCATTGTGAGAGAGAAGAAGCAGACTACGAAACAGAAAGAAGAGATCCAACTATAAAGCGCAGATAAACCTTACCCAAACATCTATACTGATGTATATACAGATTGATCAGCATACAATGCAAGATAAAATGGAGTTGGAGGGATCTTTTTAAGCCTAAAAAACTGAACACAAAGATAGCTATCAGCGGCGGTTGGAAAATGTTCAGATAACTCCAGACCGGAGGCAGATATCTTGAAAACTGCATCAGAAATTCTAACAGGTGAAAACAGAGGGACAAATGGTGCTCTTCACAGACGCGTTGTCTGTGGTTGCAGCACTGGAGAGCCATAAAAATATAGACCTAAACGAACTAAGAGGGTTACTCTATAAACTATATAACCGGTTCATGAGAGTTGTGATACAGTGGATTGCATTTTATTGCAATATTTGGGGCAATGAAAGAGAAGGTCTGACATAGGTATCATTTATCCAGAGGCTGAAAGGTTTAACAGGAACAGGTGGCAAACAGAGTACACAGGTCATTAACCAAAAAAAACGTATATTATCAGATAAACGATGTTTAAAGAAGGACGTGATTTAACGAAAAGATCTTCCAAGACCAGGTCAGGCGCATATTGTTGCGTTAACGTACGTCTTTCTTTAAACATCGTTGTCCTAACCCTGAGGTACAAAACGGAAAACTACTCAAGCATGGACTGGACCCATGCATACACCGACGGTTCTGTAACAAACACAACATAGAACGGAAGGGCAGGGGTATTCCTGAGCGTACCAAATGGTAGAAAAATAACACTGTCAGTGACAACTGGAAAATTCTCGAGCAATTTCAGAGCGGAGGCGGAGGCACTGAGTGCTGCAGTAGAAGCAATGCTCACAGGCGAAAGCAATGCAAGCCAGACAGTCCTGTTTACAGATTCCCTGGCCGTAGTTACATCACTAAAGAGCTAGAAAAATACTGAACTTAATGATTTAAGAGCAGTACTCTGTCAACTATGCCAGAAGTCCGCACCAAAAAGAGTAGCGGTACAGTGGGTTACATCCCACTGTAACATCCAAGACGAGGAGGCAGACAGACTGGCAAAAGAAGGTGCAAGACTACCACAACCAGATTCTAGTGTGACCTACGAAGAGTCCAAAAGGCTTATTAGGGACAGATACATGGCCAAATGGGAAACAGAACATACTGGCTACACAAAAAATGATGCCTATTACCAGTTGAACAGAAGAGAGCAGATCGTGGTCTTCAGACCACAACAGACTGAGGTACCACCTATTCAATAACCTGAAGATAGGTGGCACTGACGAATGCATTTGTGGTACAGGGAAAATGACCGCTGAACATCTGTTGCAAAACTGCCCGATATACGAGGACCAGAGAAATCACATGTGGCCATCACCAGTGGCAACACTAGACAAGCTCTATGGCAGTGCCGACAGCCTCAGGATGACCGCTGCTTTCTTCGAAAAAATACAGGTTGACGTTTGACAGCGTACGCAGAAGAAGAAACATCGTTGTCCAGTTCTTAATTGTTGTCTTCGACACACTTTTGTCACCATACACTGCCTGCATTCGGCGATGAATGTCAACTAGTTGACATTGATGAATGTCAACTAGTTGACATTCTTCAGCTTTTAGAAACCGAATCACCACTCGCTGATCAACTCTAAACGGATTCCGTATCACACCCGCCATGTTTTCAACGGTCTGTTGAGGAAACTATGAGTCGGAGTCGGAGTTCACTTGTTGGAGTTTGGTCTGGTTTCATTTGACAAAGCATCGTACGAAAGAGGAAATGTGTGCGCGATAGAAAGGCGGCGAGAAAGATGGCATTTATGTAAGAGATGGAGAGTGTTTGGGAAGGTAAGAGTGTGTGTACGAAGCAAAGCAACCGATGGGTGTGTCAGATTTACGATGGGTGTGTCAGATTGACAGTCTCTTAAAACAAGTAATATGAATGGTTGCTGCATTATTTCCGAATGTAAGATCTATTAAGAGTGCTTGTATTAGCAGAGAAGCCCTGTTCAACCGATGGGCTTGATATGCTTGATTTCTTTAGGGAAGGCAATATGGAAAGGAAGCTTATGACTTTATTCCAGAAATAGCTGCGACTAATTACAGCAGTCATTAACGCGTTACTCTTGGCAACCGTATCTGCTGACAGGTCGCTCAAAATATTCAACTTGATTGCAAACAAACTTCTGCCTCGCAACAGACTATCTTTTATGTTGCATCCGATCCAATAGAATGTCTTTCTGCCTCTAGTGTCTAAACTCTGATCTTTATCAGGCACACGCATACTAATAGTTGAACATGGTAAGCAAAGATGACATCATCATCAGACCTGTTGTGATATAAGATCGCATATGGGTCTAAGGTACTATTATAGCACAGCAGTTCTTACCGCATATGGGACAAACATAGTTTGATTGTTGCACATTCTATACTTTCATGCGTGCACTTTTGGTTGTTGCACATTCTATACTTTTATGTGTGCTCTTTTGGTTGTTACACATTCTATACTTTCATGTGTGCTCTTTTGATTGTTGCACATTCTATATTTTCATGCGTTCTCTTTTGGTTGTTACACATTCTATACTCAGGCCTGCTCTTTTGGTTGTTGCACATTCTATACTCAGGCCTGCACTTTTGGTTGTTGCACATTCTATACTCAGGCCTGCACTTTGGGTTGTTACACATTCTATACTCAGGTCTGCACTTTGGGTTGTTACACATTCTATACTTTCATGCGTGCACTTTTGGTTGTTGCACATTCTATACCCAGGCCTGCACTTTTGGTTGTTACACATTCTATACTTTCATGCGTGCACTTTTGGTTGTTACACATTCTATACTCAGGCCTGCACTTTGGGTTGTTACACATTCTATACTTTCATTCGTGCACTTTTGGTTGTTGCACATTCTATACTCAGGCCTGCACTTTTGGTTGTTACACATTCTATACTCAGGCCTGAACTTTTGGTTGTTACACATTCTATACTCAGGCCTGCACTTTTGGTTGTTACACATTCTTTACTTTCAGTCATGTTTTTTCTTTGAGTCTTACGAATATGTTTAGGTCAATGATGCGAGAACTTTGTACCAGATATAGCGGTCTAGTGGAGAAGGAAAGGAAAGAGAGAATTTATGAATAATTTATAAATGAACAGCTTACATAGTGTCACAAACCTGTCCAAATCTGGTGGTGTTTGGTTAACTGCAACGCGCAGTGTGTTTTCCAGATGTTCGCCAGTTAATCAACTTCATGTTCTATATTTACTCCACTTCATTTTGGAAGAAAATTGTTCACACATGAGCACTTCCAAACAGTGAGTCCACGTTCTGGACATCAAATGTGATCATTGTATATTCTTCACGGTTACAATTCGATATATAGAAGTCCAGTATCCTCCAGTCCCTCTACCGTGACTTCAGAATATCCTTCTCTTCCAAGTTGATAATTTGCATGTCGCAGAAGCAGTATTGGGCCGACAACAAACAGTATGGATACATACTTGAACCATGTTTGTTGTGATGCTAAATCTTTGAAACGCACCACCACAAACTAGCTGCGAATATCATTAATGGCGTCGGTATAGCTTGTGAACTTAACAGATGTCTTCTGTTTGCCAAGTCTTTCAAAGACATGTATTTCGTTCACGCAGATTACTTTCTCACAGCGCCAATTTATTATGGAAAGCCTTGGCGTACCTGTAAAGTTCACTTGCCGGTTGTCCTTGTGTCTGTAACTTGAGACCAAGATCATTCAAGTGTTGAGTCATGCAACTAAAAGTGCAAGCTGACAGATCCACATAATGTGATCGAGCTACACTTCATGTCCATGAAAAGTTCGATTTCAGTTTGTATGTCATAACATATCTTATTATAACATCTTTAAAAGCGAAGACCAGTGCTTTGAAAATGTCATCCCCTCCAATGGTAAAAGTGAGTGCTTGAAACTTTAACATATCCTCCGTGATGTGGAAGAAGTTGAAAATAACCTTAGATAAAGATACTAGCTGCCCTGTGTCTATCATATCTGCTGACTCGTGTAGGACAACTGACAATGTTACGAAATTTAACGCGCTCTCTTTCAAGTTTCTCTGTACATCTGGCATCATGTCATCTATGCGTCTTCCAACAGCTCTGCATGATCAACTTACTTGTTTTCATCAGGACAAAGCACTGGAAGTTGGTTTAGAACTGTTGGCAATGTTTTTACTAATGAGATAGCTCAAATTCTGCTGACTTTTTAAAAAACATATTTATTGAAGTGACAAACTGCATGCTGTCTTCCTTGCTTCTTCAGTGAACTGTAATTGTTATGTTTAGATTGGAAATAACGTTTCATTGTGTATTCTTTCATAAGACGTTTCATTGTGTATTCTTTCATAATTAACTTTTTCATTACAAATTAAACACATGGTATTACCTTGAAATAGAATAAATAGGTAATCCGGTTTCGATACGAAATTGTTTCTCCACTTACCGTTTTTGCTTGACATAACCAATGTGTAACTAACTTCTAACTGATTACCAACTGTCATCTTCTTCCTTATTCAAATGTAAATACGCCTCCCCCCCCACCGCTCCATATATATATATATATATATATATATTGATTATCAACATGTAGCATGTTCTTTGCAGAACGTCGCTCTCATGACAGCTTGTCTATAGGGAAACTTTATCTTTCGCCAGTCTTCTGGCCCGCTCCAAGGTAAAATACAGCGTCTCCTTGATGTCCTAGGTCCATCCCATACCTTCCATAACCACTCCCTCCAGTCCGTTGTGTGTGTCGTTTGACGTGTCCAAAAAATCTAAGTTTTCGGGTCATTACGTCATGTATGAGCCAAATATCTACATTCAGGCCTTGCCGGATGGATGTGTTTCTTTCTTTTTTTTTGTCCGCGGGATTTTCAGGACTCTTCTGTAGCACTGTGTTTAAAATGCACCGATCTTCGCACTTATTGCTTTTGTCCATGTTTCACATCCATAGGTTACCACAGGAAAAATGCATGTTCTTAGGATCTTTAGTTTAAGTTTTGTGTTTGTATTATGTCATAGGTTATGCATACTTATCTTCTGCATTGCCATAGTCAGTCATCTTCTTACTTCTTTTGTACAGTCTATATTGTTGTTCAGTATTGATCCCAGATATAAAAATATGAAACATTTTCAATCTCTTTGCTAGCGATCTCGATTTCAGGTTGAAGTTTTGTCTTGTCAGTTATCATTATCTTAATTTTCTTTTTATTCAGGTAGAGATACTGGGTTTCATTGTGTTTCTATACTGATGTCATTATTTGTTCTGGGACCTCGACGCTGATCGAGAGAAAAAAAACTGTGTCGTCGGCATATCGTATTTCCCGTATCACCTTTCCTCCTATTGTGAAATATTCGAAGTCTGTAGAAATTGGATCTGCCTTTATATTCCTGATAATGTTTTCTGCATATATTGAACAGGTAGGGTGAAAGAATGCAGCCCTATCTGACCCCCTTGTGTATCTCAAACCAATCTGTGGTTTCACCATTCATTCTGACGGCTGCTTGCTGCTCCATGTAGAGGGTTTCTATCCGTTGAACCAGATGTATTGGGAAGCCCATATCTTTCATAATGTTCCACATTTGCTGATTTTTTACGCCTTGTTGTAGTCTATAAAACAGGCATACAGGTCCGTATTGAATTCTCTGCTTTTCTCGATGGCGTCTCTCATGTTGAAGATATGGTCTCTTGTGCCTCTTCCTGGCCTGAACCCTGCTTGCATTTCGTTTATTTCATAGTCCAACTTTCTTTCTATTCTTTATTCTATATACTGATACCAAAGATACCCAAAACCACATCCTTCTTTTGATCGCAGAGACATGTGGACTGTAGGAAAATTACTGTGGTCGTCTCCGTTTCTCAAAGATCAAAGACGCTGTCTTCGCAACGTGTTTCCGAACACATGTTTGACTTGCACGATTAGATATTTGAGGAATCTATTTCCCTGTTTTTCTTTTTAAAGCATCTCACAGTTTTATTTTAAAAATCTTTTTTGTTTAAACTGAGGGGCGTATTGTATATTTATTTTCTTTCAACCTCGTGAGCCGAACAAAATTGCTTGTCAGGCTGGTTCTGACCCGCGGATCGTAAGTTGCCCATGCAGAGTTCATACATACCTAGACGCTGTAGCAGAAGCAGACAAGGAATGTCAATTATTGTACATGTATTTACATCTCCCTTGATCGCCCTTGAAGATGTCGGTAACCCCCATACGTCATTTGTTACCGTTCTCTAGTAGGTTTGAAATAAAGCACTAGAAACACTACCCAATATGTATAATACAGGAAAACAACAATGGCTAACTTGTCCGTCACCTGTATTTGGTAACTAAAACGGCGACTTGCAATGGCAAGATGTAATATGCTTACACGTCTGCCAAGATCATCATATGTGGCTATATTAGAGAGCACAGGTAAAAACGAGTGTACAAAAGAATATTTGAAAAAAGCCTCCTTTGTAAACTCATAAAGCATGTCTAGGCATAATTTATGGATGCCGGTATTATTTGCTGTTTGAAAGGGCACAGGGCGCCATGTCAAATCCAAGCGTGGTACCAATTCAGTTCGCATTTGTTTGAAGTTCGCGTCATTAGATTTCAAATGTATGACGCGAACAGCATGTAGGAGGTACCCGGCGACATAGTTCAGCAAAACTACTTTTAACGTTGACTTCGATTGACGTTTTACTGTTTACAAAAGAGCACGTAAATAACTACAACGTTATTCACATTGCTGAAGTTCACCGTGGGGATTTATAGAACCAATCAACGAAAATGCCGCTTGTATCTGCAGTCGCCACGCGCTGTACTTGATATGCTCTTATTTTACCTCAGATAAAAAAAAAACCAACATAGACCGAATCAAGGTTTTGAACTCATGTCCTCATGGTCAGAAGACAGACACCCATATCACCTGGCCAGCTGCTGCTTGCAACGATTTGCTTCCGTTTTAGCGTCTTCTTTTTCGTTCTCAATTAATCACACCCTCATAATCTACGTCGTTTCTCTCTTTCTTCTGTCGCTCCTTTCATTGTTTCCCCCATCTTATTTGGAGAGGGCCACGCAGTTGTTCTCGTGTAGTTGAAATACTTGCAGCATATATTCTGCTGTTTGTGTCCTTGCTGCACGGACATATGACAATTCTGACCAGCTGCATCATTTTGAAGTGAACTGGTCCTAGCCAACAAGTGTAGTTCCCTTACAGATGTTAGTCATTCCTATCAACAGGCATATATGGAAGACAGAGAACAACTGGCAGGAATATCTTGCATAGATCAAATAGCAACGCTCAGAACTATCATATATATATCTATGGGGTGGCTGACACCTCTATATATGAACTTTATAAATGAAAAAAAAAACACATTTTATTGTAAAGATCGAACAGCAATTTTGAAAATAATGAAACATTATGAAACACCAGATAAATGTATATGAATTATGTAAGATTTCTATATGGAACCACGAGCAGAATAATCCACAAAAGCAAATTGCTGACCCCTTTTACGATTCAAACTGGGTTTAGACAGAGATGCCTACTATCTCCAATAATCTTTCTCGTGGTCATGGAGATACAGGGGGCAGAAAAATAGAAATACAAAGAACGTTTGGTAAGCAGCTGGAATACCTCTGTTTCGCTGATGATACACGTATGCTGTCACATAAGCAGCAGGGCATGCATGGATATAACATGATTTACATAATAACACGTGAAACAGCAAAGGTGGGATTGCAGATTAGTGTGAACAAGTAAAAGGTAAAAGGAAATGAGAATAAATAACACACAAAGATATCCCATCAAGATTTATTGTCAGAAAATTGAAGTAATGAAAAACGTTACATATCTCTTGATAAAGACGGAGGAGCCAACCAAGATCTTAACGCTATGATTGACGAGGCCAGATTTGCTTTCAACCCTCTTTACCGAACTTTGAACTCATCAGTATTCTCCGTAGAGAATATGATTAGGCTGTTTAACACGAATGTCAAGTTGAGCCTGCTGTTGTCGTACTAAAGTTGATCTGAGATATGGCATCTGACTAAAGGTTTCACATCCAGACAGCAGGTTTTCGGTAGCAAATGTTAGGTTGCCAGAGATAAGGGCAAACACAGATCTGTGGGGAAAAACACAACAACCTATGCAGGACGAAATGGGGATGGATAGGACACGCTCAGAAAGAAACAGGAAAGCTTTGCCAGACATGCGCTAGATTAGAACCCATAGGGAAAGATACCAATGGGAAGGCCAAGGAACACATGGCGACCAACGGTCGAGAAGGAAGGCTGTTCAATCTGGGGTCTCGTGTGTGAAACTTAAGAACATGGCATAGTATAGGAACAGATGGGGATCATCTGTTGCGGCCCTATGATTAAAGGGGAACCAGACGGATCAATTATGATGTCAGCAGGCTTACAATTGTTTCAACTTATTGTGTTTTTATTCAAAACTTTGTGCTACATAAATATAATTTCACATCGATTCTAAAAGAAATTGTTGCTGTAATAAAAACGTTCAGTTTCAAACCGCTTTCAGCTACTTAAGCATTGATAGATTAACAATAGTTTCACTTAACCATTCATTTTCTGGAATCACTTACATGCGTTAAGCGAGGGACTGTAGTAGTTCTTTTGCAACTCTTTTGTAAAAGCGAGCTATTCACTACATCGTGATGAGATATTTTCCGACCTTTTTTTTAAAAACCAGTAGAACTTTCTGACTTTGAGGACATATGTCTTCTTCTTCTTTTTCTGTTTCTTCTTCGTTCGTTCTTAATCTCCCACTACCAAACCCTGAAAGGGCTTAAGTAGCAGAATGTAGTCCAGAGAACGGAACGCGTTGTGTCGTAGTTTACAGCTTGGCTGCGATATTTTGCACCTTACGGTCCAACACATCCGACTTCAGCAAGCATTTTTTGAGTACCGGGTTAACATTCCCTCTTCGATCCCTTCTCCTTAGCCAGTCTGCACTGCTGCAGTCTGTTATCAAGGATCACCGCGTGGAGGTGTAGAAGGGTCTTGGCAGCTATGGTTCGCTGGTCCTGACGCTAACAGTCAGCTATGGGTCGCTGACCACTGCAGCTCATGCGCTGCTCAGCATCTTGATCCCGTCTTCTTCGTTCGTTTTTAAATTTACCGCTACCAAGCCCTGAAAAGGGCTTTGCAAGTAGTAGGATGTTGTCCGGAGAACGGAATACGTTGTATCGTAGTTTACGGCTTGACTGCGATATTTCCATCTTTCGGTCCGACACATCCGACATCTTTTTGTACGGGACCGAGTTAGCCTTGATTCCTTTTTCTTAGACAGGCTGTCCTGTTGCAGCCTGTTACACAGGATCACCGCTTGGAGGTGTTGTTTCGAATGCCCATATTGAGTAGGTTTGTGACTTTGTCTTGTGTGCGCCCTGAAAAGGGCGTTAAGGGACGGGTTGTAGTAGCTTTCCTCACAAATCGAGGATAAAGGGTCCTCCAGGCGGTTGTGCTATGTTTGGCGTCATCTGCGTGTCGCTCACTACTACGGAGATCACGTCGAACCTCACCTTGTTAGCTAGACCGTTGTTCTGGACAACAGCCCGTTTCAAGAACGACCAACGAGAAGATCAGGTGAGGGTCTTTGCCAGTATAATTCTCCTCACCCTGACTAACATTATCCAATCAGTGTGTTTTGCCTGACCAGACTCGTCGTACCATGTTGAGGTATATAAGGGTCTTGACAGCTCTGGTTCACTGGCCCTGACGCTTGCAGTCAGCTTTGGGTCGCTAACCACTGCAGCTCATGCACTGCTTTGCATCTTCATCCACCTCCAAATATGTAAGCAAAGTAATAACAACGATCGTAAAGACAGCAATTAAATCACTTGGAAAACTTGTTCACCAAACAACAGAAAAGAAAGATATGATATGTATTGCGGAATCGAATCCCAAAATTGCAGTTAGCAAGTGTGATCCATTGCAAGAAAAAAACGACTTAAAGGATTCTAGCAAATAAACTAAGTTTACTTTGTTTACTGTCGATGATAGTACATTTCTGAATGTACAATAATGGTGTGGTTTCTCTGGTGGAAGACATGCAGCTAACGTTCCCAAAAATATGTTGCTTCGCCATATTGGTCTCGTATCTGCACGGTTACCAATGCGAATTGTCCAGCTGTTTCTTTGATTTGCTGCAAAGTGTATGTGATAAGAAGATTGAAGTTAAAGCTCAAAAGACCGGCCACAAAGTTAAACAGAAAAAGGCACATGAATGTACATACTGGCGTGTCAGAACTTAGAAATTAAGTCCAATCGAACTGTTGAGAGATTATACTTTCAACTATCAGTAATTATACATCAGTATGCTCAAGATGTAGTTAACACGATCGTCACAAAGAAGGAGCAAAACAACGTTATTAAGAGAAGACGATAACTATTCTGTTTGCCCTCGCGTTAAAACTAACTATGGGATGGCAAACAAGGTGACAAAGTCAAGTGAAACTTGTAGACGGCCGAGTTCTACAGTGTGGGAACGTAAAGTTTGAAGACAAAACTCAAGGCATACACTACCACCGTTCTCCGTGCCCTACTTTATACCTGCCTCAGTTTGAAGGCTAAACTGAAGGTCTACAGTGCCGCCATTCTCCATAAGTTTGAAGTTTAAACTGAAGGTATGCAGTGATACCATTGTCCATGTCCAACTCTCTATATGTGAATACTGGTCTGCATATAGTAGTCAGCCAGAAAGTTAATTAAATCTTCTTCTTCTGCGTACGCAGTCAGACAGTAACCATTATTTTTTCGAAAAAAGCGGCGGTCATCCTGAGGCTGTCGCCACTGCCATAGAGCTTGTCTTGCAGTTCCACTGGTGATGGCCACATCTGCTCTCTCTGATCCTCGTATGTCGGGCAGTTCTGCAGCAGATGTTCAGCGGTCATTTTACCGGTACCGCACGGGCATTCGTCGGTACACCCTATCTTCAATTTGTTGAATAGGTGGTACCTCAGTCTATTGTGGCCAATTTCGAAGTCTGAAGACAACGACCTGCTCTCTTCGGTTCAACTGGTAATAGGCATCGTTTTTGGTGTAACCAGTATGTTTGGTTTCCCATTTGGTCATGTATCTGGCTTTGATAAGCCGTTTTGACTCTTCGTACGTCATACTGGTATCTGTTTGTGGTAGTCTTGCACCTTGTTTTGCCAGTCTGTCTGCCTCCTCGTTGCCTTGGATGTTGCAGTGTGACGGGACCCACTGTATCACTACCCTTTTTGGTGCGGACTGCTGGCACAGTTTGCAGAGTGCTGCTCTTAAGTCATTAAGCTCAGTGTTTTTCTGGCTTTTTAGCGCTGTGACTACGGCGAGAGCATCTGTCAGCAGGACTATATGGCTCTCATTTTCACTGTGTGTCACCATTTCTTCCACTGCCGCCCTCAGTGCCTCCGCTCTGAAATTGCTTGTGTACTTACCAGTAGCGAATGACAGTGTTATTTTTCTGCCGTTTGGTAGGTTCAGGAATGCTCCTGCCCCTCCGTTCTGTGTTGTGTTTGTTACAGAACCGTCGGTGTATGCATGGGTCCAGTCCATGCTTGGGTAGCTTTTCGATATGAAGCTTAGGGTAGTATCTCTCCTTTCTTTTTCAGTCTGGCAGTTTTTGTTTGCAATACCTGGTATATTTTCTACCACCTCTGGAAATATATCCTGCCTCCAGGTAGGTTTTCGTACAGTAGTGATGGGTTTTGGTGTTGTTAGTGCGTTTATGGGATCTTCGTGCATCTTTGCTTTGGCTATTTCTGCAAAGTTTCTCCGCTTTAGTTTCCCATTTCCCAAATTGTTTAGTCTCTGGTGCATTGGATGGTCGGTCAGTCTTCGGAGTTTCTCTGACTGCAGCTGGGCTCTGCAGTCTCTTCTATCGGTCATGGATTGCAGTTTTGTAATCTTTTCAAGTTCTACAATTGGCGTTGACTTCATGCCACCTGTTATAATTCTCATGGCTTGGTTTTGAAGTTTGTTAACTTTATCGAAGTTCGCCTTCGCTGCTGTTGTCCATGCCGCAATGCCATACTCGAGAACTGGTCTCACTCTTCCAGTGTACAGTTTCTTTAGTATGCCTTCGTCTGCTCCCCAGCTTGTGCCAGCAAGTTTCCTCATGATTGCCATTCTTTCTCTGGCTTTCATTCGGTTTCTCTCAATCTGACTTTTCCATGTCATGCGCCGATCAAATGTGACTCCCAGATAGGTTGGGTTGTCGTTTGGCTGCAGGAATTTGCCATTTAGACTTAATTTGGTACTTTGGGGTTTTAATGAAAGCGAGAATATTGTGCATGTGGTTTTCTCCTCGTTTATTTTGACCAGGTTAATTAAATCACTTGTAAAGAACTTACCTAAGGCGCTTTCTTAATGTTCCCTTACCAGACTGGATTCCCGATACATATGTCCTGTTAAAATTAAGCATGCCCAGTGGCCACGCAATGGTGAAGAACTCGAAGCTAGAAATGCGGGATATGTTGTATTTACACTAAATGAGCGGCTCCCAAATGAGCTCCAGCATGTCCCACTGGCGGAAGGGAGGTGGGTGGGGGCGCACAAAATGCGCTTCAATTACAATCTGAAGAGATTGACGTAACGACATAGGAAAATATGTGGCATAATCGCACGGACGGGTTATGTATGTCCTACTTGAGATAGACCGTCTGACTCATCGGGAAAACATATTGAAACGTCACATTCCACCGCGGACTAAATAACGGAACTCATATTATGCCAAGGTTTATAATCAAGATGCTGAGCAGCGCATGAGCTGCAGTGGTCAGCGACTCATAGCTGACTGGTAGCGTCAGGGCCAGCGAACCAGAGCTGCCAAGACCCTTCTACATCTCCACACAGTGATCCTGGATAACAGGCTGCAGTAGAGCAGACTGGCCAAGGAGAGGGAATCGAAGAGGGAAAGCTAACCCGGTACTAAAGAAATGCTTCTTGAAGTCGGATGTGTTGGACCGAAAGGTGCAATTATTGCAGTCAAGCTGTAAACTACGACACAACGAATTCCGTTATCTGGACTAAATTCTGCTACTTAAGCCCTTTCAGTGTTTGGTAGTGGGAGATTGAGAATGAACCAAGCCAAGCCATGCTCCATACAGAGAAATAAAACAAATTCACGGTACAAGACAACAAATCACTGTTGAGAGTGATCCTCCAACAGAATCTTGCCTGAAACGAACTGCACTTCCGTCTTTGTTTCCCGAACACGATATTATAGTTGCAATGATAGTCGACACGTGTAAGTTTCGTTATTTAGTCAGCCTTGCAATGTGACGTTGCAAAGTAATTTCTCCGTGAGTCAGAAGGCCTGTATCTAAATTAGGTTGTGAGTTATGTCATAAGGAGCTTCGCGACCATCCAGAAGTACTATTTGTAGGCACCTCAAGACAGACTAGTAGTTCGACGGTACCGAGAGACAACAATCACTGGTTGCAGATAACGTGTCGCAGAACTTTCATGCTCGCATCGGCCTCAGTCTCAGCAACACGCATCAAATCAGAAGTAAATTGTGATGAGATACGTATCGACGTTTCTCTTTTACGACAGTCATATTATTATTATTATAACAACTGAAAAATAATGCGGAACAAAATAATTGTAAGTGTAATGCGCAGTGTGTGAAGCTGGTTTACGTGACCATGTATATGTGGACAAAATGACATAGCCTGTACAATATTTCATGTTGCGCTACTTTTAGAATGATAAAATGTTTGATTCAAAACACTGTAAATCCACCGGCGTTCTTACTATTGACGAGTCATCATGCTGTATGACGTATCTTTTCATACTTTTGTATGTGTTCATTTCTCTTTTGATGTATTCATCTCTTCTTCCGTGTTGCATTAGCTCATATTTGTATTGTATTCTGTCCCCGACGAAGGCCCTCAAGTCGTGACGTAGGTTTTTCTCTCTCATAGTGCGCACTCTTTCCTTATGACGTCCAGATATTAAAAAGAGGTAATGGTATGCACATTGCAGACACTCGTCTAGGATAGAGACCTCCTTTCTCAGGTTTTTTTTGTGAGATGAGATTGACTTTCCAACCTTGTTGCACTGCCCTCCCTAAGTTGTAAGTCACGTGTCCATTTATGGTTGGGTGGAAGAAAGCATGTCGAGTCCGGAGAGTGAACCCCGTTCCCTTGTCTACCTTGTCTGCCACCTTACCTACACTATAAGTGGGGGCACCCACATACGACTGGGAAGATTTGAGCTTGTCGATACCAAGTATCGAATCCCACCCTAGCCGTGATAGACAAATGCTCTAAAGACCATCGCAGAAATCACATTCTAATGACAGTTAAAACAACAGCTTGGTCTGCGCCCCGCCTAACAGAGTTTATCTCCCCCACCCCATCATACACACACAGTTGTCAGGCGCAACGACATCCATGCTCATTGATTAACGCCAGCCATCAAACAACTCGAGCCTCCCAATTCCTGGAGCTATTTCCGACACGTGTTACACCGCACGCACTAATTGCTGTCATGGTTGAGCAACAAATGACTAGTCTTGTCGCAGTGAATTCGCTGGTACGGTTCGCTTCATTCGGCGGTTCGGAATATTTCTAAGTAATTTAAAGAAAACAGTGCATAGTGAGAAGATCTGTACAAGTATCCCCCGTTTAGGAACTATTTAGAGGGTGGGGAGCTGAGACAAAAGCTGTGGGGCAGCCGCTCCGACCTGGTGAAGACTTCATCATGGCGACTGGCCTGCAGATATAGCATGACCAAAAAAATCCTGAACGCAAAGAAGAACAAGATCCCACGAGGACGTAGTTTCAAAACCTCAGTACGGCATAAGTGGGCAAACTGTTCTCCCCGTTGGCTACATGAGCATCTGTAAGGTATCTCTCTCTACCTGGCCTCATGGGACAACAATCTACATTGACTAAATAATGAACTTTATTTTCACACAAAAAGACATGCATTTGTAAATAACTTTGGTACACATAAAAAATAGCATGACAATAAAATATACTATGACAATGTTATGACACAGGAAATATAATATGTCATGTACTCGTGTTGTATTGCTAAATGAGTACTACTCGAATGACTTGCCAACCTCAAGAAACTTCTCATAGATTAGGGAGAAATAGCATCAATACGGCGAACTATAGTTCTCATTTACTAAGATCAATTTTTGTTTTGACTTCTAAGCAGACAATATCGGGAGCATCAAGCATACATTCCTTTAACAAGTTTTCTTCAGAAAATGTTGTTATGGTTGCCAGTTTTATTAGCAAATACAAAACTGGCCTTTGCGGCAGTCTCTTTTATGGTTGTTATTTGTAAAACAAATATACGTTTGTGTCTTTGTTTAAAACATGACATTCATCTTCAATATTATGTTTTGTCACAGTAGCACTCATTGTTAGAGATAGCAACATGGGAAATACAATAACGGTCTCGAACAATGACAAATATTGGTATACGAGAATACGTGTGCTTATCTTCAACCGGTACCCGGAGACGGTGTGGGCTAATGGTTAAGCGACACGGCTCACAAGCCGAAGGTGCTGGGTTCGCTCCCCAATCACATCAGTACCTGCCGCTACCCCGGGGAAGCAAACCCTAAGAAAATACTGGAGGAAGTAGACCATTCCATAAAATGATTGCCGAAGTCGGATGCACTGGACCGTCAGGCGCAAAATAAAAATATAGGGCAACAGCTCACTGCCTTGGGAAATAGAGAAATAATGCAAAAAAATAAAAAAATTTACAGTACCCAGAAGAAAGATCCCACTTTTAATGGGGTACAAAAAAACAAAAATGTTTGTTTCGTGGTCGAAGTTGCAGATGCACGGACGATGTCTACCGACTACGTACGACCTATTCTAAACGTTATTTACACCCAGTACAAAGTTCACTTTTACCGCAAACACAAGCTTATTCTTGTTCACGTGTTCAAAAACACGCACCGATTATGTACTTAATTTGTCATTTTTGTTAAGAAAATCAAGAAAATTTTAAATTGGATGAGGGCCACACAAATTAACTTCGCGGGCCTATTGATGTCCTCGGTCGTAATTTGTCAACCTCTGGCCCAAGGATATTTATATTGCGAGAAAAATGAAAAACTAGCTTGCTCCACTGGACTGATGGGGCAAACTGTATTTATTGTAGAAACGCTATAAAACGGCAAGAGTGCCCCAGCAATGTAATGGGTATGAACTCCAAATTTATAGTCACCTCTTGCCACTCAAAGGGAACCGTGCCATGATTCATTAGTAGCATTCCTCCTTATCCATTCAGCCAGCTTGACGTGATGATCAATCTAGACCTATAGATCAATATAAACTACTACTCTAAAATCCATTATCCATTGCCAGTTGATCCAGCCCACACGATACTTTACAACGGTTTTCCCCAAGGTGTTTCATTGAAATTGTCATTGACTGCCCTTACAATCATTGTCGCTTCAGTAGGTACAGAATACCACCAGTTCCATGTTCCCTGTTTATATGTCTGCGTGTCTCCGTACCTTTCGTTCTTACCTTACGTATGCAAGTTTAGTCTTTTCCAATTC
The DNA here is from genome assembly GCA_036924085.1 of Ariolimax columbianus. Taxonomy (NCBI): domain Eukaryota; kingdom Metazoa; phylum Mollusca; class Gastropoda; order Stylommatophora; family Arionidae; genus Ariolimax; species Ariolimax columbianus. Next base: position 128,450,614 of record JAVGWX010000003.1, on the reverse strand, counting down.
TTCTCTGTATTTTCTCAGCATTTCAATTCCTGGTTATTATGTGTTCTTTATTCATCCACTGCGGCAATGGGTTTCCGGTAGGCAGTATATTTTGTTCTCTCTTACCAAATGGGCTCTGTTCGTGGCCACGGTTCACCGTGCTACAGTTTAGCTAGCTGCAAACAATGTTACCTAATTCTACACTGATACTTTGAAAATAATGCAGCGAGAAAGCGCATCACCCATCTCTCTGAAGATCTAGCAGAATGAAGCCTTAACACTTCATCATCTACAACATTATTTACTTTGATACCACAATTACCATCTTTATTCTCTATTGTTTAAAAAAAATCATTGTCGTTTATATTAGTTCTCGTGCGTGTTATTGGAGTCCGAAAATGTAGCAAAGAATAGTTACACTAAACCTGCCAAGCATGGAGCTGGCGACCTCATCCTGTAGAAACTTCAATCCACAAAAACATGACCTATATTTGTTGAAGGTACGTGCTCTACGGGAATCTGAAGGGGTTTTGATTCATTTATTCACATTTGTGTTTTCTTTTGTACCAGACAACGACCGTTTAGTAACAAAGTATGTTTTACAAAAACAAATCTGGGCCCACCTCGAACTGATTCATACTTGTTTATGTCATTATCAACACTTTATTCCCAGTAGCACTGGCAGTCCATATGATGTTTGCCTCGTCACCGTTATCTTTTACTTTCAGTGATGATCATACTCATCATCATTGGCACCCTTGTAGTACTTCTCATAAATAATTGACTGGACATAGCTGTCCTGTTCAAATTGTGTCCCAATGTGTCTCTCGAACTTTGTCAATTCAGTTTTTGAATGATGATTATCGTGTCGAGCGTGTAGTCCCTTTTTGTTTGTTCAAATAATTCGCTTGTTATGAGTACCGCCTTTTGATTTGCAATTCAGGTCAATAACATGAGGGGTTGTAGTACTTGCTAATCATGAAATAGGTTTGAGCACTCGTATCAACCAAACTGTAAACGTATGCCTGATTTATAATTAGACAAGACGGCGAGTAAGCAAACTGATCAGCCCTTCTCAGAATAAGATATTGTACAATACAACCTCTAACACTTGATCCCCAACAGCAGTGCCTGCTGTGGGACTACCACTATATGTTAACCTTTAGATCCGGCAAATATCTGTCTGTTTATCGATAGTTGCATGTAGTGAATCCCCCGTGCATTTCCTATCTCCTGCCTCGATGGTACACCGATATACAATTTTCTGATGGGTCCACCACCGCTGGAGATAGAATGACAGATTACCATAGACATAACCCTAGGCGGGGAATGCAGAGAGCGGTGCAACGAGAGGCCACCTTTACGTGCTGGCTCTCTATGCACTTTCACTATTTGCCTCGTCTGGCTGAAACATTGCTATTCGTTATGGTGTCTTCTTTGTCTTTCTCTTTTGTTTTATTTTACGGACATCCACGCCAATTGTTCTAACATAGTAATGTATGTGGGTTTCTATGCCATCCGTTTTGCGTTGTGCTATGTTCTGCGCCCGATTGCTCATTGTATCCTACTTCACCCTGCATTTATTTATCAAGCTTTTCTTACAAATTGTTTAGTAAGACAGTTTACCTAAGGAATATAACTATAGCAACATGATTTGCAGATAGATTGTGATCAGCCAAAGATTGTTATAGTTTATGTTAATTGATTATGGTCGATAACAACATATACAAGTAGTGTCTGGCGACCACAGCTGGACAAAAACAAAAACGAAACCCACATTGCGATGAAAAGGCATTTGTCCGAGGCAAAGAACAAACGAAAACAAACCACAACAAGAAACGGAATAAATATATGATAATTATACCATACTGTTTTAGTTGGCAGCCATTGCCAGAAAGAAAGTGGCCAGAGACGCGCGAGTCAGAGTATGCGAATTGTGAAAAAAGAGTAGATCAAACAAGTAACAAATAATATGACCAAATACAAAATGCATACAAATTAAAATGTGCACACGTAGGTGCACCAGAACAAAAACAAAACGAGACTTATGCCAAGTACAACAAAGAGACGAGTGGATACACTATTACTGTGACATCTATCTGTGACAACGATGAGACATACAGGTTTGTCAGACAAGGAAGAGCTTTGTATCAAAGCAGTATGGTATTTGTATCAATTTGGATGAGGCCAAAAACAAATATATTAGTCGTCTCACTATAAATATGGGAGGAAAACCACTGATGTCAGTTTAAATGATTACCGTACCTATCTATCATTAGCTCTTTCGCCCAAATCTATTGACCATTTTCAGGTTACACTCTGGACACAATAGTCACTAAAGTCTATTCTATTTGTTTTTTCTCTCCAAGTGAAGCGCATTCGTTACGTGCCAATGGTTTTACATGATGAGGTACGCTTTACCCGTGTTTTACGACATGCTTGAAATGTTACAGCGGCCTTATTTTTCAATTCCTAGTACCACTCTCGTCAATAGATTGAAATACCGTCTTTATTTACGCATTGCAACTGGCATAACGGATCTATGCGCTACCGGGTTCATTGGCAATTGAATACTCACTGCAGACCTGCCCAGCATTCACTAAATAAAAGAGAACACACAGCCTGTATACGATAAAGTGTATGCCAGTGTCGGAAGACTTGAGCTGAATGCTTCCTTTGTTATACTTATGTGTGTGCTTGTCTGGCAGTGAACGAATAAGTAAGAAAACACTTCATAACTGCTTTCGTATTAGTCTTTTTGTATGAATGTTAATATGTTTGATGATTTCAAATATTCTTCTTCTTGTGATCGTATCATTGAAGTTTACGCGGTCAGACCACCATTGTTTGGAGTTCATAGTTCATAGTTCCGCGTACAGTTTTTAGTTTAGTGTTGCATCAGTGTATCTTCTTCAACTGGTCATATAGGGCACAGTCCCGTAACACATGCTCATTAGTTTGTTTGTTTAGTCCACATTAACCCAGTAATGAAGCAGACAATCGAAGCTTGTATATGTCTGTTTAGTCTTGTGTGGCCTATCCTGAGACGGAGGATGGTGATCTGTCCCGGCCGACCAAGGGTACGATAGTCGTCATTTATTTGCTTCTGTACTCTCCTGACAGTCTGGATATCGCTTTTTTTCTCATAGTATTTTACAAGCCTAATTATTTTCTGGTCTGTCATCATCGCACAATTCGCCGATGTACTTCATTTAATTGGTCATATTCCTTCTTATTCTGTCCACTCTTCCTTCTCTCTTCCATCAATTGCAATATTTCACTAGTCATTCATTTGTTCTTTGCACGATGTTTTATCACTGGCAAAATCTCTTTAGATGTCTATTGTATTGACTCCTTTAACAATTTCCATTGTTCCTCAATGCTCTGTATTTTTCTGCTGCATTGTACCTATGCTGCATTGCAACGTTATATTTCTCTGTCATTTCTGTCTCCGACTTAAACGGGTATTTCTAGCTTAATATTTCATGTCGCCCTCTTTATGTTCTGTAACTTTACTCGTAATTTGGCTGTAATTGACAGAGGTAGAGGGCGCAATGCAGCATATAAAGAGAGGAAAGGCGCCAGGACCAGATAACATAGCAATAGAGGAAATTACGGCCATGGAAGTGTTCTGGATAAATGTGATAAAATTGTTGAATCATATTTACAGTTGTGGATTTATTCTGAATGATTTAATGAAATCAACGCTCATGGCGCTGGCGGAAAAAACCCACGAGCCATTGCATGTGAAGAGAACCGCACTATCAGCCTCATGAGTCACTTGACAAAGATACTACTGCGGATCATCATGAGAAGAGTGGGGAGTAGAATAAAACCAGAAATTGGTGATGAGCAGTGGGGGTACATGCAAGGCAAGGGCACAAACAACGCCATAAACATAAGAACAAAAATCGAGAGATCCATTGATATGAACGTCCACGTATATCTGTGTTTCATAGATTATGTTAAAGTGCTCGACAGGGTAAAATATATGGACAGGGTAAAATATATGGAAATCACCAAAATACTGAAATGTTTGGATATTGATGGCAAGGAACTGAGGATCATTCAAAATATGTATTGGGGACAGACTGTGGCTATAAGAACTGACAATCAAGTGGGATAATATAAACAGATACAAAGGGGGGTGAATCAATGTTGTGTTCTGTCCCCTGACCTGTTCTCTCAATACATCGACTTTATCTTGAGAGACATACAGACAATGCCAGGAATATCAAATTGCCGGACAGAACATAACAATCTACGGTATACTAATGATATTGTATTGATAGCTCAGAATGAAACCGACTTGCAGGAAAGGGTAAATACGATAGTTCAGCAAAGTGAAAACAAAGGTCTCAGTTTAAATAAAAAGAAATTGAAGGCGATGGTATTAACTAAGAAACCGGACTCTCAAAAATTCTGCGTCAAAGTGAAACGGACTGAATTGAGACAAGTTAACACGTTTAAATATCTGGACACAAACATAACATCAGATGGAAAATGCAATTACGAAATCAAGTGCAGTAGATAAAGCAAAATGGTCCTTTAGACCACGACAAGCATATCGTGCAACAAAACCTTGTCGCTCGAACTGAGAAAGAAAGTCATTGTATGCTATGTGAAATCAGTACTGACATATGACAGTGAATCATGGACAATTAGCAAGCAAGCGGATAGATCTTTGGAAGTAACGGAGATGTGGTTTTACAGAAGAATGCTGCAGATCCCATGGACTGCAAAGAAGACTAATGATACAGCACTCGAGGAGGCACAGACACAAATACAACTTATTGCAAGAATCAGAACAAGGCAGTCATCCTTTTTGTACATGTTTTGATAAGATGCGGTTTGGATCACATCGTGACAACGGGAAAGATATCAGGAAAAAAGGCAGAGGAATGCAGATTGAGAAGATGCTGGACATCCTGAGAGAATGGCATGGGCGACAATCAACAACAGAGTTGGTAAACTACACATGTGATAGAAGTGGATGAAGGTTCATCAATGCCAACCGGCAGGGAACCTGATGATAATGATTTATTTTCTCGTTCTCGGCACGCCACAATAGGATCGTAACATGGTTCACTTTCTGGCAGACATCTTGCTTAGTTCACTCATGGGGAATGGGAGTATACCACCTATAATAACTTACTGTAGAGGTAATGAATCTGTGAAATTGGTGACTGTCAAATGTGCCTGTTATAAAGCATATTCCCACTTTGTTCAAGCGCTTAAATCTCAACTGTTTAGTTAGAGCAAAATTTGTCAATCAGTTAGGTTCAGTTCAAGTGCCATCTCCGTATCGAAGGTCGGCTCTAATGGATCTTCAGTGTACTCTTGCCGTAATGGTGCAATCTGACGACTTTTTATAGTTCATATTCTGATGTTACCCACCCACTTAAAACGTTGTCTGTCTCTTGAACGACTGCCTTCCACCCAGTCCTCTAGTATGATCTATTAACAAGGAGGTATGTCTTGTTATATGGCCAAAATAACTGTCAAACCTTGATTTCAGCCATTAATTATCTCTTCACCCCAAACTTTTTCAATACCTCCACATTTGTGTTCTTCTCTTTTAAAGAAATGTGACCCAATCTTCTATATACTCACATTATCAGTGAGAACACTTTTTAAACGAAAGATTGGCATATGGACAACTACGTATTACGTATGTGTTTTGATGTTGTCAAATGAATGCAGCTATGCCAGATCTGGGTTTGTAATTTCTCTCCGGATGATGGTAAAATAACAAATAAACTACTTTCTTATGTCGTCACGCGAACTGGAACAATGCTGCATGCAGCGTCAATTTTGGTGTTGTTGTGGGGGATGGCCTCTATTTTTAGAACTGTTTCCCAATATTTTCTACGTCCTGGACCTCTCTAAATCCAACGATAGGTAGGTAGTGCCATTTTACCTAGATAGTTTCATATCGATAAAATTGACCATGGGGGAAAACAACTATCAATTGCAAATGGCTAATATGTGTTTGAATAATAACTTGTGTAAACAAATGTGACATATCTACATTTGGTTCGCTGATCACCGCATGGCTCATTGTGGACTTCAGGTTGAGAGCCTATGTTCTTTGTGATGAATGTGGAATGGTAATTTCTGTTCTATGTAATTAATGTGGTATGGGGACATCTGTTCCATGAGGTCTGGGAGCTTTTGTTCTATGTGATGAATGTGGTATGGGAAACTCTGTTCTATGTGGTGAATGTGGTATGGGAACCTCTGTTCTATGTGGTGAATGTGGTATGGGAACCTCTGTTCTATGTGATGAATGTGGTATGGGAACCTCTGTTCCATGTGATGCATGTGGTATGGGAGCTTCTGTTCTATGGGATGAATGTGGTATGGGAAACTCTGTTCTATGTGGTGAATGTGGTATGGGAACCTCTGTTCTATGTGATGAATGTGGTATGGGAACCTCTGTTCCATGTGATGAATGTGGTATGGGAGCTTCTGTTCTATGACGAACGCGGGCAATAGGAAACCTCTGTTCTATGTGATGAATGTGGTATGGGAACCTCTGTTCCATGTGATGAATGTGGTATGGGAGCTTCTGTTCTATGTGATGAATGTGGTATGGGAACCTCGGTTCTATGTGATGAATGTGGTATGGGAACCTCTGTTCTATGTGATGAATGGGGTATGGGAACCTCTGTTATATGTGATGAATGTGGTATGGGAACCTCTGTTCTATATGATGAATGTGGTATGGGAACCTCTGTTCTATGTGATGAATGTGGAATGGGAACCTCTGTTCTATGTGTTGAATGTGGTATGAGAACCTCTGTTCTATGTGATGAATGTGGTATGGGAACCTCTGTTCTATGTGATGAATGTGGTATGGGGGCTTCTGTTCTATGTGATGAATGTGGTATGGGACCTTCTGTTGTATGTGATGAATGTGGTATGGGAGCTTCTGTTCTATGTGATGAATGTGGTATGAGAACCTCTGTTCTATGTGATGAATGTGGTATGGGAGCTTCTGTTCTATGTGATGAATGTGGTATGAGAACCTCTGTTCTATGTGATGAATGTGGTATGGGAGCTTCTGTTCTATGTGATGAATGTGGTATGGGAGCTTCTGTTCTATGTGATGAATGTGGTATGAGAACCTCTGTTCTATGTGATGAATGTGGAATGGGACCTTCTGTTCTATGTGATGAATGTGGTATGGGAACCTGTGTTCTATGTGATGAATGTGGTATGGGGGCTTCTGTTCTATGTGATGAATGTGGTATGGGAGCTTCTGTTCTATGTGATGAATGTGGTATGGGAACCTCTGTTCTATGTGATGAATGTGGTATGGGAACCTATGTTCTATGTGATGAATGTGGTATGGGAACCTCTGTTCTATGTGATGAATGTGGTATGGGAACCTCTGCTCCATGTGATGAATGTGGTATGAGAACCTCTGTTCTATGATGAACGCGGGCAATAGGAAACCTCTGTTCTGTGTGATGAATGTGGTATGGGACCTTCTGTTCTATGTGATGAATGTGGTATGGGAACCTCTGTTCTATGTGATGAATGTGGTATGGGGGCTTCTGTTCTATGTGATGAATGTGGTATGGGAGCTTCTGTTCTATGTGATGAATGTGGTATGGGAACCTCTGTTCTATGTGATGAATGTGGTATGGGAACCTATGTTCTATGTGATGAATGTGGTATGGGAACCTCTGTTCTATGTGATGAATGTGGTATGGGAACCTCTGCTCCATGTGATGAATGTGGTATGAGAACCTCTGTTCTATGATGAACGCGGGCAATAGGAAACCTCTGTTCTATGTGATGTGTATGGTCTGGGAACCTCTGTACTATGTAATGAACGCGGGCAATGTTAAACCTCAGCGAAACTGTTTTGGAATAATGGAAGGTGTACACATAGTCAGGAAACCGTCGCTTACCCGCCGTGATCTAGAACACTGACCCCAACTTCCTATTTCCTCTCGTCAGCCTCCACCCATCACCTCCCCCAAATACCTAGGGGGGGGGGGGGAGGGGGAGAAGAGGCGACGCACGATTCCAGTTTATTCCATCACTCATTGTATTGATTTTGCTACTGGACCACAGTTTTCTATTTGCCAAGGCAAAGCGCGGCAGATAGTATATTATTATACAGCACTCATCTACTGGTATGTGCTTCATCTTATTTCGCACTTACAATGTTTTTGTTTGTAAGGGTAAGATACGCTGTTCTGAGTTTTGCAGGTGCTCCATGATATTTGCACCGTTCGACTTGGGTGTAGGGTTGTTGTTGTTGTTTAATGCTCACAATGAGTAAGTTGAAGTTAGAATAGAGTCCCTTTGCTCTCACCAGATTACCTCAAAGACAACATATGTTTGAAGTCATCGCTTTTCTCTCAAGGTATTTTCGGTCCTTTTCTGTCTTACTTTCTGTCCATCGCATTTGATGACTTCCCATCTGTCTCACTCGGAAAACATGTAGTGAACATATTTTTTTCCTCTGTACACCACATAGCTATGGCATTACAAAAATTCATTCTTCAGCAACCAAACATTTATTGAAATAGTTTAGTGTCACAATTTTACACAGTGTGGCCTTTAACCTTATAAAATGTCACCATCGACAACTACCAAGCCTGTGTACTATAAGTACTGTCACTCATTATTATAGATCTTTCCGTTTCTAGAAACGAGTTTCCAAGGATACGTTTTCGGGCTGAATGGAATTAAGTCCCGTAGATTACACTGCCGTAGGGGATAAAGTGTCTGCATATTCAGCGGTTGGGTGGCCATTTCTCTTCTCTGCCACCTTGCCTTCTGTAACTACAAGCCAGAGGCCGCACTTACAGCTGGGTAGACTCGAACATGGCGTGAAAGGTACTCATAACAAAAACTACCACTGTGGATAAAGTGTTAGTGACTTTATTGTACTAGGTCTCACTTGTTCCTGAACTAGGGTGAACAGTTTCTTTCTCTGTCACCTTGCCACCCCAAACTGTTAGCCAGGTACCCATTTACAAATTGGTAGACTGAAGAATGTTGATACTGGGGATTGAACATGACCTCTTTAGGTACCCATTTACAAATTGGTAGACTGAAGACTGTTGATACTGGGGATTGAACATGACCTCTTTAGGCGCAACTGCTCTAATCACTCTGAAACTCAGCTACTCTGTGTGATTATTAATTTGTAAAATATCAGTTATTCAATAAAAAAGAGAGAACTATTGCAGTATTTGTAACAATACTGATATATTATACATTATGCTGGCTAACAAGGCACATCTGTACTGTGATAGTGATTATTTTCTTTGCAGTAAAATTTAAAAATCAGGTTCTTCTACTAACTCTATGCTGCCAGTGTCAGACTTGGTCATTATCGAAGCCACATAAGATGTAAATTGCAATATATGACATAAAATGTATGGGAAAGATCACTAATGTCACCAGGAGAAATAAAATGATAAATGAGCATCAAAATAAATAGAATATTGTGAGAACCAGTTACTCTGCCGATTACATTGAGCAAGATAGAAAATAAGATGGCTCTGTCATTTCATGAGATGCATCCTAATCAGTTACCACTACATGGGTACAGCATAAGATTGGTTAAGGGAGTGAGGAAGGCCATGTAACATATGGATAGATGTCAACAGAAATCCTACAACACAATGGAATCATGACAACAGGCAATACACTTGGCGAAAGAGAGGAAACTTTAACTCCTCAATATGCTTAGCGGGACATGTGGACGGAAAGATTGAAGTGAGTCAAATCTAAAGGTGCGATGCCTGTAGATCTATTCACATTTAAAGATTGCCAGATGTAGAGTACTCATTGTACTCTTATCTTTGTTCGATCACAACATGTTTTTAAAAAAAATATTGTCAAACACGATTTTGAACTGTTCCATCACCTACAAAATGTTGGATTGTCCCATAACTTACACAATGTTGGATTGTCACATCAGTTACAAAATGTTGGATTGTCCCATCAGTTACACAATGATAGATTGTCCCATCAGTTACACAATGATGGATTGTCCCATCGGTTATAAAATGTTGGATTATCCCATCAGTTACACAATGATGGATTGTCCCATAACTTACACAATGTTGGATTGTCACATCAGTTACATGATGTTCTATTGTCCCATTACTTACACAATGTTAGATTGTCCCATCATTTACACAATGTTGGATTGTCCCATCAGTTACAAAATGTTGAATTGTTCCATCAGTTACACAATGATGGATTGTCCCATCACCTACAAAACGTTGGATTGTCCCATCACTTACACAATGTTGGATTGTCTCATCACTTACACAATGTTGGATTGTCATATCACTTACACAATGCTAGATTCTCCCATCAGTTACACAATGTTGGATTATCCCATCAGTTACACAATGTTGGATTGTCCCATCACTTACACAATGTTGGATTGTCCCATCACTTACACAATACTAGATTGTCCCATCAGTTACACAATGTTGGATTGTCCCATCACTTACACAATGTTGAATTGATACATCAGTTACACAATGTTGGATTGTCCCATCACTTACACAATGTTGGATTGTCCCATCACTTACACAATGTTGGATTGTCCCATCACTTACACAATGTTGGATTGTCCTATCACTTGCACAATGCTGGATTGTTCAATCACTTACACAATGCTGGCTTTTCCCATCATATACATGATGTTGGATTGTCCCATAACTTTCATATGTTGGTTTCTCCCATCAGGTCACCATGTTGTTGTGTCCATCACAATATGTTGCTACATAATTCTAGTTTATTTTATTACTTTTAATGTTGGATTGTCCCATCACCAAACCAGCACTGCATACACGACAGTAAATTGCATCTCTCCTTTTTGGACTCTCTGGAAGAGTTTGTTTTTGGCACTTGTGATGCTTACATCAACTTGCATATTGCAGCTAAGAAATGGATCTCATTTGGTTTCAACTTAGAACCTTTTGTATGTTTATGTTTTTAATTATCAAACATGATTCAAGTTCTGTATTTGTGGTCCAGACTTTCAGCAAGACACTGATGCATACCATGTTTTTAATTATCAAACATGTTTCACGTTCTGTATTTGTGGTCCAGACTTTCAGCAAGACACTGATGCATACCATGTTTTTAATTATCAAACATGTTTCACGTTCTGTATTTGTGGTCCAGACTTTCAGCAAGACACTGATGCATACCATGTTTTTAATTATCAAACATGTTTCACGTCCTGTATTTGTGGTCCAGACTTTCAGCAAGACACTGATGCGTACCATGTTTTTAATTATCAAACATGTTTCACGTTCTGTATTTGTGGTCCAGACTTTCAGCAAGACACTGATGCATACCATGTTTTTAATTATCAAACATGTTTCACGTTCTGTATTTGTGGTCCAGACTTTCAGCAAGACACTAATGCATACCATGTCTTTAATTATTGACAAAATAAAAACAACCCAGAGACACCTTGTTTCAATTGTAAAATGAATATCAAGTTTTCTGTTTTTAAACTTGTGTATAATGTACCTTAATGACCTTATAGCCAAAGTGGTTGTCTTTGGTTGAAAGTTGTGAGTTTCTCTCCATAATGTGGCAACAATACCTGACTGCAACAATATACCTTCATGAGTAGCAGAATGGTTTGAACGCTTGGTTCTTGCTGCAAAGGTGCTGTTTTAAATCACCTTTCTCAACATGCTCCAGTCTATCCAGCTATATATGGACACCTGACTTACAATTAGGGAAGGAAACTGATTACTTTGCTCGAGTGGTCTGCCAGGGTCTATGTGTATGACAAGAACAATAATAGCACCACTGCCTCACAGAGAGCATGCCGTAATAGGTGTGATAAACTGTGTGACATGGCATAACACCAGCCATGGTTAGGTGGTTTGTTTAGAACAGCATATATGGCGCCTAACAGACTGCGGGGCTACTTTGCTCTAGTGTTTGAGTCTATTAAGATGGACTCGCACATCGGTTAACCACCCTCCGTAAGCGCTTGTCCCAACTCAAAGGAGTATTAAGCTACTCGGGCCTAGCCAGCTAAGCAGGAAACCCATTCTCCTGGATACATCCAGCTCATACTCGAGCTGGGACCTGCACATGTCGACTAAGAACTGATTACTTTAACTAAAAATTAGAAGAGACGTAGTACAATCAAGTCTTTAACACTTTATCCCCAACAGCAGTGTCTGTTATGTGATCACCTTGACATTTTAATATAAAATATTAGTTATAATTTGTTGTTATTTTTGTTTTATTTGGTAGGTAAATGAGCTGAACTTTGTGAACCAGAAGGTAATGTTGATGCCTGATGACTTCAAGTCATACAGCAAGATCCGTGTTGACAATCACATGTTTAACAAGTAGGTACAATAGTAATGATAGGTTGACAGTACAATAGTAATGATAGGTTGACAGTACAATAGTAATGATAGGTTGACAATCACTTGTTTAACAAGTAGGTACTATAGTAATGAAAGGTTAGTTTTGTTATGATCTGAATGTATTCTAGTAAAATGGAATATGCATATTATGTATAGTATCACAAAATGGGATAGGGGGTATCACAAAATGGGATAGGGGAGTGATCAGACTAACAATAATAATAATACAAAAATACCAATAATTAGTAGGGACACTAGGGTTCTAATCTTACGGTCCGTTGCCTTGTAATGGTGTTTACATGTGCTTGTTTGTTGTTATTTAATTTGGTATCAAGTGTTTCATTGATCTGGTCTTGAAGAAGAAGCATTTCTTACACGAGTAAGTGCTGGGCACTCCAAGAGATGGTGATCAATGGTTTCAAATGGATGTGCACATAGCTGGCGCTCAGATGTCTTTTGTGGTTGAGTTCTGTTCAGGATCATTATTGAATGATTGTTATGAGGAAAGACATAAAAAAAAACCCAGCTTACAGTGTCTAGAAAAGAGAAGAATCTGAGGGGATTTAATACAGGTTATAAGATAATCAACAGAAATGATAAATTAGACCATAGAGTCTTCTAAGCCAATATAATGAAGTTGAGTTATAACAAGTTTTTCAAAATACAAGAACAAGATGTCATAGTCACAAATTAATAAAAAAAAGGCCAGGATTAAATATCAGGACAAAATTTGTTTAGGTAGAGAGTAGTGAATACTTGAAATGCATTGCCACAGAAAATAGTGGAGGTAGGGTCAATTAATGCAAAAATATATTGAATGCTCATAGTTATTTTTAGAACAAGTGAATATAAAAAGAAACGGGATGTATACAGACTCTTCATAGTCTTCTAAACCAGTATAAAAACGTTAAGTGGGGCCTGCAGTTTTTCAATCATTTTAGTTCATATATCGACAGATTAGACAGAGCTATTGCACCATGCAATATGTGTATGACTGTGCTTGTAACCTGGTTGCAAAAAGCTGTAGTTTAGCCAGGTGTAAAATGGGATGTCTGACCCTGCTCTGAGTAAAGTGAGGTAAGACACAAGAAAATGATCTCATAAGGCTGAGAAACAAAAACCTGGCGCAATGAATTCTGCAACATTTCTTCAGTTAAGATGAAATGAGAATAGTTTTTTATAGTGTTTAAGAGGCCACAATCTTGCAACAGGCCTAGCAGTTTCTGAATGAGAGTAATAACTTGGACTAGAACTAAAATTTACCATTCCAAAAGAATTTCATGGATTATTAAAACTTGTAATTTAGAAGACATTTTCTGAAAGATTATAATTTGTCATTTATCAGACATTTCCTGAATGAATTTGTCATTTTATAGAACTTTCCCTAATGACTAGAATTTGTTATACAATAGAAATTTCTTGTAAGACTAGAAATTGTCATTCAACAGAAATTTCATGAATTACTAGAATTTGTCATTCAACAGAAATTTCCTGAATGAATTTATTAGTCAACAGAAATTTCCTGAAAAACTATAATTCATATTTGAACAAAGATTTCTGACGTCATAAAAACTAGAATTCATCTTTCCACAGAGACAACATGCCCAGCAGGTTCAAGGTTAAAGAATACTGCCCAATTGTGTTCAGAAATTTAAGGGAAAGATTTGGTTTGGAGGATGTAGATTATATGGTAAGAGTTAAAAGTCAGTATCATAAACACCATTCTTTTTAGGTATTTTGAATCATTAACACAATCCAACTTTTGTCAACATTTTGTTAGTCTTTCTTCAACCACGTCTGCTTTAGTTATTTCTCACGCTGTCTTTTTCAAAACTTACACTCACTTCTGATTTATGTTTCCATGTAGTTTTGAAAGCAAAGACATGAGTATTTAATAAATTATATGGGAATTTTCAAAGGCATACAAACAAATGGGCAAGAACATGAAAAGGGGGAAGGAAATAGAAAAAGATGAATGAAAACAAATTGTCTAACAGTGGTGTTGGAACAAGTGACAGAAATTGTTCAATTTCTAAAATGATCAGCATTCAGCGTGGGACCGATTCTTGGTCTGATTGTGAATAAACCTTGTGGAGTTTATAATTGAAAAGGATTCAGAGATCATCAAATGTATGGATCAGAGACTGCTGAAATGGTATAGAAACAATTGCGTTTTTAATATATACACATCTTTTTTAATATCTTCTCCTTCGTACGCTGTCAGATGTCGACTTGAATTTGTTCAAAGAAAGCAGTGGTCATCCTTAGGCTGTTGACACTGCCACAGAGCTTGGCTAGTGTTGGTACTGGTGAGGGCCAAATATGTTTCCTCTGGTTCTCGCATGTCGGGCAATTTAGGAGCAGAAGTTTAGGGGTCATTTTCCCAGTACCACAGGTGCATACATCAGTATCGCCTATCTTCAGTTTATTGAATATATGGTACCTCAGTATGGTGTGGCCTGTACTGAGTCTGAAGACCACCACCTGCTCTCTTCTGTTCAACTGGTAATAAGCATAATTTGTTGTGTAGCCAGTATGTTCTGTTTCCCATTTGTCCATGTATTTGGCCCTAATAAACCTTTTGGACTCTTCGTAGGTCACATTTGAATCTGGTTGACGTAACCTTCCGCCTTTATTCGTCAGCCTATCTGCCTCCTTGTTGCCTTGAATGTTACAATGAGATGGAACCCACTGTACTACAACTCTTCTGGGTTTGGACTGCTGGCATAGTTGACAAGAGTACTGATCATAGGTCATTTAGTTCTGTATTTGTCTAGCTCTACAGCGCTGTAACCACGGACAGGGCAACCTGTTAAAAACACTACCACTCTTTCATTGTATTCGCCTGTCAGCATAGCTTCTACTGCAGGTTTCAATGCCTCTTCTCTGAAATTACTTGAGAATTTTTGGTTGCCACATCGTTGTCTCTCTACCGTTTGTTAGGCTCAGAAATACCCCTCCACCTCCATTTTCTGTTGCATTTGTTGCAGAACCATCAGTGTATGCATAGGTCCAGTCAGTGCTTAGGTAGTTCTTCTCTATATATTTCAGGGCTATGACTCTTCTGTCCTTTTCAGTCTGACTGTTTTTGCTTTCGATACCTGATATATTTTCTATGACTTCTGGAAAGAGCTGCTGCTTTCAGACGGGTTTACGTACAGTAGGGATGGGCATTAGTGTTGATATGGCGTTCATAGGGTCTCATCTTTGTTTTGGCTGTTTTTAATATGGGAAAGCACAGTGAGAATGGAAACTTTCCTTTCAATGTGGGTGACCTTAACATCATATGCAGTTCTATATTTATGTGTGTCTGCAGTTTTAGTGTATGTGCATGCCTGTTTGTGTGTGTGTGTGCACACACACGAGTTGGATGTGTGTGAGAGAGAGAGAGAGAGAGCAAGATAGTTGTATTTTGGGGGGTATTTCTTTATTTTTGGTGTCTGGCCTAAAAGGACGTTGTGTCATAGTTTACGGTGAGGCTTCGATATCTGTGCCTTTTGACCCAGCAACTTGATTTCAGCACAGCATAATTTTGGCTAGATTTTCTTCTAAAATCCTTATTTTCTTAGCAAGCCTACACGAGTGCAGCCCGTTTCCTGGACTGCTGCTTGTAGATGGTTCTCTAACTGTGGTTCTCTAACCCTAGCTAAGAGTCGCTGGCTGCTGTTATATCATTTCACTGCCACATCTTCAGCTGCTTAGGGTATTTAATAAATATTACTAGACTTTTAGCCATGTAATTGTTAGTAGGAAATTAAAAGTTATTTATCTAAGTGCTTTTTAAATTAACAACTAGGGAAGATATTAGGAAATGTAAAAACTCTGAGGCTTAGTGAATTGTAAACAAAGTTGCAACAAGCTGGCTATAGTCCGTCTTTTAATTCATCAACAAGGTCTGAAGCAATTTTCTACTAAACTGCATGTCAGATCCAAATGATTTTTCACACACAGTCTTAGAATATCCATGATTTCATGGAAATATTTATTTCTCTAAGAAATTTGATGTATTTTGAAAAATGTATTCATTGGTCTATATTAAAAGTAACCTCAGTGAATTGGACATAATTTTAACATGTTTAAGGTACACAGACGTGCTGTTTTAAAAATAGATGTTTTGACCTTCAAATACGCTCAGCAAATTACCAATTCCTGATTATCCCGTGCACGAATTAGACACTTTTTCGAATGCGGAAAACAAAAAATGTCATTCTTGTGAAACTGTCTAATAGTTATAGGTGTATACGCCAGTGTTGAAATGAGGGCGCTGTTTCACAGGACATGAGAGACACCAACATAATCACCATTTACAAGAAAAAGAGAGACGGAGGTGACTGCAATAATTGCAGGGGAACATCACTCCTTAACACCGAAGGCAAAGTGTATGTTCGTATCATCCTGAGCAGGCTGCAAAAGCTGGCTGCCAGGGTGTACCTGGAGTCTCAGTGTGGTTTTTCCACAGAAAGGTCGACCGTTGATATGGTCTATTCACTGAGACAATTGCAAGAGAAATTTAGAGAACAACACAGACTACTATTTCTTGCCTTCATCGACCTCACAAAGGCATTCGACCCAGTAAACAGAGAGGGTCTTTTTAAAGTATTGTCTAAAGTTGGCTGCCCACCTAAACTACTGAGCATGATTAGGTCTTTCATGTGGGCATGAAAGGTACAGTGCTGCATGACGGGCAGGAATCTGAGGCCTTCAACATTAACAGCGGAGTTAAACAAGGTTGTGTCCTGGCTCCGACTCTATGCAGCATTTTCTTTGCCATCGTGGCTTAAACACGCCTTTGGAACTGCCACTGAGGGGGTCTTTCTGCATACTAGGTTAGATGGGAGACTATTCAATCTAACCAGACTGCGAGCAAAAAGTATGGGCAGGGAGACTCATTCGGGATATGCTCATCGCAGACGATGCTGCCTGGTCGTCCACACGGAAGCCGAACTACAGATCCTCATTAATAGATTGGCAAAATCTTGTGATCTGTTTGAACTCACCATCAGCATACACACAACAAAAGTGATCGCTCAGGGTGCAGATCCTCCAGACATTGTCTTACACACTAATAATCTGGAAGTAGTAAATCACTTTAACTACCTTGGATCTACCATCCATTCACTGGATGCGGAGCTGCAGAAGTGAATGGCCTCATCAGCACTTGCCAGGCTCTCACAGAGAGTGTGGAATAACAATATGCTGACCATCTTCACACAGGTTGCTGTGTACAGATCCTGTGTTTTTAGTACCATGCCCTATGGCAGCAAAACATGGACTCTGAATGTCTCTCATGAAAAAAGGCTAAATGCTTTTCAAATGCGCTGCCTGACACACATACTCGGAATTTCATGGAGTGACTAACAGAGACGTGTGGGACCACGCAAAAATTGCCAGTTTAGTTACAATCCTCCGTCAGCGCAGCTTGCGGTGGCTCGGTCACGTGTGCAGAATGGAGATTGGGCGAATACCAAAAGATATCCTATATGGAGAGTTGACCATGTAAAATAGGTAGATCCTTCCTCAGCTACAAAGATGTTTGCAAGCGTGAACTGAAGGGGTTGGATATGAACACCTGCAACTGGGAGGAACTTGTCAAAGGCACAGATGGCTAGGGGTAGGCTTTGTGTGTTGGTCTGCAGGCAGGGGAAGACAAAATGCGTCAAGATGCTGACTCCAAACGTGTGTGGCTTAAGCAATGGGGATCAAACTGACTGCCCCCTTTCTTGCGTGAAGTCCATTGTCTCTCCAGACTGACAGGATGCCAATCAATGCACATTAATAGTTTGAGGTGTGGTTATTGTGGCATATAGTTGCTTTTCAAAACTTACATTGATATCAATTTCAAAATGAGTTGTAAATTTATAACAATGCAGAATGTTACCGTTTTACTAAAACAGTTTTTCCGCAGGGAATCTAAGATGGGTTATTTATATTGGAATATTTATGAACCACAGAAACGAACACAATTAGCGTTTGGTTTGGATAGATCATCCTTTTACTGTTGGATTGTACATGACTCAAGCAAGGAAGGCAAATTAAATTTGACGATTTCGACATAGTTGTCTTAAAACGGGAGATATTGAAACTGTTGACAACAGACTGAGGTACCACCTATTCAACAAATTGAAGATAGGGTGTACCGACGAATGCCCGTGCGGTACTGGTAAAATGACCACTGAACATCTGCTGCAGAACTGCCCGACATACGAGGATCAGAGAGAGCAGATGTGGCCATTGCCAGTGGAACTGCAAGACAAGCTCTATGGTAGTGGCGAGAGTCTCAGGATGACCGCCGCTTTTTTCGAAAAAATAATGGTTACTGTCTGACTGTGTACGCAGAAGAAGAAGAAGAAGAAGAAACTGTTGACGAAAAATCAACTTGTTGCTCTCCAGAAACTAAAATTAACATAAGAGTTTGTGTGGGCTAAAGTCAAAGGACAAGTTGCCGAACAGAACAGGACATTTAAAATGTGTGATGTTGAAGTGCTGACACTTGAGTACCTTTCAAAAATAGACTGTCAGTTCTGGAAGAAGTGTGTTGAACATGTGCTCCGGGAAGAAAAACAGTACTGGCAACGAGATGTATTACAATTTGTTCAGTCAGTAACAATTATCAACCTCTTTGAATCGACAGATTCGGATGATTAATATCATCTTTTGTGGACATACTCATTAGCAGACTTGGATGAATTAGAGTAAGTTTATCAAAACAATTAGGTGTGCATACAATAGCAACAGATACATTGCATTATTCAAATGCGTTATGCAACATAAAATTAGTTGCGCAGTTGATACAACCTTGGGAGTCTAAGGGTGACCGGGGGCTGTAATAACTGTTGCATATTGGTGCCATTTTTATGATTGTACATAAAGGGCAACACAAACAATCATTTGATTTATGAAGACCTTAAGGAGATACGCGGAGATATGCTGAGAAATTGAGCTGCGTACTGTAAAATCTTAAATTTAATGTAATTTCTTTGCAATGGTCCTAAAAGATCAAAAGAATTCGCCGATGTGCAGATGTCTTAATATCTATGGACTATCGAATGTCAATGTTTTAGCGTCATGGTTATTCTAAGGCTGTATGCGAAAAATCATTTGGATCTGACATGCAGTTTAGTGGAAAATTACTTCGGACCTTGTTCATGAATTAAAAGACGGACTATGGATCTGTTATTTTACCACATTTTTGTACGACGCACATTTGTCACATGGAGAACTAGGGTCTATTTCAGAGTTCATATTACTTCATTTTAATTTGTGTTGTGTTTATGTACTCTTAGCGCAAAAAATGCATGTGTTTGCGATTGTAGTCGGTAGTAACCTCCTTTGTTTATTGGAGGAGTTTTACTCTAATGATATTGGTTCTGGGATTTGACTATTCTTTCTTCTGTGTGTGTGTCTGATTGCAATCTGTGAATTGTTTATTGTTGCTATTGTATATAATATTGTTGCTTGTGTGTAAGTGGTTCTGTGTCTTTTTTATCATTGCTTTTAATTGTATGATAGTGGTTCTATGACTTGGTTTTGTCTTTCTTATGTTTGTGTGATAGTGGTTCTGTGATTCATCAAATTTCTTGCTTTTCAGAGTTCATTAACAAAGCAGCAGCCAATATCATGTGACTCTCCGGGCCGTAGTGGTGCGAGGATGCTAATGTCACGAGACAAAAGATTCTTCATCAAAACCCTAGTCTCAGAGGAAGTGGAAATGATGCACCACCTTCTCAAACAATACCATCAGGTTAATTGTTATATTTGATTTGTGTCAGTTCTAACCTTTTTATGAGAGGCATAACGTGTTTGAGACACTAGGGATAGAAAATCAGTTGTGATACTTGTTATTGTTTAATAATCAGCTTCCTTTTAATCTGGGAGAGATTGGGCCCTGCCTGGTTATTAATGTGCCCAAGACACATTGCTTACATACTGAATGATGCTTTTAATTCTCGCGACCCCCCTGTCCAAAAGCAGTATAATACTAGGTTCCCTTCAAGGAGTCTGAAGGAACCACAGTTGACACAATTACCATAAAATCACAAGGCTTCATCTCCAGATATTGGAAATTCAATGACAATTGCAACTTGGGGTGTCCCTTTTTGCTGCAGCACATGTCCATGCTAGTGGTCGATTGACGCAACCACTAATGCTTAAACGAACATTATTATTATTATTTCTTTTATCAATTATCACTTGCTTGCTAGATAATGCTGAACAATTTTTGTGTGGTTTTCTGTCCAACCCAGACTGAAACCTGTCAAATGATGGCGCTTTCCTGAACACAGTTGAGCACTATTAAATCAGCACACTGCAATACTTGATGTGAAGCCATCAGATCTGAGGAGCTTGCTGTTTTGGCTATAACTCATCATTGGCTCTTTTTGTCTTGTTAGACGATAGTAATTGTGCTTTTAGCACACAAACAAGGCAGAAATATAGAGACCATGTGTTGCCCATGGAGTATGGTCCCTCTCTTGGTCTGCCTTGTTTGCTCCAAGGGAAAGGTGATACCAATACATTTGGAACAAGGCAAGCTGCAGAAGCTGCCAGATCAGTAGAGCAATGCTCTATCTTTTCGCCTGTCGGGGCTTCTTTCCTAGACCAACCGCCAACCAAGGCTAAGGGCCTGGTCTGCCCTGCCACAGCACTCAGCTGAGGTTGCCTTTCCTCGTTCTAAGATAAGGCATTTGTATCCTCTTGCCTATGCTCCTTCGCACATTGTCGGTTGTCAGGTTTGGTAGACGCTGATCAGCTTTCAGAATTATCAGTAAACAGATTGCACAGCCATATCGGAGAAAAACTTGTCAAGATAGCCAGTATTTTATCTGCAAGGCTTCAGATGGTTTGATCAGAGTTTTCCTTCTCCTAGATGAGCTGCCTTCCTAGGTTGTCAAGCCCTATATGCCTGAAACTACTGGGTTCAAGTCGCCAGTGGCTCGCCTTCTGCCCCTTCTCCTGTTAGTCACAACAGTTCTGCCGCGGAAAGGCCAGGAGATGGACTTTGTTGTCAGAGGCTAAATGAGACGCACACCATGGAAGCATTAGTTGGTGTTGAGAGTTCATCCTCAACCCCACCCCTGGCTATAACAACTTTTATATATCTAGACCCATGAAAGTTGGTGCTGTCAAACCACCTGTAATACGCATCATGCAGGTCAACTGTTTTGTTTTCTTCATCAGTTGGAAATCCTGACAAAAGTCATATACAGATGTTTGAAGTATTTTCTGTCCAGTCACAGCTTGATTATCCAGTGTGTGATAAATTATTGTCACCTAATCAATACTTGGCTCTCCATTGTATGTTGTATTTTCAGTAATTTAAAAGCTTGGCTCGTGTGTATGATGTATTTTGAGTGATTTAAAACTTGTCTCTTTTCTGTGTAATGTTTTCAGTCATAAAATACTTGACTCTCTTGTTGTGATGTGTTTTCAGTCATAAAATACTTGACTCTCCTGTTATGATGTGTTTTCAATCATAATATACTTGACTTTCCTGTGTGTAATGTATTCTTACTCAGTTGTCACCATCTGCATCCGCCCCACAGTGCATATATAAATGGTAAACATAGTCCCATAGCAAACACTACTGTTGGGGATGAAGTATTAGACACTTCATTGTACGATGCCAAGATTGTTTATTAGGTGACCAGGTACCCATTTACAGCTCAGTCATCCATGAAATACGAGAGCTCTACCACTACGCTAATAAGACTCTCCTGCATATGCTAGATGTAAAAGGCTTCCATTCGTACCATCTGTTTGCCAAATCAATTTGTTTATCCGATTGTATATTCTCTCTGTCTGTGAGTTCTGTCATTGTGTTCCCCCACAATACTTTTTAAGTCCTATTGTTTTCTATAATATATCATGAAATTATCAAATGTGCCTCCAAATGTCTGATGATTGATTTTTAAATTCACAATCAATAATCTTTCACGAGAACATGTGTATAATTTTGTTCATATTATAATCAGGAAACAATTTCTAACTATCACATTTTTGGTTATTCTAATGCATGCCCCATTATAATATAGGTGCTTATTATTAATCTGTGTGGAATTTTGTTTTGACTCGGCTATTATATCTGTTAATGAGGGTGTGTATCTGCGCAGAAAAAGTATGGTGGAGGAATGGGGGAGTCGGAGTGGAATGGTTATGTATAAAGATGGGGGGGAGTTTAACAAAGGAGTGTGGACGATAAGGTTAATGTCTGGTCAGGCAAAACACACTGATCAGACAATGTTAGCCAGGGTTAGGAAAAATATACTAGCCAAGACCCTCAACTGACTTCCTTGTTGGTTGTCCTGGAAACAGGCTGTTGTCGAGGACAAATTGTCTGGCTAACAAGGTGAGGTTCGACGTGATCCCTGTAGTAGTGAGCGACACGCAGATGAAGCCAAGCATTGCACAACGGCCTGGAGGACCCCAGGCTACCTTCATCAGCACACTCAGGATGTGATGAAAGCTACTGCAACCCGCCACTTAATGTCCTTTTCAGGGCACACAAAAGTGTAACCTATTCATTGTGGACATCTGCAAACAACAAATGAACTATTTTCATAATTATCCATGGCAATGCTAGGTTCCTTAGCTAGCTACAATATTAGCCAAGTGTATAACAACATCAGCAGCAGAATCTACTTCATCCGAGTGTACCATAAAATGGAAAAGGCTGGCAAGTCTTATGCTATGGATTAGTTTTATTAGCACAGTACAACGATTACCGGAACTAATTGGGAGATATATTTATAAGACTGATTTGATTGCATTATTGGATATTAGAAGTTTGTGTACGTACACACCTACATATATGAAAATTAAAAAAAATGGTTTCAATGTATACACGTACATGAATACATATTTATTACATACATACTACATATGTATTCTACATCATTTTTTACAAATCGCTAAGTTTCCCTTGATTGAAGGCATTACATGCCACTAAACCACAGATTTTTAAAAAAAATGTCAATTTAATAATTGGCTTCAAACCCTAGGAAAGTCAAATATTGAATGACTAAACTCAGACCACTTGCCACTGGTATGTGACATCAGGATATAAGTCTAGTCAAATGTATTTTTCTGCTCAAGTGCACCATCACCGCTATTTGGATTACTGGTTGCTCGGATAACCAGCGTTTGGAAAGTCAATGTTCTACTGTATATCTATTGACCTACAATATATCTTCCAATCTACAGTATCTAGAAAATAGAAAAATTTAAAGTGATTTAACATAGGTTTATAAGATAATCAAAGAAAAGGATACATTAGACTATAAAAATTGTTCCAAGTACAGCTGGGTACAAAAGTGATAGGGCATAGCAACAAATTAATTAAAGGAAGGTCCAGATTAAGAATTGGGGAATATGTGTTTAGCCAGAGAGTAGTGAATGCTTGGAATACATAAACCACGTAAGATAGTGAAGGCAGGATCAGTTAATGCATTCAAGAATAGTTATTTTTAGAGCAAGTGAAATAGAAGCAGACTCTGCAGAGTCTTCTTTCTAAACCAGTATAAAGAAGTTAAATATATGTCTTCTCTTCTTCTATGTTCGTTCTCAATCTCCTGCTACCAAGCCCTGAACACAGCTTTGCAAGTAACAGGATGTAGTCTGGAGAACGGAATGCGTTGTGTCACTAGTTTACAGCCCGATTGCGATATTTGCACATTTTGGTCTGGCACATCTGTCTTCAGCAGCTGTTAATATGTGACAATAATAATTGTGGGTTTATATAGTAAATATGTAAATATGTGACAATAAACAGAATGGGTCTATATAGCAATAATATACAACTGTAAATATGTGACAATAAATAATTTAAGACTTTGCTAAAAAAGTATACATTATTTTGTAGCTCTGAAAATACATCTCCCCTGCTTTGATCCATTTTATTTAAATGAATCATTACAAACTGTACTCATTCTTATGATGCTTTTCAATTTGCTTTAGGCTCTTAAAATGATAGAAATATAGATATATATATCCAATGCATCTTTATTTATGTCGATCCTTTCTCTCTTCATTCACTCTATGAAATCTAAGAATTGACAAGTCTATTCATTGACTCAAGCTTATTTATATGTTAACATCTAACAAGAACTTTTTCTGTTTGACAGTATATTGTGGAATGTCATGCCCAGACGTTACTGCCACAGTACCTAGCCATGTACAGGGTTACGGTCAACGATGTCGAGACCTACCTCGTCGTCATGCGCAATGTGTTCAGCCCTCGTCTCTCTATACACAAAAAATACGACCTCAAGGTTGGTATATAACAAAGTTTTTCTCAACTTATTGCTCTTCTTCTACCCTGGAGTGTTTAGTCTTCTACTTTACTTACTTAGTATCTCCTCTTTTACCCTAGAGTCTAGAGGTTTGACAGGAAGAGCATCTGACTGTTCTATTTGCTGTCTTCCTCTTGATCTGTTGCCAGTCTACTCCTCGGTTTCTTATATTAAGTTTTCATCCTTGTGTATTTTGGGTCATCCTGGGGGAAGGAGAGCTATGGACCCTTGACTCTTTGCTTCCCTGAAGTTCAGATTGCTTTTCTGGAGTCTGCAAAGGTTGGGTTTTGAGATCAGGCCATATTATCTGGTTAGACCTCCATTTGTTACTTGAACCACCTTTCTTAGATATCTCATTTCAGAAGTTTTGAGCTTGATTACCTTGCCTGCAGTCATAAACAGCAGTGGTATACAGCCATCTTAGTCTTCTTACCTATTTATCTTTTGTCGAGGAATCCTCTATTTATGACATGAACAAGTTTACTAGCCAACTATTCTTTGATTCCTCTCTTCAAGTATTTGAACTACCTGACCTGTTCCAGACGCTGTTCATTTAGCATGATATGATGTCTCTTCTCTTCTCTTGAGACCACCATGGGTTGTGCTTTTCAACTGCTAATGGTCAGCCCTTTTTTCTCCAACTCCTTGTCCAGATTTGAAGATTGGGAACGACGTGGGCTAGTGGTTAAGTGACATGGTTCACAAGTCGAAGGTATTACCGACCATTACCCTGGGGAAGCAAACCATCAAAAAATGCAGGAAGCCGCAGACCCTTACATAAACATGCCGAAGTCGGGTGCACTGGGCCGACAGGTGCAAAATAAAAACATAATGCAACAGCTCACTGCCTTAGAAAATAGAGAAATAAGGCAATGCAAATAAAAAAGAAAAAAAATTAATCGGGGCCGCATCATCAACAGATGCAATCTCCCGATTATATAGACTGGTCTAATCTTCTAGTACCCTGCTGATTAGTTTTTGGTAATCCTCATACAGACTTTGGTAACATAATCCAGGATTATCATGAAAATATATGGTAATGTGTGCTGCCCTGTCTTATGGCACTGGTGGTTTTGAACTCCTCTAACTACCGGTTTCCTGTCCTATTGTAATTGTAACAGTTCCCGCCGGAGCAAGGGGAGTTTAGGATGCCTGAACATGTTAAAGCTTAAAGCTACCTGAATGCATGTCAAGGTCACTCACCGTCTCAGCAAAGGAGAACAGAGTTGGGTTAAGGAATGTGGACAGATAGAAACTGACCACTGGCCTTCCGATTTTGGTAGGGGGAGATTGATTGACAGACGAAATTGGCAGCGGGGCTTGCTGCGAGAGAAATGAGTGACAGGTGTGCAAAGTGTTTCGTTCCAATTGGGATTGAAGATGACCATACCTGAGATCGATTGGTCAAGCTCTGGCCTTGCTTGAGGATATATAACTCGAGACAAAGTTTAGCTCTGGAAGCTGGAGAGAGAGAGGCTGTATGGAGGAGAGAGAGAGACTGAACGTGGACAGTATGTTTAACTCACCGACTTAGGTAGAGGAGCGATTGATAGACTGTTGGACGAATGTTTAGTGATAGAACAGGATCGCTCAAATAGGTGTGTGAGTTTTGCATTAATAGATAATCTGAACGTGTGTTTGTAAGCAAGGACACATTGTGAACGAGTATGTCGAGATCGCCCGCCTGAGGGGATTTCAGTGAGGAAGAGTATTTGATAAGGTGTGTTGAAGACGCAGTTAAGGCGATGTGTGTGTGATGTAATTGCAAGGCAATAGAACTGGGTTTTTAGATAGTTGGGAATTCCATCAATAGCTAATGCTTACAATTCCCATTTTAGTAGAATGTTTAGTTAAGATATGTATTATATTGTGTTTGTAATTTCTCTACTCATTCTATGATATGAGTATGATATAATAAATATGCCACCTGCTGTGTGATATGTCATTTACTGAGTATGGTCATGATGATGTGGATGAGTGTGAGAATGTTCTAAGTTCGATCACGGCAGCAGATGGTCTGCTACATAATGAATGCAAGTCTGATATGTCGCAAATCAAAGGTGATGGAATGTTCTTCCTTTCCATGCATTTCCATTCATCTGCCATGAATATTGTAGCAATTACCTCTACATTTGTATGTGCAGACATAGAACAACACATACTCTGACATTAACAGTAGAGTGTCACACATTTAGACCCCATACATGCTCAGCCTACAGCACACACAGGCATTGATACATACATGACACATACATTAAATATTTCCACAAAAAAACAATACCAAAGCAGCACTTTATAGAAAATCATTGTGTTTCCTGGATAGCTAGACAAAGATTTTGGCCTAAGATGTCATGGGAACAGGGAGTAAAGCCTCTACATTAATCTATTACAAAAAACAGCAATAACGATTTTCAGCAATAAGAATTATGTATAGTGAGATTGAGATGCATCATGGATGCACACTTTCTACAAGTTTCACCAGAATTTCAGAAATTCCTTAATAGAAGGACAAGAAAATTAAACTATTTTCAAGTGTTTAGTTAGAAATAAAGATGTTCAGAAAAAGATCTTCAGTGTTTGTCCTGAAAAGGACAGTGCAATGTTGTGTTGTAGTTCGCGGCAAAGATGCGATATTTGCACTGTATGGCCTGACACACCCGGTTTCAGCTGACTTTTTGTGGGTACTGGGGTATTTGCCTTCCCACTGTGATCCCTATCATCTTATCCAGACTACACTAGTGCAGCATGTTTTCACTTCTAGGCAGAAAAATGTCTTGGTCAGCTCTGGTTTGCTGACTCTGTAAGCAACCAGCTAAGAGTTGCTGGATGATGTCAGCTCGTTCCTTGTGCCGCATCTTCGATACCAGGAACTGATCAAAGAAAATAATTACGAAGTTCACTTTTTTCTTCTTCTTGATTAAGTATAAGTAACACCAGGATTAGATTGAACAGTTACTTTACTTTTAAGGAGACTTGATAGCATTGACTGAATACATTATCAAACAAGACCAGCTGTTGTGTATAGTCAAGTGAATTATTTGAAGTTTTCAGATAACTTTTTAACAGACTCATTTTCACTGCGTAGTTTTCTGGAGTCACGCTGTCAACTAGCCTTAAATTTAAGCTCTGTAATATACATTTGAATCACTGACCTTAGTGAGTTGCTAGTATGATGTGTGTATGTTGTGTGTGTCAAGTACAGATACTGAGTGTTTAGGGAAAGTCTAACTTTTATATGTTTGAAACTGGACACCTGACATAGAATTATTGTCTCATTGTTCGGCTACTTTACATGACCATTTTGAAGAAAACAAAAAAAGTGACTAAAATTGTTGGACTTTAATAACCGTGATATAGTTCATTCTTCCATCAATCTGTAATCCTCGTTTATTAATCAGGCAAAGGAAGTGCCTGTTGCCAGATAGCCAAATGTTGTTTAAATTCAATGCTGTATTTTGCCTTGGAGTACCATGTTGAATCAAAGGTTTTACTGAGGCCATCTCTCCATCTCACTGTGGATATCTGCATGGGCACTTAAAGTTGTAGAACCAACCAAGATGTTCCCTTTCATAACCATCTGTTGTCTGTCCTATGACGCATATGCTCCGCCCATTTGCATTTGTTTAAACATTGCAGTATGTACTAGGTAAAGGCAGTTCAGTACATGATTTCTGTGTCATGAATTTGGTCCTGTAAAGAGTCTATCAATGTTCCTTGCTGTATTGTCTTTTGAACAGCTCATAGCTTCTTGGCATCTGCTTTTTGTAGGTTTCATACCAGGCAGCCATAAATCATGGCTGGAATAACCATGCTGTTAAGGGTGTGTGCTCTTGCCGTGTTGTTTCTCGTCTGTTGTTGTATGGGTTTGCTACAACTGAAGCTAGATCATTCTGCTGCTATCCTACGTCCAATCTCACCATTTCTTTATTGGGTGAAGCGTGGAGCCTAGTCGACAGCGAGTTGGCTTGCTGCGACTGGGATTACATCGCACCAGGGTTTGAAATCACGGACAGACACCAAAAACAAACATGGGTGTGATTCGTTCATGGTATGACTGCTCTTCCAGTCAACCCAGCTGTAAATAGGTACCTGACGTATATGTTGTGGAAGGTATAAACAGTGAGGAATGGAACTGGCCACCACACCTCACATAGGCTGCAGCTTAGTACATGAAGAGTTATCTTCATCCTAAACGGCAATTGTTGCTATAGGACTGACCTTTACCTTCAATTTATTGACCCAGTTAACTGTACAAATTCAACTGGATCATTTCCTAATAGCAGTTCCCCACTTGGGAAATATTCAATGAACATATTTGTAGGAAAGGTAACAGACTAGTCTGTATGCGCTGAAAATTGTAAAAGCATGTGAGCATCAAGAAGCATGCTCACATTAATACTGATCTATTCTCAGATGTTTGACCCTGTGACCCCATCCAGGTATCTTGGGCTATGCTAGACAGCTAAAGTAAATGCAGCTGTGAAATACATTTGTTATTATAAGATTATATACCATTCGCACAAATTTTAGGATAAATATCCTATAGACAATTTAAGTGATTTTCAAAGGTAATTCTGATTTTGTGGGATTTTGACCATTAAAGTGTAACACCTGACTAATATTTGATCTATCTGCTACCAGTATTGTACTGTCATTAACTTTCACCTGCAAGCACAAAGCTCATTCTGAATAGGAAATTGTCTGGTGAAGTTTATTATCTCTGCATAACATTGTTTAGTTTTAGTTTGCATGTATTTTAAATTGGAATAGAAATATTCAGAATTATGTTAAATGGTCAATTTTGGCTTTGTGTTTCATTGGGTGCACCTTCTCATAGAAAAGGTACTGAGCTCAGTTCCAGTCAATCCAGCTGTAATTGGGTTCCTGACTTATTGTTAGGAAGACAAGGCAGTCAGAAAGGAAACTGGTCACTTCATATAATAAAATAGCTGAGACCTAGTACAATGACAACTCTCATTGAGACTTTATATCTGACATAAGTGTCTGCTATGAAATTGCCTAGTTTGACAATTTTGTTAAATGCCTCTCTCAGCCACAGTCAGTCTGTTAATATGAGGGCATGTGATTCATACCAACATAATCAACATCCAAGCTGAAACTCTTGTTCAGTGCTAAAAAACACTATAGCCTAAAAAGGAATGCACTCCAAGCAAACTACATCACTGTCACACATTCTATTTCATTCTTTGGTAGTGGGTAATGGTTATTAGTGAAACAGTTTGCTTTGTATTATTTCCATAGGGTTTGGTCTATACCTTAACTGACCCTTACACTTCATTTGTTGAAGCATAGGTCCAACACTGCATTTAGATGCCCTAACCATATTTTTAGGAAAGCCTGATTTCAGTCACTTGTTGATGTCTCTGTACAGTAGAATCTCAGACATCAAGGGATCAGGAATAAAGAGAGGAGCATAATGGATGGCACAGGGAGAGAAATCAATTGGACCAAGTCACCCCAGTTGAGACAATAACCAAGTCGGAAAGAATGGGTCCATACTGGTGATAGAATGACAGAGTACCAGACTGTCATCATAACCTTAGGCAAGGAATGCAGATAATGGAGCGATGGCAGAACAGTGCTCAAAGTGAATCAGCTGATAACTGAGAACATGCAGTATAGTGATGCCAAAATATTCACCGCCGGATCGATGCTGTGCAGTGGGACTTCAGGCTGGGGCTTCTCAGCTAGTGAGAGGACAGATCGCTTCTGAGCAGAGTGGGACATACACGTCAGTAAACTCCAGTTTGAGAATGGAGATGGAAGCAGTGACTTCAGCATTAAGATAGCTATTTGAGACCCTTTTTAACTAGGGCAATCATTGTGACTGATGTGCAAGCTGTCTTCAGAAGGTACAGAAGGGATTACTGAGGTACGAGTGGATATCAGCTGTTGATGTCTCACACCTCCAGGGGTTGACATGGATCTACTGTCCTGGGTAACTAAAGAACTGATATCTTGGCTTTACAAGCTCCAATCATGGGCAGGTTAGTGATGGATGGCAGTAACATTTTGAAATCAATTAATGACTGTCTGTTGGATGAGGACACCGAAACAGACGAATCAGCAATCCACAGACAGCAAAGTTTCGAAATCAAACGAGGTTAGTCCGGAGTGGGACGGATGAGAGGATGGAGCAGGAGAGTGTACAACCAGCAAGCTACATGGACCATCAGCATCCAGACCCTGCACCATTTGCTGAGAGAGAGACTGAGCACCTATGGGTATGCCCAGAGTGCAGTGATGTCGATTCTTAGAAACAGAAGCTTGTTGAAGCATAGGCCCAACACTGCATTTGGCTCCCCATACCAGCTTTTTAGGAAAGCCTGATTCTAGTCACTTGCAGTGTGGTTTTATAGTATTGGTTTTAGATGGTACGGTTGTACACCCTTCTATAATCACCTCTTACGACATGCAAGGAAGGAAACTGTCCTATTCTGTTTGCCCCACTCGGGTGTTGGTTATACCTCATCATCATCATCCAATAGGTTATTTTGTCCGGAGGCTGGTGTTAGTGCCATGCCTCTGTTCTCTGCAGATATCTTCAGCTCAAGAAAAGTCTGCACCCTAATGTTCTTGTACACCTGTGTGATGTACTTATTTCTTGGATGTTCTCTTCTTCTTTTCCCAAAATTTATGACTTTCAGTATTTTCAATATTAGGCCTCCATGTTTCATATTGTTACCAAGACAATCTACCTTTTTTATACTTTTCATATTTGTCTATGTGCCAATATATAGTTAAGCACTTGCTCGTTTGATCCTTGTTCTGTCCATTTCCCTTTTTGCATCCTGCAATAGCACCACATCTGAAAAGTCGCTACAGTCATTTCAAAATTTTTTTTACAATCCATATTTCAGAGTCATACATTGCTATGCACCAGATATGTATGGTGATTATTCTTTTCCTCTGCTTAATATTAATGTAACTTAATTTTATAAGTTTTAGTTTCTTTTTTTGTTGCTGCTATCCTAGTTCTGAATTAAACTCCACAACAGTATTCTCTGTAATAATATGTCCCACATATGAAAACCTCTGTATTTGGTCTGTGCCTCTGTGCTGATATTTATCCTTGTTCTTGTTTGTCTATTACCATCGATTTTGTTTTGCTAGCATTAATCTTCATGCTAAATGCTTTGACTTGGTTCCATGGCACCTGTCAAAGGTAATTTCATAGTCATTAAAGCTCCACCCTGTTTGACCCTTCTCTCTGCAAGAAACCTTGGTGTTTCAACTGCATCTCTTTTGCCTCTATCCTTTGAGAACCCAAACTGATTTTTGTGTAGTACAGATTCTATATTGTTATCAATTGTTTTCTTCATTTTGAGGATAAATCAGTAAGAAGGTCACAAACTGATATGGGATAGTTGAAAAATGTAGTTGGTAGTTTGTAAAGGTGTTATTAGGTGATACCAGCATCGAGCTTTGTGATTACTGTAGGTAGTAGAAGCTAGGTTTTGCATGCACATGTTCAACTCAGATACAAAATGGCATCCATGCTCACAGAGTGTACAATCAAATAACAGTGTGCTGTTGTGCTGTATTTTTTATTGAGGGGAGGGTGGGGGGGGGGGGGGGTAGGACCCAGCTAGGACTTCATGAAGAAATGTTTCCTGTTTATGATAAGAGGCGTTTGTCGCATTAAGTGGGGCATAACTGGGTCGATGCATTTTCTCAAGGGCACTCATAAATTGTAGATGAAGCTCGATCTGGTCGTCCAGTTCAGATTGTAACAGAATGAACTATTCGTTTAATGTGGGGAAAATGATTCAAGTTGACAGATGAGTAACAATAAACAGTGTAGCAACTGCAATAGGGTCTTCTCATTAAGCCTACAGAATAATGCTGGAGACTTTTCACGAATGATGAAGAGGTTAAACGTGAAGTGCATATGTGACTGAGACAGCAGACCAAAGATTTCTTGCAGGTTTTGGTGCACTGATGAAGCGATGTAGTGTACCAATGTTGGTGGAAATTATATTGAGCAATAAGGAACAATGTAAGTGCAATAATAAATGATTTTCAAATTGATATCTCATTTAGATTTTACAAAATAGTAATCTGTGACCTATTTACTGACTTACTTTAGTATTTTCAATAGAGTTTAAAAAAATTGTGATATTAGGCTTATCATGCCATTGACTGCAATCAGTTGCATTAAATCTTTTTGGCAATGGGATGATGTCTGATGTATGATCTGTATGTCTATAACTATGCTGTCATTAAAAAAGTTGTTACACTTTTTGTTGTGTAAATTGGGAAAGATTTCTTTTTTAAGAACATGAGAAACAGACCAGATATGGAACTATAATGCATTACGTTAAGTTTCAACTAATCAACTGCTTTACAGAGATCAGTAATAAATTAAACAGACTCAAATTACAGTTTATCTCTGTCCACTGCAGTACAAACTACATTGAAATGTAGGGAGGCAGAAAGGCTAACCAAAATGGAAGGAAGCAAAACCCAACCTGAGGAAAGACAACATACGGGGAAGTTAAAGAAGACTAGTAAATAAAGCGCCTCAGAAAGAAAGGACACAGAGAACGCTAAGTCAGACATGAGAGAAGCATACAACTCCTTAACAAGAATAGATCAAGTGACAATTTTCTAACTGAACCAGCCACTTTAGGATCAGATACCGTCTGACACAAAAACATGTACTCGTTTGGTGAGGACAGGCAAACTATGATGACACTGCAACAGATGTATCAGCATTTCACGGACTGCAGGACTTTGAAATTAAATTAGCATTGAGCCGAGTGGGATGCATGAGAGGATTAAGTAGGAGTATGTACAACCAGATGTCACAAATATCCACACTGATTGTAATTTTCTGAGAGATACTGAGCACCTATGGGTATGCCAGGAGTGCAGTGAGGTCAATTCTTAGGAACAAGACAGACAATAGAACATGTTATCCAAATCTTTCAATTCCTCTAGGAGAGAAGCAAAGTGACAACCTCAACCTCTTCCACCAAATTAGAGATAAACTGTATGATGGTGAGAAAAGCCTGAAACAGACTGACAGATTTTTGGTAGAAATAGATGTGGTTATTTGTATTTAATAATAATATTTATATATTCAATTCCCATATCATTTTTTTTTACTGCAGGGTTCAACAGTTGACAGAAGTGCCAGTGACAAAGAAAGAGTAAGTGTTACATATGTTTTTGTCACTGACATTAGTCTTCTCTTTATCTGTGCTATACACTCAGATCTGTCCTGGTAACAAAGATTAACATCTTCTGTAATAAGCTACAAAAGTCTTAAATCTAAAACACTAATATCTTATCTAGACCATATTTTAAGTGTTTGTGATCTGTGAATAATCTAAAAGGGTTCGCTATAGCTGATAGGCAAGGCGCTTGTCTCTCAAGAAATGAAAGCACGAAATGGTGGGTGTTCAAATCCAGCAAATTTCAAGCATCCTCTGGTTTTAAAGTATGTGAAAACAGCCTAGTCCTATCAGACATAGATGATAAACCTGGAGCGGCGGTATACATGCTGTGCATGTAAAAGAACCCTTGGCAGTTGAAAATTAAAAATAGCAGCTGTTAAGCTGCTATCTGCGCACACATTCTAAACGGTTAGGAAATTCCTACCCAATAGTGGACAACATTGAATATCAAAAGGAGGCAGCCTCTCTATCATGCAAAGCCAATCACACTGCCTGTTTGCTGTCATATCCAGTACACTCTGCTGTAGTAATGGAAGGTAGCGGAAGGGAAGTAGCCTTGATGGTAAGTCTAACCCTTTTGTAGTTTCTTTCTTCAATTCTTAGTTGTAATGGGGTTGTTTGTTGCTTTATTTCCAAAGTCAGTGCTGTTATTTAAGAATTCAGTTAACTTGTGTTAAGTTTATTTTCTTGTGAGAAAGCTGTTTCCATTTGGTCAGTGTTACTTCTCAAATAGATGAAGCTATACAATTCTCGTGCCTAGTTAACTCTTCACAATATTTCTTTGGTAGTAAGTTACAGTAGCTCTTTCTATATCTTGAGAGGTACTTGATAAGATGGACTGGGGTCCTCTGGACTGTAGTGTAATGCCAGGCTCACCACAGTAAACTCACCACTGTGAGGATTGCAGTGTCAGTCCCCATCTCGTTGACTAGATTGCTGAGACACAGCCTGTTTTCAGGTGTACAAATGAGATGAGGACGTGAGATCAAGTCTTGATCAGAATGTTTCACCTGACTCTCATCATCCTTTGCTCTTTATCTACTTAAATATAGTTATGTACTTGAAAACTACCATCAAATCCCAGTCCGCCATCTCTTCCACTTTCCTGTTACATCCATCACTGCAAATAAATATATAAAAATAAACTACCATTTTCATCATTATCGATAGTTTCAGTGTCTAGATTTTTGGTTTGTTTTTGTGAACAGTATTTGCCATTTATATTAATGGATATTTGGCCATTTTTCAGTTGAAAGAGCTGCCCACTTTCAAGGACAATGATTTTCTCAATGATGGTGCTAAGATTCAAATTGGTTCAGAACAACGAAAGAGATTACTAGACACTCTTCAAGGTGATGTTGATGTAAGTACTGGGTCAATGTTAGTACTGGTTCGATGTAAGTACAAGGTCAATTATAATTGCTGAGTCGATGTAAGTACTGGGTTGATGTAAGTATAAGGTGGTTATAATTGCTGAGGCGATGTAAGTACTGGGTTGATGTAAGTATAAGGTGGTCATAATTGCTGAGTCGATGTAAGTACTGGGTTGATGTAAGTATAAGGTGGTTATAATTGCTGAGTTGATGTAAGTACTGGGTTGATGTAAGTATAAGGTGGTTATAATTGCTGAGTCGATGTAAGTACTGGGTTGATGTAAGTATAAGGTGGTTATAATTGCTGAGTCGATGTAAGTACTGTGTTGATGTAAGTATAAGGTGGTTATAATTGCTGAGTCGATGTAAGTACTGGATCAAAATGTATCATTTTTTGGAGATTGGCTGGGGTGGATGAAACAATAAACTGAAATTTGTAGGTCTTGTCTTAGCTATAAAACATACAAAATCAGTGTAGTGTTTGACATTTGTAACTTGTCAAAGTCACATAATTGATTATGACCAATTTCTATCACTGATTGTTTTTGGAGGTCCTTACTGGAATCCTAGTATTCAATAAGACAGATTAGTGTCTGATGTCAGGTAGCCAGAAACTATCCTTTTGTTCTGCAAATCCATCTGGTCGACCCTTAGAAGTTGCCATCCTGTGTTGTTGCTGGTTTGCCTTTTCAGACTCATATTTGACTATTAGCAGTAAGTTTGTGGGTGGTTTCCTTCTTGTGGCTTACTAGACATCAGGATGGTGCGGCTCTGGGGTGGTATCGTATCAAAGCTTTTTCCTGTTGATATTTAGCCTTCTCAACATTTAAGGCCTGCACACTGCCTTTAGGGGTGTTGGTAACTGTTAAGATGTCATTGAGTGAAGGCCATTTTCCATCATCATTCCGATCATCACTTTTAGGGGGTGTGTCAACTCAGATTGCTTATATCTCAACATAGATTGATTAGGAGACATTAAAAGTGAAAAATTGCTGTCCTGACAATTGGTGTGTGAAAATGAAATTTACATTTACATAATTTCTCATAAGTTGATAAGTGGATAATATAATTCCGTTTGCTGTGAGCTGGTAGCTCTGGACAGCCCAGTGTTTCCTGGACAAAGGCGCACATCTTCCTCATTTGTAAGCTGGATGATGTGAAGGGCTTGTATTTGTTGCCCTAGAAGCATCATGATTTGGGGAGGTTATTGTTGGAATTATGGATGCATCTTTTGAGTATCCCTGAAGGGAGCCATCCAATGTGTAATTGTCCTAGAATCGTCATGTCTTGCTAAGGACGTAGCTTATACTACTGGGTCAGCTATCTCATCATTCCTCAGTCAGCTTTGCCAGTCCTTCTGCAGTGATGGTATGCTTAGCATTCTCCACTACCTGGAAGATCGTCACAAATGAACATAGGTACAATGTCCGCTGGTCTGCATCTCTTTGTCATCTATGTGGATAATTTATAGAGGACAAACTGTAAAGAATGAGATAAGAATGCATTTGACCCATGAGTTTAAGGTGAATTCGTGCAGCCCAGAGCATATACCACATGCCATGGCTTCTGCAGCTACACCTATACGGCTCCACCTGCTCCTCAACCTTTTAGTCTGACCCCCTTCCAAGAACCTGTCCAGCATGACTGAGCCTACAAAAAGTAGAACTCCGAAGATCATTGGTGCGCAACAAGCTCTTCAACCTCAGCAAGATAGACTTACATATGTAGATTCTCTTTAAGTTTACAAACCTGTACAAAATGTTGTACAACTCTATGTTGAAGAAAAATATAGCATTTGCCTGAATATAAGACTACTAGAAAATAAGACGACCTTTATCTTAAGAACTTGAAATTAAGGAAAAAATCTTAAAATTTATTTTCCTAGTAATCAATATTTTGTCACCATATAGTGATTACTATCGTACAATTAAATACAAATTACTGGTATTGTTTCACGGTTTATCGATATTATGTAGAATTTATAAGTTTCAATATTTATAGGAAGCTTTAACATCGATCCTTATTTAGTCATTGCTTACCTATCTTTTTAAAAAAAACAATTTTGAGTTTTTAGTATTGTTATTACTAAAATGCACTAGCAAGCTCTTCATATAAATCAAAGGGATGATAAATCACCACTGACAGCTTTGTTGCAAGAGGACAATGGAGTAAAATATTTAAATAATTTAGTCTATCTTGGATGTCATTAAAACATTTTCACATCATTTAGTCTGTATCATGGATAACATAAAATGATTTTCACATGATTTAGCTTATATCATGGATAACATAAGACATTTTCACATAATATAGCCTATATCTTGGATATGATACAAATATTTTCACATAAAGCATGCTGTGTCTCAATCAGAGCAATCATTTTACATAATGTTCCATCACAATAAAAACAATTATACCCAATGCTCCATCACAGTGGAAACAACTAAATAACCTTTTCACATAATGCACCATCTCAATCACAGCAATCATTTCTCAATTTCTCAGGAGCACTAGAATGACGTCATGGTCTGGTGAATTATACTGATCAAGACTACCACCTCTTGTCAGTGTTACACTCCTTGAAACAGGCTATTTTATAGCCATCTGACTATCAATCTTTGCATCTATAGCCATCTGGCCAGCAATCTTTGCATCTATAGCCATCTGGCCAGCAATCTTTGCATCTATAGCCATCTGG
Source organism: Ariolimax columbianus (assembly GCA_036924085.1). Lineage (NCBI taxonomy): Eukaryota > Metazoa > Mollusca > Gastropoda > Stylommatophora > Arionidae > Ariolimax > Ariolimax columbianus. The sequence continues at coordinate 128,412,682 of JAVGWX010000003.1, read as the reverse complement.
CCAGCAATCTTTGCATCTATAGCCATCTGGCCAGCAATCTTTGCATCTCCAAAATAGTGAGCTTGCTGAGGAGAACTATATTTAGGATCGCCTAAATCCATCATCTCAAGTATACCTTAGGATGTAGGTAGAGCCACTGTAACCGACCTGCCTCATCCAGATTTACTATGAGTAGCTTCCAACAAAACAAACATAAAGCATCATCTCAGTTGAAGCAATCATTTTACATAATGCACAGTCTGAATGAAACAATCATTTCACATAATGCACATTATGAATGAAACAATCATTTCACATAGTTTAGCCACTGAGTTTGGATGTAAACAGTCATTTCCCCTAATTCATGAATTGTAGTTGAAAACAATCATTTCACATAGTTTAGCCACTAAGTTGGGCTGTAAACAGTCATTTTACCTAATTCATGAATTAAAGTTGAAAACAATAATTTCAGTTTTTAAGCAACCTCAACCTTATGGACTACAGCTTGATAGTTGGCATTCATGATTGTGATCAAGAAGATGAAAGTGGCATCAACTTTGCCATGCCTTCTGGAGCAGATGAGGAGGAACAAGATGAGGAGGATGAAGAGCAACGAGGTTCAACAATTGGATTCGGAGACCAGGTCTGTCTTTACTATCCCTATTATTGTTAAACTGGTGGTATGTGATAACATTGTACATGTGTACATTGTACATGGTTTATGTTTTGTTTTGTTGGCCAAGCCTGCTGCAAGCATATAGTCAGCACATTCCACTTTGAGTGTACGTGCAGTTTTTAAATGTGTACAGAAAAGGTCAGGATAATCTGGTAATAGACAGACTGTCATTGTAGATGAGGTGTTATGGGCTGAAATTATACAAGATCTCTGCTTTTGTCTTGCTTTGTTACGTTGTCTCCTTAGGTTTCAGGTCTCATACCAGGTCTCCGTTTGTTGGAGTTGAAATGATCAGCTTCCTTCTGTGTTATCTTGTCTACCTTATGAGGTCTACGTTTGTTGGAGGAAGTGATCAGCTTCCTTCTGTGTTATCTTGTCTACCTTATGAGGTCTACGTTTGTTGGAGTTGAAGTGATCAGCTTCCTTCTGTGTTATCTTGTCTACCTTATGAGGTCTACGTTTGTTGGAGTTGAAATGATCAGCTTCCTTCTGTGTTATCTTGTCTACCTTATGAGGTCTACGTTTGTTGGAGTTGAAGTGATCAGCTTCCTTCTGTGTTATCTTGTCTACCTTATGAGGTCTACGTTTGTTGGAGTTGAAATGATCAGCTTCCTTCTGTGTTATCTTGTCTACCTTATGAGGTCTATGTTTGTTGGAGGAAGTGATCAGCTTCCTTCTGTGTTATCTTGTCTATGTTTGTTGGAGTTGAAGTGATCAGCTTCCTTCTGTGTTATCTTGTCTACCTTATGAGGTCTACGTTTGTTGGAGTTGAAATGATCAGCTTCCTTCTGTGTTATCTTGTCTACCTTATGAGGTCTATGTTTGTTGGAGGAAGTGATCAGCTTCCTTCTGTGTTATCTTGTCTACCTTATGAGGTCTACGTTTGTTGGAGTTGAAGTGATCAGCTTCCTTCTGTGTTATCTTGTCTACCTTATGAGGTCTCACTTTGTGTGAGTTAAAGTGGTCAACCTCCTTCTATGTTATCTTGTCTTCCATATATCTGACAGAACCAAGTAAACTGGGCACAACTAGATTATTTGTCCTGTGCATTTTGCAGTTAGAGACCAACTCTGTAGCCATTTTGATGCATATTCTACAGCACTTTCTTCAGTTCTAGATTACCGTGGATTGTTTTGAAGATACATATTATAATCTGAAAGAATTTAACAAAATTGTGTGAATTAACTGATAATTTTTTGGGCAGCCATGAATCTAACCCAAGTCTCTTCTTCTTCTTCTTCTTCGTACGTTGTCAGACGTCAACCTGTATTTGTTCGAAGAAAGCAGCGGTCATCCTGAGGCTGTCGACACTGCCATAGAGCTTGTCTAGTGTTGCCACTGGTGATGGCCACATGTGCTTTCTCTGGTCCTCGTATATCGGGCAGTTTTGCAGCAGATGTTCAGCGGTCATTTTCCCTGTACCACAAGTGCATTCGTCAGTGCCACCTATCTTCAGTTTATTGAATAGGTGGTACCTCAGTTTGCTGTGGCCTGTCGGGAGTCTGAAGACCACGACCTGTTCTCTTCTGTTCAACTGGTAATAGGCATCATTTTTTGTGTAGCCAGTATGTTCTGTTTCCCATTTGGCCATGTATCTGGCCCTAATAAGCCTTTTTGACTCTTCGTAGGTCACACTAGAATCTGGTTGTGGTAGTCTTGCACCTTCTTTTGCCCTCTGTCTGCCTCCTCGTTGCCTTGGATGTTACAGTGGGATGGAACCCACTGTACCACTACTCTTTTTGGTGCTGACTGCTGGCATAGTTGACAGAATACTGCTCTTAAATCATTAAGTTCAGTATTTTTCTGGCTTTTTAGTGCTGTAACCACGGCCAGGGCATCTGTAAACAGGACTATCTGGCTTTCATTGCTTTCGCCTGTCAGCATTGCTTCTACTGCAACCTTCAGTGCCTCTGCCTCCGCTCTGAAATTGCTTGAGAATTCTCCAGTTGCCAGTGTTATTTTTCTACCATTTGGTAGGCTCAGGAATACCCCTGCCCCTCCGTTCTGTGTCGTGTTTGTTACAGAACCTTCGGTGTATGCATGGGCCAAGCCTCTTCAGCCAGACCAAATAGAGTTTCTACATTAGAAGCACAGTAATGGTAGTGATGATGAAGATGTTGATTATTCTCATATCAACACTTAAATTTCTTTGCCTAGTTCTAAGTTGAGTGATGAAAGTGAAACTGTAATGATAGTAACAGTTCAATAAAGGTTCAAGATCCTGGACAGTGATGCTAGTTTTAATAATATAACAATATAAATGCGTGTGTATATATTTGTGTGATATTGTATCTGGATGTACATGGATTATAACGCTGGTGTTGATTGGGGCTTTTATTTTGGAGCACTTCTTCAACTTGACATGCCTTCAGCAAAATGTGGATATTGTGAAAACAACTGGACTTAATTTGGTGTGCTTAATAATAGTTTAGTTCTAAACTAGGAGGTGGAGTCCTGCTGAAGATGGATGTTTTTGACCGAATGGTGCAAATATCGCAGTCAAGCTGTAAACTAGAGATACAACGCATTGTGTTCTCTGGATTACATCCTGCTACTTGCAAAGCCTTATTCATATAATGAGAGATTGAGAACGATCGCAGAAGAAAAAGAAGAAGGAGGAGGTGAAGTATAGTAATAGTTTAGTCCTAAATGAGGAGGTTGAACGTGATGTTATATTGTCCTGAAGTAACAGGTTGAGTGTAATAGAAATTTGCTCATCATTTAATGTGCTGAGTTTATTAATAGTTTTGCCCTAGCTGAGCAGGATCAACTTGGTTATTTGGTCCTTATTGAGCAGGTTGAAGGTCACGTTGGTAATGTCAAGATAGGGAGCCGAACGATTACAACCTTCGTTTTGCAGATGATATCGATGGGTTGGTGGGTTCAGAAGCAAAACTCCAGGAATGGGTCAGAAGACTCGATGAAACAGCTCTTGACTATGGTATGGAGATAAACGCTGGAAAGACGAAATTAATGACCAACAATGCCAGGGCTTCAACAGCAGGGTAAAAGCTAACGATCAGGAACTCAAAGTGGTTGACCGTTTTAAATATCTAGGGTCGATTGTCAGTGATGAAGGATCAAAATGTGAGGTGTTGGCCAGAATAGCATAAACAATAGCGGTGCTTGCACGGCTTAACAAAATCTGGCAAGTTAAACGGTTAGCACTATGCACGAAAATCAGATTAATGTGTACACTGGTCCTGTCAATATTCCTCTATGCTTGTGAGACGTGGACAGTTACAGCTGACCTTCAACGAAGGATACAGGCCTTGGAGATGAGATGTTTCCGAAGACTTTTAAACGTCACGTACAAAGATTGAGTTACAAATGAGGAAATATGAGATAGAATTACAACAACAATAGGGCCTTTTGAAGACCTCTTGTCAAAAGAAGGAAACTTGCTTGGTATGGACACACATCGAGATCAAATGGTCTTGCAAATACAATCCTCCACGGAAAGGTGCATGGTAGACGACGAAGAGGCCGTCCCAAAAAAGAGATAGAAGGACAACATAAAGAATGGACCAATCTCCAACCAGAAGGGTGGCGTGGCGTTGTGAGGATGTCTTCATGTGTGCCCCAACGACCTCAACGGTTACGGGATGACCTGACCTGACCTGATTGAGCAGGTTGAACTTGATGATAATTTGTTCTGAATTACCAGATTGACTTTGGGGATGATGCAGATGGAGTAAGTCCACCCGACTCCCCGCAGCCTATCACACCCATGCCTCAGTTCACTGGGGAGCTTGACCCAGATATGGAGCGCTATGGCTTACACAGTAGTATAGGTAAGGGTTTAACACTAATCAGGATTGTTTATTTGGTGGACTTTTATTTGATGTAAGATTTCTTTGTTTTTGATTGACATTGTTGTTTGTGATAATTTCTTCTCGTCACACTTTGTACTCTTTGGGAAGCATAGGGCCAACCACAGTGGTTGGAAGCCTGCACGACGGTACTTTATACCTTCCAATGGTGATTTCTGTAGCAGTTTGCTGTTCATGTTGAGTTTGACAGCCCCATGCACAACCCTCTTTAGTTGTCTTTTACAGCATGCTTGAAGTGATCCTATTATCTGCTCTCTCAAATTTCCATGTGTGGTTAAGTTGATTCATGATGTTGGTTTTGGGGAAAGACAAATATTGTGGGAATTCATTTGATGAGCCAGATAGTTAACCTTTTCCGTTCCAACGGCGTTAGATTACGACGCTTTGACTCCGTTCCAGCTCTATGGTCATCACTTTGTCATATATAAACTACTGGGTTAATGCCATAGAAACGACTGAACATTCTGCTCTTTTTTTTTTTTTTTTGTTTTTAATTTTTTTTTTTTTTTTAAATTTTTTTTTTTGCGTTCGCCTTATTTATCTATTCCCCAAGGCGTGTGTGCGTTACACTGTGGTTTTTATTTTTGCGCCTGTCGGCCCAGTGCATCCGACTTCAGCATGCATTTTATGTAAGGGTCTGCTTCCTCCTGCATTTTCTAAGGGTTTGCTTCCCCGGGGTAACGGCCGGTGCTGTGATGGGGATCGAACCCAGCACCTTCTGGTTGTGAGCCGTGCCACTTAACCACTAGGCCACGCCGTCCCCTCATTCTGCTCTTTTGATTGTAGAGTTCTTTCGTCATGCACAGTTAGATGAAAACTTTTTTTTTTTTTTCAAGTAGAAAACGACACTAAATAGCTCAGCGAGAAACAGCTGGATAAAAACAACTGAAGCGCTAAATCTGGACAAAGACGGCAGAAAACTATGGAGGCTAACCAAAGCCCTAAACAGCGAGGACTGCAGGAACCATGAAACCGCAGTACAACTGAGCGGGAAAATGCTGACCAAAACACATGCAGCTAACGCATTCATAAAAACATTCTCGCAATCGAGCCAGATATAAAACAGGCAATGGCTATAGAGATAGATCTTAAAAAGAACTCATTAACCTGCCCAGAGGAGCATATGACAACCAACCTGACCATGAAGGAACTCCATGCAACCATTTACTCCCTCAAACCAAGAAAGTCACCTGGAAAAGACGGAGTAACCAACGACATGCTTATGAGATTGGGTGGCACTACAAAGAAAATACTCCTCGCGATTATGAACTTCAGCTGGAAGCGTGGCATTGTACCTCAAGTGTGGAAAGAAGCACGAATGATTCCCATTCTGAAGAAAGATAAAGATAATCTTGACCCAAATAGCTATAGGCTAATCAGTCTCCTGAGCTGCACTGGCAAGCTCATGGAAAGAATTATAAATACCAGACAGCTAGCACCTCGATAAAAAACAAATCATTATACCACAACAAGCAGGCTTCAGGCAGCACAGGTCCACGGTAGATCAAGTAATCCACATAGCACAAGAAATCGAAGATGTTTTCCAGGAAAGAAAACACACTCTGGCTGTATGGGTAGACCTGCAAAAAGCCTTCGACCAAGTATGGAAAGACGGGCGGAGTGGATTAGCAACTACTTAGAAAATAGAACAGCAAAAGTGCAGGTCCAAGGGCATACCAGCAAAAAGGAAACCATGGAACAAGGTGTTCCCCAGGGTAGTGTCCTCTTCCCTACACTCTTCCTTATTTACATAAATGACATCGCCAATAACCTCCACAAAAGTACTCACTATTCTCTCTACGCTGATGACCTGGCCATGTGGACTACTGAAAAACACATACTACAGTCACCACACAAATGCAAGGCTCTGTGGCAGAACAAAAAACGATACATACTATCTTCTCCCTATCAAACACACGGCAGCAAGTAAAACTCCAATTAAATGGAAAAGAGATACAGCTAGATGAGGCTCAAACCTTCTTAGGAGTTTCCTTAGATCAACAGATTTCCTTAGATTACAGTCCAGGCAAAAAAATAGATTATAAACAATGCTGCACTCTTAAACGAAAAAATAAAGCCAATACCAGCATGCTCCATCCGCTGCCTCTGGAAAGGAAGACCCTTCCCTCATATTATATGCAATATCCCCAACATCGAAGACAAAAAGACACAAACAGAGGAACAGAAAAAACACATAGTTACAAACTACATCAACCAAAAATTTCCACCAACAGCCTGGACGCACACCTATACAGATGGCTCAGCCAAAGATGCCATTGAAAACGAGGGAGGAGGCATCACTATCAAACTAAAAAGCAAAGTATACTCAGCAGCATTTGCCACTAGGAGACGCTGCAACAAATTCAGTGCCGAAGTCAGTGCCCTGAGACAAGCAGCTGAAACCTTTATAGACCATAAGGAGCAGGCAGAAAAGCAAGTGGTCATTTTCACAGATGCCCTCGCAGTGTTAATGGCGCTCAAGAACCAGCACAAAAATGAACTCGTTCCTCTGGCAGAATTTGGCAACAGGCAGTGTCCATCCACGAGAAGCTGTACGGAAGCGTGCAGAGCTTTGAGTCGACTGCTGCCTTCGTTAGAGTCATTGAAGTTGAGATCTGAAGATGAACGAGGAAGAAGAAGAAGATGAAAACAATCATGATTTTTAAATTTGTTTTAGATTATGGAAAGGATTTCTTCTGTTTTTTGCTTGGATTTGAAGATTCACCCATTATTGAGAGTGGGGAAGTTAAGTTTCTGGAACGGATTTATCTGAGGTAGATTTATTAATTTTGTTTATGTAGATACAATAATTACGTTTATAGTCGAAGTGACAGACATGGCCATTACGGTAAATATTGACAGAAGTATTAGTACGTTTTTCTGCGAATTAAACATTTTTTTTTTCTAACCAAGGGACACCGCTACTGAGTGAGTCTAAATGTTTGTGCTATTTTTCACCACTCTCACATTTATCTTCTTGTATCTCACAATAACAATAACACCAACATAATATATGTCTCTAGACACACACACACAAAATTTGAGGTTTTCAAGATCAGCAACCATGTTGGGGCATGATGTGCTGAAAAATTATGCAGATCCAAAAAATAATATTTATATTTTGTAATCTCGAAAGCAAAAGGTTAAGTTATTAAAAGACTTGAAGAATAATAGAGACAAAAGTATCACTGTAGATATAAAGGTAAGTGTTTAATAATGGCTTAGTTTATCTCTTTTTTTGTCCTTTTTTAAAATTTATTCATTTGATTTAAAAAAAATTTGCCTTGTTCCCTAAGATAGAGTGTGTTCTACTCATGCCTTACTGTGCTTTGCATCACTGTAATGATGATTCCTACATATCTGAATTTTGTTGTTTGTTTTAATATACTATCTCAAATTTGTGTTTTTTCCTGATGTTTTTCAATCAATGTTTCGGGCCGAAGATATAGCACAGTGAATGAACTGACAGCAGTCGGCAACTCATAACTGGCTGATTGCGTTAGGGTCAACGAACCAGAGCTGACCAAGCCCATAATCCATCTCTAAGTGGCGGCCCTGTGCAGTTTGACTAAGAGAATAGGGTTCTCAGTAGGAAGACAAACCCGGCATCCAAAAAGGCTATCTGAAACCAGATTTGAATGGCCGAAAGAAGCAGATATCCCAGCATCGCTGTAAACTACATCACAGCGTCCTTTTCAGGAAAAACAGCGTTCAAATCAAACCGGGACATTTGGGGGGGGGGGGGGGGGGGAGAATCTGAATGGGTAACAGCATGCTGGAACTACTATCATTAGTTAGAGACACTTGTGTTCTATAACTGTTAGATGGCCCACTTGCCATGGGCCAGTCACGTGACAGACAAAAAAAAATGGCGGACAACAATGTTAGTACTTCCATGGAACAATGTGTTGTGATGAAGTTTTTTGTGAAGGAAGGCATGAAACCTGCAGAAATTTACAGAAGACTGCAATCACAATATGGTGATGAGACACTTTGCCGCAGTAACACATTTGAAAGATGTAAACGTTTTAGAGAAGGCCGTACATCAGTGAGTGATGATCCCCGCCGTGGCAGAAATTGACGCATAACCTGTCATCAAATTACACAGGAGGCAAGTCTTTCTCTGGGTGCAGTGAACACTATTATTCATGAACATTTGCATTGGGGTTTGATCACAAAGGCTATCCTGCTCCTGCAAGAAAACGGTTGACCTCATACAGCTCACCGCACTTTGTGCCATTTGCAGCAACTCGACTGGGAGGTATTGCCACATCCACCTTACTGCCCAAATTTGTTCCAAGTGATGTCCACCTATTTGGACCCCTAAAAGAATTCCTAGGAGGTCAGCATTTCAGCACTGATGACAAAGTGAAAAAAGGCTGTCCTGGATTAGTTCAGACATACTGACAAATCTTTCTATGCTGAAGCTTTTCAAGCATTACTTAAATGCTGGGATTAGTGGAAAAACGTTGCAGGAGATTATATTGAAAAATAAATGGCATTTTGACTACTTGAAAAAACAATTTTTTTCCTAACAAAAAAAGTCCCAGTTTGACGTGAATGTCCCTCGTACTTAGACTCAGAACGTCTGATTAGCGCTGGGGTAGAGAACTTGCATTTGATGGCTGAGGAATGGAACTGGTCACCCCACCCCACTTCATAAAGAAGCTACAGCTTAGCCTGTAACACTAAATCCCTGACAGCTGTGTTTGCCTTAGGACGACCTTAACCTTTTAAACAACTTCCTGTACGTTCTCTGTTTACTTCTTTATCCGTCACCATAATTTCTTTTTTTCTCTGTCTTCTTCCATCTGATTCAGAAAGTGGCAGGAGAGAGATCTACTTCATGGCGTTGATTGACATCCTCACCAAATATGGTGTCAAAAAGCGCACAGCACAGGCAGCCAAAACAGTCAAACATGGTGCAGGAGCTGAGATCTCCACAGTGCACCCTGACCAGTATGCAAAACGCTTCATGGATTTCATCAGCAAATGTGTGGAGTGAGCTTGAACTCAGATATTAGTTAGTACTGTGTGGAATCCATTAATTAACACACAAAGAGAGTGCACTTATTAGTTTCATGAATGTATGAATGTTAACTGGAGAAACCGCAAGACGAAATTCAAACTTGACCTGTAACAGAAGCAGGGTTAACCTTAGTAATCTTAGGCCAATTTTATCCAGTCGGGCCTCATGCTCACCGCACATGGCAAGAATAATTAAAATTAATAATCTTTAAATATTCAGGGGCTAATATTGAATATGCCCTGGACCTTGCATTTCCTAAGGCCAGCCCTGAGCACAAGAAGAACTTAGTATGTGTGTTTTTTAAATGTGCATGTGTACATATTTACCTCTTAGTTTTGTTCTAGTCATAATGTTTGTTATTGTAAGCATTCGTTTATCAAAAACACATTGCCATGTACTGTACTCAGTGTTTTGGGATTCAAATTTTTCTTTTGTCTTTGCTTCCCCTTTCTTCTACTCCTTTCTTTTCAATTCTGACAAATGTGATCATGTGACATCACGCAAACAAAGGTAAACAACTTGTATGACACTCATTCATAATTGTCACCTTTCCTGTTTCACTCCAGCTGGAGCATGGGGCCAATACTACAGTCGGCTTCCATTCAGAAAGACTGGACTAAAGCATATATGTGCTTATCTGGTGGTGGTTCCTATAGCACTTTGCTTTATGTGATAAAGTATCAGCCCCATGCACAGCCTACTGTAGCCACAACTGACAGTGTGCATCTCTGTTTACCAGTCATCTTATCTGGTTCCCTTTTTAACATATGGCTACAACCTGAATGCTCTTCATCTGTCTATTCTGGACCAACGTCTTGGGTTTCACCCACAAGACTCCAGCCAAACTGGCCTCTTCTTTCACTGTTCTTTATCATGTGTTCTTTGGCCTCCCCACTCATCTCTTTCCTTATATCAGCATATGTAGTTATTTTTCCAATCTTCTTTATGAGGGTGTATCCTATACATCTCCAGCTTCTGTCCCCAATCGAACGCAGGTTGTGTTCTCTTTGCAGGAAGCTTGAGCTAAAGTATTTGTGAACTCTTTTAGCAGTGATTTCTGTAACACTTTCTTTGACATAATAAGGTTACCAGCCACATGCACAACCCTGCTGAGTCACCATTTAAAACATGCAAATTAGAGTGCAGTAGACCTATTCTGATCTCCCCAATAAGAGGCCAGATGATCCACAAATAGAGAACACCTAGTCAAACGATCGTCTTGATGTTTGACCTTAGTACATTTACAATCTCCAATGGGGACTGTGCAAGTAAAATAAGGAGACAATGGTCCTTAGTGATGCAGAAACTGTATAGTATGTACAATGTGTGGCACAATACTAACAAAGAATTACAATTGAAGATCCTCAGAACATGCGTATTCCCGGTGGCAACGTACGGATGCAAGACATGGACCATCACACAAATATTAAGAAAGAAGATCAGGGCGTTCGAGACAAAATGCTACAGGAGAATCCTCAAAATACCTCGGGTAATGAAAATAACAAATCAAGCTATCCTGCAAAATCTGAGCGTGGAAGCAAACTGGCTTATAAACAATGTTATGTCTCGGAAACAGGTTTTTTGGCCACATCAAGCGTCATGATGGACTGGAAAAAGCAGTTCTGGAGGGCATTGCCTCAGGAAGTTGAGGCAGAGGCCGACTAAAACGTATATGGACACAAGACATCAAGGACACCCTAAACATGAACATGGAGCAGGCAAGTAGACTGCTGATCGAGATTCCTTTTGAATGGCTGTGATGAGAGCAACGTTTTGCCAAAGACATGCTACATGATGATGATAAATTCTCCGATTTGCCTGTGAGCTGGGGATTGAAGGGAAGCCAAGAATAGTAACACTGTAACCTACCAAACATCAGAAGTGCAGATTAAGGAGGGTTGGACATGGGACCAGCTACCCAGTCCTGGAAAAACTAGAAGCCTCAAGAAAGAGGGGGGAAAAAGGCCTCTACACTCCAGGGTAAAAGAGGAAAGACTTTAGTCGTCAATACTCCAACATTTATATCACATTTTATCAATAAATATTATTAGCAATATATTTGTGTGAGTGCATGTAGTAGTTTCAGCAGCACAGTATCAAACATTTTGTATTCATCATTTTTTACATGTTTTCTTGGTCATTTTTCACATGTTTTGTCAGTATTAATTAATACATTGTCACCACCAGCAAGCAGTGTAGTAACTAGAGAAGAAGAAAGACATAGACACTAATTTTTTATGTAAAAGTCAGAAAGTTTTCATTTTATAAGTGGTTAATTGAAAAACATGTTGTAATGTGGATGATTGGAAAACAGCCAGTAAATGCTCATGATGTAATGTGGTTGATTGGAAAACAGTCTGTAAATTTTTATAATGTAATGTGGTTGATGTAATTGTGGTTATGATAGAATATTTAAAAAGCGTATGTTTTGCTGTGTGTGTTGGATAGATAAAATAAGCTGGAATATCTTCAGGTCTTTGGTTGACGTCTGACAGCGTACGAAAAAGAAGAAGAAATGTGTTGGATAGATAAAATAAGCTGGACTATCTTCAGGTTGTAATGTGTTGGATAGATAAAATAAGCTGGACTATCTTCAGGTTGTAATGTGTTGGATAGATAAAATAAGCTGGACTATCTTCAGGTTGTAATGTGTTGGATAGATAAAATAAGCTGGTCTATCTTCAGGTTGTAATGTGTTGGATAGATAAAATAAGCTGGTCTATCTTCAGGTTGTAATGTGTTGGATAGATAAAATAAGCTGGACTATCTTCAGGTTGTAATGTGTTGGATAGATAAAATAAGCTGGACTATCTTCAGGTTGTAATGTGTTGGATAGATAAAATAAGCTGGACTATCTTCAGGTTGTAATGTGTTGGATAGATAAAATAAGCTGGTCTATCTTCAGGTTGTAATGTGTTGGATAGATAAAATAAGCTGGACTATCTCCAAATTGTACATTCTTAGTGTAGAATACAGTGTCACATTGAATTTCTTGAATGAGACAGCTTTTCAAGCCATTCTGGTTAGCAGTCATGTGTCTGTGTGCATTTTTTGAAAGAAGTCAATAAAAGTTTAAATTAGACTGATTCTTCTTCTTCTGTGTTCGTTCTCAATCTCCCGCTACCAAGCCCTGTACAGGTCTTCGCAAGTAGAAGGATGTAGTCCGGAGAACGGAATGCGTTGTGTCGCTAGTTTACAGCTTGGCTTCGATATTTACACCTTTCGGGTACACCTGTCTTCGGCGCCAGACTTGATTCTAAACTTGAACAGAAAAGTTTAGGTCTGAAACCCTCCCTGCATGGCAGTCATTCAAAAGAACATTGATATAGTTATGTAATCGATGGATTTCTTAACATTACGCAAAATAATATTGACTAAAGAACCTGAAAAAGATTTGTGATATAATGGTTTCTTAATCTTTTTTCTGAACAATCTTCTTGTCACGGATTTAACATACATACAGGCGCCAGTTTGTTGTTGTAAAATTGTATATTTATATTATTTATTAATAGAGTGTGTTTGCGAGAGAGTGTGTGTGCGCGTGCAGGTGATGGGGTTATGAAACTATTCAATTTACAATTGAAAATAGGAGCGTTCATCTTGTAGTTCGTCACATAGCCAGTAAGCGGATGTGATCTACAGAGTTCAAAGAAAACTTTTGGGACTTAGGCTGGAAATTGTATTATGAATTTTCATTTCTAGCTAATTTTTGTAGATTTGTATCTTTTTGCCCGGGCCAAATGCAGAAATTCTGTACATCGAAGTTTTGTTCAAAATAAAATAAATGAATATTGAACAAATTGTAAGACACATAAACTATCTATGACATGGAATTATTTATAGTAAATATTATATATTAGCATGAATCGTTAAATGACATTAATGCGTAGGTGGAAATTGCAGAGGAAAACATTTTTTGCAACTCAGCAATTCCTTTACACATACCTTTCCTATTATGTGTCAAAGTCTGAATCGGGCATGTGTTGGATATTCAGGAGCAATTCAGATGCATGATCATTGGACTGATAAATGGCTTCTCAGGTATCGAAGCGCAACTTTACTCGTGAAAAATTATTTGAGTTTAAAATATCTTAACTTGTGCAAATGTCTGCCTATCGGAATTAACCTTACAGTTAAACATTAATTGCACATGCGTGGACGCCTCCATTATGTAGAACCAAAACAAAAATGTTTATTGTACAAACTAACCACAAAATGCAAACCCATGTTCCCGAAGTCAGTTTTGGTCGTAGCAGGCGGTAATTTTAGGTTTTCAGTTCCTGCAAACTGGAAAGGGTTAATGGTGGTTAGATGTTGCATTGAGTTGATGTACACAGCATAACTATTTCAATGTTTCAATATTGGAGATGGATAAAAGCAAATGTTAACCATTTGTATGAAGTATAAAAAAAATGTATGGTTCAGATACCGTTCTGTGACCAAAACAAAAGCAAAATCTACAACTGACAATACACATATAAGCTAACACATCATGGAAGAAGAGATTAATACGTCAAAAGGAGATGGAAACACACAAAAAGGATACAAAGTGATATTCCTCAAATGGCTCCCATATGATGTTTCCAAGGGGCCAAAGAGAAAAGTCAGAAGTAGAAGTGGAAAAAATAGGCTAGAAAGATGAGAGGGCGCCAGATAAACCAACCAACATATGTCAAATGGAGAATGACTGAATGGTGGTATGAGAAGAAATAAACAAATAGACCAAAAGGATCTTCTGACCTATGAACTAGATAGATATCAACATATTTTTGGTTCAACCTATACTTTGTACTTTTTCAGACATTGGCTTGAGTATATGTAAAGAAAGCAGTGGTTAGGAAGAGGTTATTCTGTCTCTCCATAGAACTTGCACAGACTGTTGCTGCTGTTAGAAGCTACTTGTGCTGAGTGTTTCACTTTTTATGTTTCTTTACAGCAGGTTACAGTGGCTCTTCTTATATCTCGAGGGCTACTTAAAAAGCTGGATGTGGATCTTCATAGCCGTCGTGCAATGCAAGGCTTCTTGGTAGGCTCACAGTGTCGGTCCACATCTTGTTGGCCAGACTGCTGTAGCACAGCCTGTTTCCAGGAGCAGGACAAGGATGAAATATATGGGTCTGGGTCAGTATGTTTAATCTGATCCACATCACGATCTAAAGCTCCCTTTGAATGGTTCTGATGATAACCATATGTGCTTACATGTTGTTTTCTTCTAGTTCTTACATTTTTAAATGTCAGCTTGAACATATCTAAAGACAGCAGTGGTCAGCAGGAGTTATTTGTCTCTCCATAGTGATTTTTTTGAGACATCTAATTTTGTCCCAGCATTTAATATTGTTGGGTGTTCATTGTTTATAAAGATTAGTAATATAATGTTTGGTGTAAACCAGAGGGCTCAAACTCAAACCACTTGGGGTTCACACAGGGACAAGTTGGCAAGCTTAAGGGTCATAAAAGAGGACATAGTTGCTGCCTCAAAAGCAACACGAAAACTGTTTGCTGGATGGAGGGCTGCAAACAGACAAGTCTTCTAGCTCAAGAGGGATGTGTTTCCTGGCTCAAGGACCACATAACTTCAAGTTTGCTGGTTCAAGTGTCACGTTAGACGACCAAGTTCTACTGGCTCAAGGGTCACATGAGAATACGTTTGCTGGCTCAAGGGTCACATGAGAATAAGTTTGCTAGATCAAGGGTCACATGAGCACAAGTTTGCTGGCTCAAGTGTCACATGAGAACAAGTTTCCTAGATCAAGGGTCACATGAGCACAGGTTTGCTGGCTCAAGTGTCACATGAGAACAAGTTTGCTGGCTCAAGTGTCACATGAGAACAAGTTTGCTGGCTCAAGTGTCATATGAGCACAAGTTTGCTAGATCAATGGCCACACCACACTAAAAGCTGTACACAATTTTTAAAAATCATTGTTGTTAAATGTTCAACATTTGTACACAAACCTTTAATTCATTGGAAAACAAACATTTGATAAAATGTCACTTTACACTTTACTCTGTACATAATGTTTTGTCTCAACCAGCATATCCATGTTAGGTTTGATATCCTAAAAGTGCACTAATCTAAGTATTTTGTCCAAATGCTCAGTGGTGAATCTTGACTTGAACTCTGTCTTGTTTATGTTCATAAGTGAGAGAAGCTATTCATGTATAAGTGCTGCCAAACATACTATTTACATGTAATGTGACATTGGAAATATGCTCCATATTATCTTGACCAATGGCAAACCATGGGGGATGGGGTCAATATCATTCCGGCCACCTCTACCTCCCAGACTTGCTCTGGTACCCAATTTTTTTAGTCTGAGTCGACTCCAAAGCTGTTTGCGATAGAAAAAAAACACCCGGCATCAATTTGAGATTGAGACTCGTAATGGGACATTGCAGACTCAAGGCCTGTCTCCACAGAATTGGTCTTAGAGACACCGCCACATGCGATTGCGGAGTACCAAAGCAAACACCACAAAATATCCTGCAAAACTGCCCCACATATGCAGACCAAAAAGAGGCAGTCCAGTCTTCAGCCCAGGGAAGCGACCATACTAGAAAAGCTTTGGGGGACTGGTGAAGACCTGAAACATAATATTTTTCATGAACCTCACTGGGCTAGAAGCAAAGCATAGCAAGAAGAAGAAGAAGAAATTTGAGATTAAAGCTAGACCGCTCAGCTGGGCAGTCAGTGCACTACCACGGTTCCTTCTACCAAACATAGCCATGATCTTTGTAGGATCTCTTGAATGAAATTCCAATGTTTATATATGTAAAACAATGTCACTCTAAAGGTCCACATGCTCCATTAGCATGTCCTCAATTGTATAAAGCGTCTGATTAGTGTAGTGGTAGAGCACTTGCTTTTTACGACAAAGGTACAGGATTCAACACCTGCTACCGTCATGCTCCAATCAAGGCAAAGGCAGCCGTCCATCGTAGACGATGATGGCATAATTAATTTTGCTAGCGCTATTTTTAGTAAGGATTAACTACACTACTTTTTATCCTCACTCTCTTGTCTCGAGCTGCCCGACCCCAGTGGTAAGTCAAGGACAAGACGACTAGGGGGCGACTACGAGATGCAGAGGACTCCGCATCAAGCACCCTTGAAAAAGACGGCGGAGTCCGGAGTGGAACCCACACCATCTAATCACGAGGCCGTCGGCTTAACCACTTCGCCACAGATTCAACCCAGCTATAATTGGGTACCTGACTTGCGGTTAAAGACGGAAAAGGCAGCGAGGAAGGGAACTGGCCACTCCACCTCACTCAAGCTGTGGCTTATTGTACTAGTATCTGACACTTAATTTCTGGCCAGCTGTTAAGTCTGTTGAAGAACACCCGTTACCAATAGCATTCTTAATATCCACAACAGGTGTAGAAAAGAGAAGAAACTGGCCTTAAGTGCTTCCAAACCATAAACTGTGCAACTACTTATGTATGCAAGCACAGAGTGATCTCTGCTCCCCTCAAGACAGTAACTGACGAGATTCAGAATTTGCCACTAAATAACCCAACAAAGGAAATAAGAGGTTAAAAACGTGAATACAAATAAGCTGTGATCTCATTGTGCAAAATACACGCAGGTTAGATAGATGAATACATGAATGCTCTTTACATCATTTTTACAAAAAGATCCTGATGTGAATATTAGTTGGACCAGATGCATTTAATTTCTCTTTATGTTTATTCAATTTCGAGGATTCACATCCATGGTACTGTATTTCTGTATAACACTTCAAGATTCAAGACTGCCGCTCTTTCTTTACTTGTCATGCAGGGACTTTTTTCTTAGTATTTAAAAACAAATTATGGGAGCCTATTTAGGCTTGCACAGTCCAGTTTTTGATTTCCGTTACACAGTTATTACCTTCCCTCTAATGAAGGCATATTTTACTTGTCATTTTTGGTACCATAAATGTAATTGATGTTGTCTCATTAGTTGAACCATTGTTTCTATTTTTGAAAAAAATGTAGATAACCTTTAATGGTATATGATGCCTTATATTCTTGCCTAACTTTTAGTATCTCTTATCAAACACTTAATTATGTCATGGGCAGCAAAAAATGGTTTGCGAACCACATGTCCCATAGTGTAGATAGTGTTTATTATACGTAATGTGTGCCCACTAGACAGCTTAAGTGAAGGAAAGTATATAACAGCAGGTATATAACAGTTGTAGCTGTTGAAAATAAGAAAGTCTTAAATAAAGGGTAAAGAACCTAGATTATAGTTTCTGTAACATCCATTATATTATGACTTATTTTCTCTTTAATTTTATTATATTCTTGGCATACTACTGGGGAAGCATTCAGGGTAGTAACATACTCCCTCCACTTCACACTGTGTGTAGCAACTCTTAATATGGTGCTCCAGCTCTATAACTTTCATTGCTGCTTCTCTGATTCTCGGTCAAGATATTTTTGGTTTCCTGCACTCAACGGAACCTTAAGACTAAATTGTTTCATTGCAGCTTCTCTGACTTCCTATTTAGCATTTGCTTTGACCACATGCTTTAGTTGATCTTTGCATGAAAGGATTCTAGCATCTACTTCACTGGGTGTGTCTATATTGTCAGTGCATCACTTTGTTACCAGGCATCTCATGTTTTTGCATTTGTTTAAGATTTATTGTCACATTTGTCTTTGTTGTGTTTCTTCTTTATTTTTGCATCCATTACATTTAACTTTCATCTGTCGTCCATTTCTTCTTTGCAGTCATTAATATATTCAATGCAAAAATAATAATAAACAGTTTTACACAGTTTTAAATACAACAAAACCTATGTTTATACTGAAAGGTTTTATCAACTAGTCTAAACGATTGATAAAACATTTGATATCTGGTGTGTTTTCGTGTGATGTATCATTAGTGTTTTCTCACTGATCACTTTGTTGGAACTTTATTAGTGAATGTCAAGAAGTCTGTCAAAAAAGCATCAGTGGTTACTGGATTCAGTTCCAAGAGGAACAAATGAGATGAAGTTATCCATGCTCTGATCTTCAAGCTGAGAACAGGTCATGCACCTCTCAACAAACATCTGAATAGAATAAACCAATTGTATGGACCAAATTACTAATTCTGTCAGCACAAGGAATCAGTCAAGCACCTTCTATGCCCAGTACTAATCAACCTGTGAAACTAGCTGCTCCCACCATACCCCACCACCTCAACAACTGAGGAATATGTGGGCTTTTGTCTGGGAGGGATTTGTCTGTCAAGAGCTACCAGCTAAAGACATTGTATACCATCATCCTCTATACTCTGTGTTTTTACTCATGAATTTGTATCTATTCTGAAAAGTTAAATGTCTCTCAGTCGTTTCTTATCTGGTTTAAGTCAGGCTAAATCTAGCTTCATATATATATATATATATATATATATATATATATATATATATATATATATATATATATATATATATATATATATCTAGCTTCATATATATATATTTATATATATATATATATATATATCTAGCTTCATATATATATATACATATATATATATATATGAAGCTAGATTTAGCCTGACTTAAACCTTATATATATAAGGTATAGAAAATGACTCATAGAACTGACTTCATTGAACTTGGGTGCCCCTATAAGTGCTCAGCTCTTTCATTGCTGAAAGTGATAACAACAGAGCAAGAACTCCATAGCTCTCGTGGCAGCTCTGTATTTTCCCTTGACCAATATCCATTTACAGCTGGGTTGACTGGGAGAAGTGGTCATACCATAACAAAAACCAAATGTTGTAACCTAACTTGACATGATTTGAACCTGAGATGTTAGGTTTGTAAACCAAGCTCACAAGCCCTTGGCCACATGCCCCCACCCCTTTGACAGCTAGCAGACCATTTGTGAATCACCTGAATAAAAGATGTAGTCAGTTTGATTGTAAATATGTCATCCTAGACTTGCCCTCACTCTCCTAGGATGGATGAAAGCCCTCATGGAATGAGTGCTGTGATGCAATACATTAATTTCAATAAACTTTTCGCTGACCATTACCTGTATATGTTTTTGATGGACATGTACCAGAATATTGTTTGGGTGTCTTTAGTTGTAGCAACTGTTTCTACTTGTTTTGCATGGGATAGTATGTTTTAGATAATCACTTCCAACCTGTCCTTTCAAAGGTACTGTGTTTAAATCTCATCATCCAGTCTGCCCTGCTATAAATGTGTCTGCATAGGCTGCTCAGTATCAGGGGACAAAGTGCCTATCTCTGAAATTCTTAGCAATACTAATTTGTTGAGCATCCAAGTACTTCTGAAATTGGTTCAGCAACGATGGACGGCACATGTTCTCGTGCCAGATAAATGCATCTCCAAGCAGCAGTTTACTCAAAAACAGGCAGACATTCACCAAGAGATCAGAAGAAACGCTAGAGATACATTGAAAATGTCTATGAATTGCTTCAATATTCATGTCACCTCCTAGGAGATGTTTGCACAAGACAAACCACCTGGCGAGCTAGTATCACTGCAGGTGTTCAGATCGCAGAGAGTGCAGCCATCGTGGAGGTTCAGCGAAAGCGTGCTGCCTGAAATAACATTACTCAAACGATTCCACAGCCGGTTCCCCACATGTGTGACCTGAATATGGCAGGGTGTGCCGTTCTAGGATTGGTCTTTACAGCCATCAGAGAACACATTTTGCAGCAGTAGTCTGATGCTGTCGCCATCTTTGATTGTGATGTAACTATTATGATTATTATTTTTAAGTTACAATTAGAAAATGAAAGGTATAGAGGAAGGGAACTGGACAACCACCTCACAACAAGCTGAGACCTAGCACATTGAAGTATCTAACAGCTCATCCACTACATTGTGGAACTGCTTTGCCCAATTTTACCCAAAAACATTGCATATGAACATCACCTTTAATTTGTGCAATGAACTGACTTCATTACCCCATATGTTACCAGTCCCTTTCATTGTCTTAGTCTTAGTTTTAGTCAACCTGTACTTCTACAGGAGCATGTCCCATCTCTGAAGTGAGATGGATGTAACCAAGAGGAGGATTTCCTGCTTAGTGGGCTAGGCTCGTGCAGCTTATTACTGCACTATGGAGGGTGGTTAACTGATGTGCATCTTAATAGACTCAAACACTAGGGCAAAGTAGAATCGCAGCCTGTTAGGCGCTATCTATGCTGCTCTTAACAAACTACCTAACCTTGACCAGTGTTATGCATGTCACACAGTTAGTTGTCTCTTTTGGGATCAGGTTTATCTGTGATCCCTATTCTCTTCCCTTATTACATGAGTGAAGTCTGTTTCCAGGGCTGCCGCTTAGAGGTGAAATAGGATCTTGGTCAGCTACAGTTTGCTGACCCTGATGCAAACAGCCAACTACACATCGCTGGCTGCTGTCAGCTCATTCACTGTGCTGCATATTGAGCCCTTTCTCCATCTGGCTTCATCAGCTACCTATTTACAACTAGGTTGGCTGGAAAAAGTGGTCATACCACGAAAAAACCCACGGTATGTCTGGACTTTTAAACTGATTATGGCATGATTTAAATCTAGTATGTTTGGTTTGTAAACAGATTCACAATCCGTTGGTCGTGCGTTCAATGGAAACTATTGAATCACCAAGTAAAACAACATTATATAATGAGTTTTGATCACACTCAAAACAAGACATCAGAACAAATGCATTCAGTCCTGTATATTTTATTGGAACAGAAGTAACAATCAATTATCACTTGAATTAACTTATTAACACTATAAATGGGAGAAAACATCAAATGATAAACAAGAAAACGCCTGGTAGATTGTACCATCAAGGCAAGAGACAGAGGACGGTGGAGATCCATTGCAGCCGACCTTTGATTTGGGGAATAGTGCATGAACTTAAACCACAGATCAATAAGTAACTACTCTTGAGATGATTGTGTCAATCAAATCCGTTAATATGGTTACTGTCTGACTGTGTACGCAGAAGAAGAAGAAGAAGAAATCCGTTAATATGTTCATTTTCTATTTGTATGTGTGTGTAAACTATGTATGGAGACTAACATTTCCCAGCAACCTTTTCTTATTCTTGTGTTACCAAGGCAGTTCTGCAGCAAGTCCTTTCTCATTACTTCATTTCTAGGGTGTGCCATTGATGAATAATGTTTCTGAATTAATTTTTTTTATTTGAAGTTAATTTTTTTCTATAATTTATAGCATTTATAATGTATGGTTAATATTTGATTTTCTATGTTAATTGAAACCGCTTGTAATATGTTCTTTATACTATTATAAAAACTAGTCTACAAAAAACTGTGCAGTTCATCATAATAGTCACTGAATTGTGTCAATGTAGCAATTCTGGCAAATTTATTCAAAGGAAAAACATAACATACTCTAATAATAGCTGTGGAATCCTTTTACACAGCTTACAGTTGTATGGGAACCACTAATTGTTACTCTCTGATTGACCACCACATACATAAATGTTAACAATAGCTGCGAGTCAAGGTTTATTCCTTAAGAAAATTATATAAATTTTCTGTTTTAATTTGATTTAATATTTAGTTTGCGATCACTCTAGCTGACAGACAAAGGCGCTTGCGTTTTTCAAGTAATGAAAGTGCAAAAAGGTGGGGTTTTGAAAATGCAAATTTTGAAGCAGCCCCTGATCTCAAGGGAGGTGAGACTAGAGTCTAGTCCCATTGAAGATGGACAAAAAAAACTTGAAGATCCCTTGTACACATTGTGCTCGTAAAAGAACCCTTGGTACTCGAAAATCAATAAGTGTAGGCTGTTAGTTGCTGGTGGACAAAATTCTAAAAGTAATGACATTTCTACCCAATAACTTACCTTCTTCCAGGAGTAGTAAGCCGCATGAAGTAAAAGGAAAATAAGAACTTACTATAGATGATCTTTGATTACCTGACAGCAGACGTACACCTATCTATTTGAATACCAGGATTCCAAGTATTCCATGTAAGTAATATTGAGTTCATATTTTCACTATGATAATTGCAAATATTTATAATGTTTAACCAATATCTAGTTTAATCAAAAATGTTGGACTTGTTTGCACTTTGTCTTTGTGTATTATCAAATATGTCTAAATGTGTGTTTTCTATACCTGAAGTGTCATTACCTTGTCTATAGTCTGGAATGATGACCATGTCTTTACACAGAACTTAATATAATAGTTATACATACTGTTAAGACAAGAATATGGCTTTCAGTTAATTTTCATAACGTGAATATTTCTATTCAGGATGTCAATCATCAATCAATCAAAGCCTCTTCAGTTCCCTACAGAGCACAGGACTTCAACGAATACACACAGAATCATCAAATGTTGACCTACTGATATCTATTGAAGATTTTGTGGCTCAATGTTTCTATAGGATGGGGTAGAGAGTCTCATGATTTAGGACATACATTTAGTGAATAGGAAACTTCATTCAGGGTATTTGTGTGCTTCATAAAGTTCATATGCTTCTTCTTCTTCTGCGTTCGTTCTCAAACTCCCGCTACCAAACCCTGAAAAGGACTTTGCAAGTAGCAGGATGTAGTGAGGAGAACTGAAGGCGCTGTGTTGTGGTTTACTGTTTGCACCTTTCGGTCCTACACATCCGACTTCAGTAGGCATTTTTGAGTACCGGGTTGCCTTCCCTGTTCGATCCATTTTACTTAGCCAGTCTGCTCTAATGCAGCTTGCTTCTAAACCAAGGCTGTAGAATTTTTTAGGGTCTAAAATATGTAAATATAGTCTTTGATTGAGGGTCTATTTTGACAAAGTCCTTACACGGCAAAAGAGCATCCGATTATTTAGTGCTTCTGCTTCTCATGGCTAGTGTACCGAGTTTGCTGTAAATGGGTCCTTCACTTACCCCTAAGACAAGATAGACAGAAAAACTTATCAACCCCAATCACAAAAAGCTGAAGCCAGGTCTCTTAACACTTCATCATTGACAACAGTATCTAATATATGACTACCTTGACCTTTAGTACCTTTAAACTAAGAATGCCAACAATTATCAGGTATGTTATACAAAGGTTTGTTGTGCAGATCTGGCATCACAGCACACTCTGACCAGACTCACCATTAACTCTCAGGTTATTTTGGACATATCCATGTATGAAACTTGGTACTTAATGTTGTGAATTCATTCTGATATTCCAACAGTAAAGACATATTTCATGATTTCTAAGGATATTATATTGAGACAAAAATCGTAGCATGTAAAATTAGTTTACACCCACATAGTAGCATGTAATGTAGTTTATACCCACATAGTAGCATGTAATGTGATTTACATCCACATGGTAACATGTAATGTAGTTTACATCCACATGGTAGCATGTAATATAGTTTACATCCACATGGTAGCATGTAATGTGTTTTACATCCACATGGTAGCATGTAATGTAGTTTATACCCACATAGTAGCATGTAATGTAGTTTATACCCACATAGTAGCATGTAATGTAGTTTATACCCACATAGTAGCATGTAATGTAGTTTATACCCACATAGAAGCATGTAATGTAGTTTATACCCACATAGAAGCATGTAATGTAGTTTATATCCACATAGATCTGGGGTAGTTGTCTCGCTGCGGCGACTCAATTTCAACCAGTGTTCGTAAAGCGATCTCAGTCCCGCCAGGCGGAGCGATAGCGCGGGCTTGCGGAAAACGCTCGCCTGCCTTTCCCCGTAGTGCGAATTGGGTGCGGTTTGTGGTAGTGGCTCCTCCACCGAGGTGCGCTAGTCTGGTCCGTATCAGGAAACGTGGTCCGTCCGTGGTGATTTATCTAAGGCTTATAGCAGAGCTCGACAGTACGTCTCGCTGGTGGTCCGACTCTCGCAAAGAGCTTGTGACCGGCAAATGGAAAGCAGGAATCGTTGCCTCGAGGCCCTGCGTTCTCCCTACGGAGAAGAAGGGCCGGCAGGCCAAATTGTGTCTCTAGTCCCAGTGAAATTCGTCGCCGAGGTCGTTGGGATCCGTTCTGCACAGAGCGCTGCCATCCCTCCTCGAGCGAGCCCGGTCGGTCGGTCGTCTGGTGCGTGTGGGAGGCCCCTGTCAGGCGGTCCTAGGTCGACGGAGTGAGGGACGGGTGGAACAAACCGTCCGTCCGTCCCGTCAGTCGGTCCCTGCGGCCGTCGTCCCAGCGAGGCTTTTTACACACCCTTCCTCCGCCGACCGGTGTGCGCAGTACGTACGTCTCCGACAGATATCTGGTTGATCCTGCCAGTAGTCATATGCTTGTCTCAAAGATTAAGCCATGCATGTCTAAGTTCACACTGTCTCACGGTGAAACCGCGAATGGCTCATTAAATCAGTCGAGGTTCCTTAGATGACACGATCCTACTTGGATAACTGTGGCAATTCTAGAGCTAATACATGCTTACCAAGCTCCGACCCTCGCGGAAAGAGCGCTTTTATTAGTTCAAAACCAATCGTCGTTTCCCCTCGCGGGGTTGCGGCGTCCCCACTGGTGACTCTGGATAACTTTGTGCTGATCGCATGGCCTCATGTGCCGGCGACGCATCTTTCAAATGTCTGCCCTATCAAATGTCGATGGTACGTGACATGCCTACCATGTTTGTAACGGGTAACGGGGAATCAGGGTTCGATTCCGGAGAGGGAGCATGAGAAACGGCTACCACATCCAAGGAAGGCAGCAGGCGCGCAACTTACCCACTCCCGGCACGGGGAGGTAGTGACGAAAAATAACAATACGGGACTCTTTCGAGGCCCCGTAATTGGAATGAGTACACTTTAAACCCTTTAACGAGGATCTATTGGAGGGCAAGTCTGGTGCCAGCAGCCGCGGTAATTCCAGCTCCAATAGCGTATATTAAAGTTGTTGCAGTTAAAAAGCTCGTAGTTGGATCTCAGGCACAAATGACAGGGCGTTGCTACGGAAAACCAGCTCAAATCGAGAGGAGCCGCAGACACTTTGGTTCACGTACCAGGCTGATAAGCCAAGGGCGCGAGGCTACCATGTGGGGGATTACGGCCGAACCCTTGAAAGCCGCAATCCCGCCCAAAATCTCAGCACCACTGCAATGGGAGGCTCCTACATGCTCGGGACCTGGGGCTTGCGCCCCAGCCCTATCAGGTAGAGCCACAGTAAGAGGTCCTTGCCGCCCGCAAATCAAAGCGGGCGGAAAACTGCTTGATACTCACCCTATACGGCGATGGGGTGCGAAAAACACCAACCAAAGACTTAGAACCTGGTCGGGGTGTCGAAAACAGTAGAGCAGCCACCACACTGTGAACTGTCAAGACTCAACCACTGACCATGAGAGTTGTCCGCACACCAGGCGATCAACATCTCTGTGACATTACCAGGCTTGTCCTCTGGCTAAATGCACTCCGGTTACGATATCTACCTCTGTACGTTATCAGCCATAACTATCATGCTGGACGCAGAAGAGATGCAGACCAGCGGACATTGCACACCTGCCCCACTGTGTCAACACCCCAGGTGGCGGGGAATGCTAGGCGTACCATCCCTGCATAGAAGCCAAGAAAATAAAGGGAAAAAGAGATACCCCACTCACATGCAAATGCTACGTTTCTGGCAGGACGTGACGATCCTGGGATACAGACACACTGGACTGCCTCTCTTCCGGGTAAACCAGCCCATCTCATATATCACATACCATCATTGCACCCTATAGACACGAGTAGTGAAGACTCGATAGTCTGGAAAGACAACTTCCATAGGAGAGAAAACTCTGATCGTAAACAACTGCTGCCTTGCAGATAGGCTGGGGACAGCCAAAGGCTAAGGAGGGCATCCCTACAGAAACGCCTGTTGAAATCGGATGCACGGGGCCGCAAGCCTAACAAAACAGTGCAACGTAAATCACAGTATGATGGCAGCACAACCTATTCGAAAAACGTATGGCGCTCATCCTGAGGAGACCCGCCAGGCAGCGATAGCGCCGGGCCTCACGCCTCGAAGGGGCCCACCCTTGACTACTGGTGGTCACCCACCCATGTGTCGTGGAGTCAAGGCACATGGCTATGGGGTAACGTCTATTGGCCAAAACTTCAAGACCCTCAGAATACTACAGTGGAATGCGGAGGGAGTCATTAACAAAAAACTTTCCCTAACACACCACCTGCATGAAGGTAAGATTGACGTGGCATGTATCCAGGAAACGCACCTCAACAATAACCATAAATTCTCAATCAGAGGATACCAGACCTTCCGTCTAGATAGAGAAGGTCACAAAGGAGGGGTCCTGATACTGACCAGAAACAGCATACCGAGTAGCGCGGTACCTGTCAATCACACCGGACAAGCAGAAATTGTAGGAGTTGACATAATGGCTCTAGAGACGAAACTCCGCATTTTCAATCTGTACGGACCACCAAACAGAGACCTATCGCTCTCGAGTATGGAGGTCAGAGACTCCAACTGCATAGTAGTTGGAGATTTCAACAGCCACTCGGAGAGATGGGGATACTCTGACACAGACAGTAGAGGTGACGAAGTGGAAGATTGGGAGATAGATGCAAATCTCTCCCTAATCAATAGGCCGGAGGATAGCCCTAGCTTCTATTCAAGAACATGGCATACCACCTCGACTCCAGATTTGGCCTTCTCCACACAGGACATACACTATAAAATAGACCGCCAGGTGCTAAACCAACTGGCAGGTAGCGACCACAGGCCGATCAGGCTAACCATTGACATGGAAGTAGGCCCACAGGAAACAAAACCGCTCCCACGTTGGAATTACAAACGAGCCGACTGGGACAGATTTGCAATCCTGACAGATGGGCTGTGTGAAACCATCAACACACGAAACACCAAAATGAAGCCCATGGTAGAGAGCCTAAGCAAGGCAATAATGCAAGCCGCCACTGAAACCATCCCAAGAGGAGCTAGGAAAAACTATAAGCCCTACTGGAATGATGAGTTACAGAAAGTGGAAGATGCAGTAACTAATGCGAGGAACATGGCAGAACGAGAAAAATCCGTGGAGGCAAACATCGCCCTCAAAGCCGCCGCGGCGAAGTACAAACACACTCTCAAGCAAACAGCAAGAGAAAGTTGGAAAAATAAAACGGAAAGTTTAAACCTGGACAAAGAAGGGAACAAGCTATGGAAGCTAGTCAGAGCCATGAACGACGAAACCCCGTCAAATAAACAAATTACTATCAAGCAAGGCGAGAACTTGATCACAGGTAAGAAAGCCGCAAACGCCTTTGTCGATCACTATGCCAGAGCAAACCACATCGAGGTCCCTGCAGATAAGCATACAGACATTAGCGAAGAGCTAAAGGGGCACGAAAACATAAATACGGCTCCTGAAGAGC
This sequence comes from Ariolimax columbianus, assembly GCA_036924085.1. Taxonomy (NCBI): domain Eukaryota; kingdom Metazoa; phylum Mollusca; class Gastropoda; order Stylommatophora; family Arionidae; genus Ariolimax; species Ariolimax columbianus. The sequence goes on along the minus strand of JAVGWX010000003.1, from coordinate 128,384,867 downwards.
ACATGATGGCCAAACTAACAATGCGCGAAATGGAAGAGGCTATGAGAACACTAAAGAGAAGGAAATCTCCCGGAAAAGACGGGATAACAAACGAAATGCTGATGGGGCTGGGCCAAACAGCGAAGGAAAAACTACTATCAGTCCTGAACCAAAGCTGGAAAAGGGGTATTGTACCCCAGGCATGGAAAGATGCAATACTGGTACCAGTACCAAAAACAGGAAAGGACAAAACAGATCCGAATGGATACAGGCCCATAAGCCTACTGAGCTGTGTCGGCAAGCTGATGGAACGGATGATAAACACCAGACTGATGTGGCATCTGGAAGAAAAACGAATACTAATTCCACAGCAAGCCGGCTTTAGACAGCACAGATCCACTGAGGACCAGGTCATCCTCATAGCCCAGGAGATAGAAGATGCCTACCAGGCACAGAAACACACAGTAGCTGTTTGGGTGGACCTGGAAAAGGCATTTGACAAAGTCTGGAAGGATGGACTTAGAGTCAAGCTAAGAAGAAGTGATGTTTGTGGGAAGATGTACAAGTGGATCAACCACTACCTCAAACAAAGAACGGCCAGAGTCCAAGTACAAGGGCAGATGAGCAAAAAGGTGACACTCGAGCAGGGAGTACCCCAAGGGGGAGTACTGTCACCCACACTCTTCCTGGTATATATAAACGATATTACAGAGAATATACCAAGAAGAGTCCATAGCTCAATGTTTGCAGACGATCTGGCTATGTGGACCTCTGAAAAGAATCTCACCATAGCAAGAAATCGGATGCAAACGGCCCTAACATCGCTGGAAGAGTGGGCGAACTCATGGCTGGTCAAAATAAACGAGGAGAAAACCACGTGCACAATATTCTCGCTCTCATTAAAACCCCAAAGTACCAAATTAAGCCTAAATGGCAAAATCCTGCAGCCAAACGACAACCCAACCTATCTGGGAGTCACATTTGATCGGCGCATGACATGGAAAAGTCAGATTGAGAGAAACCGAATGAAAGCCAGAGAAAGAATGGCGATCATGAGGAAACTTGCTGGCACAAGCTGGGGAGCAGACGAAGGCATACTAAAGAAACTGTACACTGGAAGAGTGAGACCAGTTCTCGAGTATGGCATCGCGGCATGGACAACAGCAGCGAAGGCGAACTTCGATAAAGTTAACAAACTTCAAAACCAAGCTATGAGAATCATAACTGGTGGAATGAAGTCAACGCCAATTGTAGAACTTGAAAAGATTACAAAACTGCAATCCATGACCGACAGAAGAGACTGCAGAGCCCAGCTGCAGTCAGAGAAACTCCGAAGACTGACGGACCATCCAATGTACCAGAGGCTAAACAATTTGGGAACTGGGAAACTAAAGCGGAGAAACTTTGCAGAAATAGCCAAAGCAAAGATGCACGAAGATCCCATAAACGCACTAACAACACCAAAACCCATCACTACTGTACGAAAACCTACTTGGAGGCAGGATATATTTCCAGAGGTGGTAGAAAATATACCAGGTATTGCAAACAAAAACTGCCAGACCGAAAAAGAAAGGAGAGACACTACCTTAAGCTTCATAACGAAAAGCTACCCAAGCATGGACTGGACCCATGCATACACCGACGGTTCTGTAACAAACACTACACAGAACGGAGGGGCAGGAGCATTCCTGAACCTACCAAATGGCAGAAAAATAACACTGTCATTCGCTACTGGTAAGTACACGAGCAATTTCAGAGCAGAGGCAGAGGCACTGAGGGCGGCAGTGGAAGAAATGGTAACACACAGTGAAAATGAGAGCCATATAGTCCTGCTGACAGATGCTCTCGAAGTAGTCACAGCGCTAAAAAGCCAGAAAAACACTGAGCTTAATGACTTAAGAGCAGCACTCTGCAAACTGTGCCAACAGTCCGCACCAAAAAGGGTAGTGGTACAGTGGGTTCCGTCACACTGCAACATCCAAGGCAACGAGGAGGCAGACAGACTGGCAAAAGAAGGTGCAAGGCTACCACAAATAGATACCAGTATGACGTACGAAGAGTCAAAACGGCTTATCAAAGCCAGGTACATGTCCAAATGGGAAACCGAACATACTGGTTACACCAAAAACGATGCCTATTACCAGTTGAACCGAAGAGAGCAGGTCGTTGTCTTCAGACTTCGCACTGGCCACAACAGACTGAGGTACCACCTCTTCAACAAATTGAAGATAGGGTGTACCGACGAATGCCCGTGCGGTACTGGTAAAATGACCACTGAACATCTGCTGCAGAACTGCCCGACATACGAGGATCAGAGAGAGCAGATGTGGCCATTGCCAGTGGAACTGCAAGACAAGCTCTATGGTAGTGGCGAGAGTCTCAGGATGACCGCCGCTTTTTTCGAGAAAATAATGGTTACTGTCTGACTGTGTACGCAGAAGAAGAAGAAGATATCCACATAGTAGCATGTAATGTAGTTTATACCCACATAGTAGCATGTAATGTAGTTTATACCCACATAGTATCATGTAATGTGATTTACACCCACATAGTATCATGTAATGTGATTTACATCCACATAGTACTTAGATTGAAAAAAATAGAGCCACTGTAATCTATACATGTCATAGAAGGTGACTGAAGAGGATTGTGCATGCAGCTAGCAACCTCATCATATAATAAGCATAGCTATTGAAATCACCACTGCATATGTTCAGATACCGGCCTCCTTTAAAGAGGCCAACTGTAGTAGTCACCTTATGATTCACCTGGAGCTAATTTAGTTTGACCACAATTTTCAATACCTGTATACCTGCTATGCCTCAGGGGACTGTGTGGGCTAATGGTTAAGTGACACGACTCTCAACTTGAAGGTGCTGGGTTCACTCCCCAATCAGAGCACTGGCCGTTACACCGAGAAAGCAAACCCTTAGAAAATGCAGGAGGAAGCAGACCCTTACATAAAATGCATGCCGAAGTTGGATGCACTGGGCTGATAGGCACAAAATAAAAAAAAACATTAAAAAAAATTGCAATGTCTGTATCACTTACTATACCTGTATCACTTGCTATGTCTGAATCAATTACTATCACTTGCTAGGTCTCTATCGCTTGCTATGTCTGTATCACTTGCTATGTCTGTATCAATTACTATCACTTGCTAGGTCTCTATCACTTGCTATGTCTGTATCACTTACTATGCCTGTATCACTTGCTATACCTGTATCAATTGCTATGCCTATATCACTTAGTATTCCTGTATCACTCACTATACTTATATCACTTGCTGTGAATGTATCACTTGCTATGTCAGTATCACTTGCTATGCATATATCACTTGCCATGCCTGGATCACTTGTTATATCTGTATCACTTGTTATGCCTGTATCACTTGTTATGCCTGTTTCACTTGCTGTGTCTGTATCACTTGCTATGCCTGTATCACTTGCTATGCCTTTTCACTTGCTGTGTCTGTATCACTTGCTATGCCTGTATCTCTTGCTATGCCTGTATCACTTGCTATGCCTGTATCACTTGCTATCCCTATATCACTTGTTATGCCTGTGTCACTAAGACTTCCAATACTCAAATGTGTATATAATCATTATACTTTATCATTTTCCATTTATTTCTCACTTGAGAAGTTCAAGATTGTGGGTCCTCCACTGCATATGACCTTTTCGTAGTAAACCTGCACTAAGAAACTCAACATACCCGCCTTTACTATTGTTTTTTATATTTTATCACCAGGTTGATAATTGCCCCTGCACAGCCTTCCTTAGTTACCTTTTATTTAAAGCTGGATATGAACCAACTGTAGCTTAATTTGCTCCGTTGTTGTTTGAGGTGACTCATACTGGTTTAATTTCACATTTGATGTTTCTTTAGTGCAGGTTACAGTTGCTCTTCTCGTATTCCAAAGTGTACTGAAAAAAACGAATCAATTTCCTCATGGCTGTAGTGCAGTGCTGTGACTTTTCAGTGGGTTCTACACAAAATGGATAACAGTGTCAATCACTAACTCGTTTGTCAGACAGCCACAACACAGTCTGTTTCCAGGATCTCAACCAGGACAAGACATGTAGCTCTTGGTCAGCAAGACCTGACCCTGATGTTGCTCGGGGTCAGTAAGACCTGACCCTGGTGTAGCTCTTGGTCAGCAAGACCTGACCCTGATGTTGCTCATGGTCAGCAAGACCTGACCCTGGTGTTGCTCTTGGTCAGCAAGACCTGACCCTGACGTTGCTCTTGGTCAGCAAGACCTGACCCTGATGTTGCTCTTGGTCAGCAAGACCTGACCCTGATGTTGCTCGTGGTCAGTAAGACCTGACCCTGGTGTTGCTCTTGGCTCCCTGATTTGCTAACTAACTTTAGACCTCGGATCCCCTCCTGTGTTGGAAGTTGTAAATTTATTATTGTTTATGGCTAAGATTCTAGAAATGATATTGTCTACATCAATATTTCTGATCAAGGCTAAGATTCTAGAAATGATATTGTCTACATCAATATTACTGATCAAGGCTAAGATTCTAGAAATGATATTGTCTACATCAATATTTCTGATCAAGGCTAAGATTCTAGAAATGATATTGTCTACATCAATATTACTGATCAAGACGAAGATTCTAGAAATGATATTGTCTACATCAATATTACTGATCAAGGCTAAGATTCTAGAAATGATATTGTCTACATCAATATTACTGATCAAGACGAAGATTCTAGAAATGATATTGTCTACATCAATATTACTGATCAAGGCTAAGATTCTAGAAATGATATTGTCTACATCAATATTACTGATCAAGACGAAGATTCTAGAAATGATATTGTCTACATCAATATTACTGATCAAGACGAAGATTCTAGAAATGATATTGTACACATCTATAGTGCCCATGTTCTAGATTATGCTTTACTTTTATCATTTGTTGCTATTTGTATTTGGTTCTATACAAACACAATAATATAGGGTAACATACATTTTCAAGACATGGTGTTTTCCAAAACACTCATTCCTGGCTTCTTGTTATATTTGATTTTGGTGTATTATTTCGTCACACTTGTTATGTTTTATTGAGATGTTGTCATATGTCCAAGTTAATTGCTAAACATTTGAAACAAAATCATAAAAATAAGCAGTTCTTTGACTAAACTATCCAAGAAAATATGGAGATGCTCAGGGTAAAATTAAAAGACATCCTCAAAGAGGCATGCACTCAAACCAGAGAAGGGTGGAAGAGAAAGAGTACACCATGGTGGACAGATGAAGTGAAAAGAATAATACGAGAAAATAAAAAGGCATGGAAGCAATACCTAGATGCTAGGAAAACAGCAGAACTAACAAAGAAATATAAAGAATATGTAAATTTAAGAACAGAAGCAAAGAAGACTAAACTCGAGGCCAAACAGAAATCCTGGGAAGAATTTTGAGAGAAACTGGAAAATAATACTGGAGAAAACCAGAAACTATTCTACAGGACCATAAAAAACATGAGGAAGGAAAAGGAATGCCCCCTGAAATTGATTAAATATAAACAAGGTGCGCCCCCGATGAGGTAATGAACAGATGGGAAGAATATTTCTCAGATCTCCTTGGAGTGGAGGAAAATCAATCACAATAGAAAGGCAGCATTGGAAAAAAATAAAGGTTTGTAAAGCACCAGGACATGATGGTATAACACCATAAATGGTTAAATACATGGGAAAGGCAGGAGAGATACTATTCATGAAGATTCTTGAGGCAGCTTGGCGCACAAGAGATTGAAAGGTTGCCATAGTAACACCAATATTTAAAAAGAGTTGCAATCGGCAATGTAAAAATCACAGAGATATTTCCCTTCTAAGTGTCCCCGGTGAAAGTTTACTCTAGGATTCTAGAACGACGATTAAGGTCTAGCAGAGCCAAGTATAGACGAGACTCAATGTGGGTTTCGGGCAAACAGAAGTATTCAAGAACGTATCTTTACACTCGGACAGCTGAGCGAAAAGGCTCTAGAGTATGATAAGGAGAAGCATCTCTGCGTTTTGGATTTGGAGATCTATGTTATACATAGTTTCTATACAACAGACATTATATGCGGACATCAAATCAAAAGTCTGGAGAGTTCAGGACCACTAGCGGAGTAAGACAGGATGATAGTCTATCATCGTACCTTTTCCTACTCCTCATGGAGGAAGTCATTAAAGCCTGCAAGGAACGGACAAAAAAGTATGAAGTAGGGTACTGGAAGATGAGACCAAGTTACATATCGGAGCTAGCATTTGCAGACGATGTGGCCCTGATCATGAAATCCGAGGCACATCTTTAGATCAATTTGTAGGTCTGGGAAGAAGAGAGGAATGCACAAAAGCAATTCTAAAACAAAAATCATGGTGATCCCCAGAGATGAGAAGAGACATCAGATAACACTGGGAACACGACCACTAGAGCAGGTCAACCACTTCAAATATCTAGAAGTAGTAATAGCAAGGGAGGAATCAAAGAGGAGCTAACTGCACGAAGTGCAGCAGCTGGTAGACTTTTTCCATGTAATAAACAGGATTCCACAGCAAAAGAAAAATAAGCAGGAAAACAAAGATGGATGTATACCGCTCGACCTACGTGGCTGGCCTGACATATGGATACGAGTCATGGACAATGGCCACAGCTCAAGAAAGACAACTACAAACTTCTGAAATGCGGTACCTAAGAAAGGCAGTTCAGGTGACGAAAAGGGACAAGATCCGTAACCAGACAGTACGTAGCAAGCAATCTCGAAGTTCAACCCCTGCAAACACGAGTGGAGCAGTCCCAACTACAGTGGTTTGGCCATGTCCGTAGAATGGAAGAAGATCGGATACTAAGGCGGTTGTGGGAGGCAATCAAGAACGCGAACACCCAGGACGTCATAAAGTACTTTGGGAAGACAATATACGACAGTCCCTTAGTGACCGAGGTCCTGGATTGGAAAGAGGCCAGGAGAAAGACGGCATTTAGAACAGTATGACGTTCTCTCTAACAAACCTCTACATCTCACGGTAGAGAAGGAGCGACTAAGTAAGTTAGTATGTTGTGATTAATGTTTTTGACTTTGCAGGAAGCCACTTCTGTTCAGTCTTCTACTAACTAGATCTTCGAATCTGGTCTTCATTGGATGTGCTGCCATGTTCTTGTACTTGTTTGCTTGTACGACTATATTGGTATCCCGTCTGTGGGATAGAGGTGTGAATGTGTGTCCATGTTGTTATTTGAGTGCTCTTCTTGATCACCTAAAGCGCTTGGTTTTGTACCTTATCTAAGGCTTATTAGTTGTGAGATTTAGTGAGTCTTCTCAGTTGCTATTTTTATACGAGTAAACCACACCAGAAAACACAGTCAACCGGTTTTTTGACATGTTATGAGATGAGGGTTTACAATGAGGGTTGCTAGGAAAAGATGGATAGATCTACAAAACAGAGGATTCTTTACAGCTTTTCATCATGACACAGAAAACTGTCAACAACAGATTCTACAATCATACTTGAGGTCGGAAGTTGGGGTGATCATGATCGCATACACTATGCATGTCAAACTGAACCCAGTCTGAGGACATGGTTTAACTATGGTTCGATGATCCTGATGCAAACAGACTAGCCAGCTACCAATAGCTAGCTGGTGTCAGCTTTCTAATGTATGTTTCCTTTCATCGCTAGTAACAGTTAATATAATCATAAATAGTAGGGGAACCACTGTTTTTTGACGCACAAATACAAAGTTATTTTCCTCGCAAGGATTGTTGTTGTTGTTTAATGCCCACAATGAGTAAGTTTACTCTTTTGTACGTCCTGAAAAGGGCGTTAAGTGGCGGGTTGTATGCACATCCCGAGCATGCTGATGAAGGTGGACCGCGGTCTTCCATGTGGTTGTGCTATGCTTAGCTTCATCTGCGTGACGCTCACTACTACGGGGATCACATCGAGCCACATCTCGTCAGCCGGGCTGCCTTGAAAACAACCTATTTCCAGGGAACGCTACATGGAAGAGAGATTGTGGTCTTGGTCAGTATATTGACCCTGACGCGACGTCCTGGTCAGTATTTTGTGTCTGACCGGACTAGCGTCTCAGTTCCCCTCCCACAAGGATAGAACAACATTTATTTTAAGAATAAAAACGGGAAATACAAACTTAATTACTTTGATTCCTTCGTAAATACTTGTGCTAGGGCTCGACTTGGCAGACGATGAAAGAACTTGGAGAAAGCCTGTCGACGTGAGTATCAGTTGGAAATTTAGACTCACATATACGTCTGATGTTTAACGTATACACTAGGCACTTTCTGTTATAAGCTTTGCTTATTTTATGTAGTAAAATATTTTCTCCTTTCTCAAATCTGTTTTGCACAGTAATTAACCTTACATTTATTCGATGTCTTTTCTGATAATAAAAGGGACATGACATCTAATATGGTACATAATATCCCATATTCTTGTCCAAACTTTATTATCTCTAATCACGTGTTCATTCTTCAATCACTTTGGGTCGCAGTAAGCTGCTTGCAAAGGCGCATGCGCTCCGTGGTCCGCGAGTTTAGTACCCATGGCTTACAGCTATAAGCGTGGCATAGATGATGAGAAACTTGGCGGGTTCTTTAGCTGCATATTCTGTAATTGATTTCAAAATACTGGTCAAAGGTCAGAAACATGGCCGGTTCATTAGTTGCATTGCACATTTGTGTCACTAATTTCAAAATACTGGTCAACGGTCGGATACTTCTTCTTCTTCGTACGCTGTCAGACGTCAACTTGAATTTGTTCGAAGAAAGCAGCTGTCATCCTGAGGCTGTCGACACTGCCATAGTGCTTGTCTAGTGTTGCCACTGGTGATGGCCACATGTGCTTTTTCTGGTCCTCGTATGTCGGGCAATTTTGCAGCAGATGTTCAGCGGTCATTTTCCTGGTACCACAGGTGCATTCGTCAGTGCCACCTATCTTCAGTTTATTGAATAGGTGGTACCTCAGTCTGTTGTGGCCTATGCGGAGTCTGAAGACCACGACAACGGTCGGATACGAATAGAATAGTCATCGTTTGCTACATCTGTTCGTGTTTTTAACATGTTTTTGATGTTGGAGACTTGACTAATCGGTAATCTCTTGATAGGCAGACAATAGAAAGACTCTTAAAAATGTATTTGAAGAGTTTCAACATTAATATGACCTCTTCCTGACTCGCGATCATGAGACAAAGAGAACGCGTATTGCCAGAAAGAACAGAACGCGTGGCGACCCATGGTTGAACCTTTACCTATGTGTCCGATGTGCGACTGAGCCTGTCCACGCTAGCATATGAATTTTCGTCAAGAGCACAAGTCTGATACAATCGTCGCCATCTTAGCTTGCGATGGGAACTGATATTTTATTATTTAAAAAAAAAAGCAGGAGTGCAGGATAAGATTGTCGTAAATGCAGATTTGTGTTCATGTTACTATCACAGAGGATGTACTAAAACTGGAGATGTTGAATCCCCGCCAACTTTAAACGCTTGCAAACATATGGTCGAAGCTAATTTGTCCAAAGAAAATTACCCATCATATGCAGTATCCTTTGGCACAATTGATACCATCTCTATCTATCTTCAGTTCACTCGTGCCAGACGTCGTGTGGAGGTGTTACCTCCTTTGTTTCATAGTTTTGGCAGGCGAATATACGCTGGTGACTTGCTAGGTCAATCCCAGAATATGGTACTAACTGTTAGGTACCAACCGTTAGATTGATAGTACCGGCAATATACGATCGCCTAATGTTTGGGGCTGGTGGTGGTGGAAGCGTCAATTTAAGCAAGGTACACCTACATCCTGTCATGCGCCATATATGCCGCTCTGCTAACCACATAACCAAAACATGATATTATAGCCACACAGTCCCCTTTTTGCGACATATTCTCTGTCGGACGAGAATCTATATAATAATTTAAGTAGATTTTTAACTTGAATTTTGCCTGAGTAGCGGTCGTTTAGCCAATTTTTTTCGATTTCCAACTGCCAAGAGATTTTTCAGTTGGGCGCCACTGCACACGGGCATCTGATCTCACTACTCATAGATCAGAGAACATTTTTACTGGATGTTCCACGTGAAAAAATTCCGGTCTGCACAGTGATTTGAACCCGTGACCACCAGCACCCGAGGCGAACCCTTTACCTCGATATCAAATATAAATGATAACAATTTAAAAGTACGGGTCAGTCATAGTGTTCATCAATTCATCAATTATATGTCAACAACACTTTAAAAAAAAAAGTCACAGACAGAATAGAATGTCGTAAGAGGCGACCAAGAAAGGTTTTGGCATAGGGCTGGCTGTATAAATTATAAGGCGCAATAAAATCAAAGGCGATCTGTAAACCACTTGGTTTAAGACGGTCGAATAAGTAAATTAGAAAACAAGAATTTCTTTCTCTACCATCGCTACACTTCTTCACTCTCGTCACTCCGCGTGTTCCCATTGTTGGTGTTGAAGTCTGTTGTATCTATTTGTATGAATTGTGTGTGAGCCGACAAACAGGGGAGGGGCCTGTTGTGCATTGGTATGATGAAGGCAGAACCTCATGCCTATCACTAGTGGGTAGCAACGTCATCTTTAGATAGTTTGCCTGGCCAGCAGCTATTAGTCTGCTTTATTCCATTGTCAAATGTCAAGGGTTCTTTGACCTGCGTGGCGTGTACCTAAGAGTTTATCTTACGTCTCTGAAAATACCCGCAAACTGTCTCATATCCGTTGAGACCAGGCGAGACTTGAAACATGCGAGATTCAAACAGTCACCGTTTCAAGTTTCTGTTAGGAGGCGAGTGCCTTACCGGACAGCATCGAAAGATGTAAAGGGGAAAAAAGTGATTCCAAAGCAGAAGGTGCAGTCGAGGATCAAGTGCTATAGACTTTATAGTACTAGGTTTAAGATTTATTTTAATGAACAGTGACCAGAGATAAACGCTCTAACCACTAAGACACTCCCCGAAACATAATACACCAATCAAAACAGGAAAAATAAGATATGGCATTTCCAAGATTCGAACGTATCCCATCCAAGTTACTACCTGGAATTCGCAACAAGTAATGCCGTGAGTAGATAGGACTTGGACATGGGTTCCATTCTATGTTGCAGATATAAGATTATTTTGCTTCCAACAAAATACGATCTGTCGAGTTTCAAACAACATTTTTGTGAACAACTATTACAAATTAAAGACGTCAATCCGAGTGTCGGAGTTGTTAAATGGGTTAAAATGAGTGCCATGAATAGTAAGGGGTGACAATGAGTGCCATGAATAGTAAGAGGCGAAAATGTGTGCCAGGAATAGTTAGAAAGGAGCGAAAATATTTGCCAGGAATAGTTAAAGATGAGCGAAAATGTGTGCCAGGAATAGTTAGAGAGGGGTGAAAATGTGTGCCAGGAATAGTTAGGGAGGGGCGAAAATGTATGCCAGGAATATTTAATGAGGAGCGAAAATGTGTGCCAGGAATAGTTAGAGAGGGGTGAAAATGTATGCCAGGAATAGTTAGAGAGGAGCGAAAATATGTGCAGGAATAGTTAGGAGCAAAAATGTGAATAATGCACAGTTATTGAACGGGAGGAACGGAACTAGTCACACAAATGTAGATCTCGTAAAATAATGTCTATGAATACTTCTTCCTCGATGGCATTGACTGCTAAGAGGCTAGGTTGACCCTTTCATAACCATTTATACCTTACAAGAACATCAGCCAGGATAGTCTTTTTACAGTTATATAGTGTGGATATCATGTGGTGTCTTGGTCAGTAAGTCGTACCTGACCTGACATAAGTTGTAATCTTGGTCAGTGTATCGTACCTGACCTGACATAAGGAAGTATTTTGATCTGTAAGTTGTTCCTGGCCTTGACGTGAGTGAATATGAGCTATAGTCCGTTTCACAATGGGTGTCGTTAATTGTCTAATATCTCTAACTCTTGCACCGATAAACGTTATTTTTTGCACATGGTCTTATCTTTCTAATGTGCCAATGAATTTATAATTTACATTTTGTCAGGTACTGCTATTTTCTTAAAGCGTCTAGTTCCTTTGATCTTTGTTTGCAAAGGATTTATTTTGTTTCTGCAGAAAATAAATTACCGTAAAAAAAAAAAAAAAAATTCATTCTTTAGACATAGGCGTCTCTCCAATTCGAATGAGATTTTCTACATTAGGTAACACACAAAATGTCTTTTATACTGTAGTTCATGGGTTTAAAAAACTGTAATAAGTAACTGCGCATTTCCTTGAAAGAATGTGGGAAGATGTAAAAGCACATGATATATAGAGCATAGAAAGTACATACTTGAGATGGATTGGTCCAGGTTTATAAATAGATGTTGGAGCAAACAATAAATGGTTATAATTCAGTTCTGAGATCCATCTTCTAATTGATCGTGGTGTCCGTGAAAAGGACCGTTTTGCTAAGGTGATGGAAACTTCTATTTCTCGGAAAACAAACATGTAAGTTAATTTCTCACTTAATCAGAGTTTGACGATTCCAACAAATTGATGACTGCTCTCGGTTGAACGAAAGACAGTCCATCGATTTTCCAATAGTCCTCTTCCTCTTTCATTTCGCATAGTTTGAAAGTTTTATTTTAAGCTGCTAATTGTCCTTTAACTTTAGCTCAAACGAGTTCCATTGGGCTTAAGTGTGAATGGTAAGGTGGCATGCTCAAACATATATGACCATGCTCTTGGATCAACTTGTCTATATGAAATATCGTTTCCTTTCTTGACAAGAGAAAACAACTCAAGTTAAATGGTATGTGTTATTTTGTGAGACACATCATTGTTGTATCTTTTGTACTGGATGATGTCGGGATTTTGTCGTCTTGTGTCACGGCATTTGCGTATGATGAACATTATCAGACAGGAGGGTCTATCTAAGAACGGAAGCGAGTTTTTTTTTTTCAATCCACTTTCTAAATATGTTACCATTCATCTCGGGATAGAAGATTAACGTCTGGTCAGGCAAAATATACTGATCAGACATGTTAGTCAGGGTCAGGCAAAACAAACTGATCAAGACCCTCACCTTGGTCTCCCCGTAGCCCCTCATGGAAACGGACTGTTTTCATGGTAGCCAGGGTGAGGGATTGACGTGAAACCCATAGTAATGAGCGACACGCAGATGAAGCCAAGCTTAGCACAGCCGCATGGACGACCCCGATCCACTTTCATCAGCACGCTCGGGATGTGAGGGAAACTACTGCAACCCACCACTTAACGTCCTTTTCAGGGCTCACAAAAGAGTAAGCCTACTCATTATGGGCAATTGAAACAATAGCAACCATTCATCTCGGTATGATAATCCCGATTATCCGTATAATTTCAAGGAAACAAGTCCCGCATTCTTCACCAGTCCATTATATCTGCTACCTGCATGTGCTATTATCTTTTAACCGTTTCACCCGCCGATTGCCATTCCTTTTCCCTTGTGTGTGTGTATTTATCCAAGTTTCATCCACACATCAACAATATCATAACATTGTTGATGCATGTCGCGTACTTCACGTAACTACTTGCTTCTCATGGATACTAGATGTGGCTTCTCATGGATACTAGATACGGCTTCTCATGGATACTAGATGTGGCTTCTCATGTATACTAGATGTGGCTTCTCATGGATACTAGATGTGGCTTCTCATGGATACTAGATGTGGCTCCTCATGGATACTAGATGTGGCTTCGCATGGATACTAGATGTGGTTTCTCATGGATACTAGATACGGCTTCTCATGGATACTAGATGTGGCTTCTCATGGATACTAGATGTGGCTTCTCATGGATACTAGATACGGCTTCTCATGGATACTAGATGTGGCTTCTCATGGATACTAGATGTGGCTTCTCATGGATACTAGATGTGGCTCCTCGTGGATACTAGATGTGGCTTCTCAGGGATACTAGATGTGGCTTCTCATGGATACTAGATGTGGCTTCTCATGGATAGTAAATGTGGCTTCTCATAGATACTAGATGTGGCTTCTCATGAATACTAGATTTGGCTTCTCATGGATACTAGATGTGGCTCCTCATGGATACTAGATGTGGCTCCTCATGGATACTAGATGTGGCTTCTCATTGATACTCGATGTGGCTTCTCATGGATACTAGATGTGGCTTCTCAGGGATACTAGATGTGGCTTCTCATGGATACTAGATGTGGCTTCTCATGGATACTAGGAACGGCTTCTCATAGATACTAGATGTATCTTCTCAGTGATACTAGATGTGGCTTCTCGTGGATACTATATGTGGCTTCTCATGGATACTAGATGTGGCTTCTCATGGATACTAGATGCGGCTTCTCACAGATGACGTTTCTCTTGCTAGCAAACTGTCTAAAGGTAAAGCCTATGTCCCTTACATTTCTCCACAACCTAGATTTCGATACATCAATGTCATTGTGTGTTCTCAGACGAGACCAGTTCCAATACATCAATGTCATTGTGTGTTCTCAGACGAGACCAGTTCTAATACATCAATGTCATTGTGTGTTCTCAGACGAAATTTCAGTTCCGATACATCAATGTCATTGTGTGTTCTCAGACGAAATTTCAGTTCCGATACATCAATGTCATTGTGTGTTCTCAGACGAGACTTCAGTTCCGATACATCAATGTCATTGTGTGTTCTCAGACGAGACTTCAGTTCCGATACATCAATGGTCCATTCTTTTATGTTGTTCCCCCCCCCCCCCCCAACCTCTTTTTGGGAGGCCTCTTCGTCGTCTGTCTTGCACCTTTCCTCTTCGTATTTGCAAGACCATCTGATCTCGATATATGACCGTACTAAGCGAATTTCCGTCTTTTGACAGTTTTCAAGAGGTCTTCAAAGGCCCTTTTGTTGTTATAATTCTATTTCGTATTTCTTCTTTTGTAGCTCGATCTTTGTAAGTTTTTGAATACCATAAATAAATACAATTGTAAACCGTATGTTTGTGGGTAAGGAATAAAATATTGCCCCTTGGGACATGATGATCTGCAGGTTATGTGCAAAATGTGAATCAGTTCAGTTCACGTGACATCTCCGCATCGAAAGTTGGCTGAATCGGATCTCCAGTATACTCTATCTCTTGCCGTAATTATGCAATCCGAGAGGCTTTTTTCAGTCCATCTCCTGATGTTATCTACCCACTTAAAACGTTGTCTGCCTCTTGCACGACTGCGTTCCACCCTACCCTGTAGTGTGATCTTCAACAAGGAGGTATATCTTGTTATATGACCAAAATAACGTAACTGTCTAACCCTAATTTCGGTCATTAATTCTATTTCTACTCCCTAACTTTTCCAATACCTCCAAATTTGTTTTCTTCTCTTTCCAAGACATACGACCCAATCTTCTATATAGCCACATGTCGAAGGCTTCAATACTCTTTTCCAACTTGCTATTCATTGTCCGTGTTTCTGCGCCATAAAGTAGTGCCGAGTATACATTACACATGACAATTCTCATTTTCAAATTCTGATTTATCTGTTTGGATGTCAGTGCGTGTTGCATGTTGTCGAATACCATCTTGGCCATACCTATTCTCTTTCTGATTTCTTTTTCACAGCTGCCTTCTTCATTTATTATATGACCTAGATATGAGAAACTCTGTCCCTGTTCAAGTAGTTGATATTTTATTTTTATCTGCACATGTCGATTCTTGTCACTTTTCCCAATGATCAAGTCTTTGTTTTCTTGATGTTTATGTCTAATCCAAACTCTTGACTTATTGTGTATATTGTTGTCACAAGCTCCTGCAATTCTTGCTCACTTTTTGCCATCAAAACTGTGTCATCCGCATATCTTAAACTGTTCATTGGCACTCCTCCAATGACAAGCTCTGGCATACTCTCTGTCTGTTTGAATATTTGTTATGTGGAGATATTAAAAAGACAAGGGGATAATACACATCCTTTTCTCACTTCTCTTTTCACATCTATACTTGGAGAGCATAACTTTTCTGATTTTACTGTAGCAGTTTGTTCCCAGAACAGATTACGGAGCAGTCTTATGTCTTTAGCATCTGGACCTATTTCTTGGAGAGATTTAATTTATTTCCCATGTTGGACTGTCAAATGCCTTCTGGTAATCTATAAAGCAAATATAAATGTCATGTTGTATTTCTATACATTTTTTTTTTCAAAGTTCGCAAACAGAAAACTGCTTCCCTTGTTCCATTAAACTTTTGAAAACCCAATTATTCTTCTGAAACTTCCCTCCTTATTTGACATCTTATTCTATCTTGTTTGATCTTGAGCAGTATTTTAATTGTCTGACTCATTAGACTTATTATTCTAAAGTCTGAACATTCTGTTGTATGATGTTTGTTTCGGGAGTGTTATAAACGTAGATGTTTTCAGATCTGTTCGTATGCATCCAGTACTGTATATGACATTACACAGAACAGTAAGTATATCTATACCAAATTCCTCTAGAGCCTCTATCATTTCTATTAAGTAAACTTTATGGAGTCTGTGAATGTGAATACTTTTGTTAAAATGAAACATGAGACACTCAATTTAATACCACGGCAAAACATTATGAAACACACTATAATATGAATGATGTAAAAGGAGCTGGTCGTAGCGATTGGCTGTTTTTATTTCTCTAATATTATTAGTTTTTCTAATTTCTCTAATATTTTGTTGTTCTTATTTCTTTAAGATTTTGCTGCTTTTGTTTCTGCAATACTCTGTTGTTTTTATTTCTCTAATATAATTTTTTATTTTTCATTTCTGTAATATTATGTTGTTTTTATTTTTCCAATAGTGTGTTGTTTTTATTTCTGTAATCCTTTTTTGTTCTTATTTCTGTAATGGTATGTTGTTTAAATTACTCTACAATTTGTTGTTTCTATTTCTCAGACATTTGTTGTTTCTATTTGTACAACAATTTTTTTGTTGAGTAAAAATGACAGTCCTGACACTTACAGAAACAAAGAAAAAGGGACAGGGCGTTCTGGACCATGATGGCAACATGCTATACTACAGCGGAGTTCCCATGAGTGAACTAGCCAGGGCAGGGGATGGTTGTATTGTGAATGGTAACAGCAAAGCAAACATTAAAGGATGGAAGTTCATTTCAGAACGACTGATGGTTCTAAGTCTACAAGAGGAGGATAGTCAAATGGATATCGTCACTGTATATGCACCAAACGAAGATGAGAGCACTGACATTAAAGATGAATTTTATGAGCTCATTCAAAGGACCATTGACGATTGCCATTATGAAATACTTCTCCTTGGAGACTTCAACGCAAGAGTTGGAAACGACTATTCTAGATGGGACGGAGTGATCGGTAGGTATGGAGAAGATGTCTTAAATGACAATGGAAAACGACTGCTGAGATTCTGCAGAGAACAAAACCTTGTCATTACAAATACAAGGCTTCCACACAAGCGTATCCATGCCTACACAAGATGTGAGCCGGTAAGAAATGAAAGATCCATAATTGACTATGCAATAGTGAGGAAAACTGATTTCAAGTATGTAAAGGATGCTAGAGTGTTCAGAGGACCAGAGATAGGAAGCGACCACTACCTAGTTAAAATAAAGAGAGAAATTGAAAAACACTATCCAACCAGGCAACACCCATCAGCAAGCATGAAACTTAATACACGAGGAGAAAATAAAATTAAGGCTTACAAACTACGAGAACCAGATGTTAAGAGGAGATACCAAGGGCTCATAACAACAGCAATAGAAAGGATAGAGGAATCTGAAGAAGATATGAAAATGCTTTGGGTAAAATTCAAAGACATCCTCAAAGAGGCTGCAGCAGAGGCGTGCGGTCAAACCAAAGAAGGGTGGAAGAGAAAGAGTACACCATGGTGGACAGAAAAAGTGAAAACAATAATACGAGAAAAGAAAAAGGCATGGAAGCAATACCTAGGGGCTAGGAATACAGAAGAACAAACAAAGAAATATAAAGAAAATGTAAATTTTAGAACAGAAGCAAAGAAGACTGTGCTCAAGACCAAACAGAAATCCTGGGAAGAATTTGGAGAGAAAATGGAAAATAATGCTAGAGAAAACCAGAAACTGTTCTACAGGACCTTAAAGAACATGCGGAAGGAAAAGGAATGCCCCCTGAAATTTGTTAAAGATAAACAAGGTGCGATGTTGACCGCCCCAGAAGAGGTAATGAACAGATGGAAAGAATATTTCTCAGATCTCCTTGGAGTGGAGGAAAACCAAGCTCTGAAAGTAACAGTCCCAATTCAAGAAGAGGGAGCCATGGAGGGAAACGATAATATCATAATGGAAGAACTAAAGGCAGCATTGGAGAAAATTAAGATTGGTATAGCAGCAGGACATGATGGTATAACACCAGAAATGGTTAAATACATGGGAAAGGCAGGTGAGATGCTGGGAAGTTGCAATAATAATACCAATATTTAAAAAGGGCGACAATCGACAATGTGAAAATCACAGAGGTATTTCCCTTCTCAGTGTCCCCGGAAAAGTCTACTCTAGGATTCTAGAACGGCGATTAAGAGGTCTAGCAGAGCCAAATATGAATAAAACTCAATGTGGGTTTAGGGCAAACAGAAGTACTCAAGACCTTATCTTTACAATCAGACAGCTAAGTGAAAAGGCTATTGAATTCGATAAAGAGATGCATCTCTGCTTTTTGGATTTGGAGAAAGCATTTGATAAATTTCCTTGGGACAAACTCTGGGAGTGCCTGACAAGGAAGAACATCCCAGGACCCCTGATCTCTGCCATACAGAGTTTCTATAAAACATGCAGAAATTATGTGCGGACATCAAATCAAAAGTCAGGAGAGTTCAAGACCACTAGAGGAGTAAGACAGGGGGACATTCTATCACCGTACCTTTTCATACTCCTCATGGATAAAGTCATCAAAGCCTGCAAGGAACGGACAAAAAAGTATGAAGTAGGGTACTGGAAGAAGATATCAAGTTACATATCGGAACTAGCATTTGCAGACGATGTGGCCCTGATCACGAAAACCGAAGCACATCTCCAGATCAACTTGCAGGTCTGGGAAGAAGAGTTGAAGAAGAGAGGAATGCACATCAGCAACTCCAAAACAAAAGCCATGGTGATCGCCAGAGATGAAAAGAGACATCAGATAATCCTGGGAACACGAGCACTAGAGCAGGTCAGCAACTTTAAATATCTAGGAGTTGTAATAGACAGCAGTGGAGGAATCAAAGAGGAGTTAACTGCACGAAGGGCAGCAGCAGGTAGACTGTTCCGTGCAATAAACAGAGGTTTCCTCAGCAGAAGAGAAATAAGCAGGAAAACAAAGATGGGTGTATACTGCTCGACCTATGTGCCTGTCCTGGCATATGGATGTGAGTCATGGGCAATGGCTACAGCCCGAGAAAGGCAATTACAAACTTCAGAAATGAGGTACCTAAGAAAGGCGGTTCAGGTGACGAAAATGGACAAGATCCATAACCAGACAATACGTAGCAGTCTTGAAGTTCAACCCCTGCAGACACGAGTGGAGCAGTCTCAACTACAGTGGTTTGGCCATGTCTGTAGAATGGAAGAAGATCGGATACCAAAGCAGTCATGGGAGATCAAAAGTCAAGGACGCAGACCCCGAGGACGTCTCAAAGTACGTTGGGAAGACAACATACGACAGTCCCTAAGTGATAGAGGGATGGATTGGAAAGAGGCCAGGAAAAAGACGGCGGATGGAACAGTGTGGCGTTCTCTTTGGCAAACCTCTACACCTCACGGTAGAAGAGGAGCGACTAAGTAAGTACTTCTGGAATATTTTGTTTTTTATTTCTCTGATATATTATAGTTTGAATTTCTCTATTTATGGTTTGTATTTCTCTAATATTATTTTATGTTTTTTTTCGGGAATATTTTAGTGTTTTAATTTTTCTAATATTATATTTTGTTTTTATTTCTCTAATCTTAATTGATGGTAACAGCAGGAACCATATACATTCCATCATAGTACATCAAAGATGGAGGTCAAATGTACTGTCAACAAAAATGCTTCCTGGAGCAAGCTACGACACATATCACGAACTACTAGTTGCAGTTTTCAAGATGAGACTGACAAGGACGACCAAAGGAACGCGGTCAATACGTTTCGATGTAAAAGCGATATCAATTCAACATAGCATCAAAAGTACAAATAAAGGTTGAGGAGTTGAAGGTAGTCCAAGAAAAGATAACATCGGATGAGGGACATTTTAATCTCTGTTGCGCAAAGCATGATTCCCAAAGTGACACACAAGAAACAGCTACATATCGTAAGAAACACAAAAGCTAATAGACAATAGAAGAAAATTAAAGCAAACGGGACTTGAGAGAACCAGCACAACTTGTAGAAACGGTACAAGAACAGTCAGAAGAGAAATAAGAAAAGACAAGACAAGGTACACAATGGACACCTGTAACAACATTGAAGAACTACATCAAGACAGTGAGGGTGATGTCTTTAATGAGATAAGAATACCGACAAGACAGTGAGGGAGATGTCTTAAATGAGATAAGAATACCTACAAGACAGTGAGGGAGATGTCTTTAATGAAATAAGAACACCGACAAGAGAGTTCCGACCAGTATCACATGTCATCAATGATAAAGAAGACAACATATTAACATAAAACAAATATATTTTGAAAAGATGGAGGGAGTACTGTGTTACCATTTACGAAGTCACATCAGATCACCCAGTTACAATAATATCGATAGAAGAAAGAATCTGAACTCATAGTGGACGAAGTACGTTCGACAGTCAAAAGCCTAAAAAAAGGAAAGTCACCTGGCTGCGATGACATCCCAGCGGAACTAATCTAGGCACAAGGGATGCCAGTGCTCGCATTTATCATGCAATGTGCAATAGGATATGGCACAGCGCAGAGTGGCCAAAAGCGTGAACGAGACCAAACGATATTCCTCTTCCGAAGAAAGACAACCTAAAGCTGTGCACAAATGATCGCACTTTTGCACCAATAACCTACGCTAGCAAGGTCTTCTTACGGATTACATTGAAGAGGATTGAAATAAATGTTGAATCCATGAAATGCAAGCAGGCTTCACAAAATATAGATGGGCCAGAGATCACATATTCAATACAGGGAACACATGAAAAACGTGTAGAGTATAACGTAGATCCGTATAAATGCTTTATCGTTACACCAAGGTCTTGAAATGTGCAAAACATCAGAAGTTGTTTAAAATAATTATAAATATGGGACTTCCAGTACATCTAACACATCTAATCGAATCATTATATCAGGAACATCAAGCTGCTGTCAGAGTATTTCGTGAAACATCAGATTGGTTCAAAATACAAATGGGAGTAAGGAAGGGATGTATTCTCTCCACTTACCTGGTTAACATTTATGAAGAGTACATAATGAGGACCGTTACAAATGATGAGAATATCGAAAGTTTCGCTACCTTTCCAGTCGGTGGGCACAGGATCTCAGAGCTAAGACACGCAGACGATATAGTGATGAAATCAGTGAAGAGGGGTGGCAGCAGCTAATTACAGTCGTAAGCAGATGCAGCGAAGATCAAAACTTCTTTGTAAACATAAGCAAAACAAAGATAATGACCACCGACAAAACAAGAAGTTAACATAAATTCAAATTCGGAAGCGTGGCAATAATTGGGCTCTACAATTGTTAAGAATGACCACTGCACAGAAGGAATGCAAGAGGTTTGACAATGACAATGCAAAGGCTACACATTCTAAGAACACTGGCAGAATACCAGCAAACCAACAACAGTGAAAATGTTGAGTCCCTCGGCTTATGGATAATCCCTGATGAGGTGTAGAGGTATTCATTGGTATATTTCTGGCATCCGCAACACGCTGTTGAATGGATAAACATTTCTCTGCTCTCATGTTGGTCACCTGTAATACACTAGTGAATGGATAATACTTTTCTCTGCTCTCAGTTCGTATATCTGTAACACACTAGTGAATGGATAATACTTTTCTCTGCTCTCAGTTCGTATATCTGTAATACACTAGTGAATGGATAATACTTTTCTCTGCTCTCATTTCGTATATCTGTAACACACTAGTGAATGGATAATACTTTTCTCTGCTCTCATTTCGAATATCTGTAACACACTAGTGAATGGATAATACTTTTCTCTGCTCCCAGTTCGTATATCTGTAACACACTAGTGAATGGATAATACTTTCCTCTGCGCTCATTTTGAATTAGAGTAAAAGAGATGGCAGTGGTATGTTTTTAGTTATCAATAAATAACTATTTTTTAGTCACAACTCAATAATTACGGTACATACATACATAAATAAAACAACAACTTTGTATTCAAGATAATGCAAGTGAAAGCATGTCCTTTCGCGTGCATTATCTTGTATAGAAAACAAATTCATTCACGTGCATTATCTTGTATAGAAAACACGTTTTTCCGCGTACATTATCTTTTATAGAAAGCATTTGTTTTATTAATATGTGGATATAACGTACTTATTGAGTTTTAAGTTATTTTTCTAAATGTTCTTTGCCAAAAAATATGAAACAAAGGAGGTCACACCTCCCCTCGACATCTAACGACGCAAATGGACTAAAAATAGATAGATAGATAGATAAATAGATAGATAGACAGATAGATAGATAGATAGATAGATAGATAGATAGATAGATAGATAGATAGATAGATAGATAGATAGATAGATAGATAGATAGATAGATAGATAGATAGATAGATAGATAGATAGATAAGTAGACAGGTAGGCAGCTAGGCTGGCAGTCAGCAGACAGACAAACAGACAGGCAGACAGGTAGATAGATAGAAACTTGATCTTAAAGTTTCACCTTGTTATGTGCATACTGAAGGTATGCGAAGTTGATAATATAATTTTGTTTTCACGAAATCAATACACGAATTTGTTCTGTTCTGTTCCTAATAATCGACTTCACTACATTCCGGGAATACCTATAGGTGCTCAGTCTCTCTCAATAAATGGCGAATGGTGTGGATAATGATGGTCCCTGGAGTTAGCTGGTTAAACATACGTATGCTCTATCATCTCTTGTGGTCTAATCTGCTCAGATCTTGTTCGATTTCAAAGTGCTGCAGTCTGTGAATTGCTGATTCATCTATTGCGCTGTCAACATCCAACATGATGATTGATTGACCGCAATATGTTACTCATGTCCATATCTAGTGAATCCATCATTGGTGCTTATGAAGCCAAGATGTCCCTTCTTTCGTTACCCGGAACCTAATCATGACCAGGACAGTAGATCCACCCTGCAGGTGTTATGCCAGTACAGCTGAAATCCACTAATGCCGTAGCCAGCCCTTCTGTACCTTTCGAAGTAAGCATTGGGAGTCTGATACGATCACTTCTCCCATTGAAGAGGTCTCATATATCCATCTCAGAGCTGCAGTTTTTGCCTCAATCGCGTACTGGAGATTGGTATCCTGTATGGCTCCATCTGTTCAGCAATAACCTTATCGCTCAGTCTAACAGAGGAGCCCTAACTAGATATCTCAGTGTGTAGCCTCAATACATCAGTAAATTTGATAGCATCACTATCATGAGTGTTATCAGTGGATCAACCTCGAGGTCTGCCCTGCCGTTGTATCACTCTCTACATTCTTGTCCTAGGGTTATGGAAACTCTGTGGTAATCTGTCATTATATCACCAGTTGTAAATAAATTCTTCTCCCTTATCTATACCCTCAAATATTGCGACCGCTCGTACTGACATGTTTAAACAAAGAATGTACCAGGTATTCGTTCAACTTTCCTTAACTATGTTGTTGTTTAATGCCAACAACGAGTTAGTTTACTTTTTTGGTGCGTCATGAAAAGGACGTTAAGTTGCGGGTTGTAGTAGCTATTCTCCCATCCCGAACATGCTAATGAAGGTTGACCGCGGTGCTTCAGACGGTTGTGTAATGCTTGGCTTCATCAACGTGGCGCTCACTACTACGGGAATCACATCGATTCACATCGCGTCAGGCTGCCTTGAAAACAGTCTGTGTTTAGGGAACGTTACATGGAAAAGAGATTATGGTCTTGGTCAGTATATTGTGCCTGACCTTGACGCAACGTCCTTGTCAGCATGGTGTGCCCGACTGGACTAGCGTCACAGTTCCCGTTTCTTAACTTTGAAACTTGATGACGACACTTCCGTTATCAACAACATTTGTAAGTTTAAAAACAACTTGGAATTGAGAAAGCTGCGAATGTTTCTACAAAAATGGTTAATCTGACAAAAACATTTTTTTTTCTAAACCTTTCTGTAGTTGATCGACGTAATGTCGTCTTGTCGTTTTGCCGTCTAGTATTTTCAATAGCTATCCTCCATGTCTCATGTTATGATCCAGCCTTTCTGTATAATCATCATTAGTCTATGTGACCCTATATCTTTAAGCAATTGTTCATTTGATCTTCTGTCAGTCCGGCTCAATCTTGACATCCTGCGAAAGCATCACATCTCAAACTCTTCCAATGTCGTTTCATCCTTTCTGTTTAGAGTCTATATTTAAGAGCCGTACAATTCTACAGACCAGATATGTGTAGTGATTATTCTTTTTTGAAGCTCAATATTGATGTTATTTGATGATATAAGTTATTATTTCTTACAGAATGCCTATTTTGCTACTGCGATCCTGGTTATAATTTCAACTTCACAGGGGACATCGTCTGCAATAATTTGTCTCAAATATGATAACTTCTGCATTTGTGCAATAATCTCTCTCCATGCTGATATATATTCTTCAAGTTTGTTCGGCTATCACCTTCCCTTTTGTTTAGCTAGCATTTATCCTCATACCAAATGCTTTGGCTGTGTCGTTGATCCCGGTCAGTAGTTTTCGCCATGACTTTTCTGTCCCTCCTACGACGGCTTGATCATCCGCAAATTTGATGACACTTATTCGTTCTCCATTTACCTTGATCTCTATGTAGAGATGACTTCTTCCACCATCACCCCCGAATACAGATTGAATAGGTCTGGAAAAAAAATAGACATCTCTGTTCCACACTTTTCTTGATTGCGATTGGGTTTGTTACTCCCTTCCTTAGTGCTATATTTGCTGTTTGGTTTTCATACAAGTTCAGTGTTAGTTAAATTTTAGCTCTATTATATATTAAATTTTAAGCTGTTCTAAAATAGAGACACGCTTTTTTTCCACGGCACCATGTCAAAAAACGTTTCATAATAAAGTAGATAAAGAGAGCTCTAACTTGTTCTGCCATTCTCTCTGCAACAAACCTCAGTGTTCCCACTGCATCTCTAGCGTTTCTATTCTTTCACAACCGAAACGAGTTTTTAAATTAGCTAAGATTCTATTTTGTTAACTATTCTTCTATTAATTATTTTCGACATCATTTTCAAAGCATTTGAAATTTTGCTTTCCGCACGAAATTGACTTCAATCAATTGGATTGGACTTTTGGGGAATTAGGATGATTACCGATGTTCTGTGATCTGAAGGCAATATTCCTTATTGGTAAATGTTGTTCACATGTTGAAACAGTAATTTATGTAGGGTTTTCTTTGTTGCTTTGATGTGTTCAATAGATATATCATCCATGGTGCTTTGTTATGTTAGATTAAAGTGTAGAACTGAGCCAAATTATTCTCTTGTTTATTAACGATTTTTTCTCTTCCAAATCACACACCTTTACAATTTTGTAAACTTGGATAGTGTCATTTTTTATCGTATACAAGTCTGTTACGTTTTCTCTCCATTTTCATCATTGTGTCTGTTAGGCAGTTTCCATTTGCGTCCGGGTTGTTCTTGGTTGAACTCCACCCCCTGCTCCTATTCTTTTTGCTTGTGTATTTCTTTCTTATCTTATCTTATCTTATCTGGCCTTTCTTTTCCCTTTTAATCCTCAATTTCTTGGCAGCTTTTATTCCACCATTTTGCTCGTGCTATTTCACATTTTCTGTCTATTTTTTCGTTTTTATTTTGCTACATCTAGACCTGTCCTGCTCATTATTTTTGCTCTTCCACTAACATCTTTCGTCCATCAGACTCAGTATTTCATATGTCACCAAAGGTTTCCTGTGTTCTACTTTTCTTCTCCCTACAATTTCTTCTACCGCAACCGTTATTGCAATCTGTGTACATTTCTACTGATGTTCTGTGTCTTAAGAGACATGTTGTTTCGTTATGTTTTTTCTTCTACTTTTAATTTTTTTGTTTTTTGTTTTCTTTTGTTGCGTTCGCCTTATTTATCTATTCCCCAAGGCGTGTGTGAGTTACACTGTGGTTTTTATTTTGCGCCTGTCGGCCCAGTGCATCCGACTTCAGCATGCATTTTATGTAAGGGTCTGCTTCCTCCTGCATTTTCTAAGGGTTTGCTTCCCCGGGGTAACGGCCGGTGCTGTGATGGGGATCGAACCCAGCACCTTCTGGTTGTGAGCCGTGCCACTTAACCACTAGGCCACGCCGTCCCCTCTACTTTTAATTGAAAGTTTGCCTTTGATTCTAACTCCTTCAACGCAGTGATGTTCCATTTGTATTGTTAGTTATTTTCAATATTTTCTTCTATCGTAGTTGGCATTTCATTAAAAGCGTGTTATAATCAGTATCAACATGTGCTACAGAGAATGCGATGGATTTCTTTACTTGATTCCGATATCGTGAATTCACCAGAATATGGTCTAATTGATATCTTTAATGATTTCACAGGATAGTCCACGTATATCGTCTTCTATTTGATACTTGATGCCAAGTGATTGTTATCATAAACTTTTCATGCTTGCAAAACTCTCCTTGTCGGTGTCCTTTTTCATATCTTTTTGCTAGTCTACATTTCTCTACCTTGTCTTCTTCGTGGCCTTCTCCAACTGCTACATTTCAGTCTACCATTAAAATAACATTCGTTGTTGCTTTAGTTGATTTTAATATTTCTTCTATAAGGTCGTACATATCATTTACCATTTCGTCGTCAGGGTTTGTAGTGGGCATGTAAACTTGTATAAGAACTGTGTCTACAATTGCGGTAGCTTATCTTACAGCAATTATTCCGTGGCTGTAAATCTAGACATCTGTTACTGCTCCTGCTGCGTGTTTGTTTAGCACGAACGCCACTCCTCCTCGCCTTCTTTCATTTCCTGAGTGAATCACACGATATTCATGGCTCGGGGATTCCCCTTCTTCTTTCCATCTTGTCTCACTCAATCCGAGGACGGCTATTTTCAATTTGTATGTTGTGTGTTTGTTTCAGGATGTTTTCCAACTTGCCATTTGTCCTCATTGTCCTGACACTCCGTCTTATAATGTTGGAACACAGGTTTCTTTGTGACACGATCAGAAACGTGTATTTGGGGGCTCAATTTGGTGGTTTTCAGTTGCCTTCCACATCCACACGGAGCTTACATATTCTCCTATTTTTGATAGCACATTTCATATGTCAGGGAAAGTGGGTGCCCCGCTCTATTCAGTTTTTAAAGTATGCACAACTCTAGTCTCCTTTCTTTAATCAAAAACGCTTCAATCACTAAATCATAAAATGAATCTTTCGATCTTAAGTCTTGTAACATTTCCTTTTCTATCAAAATTAGACAATCCAATAAAACGATCTTGACTCTGGGGCACCATTAATAGCTACGTATGGTGGGTGCTGTATTGTGTATTAATATAAGTTTTTATATGTTCCTGTTATAGACTTTCGGCTTGTGCTGTCGTGTAGTCCTGTTTTTCAAATGTTTTATTTCAAGTTCCCATCTTCAGTTGCGAATGGTTTTCAACTGATTACAAAATTTCGGTGCAATGTATCGTCAACTCTTATTTAATCAATGTAATCTCAGTGGTTAGACCACGTTTCTGTTTTGTCAAACAACGCAGATACCCTTTTATAGTGAATAATGTTTTTTTCCTTTATCGGAAATATCAATCACTTCGAAGGAAACAGAACATAGTTTCTCAAGCCAAATTTGTTCTCAGGTCCGTGAGTTTGATAACTATGCTGTTACTTACTTCGTGCTCATTAGACCACGGCATACCGTCCAGTGTTTCCGTGTCCATTGCACCACGTCATACGGCAAACGTTCACTGTTTCCGTGTCCATTGCACCACGTCATACGGCAGACGTCCAGTGTTTCCGTGTCCATTGCACCACACCATTCGTTCAGTGTTTAGCCACCCTGACTGCGTGTCGTTTCCGTTGGCGAAGGTTCGCCGTTTGAATATGGTAGATGTACTCCTGATGTAATCTCTTCCTGCAGCTTTATCTTAACTCAACTTAACTTAACTTAACGTCTTTATACTGGTTTAGAAGACTCTGCAGAGTTTATATAAAACCAGTTTCATTTACACCACCTTGCTAAAGCTATGCGCATCCAATTTGTTCTTAAATGCATTAACTGTACCTGCCTCTACTACCTCCCGTGGCAGTGCATTCCAAGCATTCACCACTCTCTGACTAAAATAATATTTCCTAATATCTTAACTGGACCTCTCTTTAGTTAATTTGTACCTATGCCCTCTTGTTCTTGTTTGTGGTTGTATTTAAAAAAAAAATAATTTAATAGTCTAATTTATCCATTCCTCTGATAATCGTATAAACCTGTATTAAGTCACTACGAATTCTTCTCTTTTCTAGACATTGGAGGCCGGTTTTTCTGAGTCTTTCCTCATAACTAAATTTGTTGTAATCCCACTATCAGCTTTGTCGATCTTTTTGAATTCTTTCCAGCATGTTTATATCTCATGATAAGGACTCCACACCTGTACACAGTACTCCAATCTAGGTCTAACTAAAGCTTTATACAGTTTGACTATCATTTCTTTGCTCCTATGTTTAATATTTCTTTTTATCATACCTAACATTGCATTTGCCTTTCTCACTGCTACCTGAACTTGCTCACTCACCTTACCTGTATGATGCATTATAACCCCTAGGTCCCTTTCCTTATCTATCATTCTAATATTGTTCTCTCCCATTTTGTAATATGTTCGATATTGGATCTACCCATGTGGATGACTGTACATTTATCTACATTAAACTCCACTTGCCAGCTTACAGACCACTCTCGCAATTGTAGAACTTGAAAAGATTACAAATCTGCAAACCATGACCGATAGAAGAGACAGCAGAGCCCAGCAGCAAGCAGAGAAACGCAGAAGACTGATATACCATTCAATGCATCAGAGACTAAATAGATTTGGAAAAGGGAAACTAAAGCGGAGAAACTTTGCAGAAATAGCCAAAGGAAATATGAGTGAAGACCCTATGAACATCATAACAACACCAAAGCCCATCCCTACTGTACGCAAGCCCACATGGAAGCTGCATATCATTCCAGAGGTAGTAGAAAATACACCAGGTATTGGAAATAGGAACAGCCATACTGAAAAAGAAAGAATAAACATAACCCTGATGCACATAGCGAAAAACTACCCAAGCATGGACTGGACCCATGCATACACCGACGGTTCTTTAACAAACACAACACAGAATGGAGGGGCAGGGGTATTCCTGAGCCTAACAAATGGTAGAAAAATAACACTGTCAGTGGCAACTGGAAAATTCTCAAGCAATTTCAGAGCGGAGGCAGAGGCACTGAAGGCTGCAGTAGAAGCAATGCTGACAGGCGAAAGCAATGAAAGCCAGATAGTCCTGTTTAGAGATGCCCTGGCCGTAGTTTCAGCACTAAAAAGCCAGAAAAATACAGAACTTAATGATTTAAGAACAGCACTCTGTCAACTATGCCAGCAGTCCGCACCAAAAAGAGTAGTGGTACAGTGGGTTCTCTCCCACTGTAACATTCAAGGCAACGAGGAGGCAGACAGACTGGCAAAAGAAGGTGCAAGTTTACCACAACCAGATTCTAGTGTGACCTACGAAGAGTCCAAAAGGTTTATTAGGGACAGATACATGACCAAATGGGAAACAGAGCACACTGGCTACACAAAAAAATGATGCCTATTCCCAGCTGAACAGAAGAGAGCAGGTCGTGGTCTTCAGACTCCGCACAGGCCACAACAGACTGAGGTACCACCTATTCAATAAACTGAAGATAGGTGGCACTGACGAATACACCTGTGGTACAGGGAAAATGACCACTGAACATCTGCTGCAAAATTGCCCGACATACGAGGACCAGAGAAAGCACATGTGGCCATCACCAGTGCAAACACTAGACAAGCTCTATGGCAGTGTCGACAGCCTCAGGATGACAGCTGCTTTCTTTGAACAAATTCAAGTTGGCGTCTGACGGCGTACGAAGAAGAAGAAGAAGAAGAAGAAGAAGAAGAAGAAGAAGAAGAAGAAGAAGAAGAAGAAGAAGAAGAAGAAGAAGACCACTCGGATTTGATCTAAACCCGACCTCAATATATCCACTCCTGCTTTAGATGAGACACTACTGCATAGTTTTGTGTCATCAGCAAGTTTTGCAATCATGGATCAATGTCCAAATCATTTATATATATCAAGAACAAAATTGGTCCCAAAACCGAGCCCTGGGGCACTCCACTTTTCACTTCACACCACTCAGAGTACTCTTTATTTATGCCCACTCTCTGCCTTTTTCCCGTTAACCAATTTTCAATCCATTTGGCAACTTCCCCACCTATTCCATATGATTTTAACTTTCGAAACAATCTTTGATGAGGTACTCTATCAAAGGCCTTTGCAAAATCTAGATAAATAACGTCCACTGGCTCCCCTTTATATATCATTTTAGTAACCTCCATACATTCTAATAGACTTGTTAAACCCTTGAGGACTATTTCTGATTAGATTAAATTTATCTAATTGCAATACTATGTTTTCTTTGATTATTGACTCTAACAATTTACAGACTATGCTCATTAAACTCACCGGTCTATAGTTCGCTGGATCTGAATTTTTGCCTTTCTAAGGGGATCACTGCTGCATCTTTCCAATCGCGTGGAACAATCCCTTTTGCAAGTGCTTGAGAACATAAAATAGCCAATGGTTTTGCTAGTTGGTCTCTAATTTCGAACAGCAATTTTGGATGAATACCATCTTGACTTGGGCATTTATCCACTTTCAACCCCTCCAATTTTTTGAAAATTGTTTCTTCTGTAATACAGATTGATCTTAATCCCGCTGTATCCATGTCTCTTTGAAAAATATCTATAGGCTCTGGGATCTTGGAGCAGTCCTCCTTTGTGAAGACTGTGCCAAAGTAACTGATTGAGTAGATTAGCTGCCTCTATATTCTCACTTATTATTCCCCCTGTACTGTCTATGAGAGAGCCTACATTGTCCTTCGTTCTTTGTTTATTTCTAACATAAGAGGAAGCTTTTACTGTCAGTCTTGATCCTCTGAGTATTTTTGCTGTTTTATTCACTTTCTGAGATATGTTCTGCTTGTTCAAATATTTTAAATATGTTTCTATTGATTTACCTGCCTCTATATATTTTATTCCTTGCTTTATGTTTAGCTCTTCTATATTTAACTACAAATCTAGTTATCCCCTTTTTACGCTTGGGGTTTACCTCCTTACATGGAAAATATTCCTCTTTTAGCGTTTTTAGAACTGTTTTGAACTGTTTAAACTGTTTTATCCATGGGTGTGTGTTGATTGTATCGCTAGTTCTCGATTCGACGCTTTCCAGAGAGAGGTTGAGTTTTGTGTAGGATACTCCGTCCAGATTGAAGTACTATTTTCTGCAATTGGTGTCCGTACATTACATCTCTTGGATCGTTGGTCTGTTTGTCTCTCTCGATCAACTTCTACTGCAACGCTTCTTCTTCTCCAGTGGGCTGCTATATAAAGTATGAGATATATTTTTTCTTAAATGGGGTCGGTTACGGCCCCAACTCACGATCGGGCAGTCTCAGTGATGACTGTATCGACAGGCATGACGTGTGTGAACTTTCCCCATACTGGTACCGTTAATCCTGTGCGAAAAAAACACAGTCATGTACCGATGTCCGAAAGATAGATGACTGTGTTCCCCGTCTTGTGCCGCTAAGTTAGCGGCTGAGGTTATTCCTCGCACATACTCTTCGTTTGATGTCTTGACAATGTACCTTGAAGGATAGTGTGCGATCTAGTTTGACCCCCCTTGATATGTGGTGGCCATGCAGCGTTCCACATCGTGTCCTTGTCAAATTTTCTTAATATGCCTATTGGCCTCTATGGATCTCAGATGGAAGACACCTACTGGGATTTTTTAAAGTTTGGTGAAAGATCATTTTCATGGTTACCTACTTTCCGCGGCCAATCACCAAGTGATAAAACATGCTCCCATTAAACAGCGACATGGATTGGCTTGTCTTTTGCCTTCAGCATGTCGCACCTATTGTATGTGTCTTGCAGGTTGGGACAGGTCATCAGATGGTCTGGGTCCTGTATTGCGCCGCTGTCACATCTGTCTCACCATATTTGTATCCCCGTCGTTCCAACATCCATCTTGCACCGTGATACATAAGTTCGGAATCTGTTCAGCGACTTCTATGTCGTGTATGGTAGATGATGTCCAATATCCTTCTTGTACCGTGATACATAAGTTCGGAATCTGTTCAGCGACTTCTATGTCGTGTATGGTAAATGATGATTGAAAGCAGGTTCCTCCCGAAATTCCATCTCTAGGGTCTGCATCAATTCGTGCCATTAGTGTACGGCGACTAACAGGGCTTGTGCGTATCGACATTGTATATTTTTAGAAAACTATGTCTGGATTTGAGTCTTGTGCTCTGTTTCTGTTGGCCAACCATTTAGTGTCTTGGATCGGGCTCCTGTTTATTTCTCGTTCAATTTCGGCTGCAAAGTTTCTTCGGATATCGGCTGGTCCTATGTCAGATATGGTATATTTTATCAGTGGGGTGGGTTTAAGGCACACACACACACACACAAAAAAAAAAAAGGCAAAAGCCGCCGTCCATCGTAGACGATGATGGCATAATTTATTTTGCTAGCGCAATTTTTAGTAAGGATTAACTGATGCACTTTTTATCCTCACTCTCTGGTCTCGTGCCGCCCGATCCCAGTGGCAAGTCAAGGACAAGACGACTAGGGGGCGACTACGAGATGCATGGTTTTAGACACCCTGATACTATCCAGCTAGCCTTTTGTATTGCTGTGTCAACTAGTTTCGCATGTGCATAACTTTTCCAGACTGTTGTGGCTATGGAAGAACACAGGCTTAGTCCGATGTCCGGAGAACTGATGTCTGTGCTCCCCATGTTGTGCCGGTCAGTTTTCGTTTCTCTGGGCAGCAACTGCTGTGTTGTCAGCGTAGGTTAATTTCCAAGTGTCTGTGACCATAGGTTTGTCATTAGTATATATATTATGTAGCATGGGTGCTAGGACACTTTCTTGTGCCAGGCTGTTGTTTTAGTTTCGCCATCTTATGTCTTTTTTCCCCAAAGTGACATAGGACTCCGACGGTGTATGGTGTCATATGCTGCACTTAGGTAAATATAGACCACTCATGTGACCTGTTTGCTTTCGTATCCATCCTCAATTAATTGTGTGATGTTAAGGATTTGACTGCTGCAAGATCTTCCAGGTCTGAAACCAGCTTGTTCCTTGATCGGCTTTCTGATTATCACAGAGATGCGATTCAGGATAAGCCTTTCAAAGACATTATACACGTGATATAGTTTCGACGCTGCTATTGTATGAATTTGCATTTTGTCAATGTATGTGTTTATGAGCATAAGTTGCCATTTGATTGTCACTGGTTCTGAATTATGTAATTGGTTCATTTATCAGTTCATCGTGACCAGCTTTCATGGTAATACCTCCCTAGTTCTTCTACGAGAAAAGATCATTTTCGTGTGGTGTGCCTTGTTCCTTTCACCAAGGCCAGAGATGTATTTTGCTCTGCATCCCCCTGAGATGTGACGTATGGATGTCATTTTGTTTAGTTTGATGAACTCAATGTATTTTGTATGTATTAGTTCTAACCTTAGATTTCTGTATCCAGGTCGATTGTGAACATGTTCCATTAAGCTTTATTAAAATGAAAGCGTCGTTTGAACGGCACCATTCTGGGGTTACCGATTGGGGTGATGCGACCTGTAATGGCCATGTGTTGTGTTCGTAGGATTGATTCCTTGATAGTTTTCATTGCCTGATTTATTTGTCACTCGGAAAGATTTTATCTGGATTGTAACCTCTTCAGTTCACGTTTTCGCTTGTAACCTATGCAGAAAATGATGTGCCAGTAACTGCCTTATAAGATAACTCGTGCCATACCCCGTTTCGTTGTAAGCACGGGCTTCTGGGTCGTATCATTAAATATGTTTAAACAGTGTTTAGGTGGTATATCCTTTTGTTTAATAATTGTCGTACTGATCTTAAACAATTTGAAGAAGATTCATTGCAGAGAAAGTTACTTTACTTTGTCGCTTGTTCTTACAAAAAAGGTACCCATGTTTCTGTTATTTTTGTATTCTATGGTAGAAGAAGAGAGAAGAAGGGAAGAAAAGAACTAACGTATGCTATATGGTAGTAGAAGAGTGAAGAAGTGAAGAACTGATATATGGCAGAAGAGGAGTTATGAAGTGAATTCAAAATCTGTTATAGTGTAGAACAGCAGTGCTGAAGTGAAGGAAATAACTGATATACGGTAGGAGTGATGGAGTGAAGTGGTGAACTGGTATATGGTAGGAGTGATGGAGTGAAGTGGTTAACTGGTATATGGTAGAACAGGAGTGATGGAGTGAAGTGGTTAACTGGTATATGGTAGAACAGGAGTGATGGAGTGAAGTGGTTAACTGGTATATGGTAGAACAGGAGTGATGGAGTGAAGTGGTTAACTGGTATATGGTAGGAGTGATGGAGTGAAGTGGTTAACTGGTATATGGTAGGAGTGATGGAGTGAAGTGGTTAACTGGTATATGGTAGGAGTGATGGAGTGAAGTGGTTAACTGGTATATGGTAGAACAGGAGTGATGGAGTGAAGTGGTTAACTGGTATATGGTAGAACAGGAGTGATGGAGTGAAGTGGTTAACTGGTATATGGTAGAACAGGAGTGATGGAGTGAAGTGGTTAACTGGTATATGGTAGGAGTGATGGAGTGAAGTGGTTAACTGGTATATGGTAGGAGTGATGGAGTGAAGTGGTTAACTGGTATATGGTAGGAGTGATGGAGTGAAGTGGTGAACTGGTATATGGTAGGAGTGATGGAGTGAAGTGGTTAACTGGTATATGGTAGAACAGGAGTGATGGAGTGAAGTGGTTAACTGGTATATGGTAGAACAGGAGTGATGGAGTGAAGTGGTTAACTGGTATATGGTAGGAGTGATGGAGTGAAGTGGTTAACTGGTATATGGTAGGAGTGATGGAGTGAAGTGGTTAACTGGTATATGGTAGGAGTGATGGAGTGAAGTGGTTAACTGGTATATGGTAGAAGTGATGGAGTGAAGTGGTGAACTGGTTAATGGTAGGAGTGATGGAGTGAAGTGGTGAACTGGTATATGGTAGGAGTGATGGAGTGAAGTGGTGAACTGGTATACGGTAGGAGTGATGGAGTGAAGTGGTTAACTGGTATATGGTAGAACAGGAGTGATGAAGTGAAAAACTGCTAGATGCTATATGATAGAAAAGTGCCATGGTTGGTTGGTAGGCTATTGATCCAGCGGATTATGGGCTCCTCCCCTTTGGCCCAATGCCATATAGTGGTATCTGCAAGTGTTTGTAAGCTGTTGTTTAGTTCAGTACAAAGTGTTCCCTTTGTCTACTTTCAGAAACGTGTCATAGAAGTTAAGTACTGCTGCGTTCTATATCTTCTACAACTATTTTGTATCTGTCAAACTTTGTTCATATTATGTCTGTCATCTTATAAATCAATTTTGAACGCTTCACTCTCTGTACCGAGGAAGAAGTACTCTTTACTTTCTGTACCGAGGAAGAAGTATGATTTACTTTCTGTACCGAGGAAGAAGTATGCTTTACTCTCTGTACCGAGGAAGAAGTATGCTTTACTCTCTGTACTGAGGAAGAAGTGCGCTTTACCCTCTGTACCAAGGAAGTAGTACGCTTTACCCTCTGTACCGAGGAAGAAGTATGCTTTACCCTCTGTACCGAGGAAGTACACTTTACGCTCTGTACCGAGGAAGAAGTACGCTTTACTCTCCGTACCGAGGAAGAAGTATGCTTTACTCTCTGTACCCAGTAAAAAGTACGCTTTACTCTCTGTACCAAGGAAGAAATACGCTTCACTCTCTGTACTGAAGAAGAAGTATGCTTTACTCTCTGTACCGAGGAACAAGTAAGCTTTACTCTCTGTACCGAGGAAGAAGTACGCTTTACTCTCTGTACTGAGGAAGAAGTATGCTTTACTCTCTGTACTGAGGAAGAAGTATGCTTTACTCTCTGTACCAAGGAAGAAGTACACTTTACTCTCTGTACCGAGGAAGAAGTATGCTTTACTCTCTGTATTGAGGAAGAAGTATGCTTTACTCTATGTACCAAGGAAGAAGTACACTTTACTCTCTGTACCGAGGAAGAAGTACGCCTTACTCTCTGTACCGAGGAATAAGTACGCTTTACTCTCTGTACCAAGGAAGAAATACGCTTCACTCTCTGTACCGAGGAAGAAGTATGCTTTACCCTCTGTACCGAGGAAGTACACTTTACGCTCTGTACCGAGGAAGAAGTACGCTTTACTCTCTGTACCGAGGAAGAAGTACGCTTTACTCTCTGTACCGAGGAAGAAGTACGCTTTACTCTCTGTACCAAGGAAGAAATACGCTTCACTCTCTGTACTGAAGAAGAAGTATGCTTTACTCTCTGTACCGAGGAACAAGTAAGCTTTACTCTCTGTACCGAGGAAGAAGTACGCTTTACTCTCTGTACTGAGGAAGAAGTATGCTTTACTCTCTGTACTGAGGAAGAAGTATGCTTTACTCTCTGTACCAAGGAAGAAGTACACTTTACTCTCTGTACCGAGGAAGAAGTATGCTTTACTCTCTGTATTGAGGAAGAGGTATGCTTTACTCTATGTACCAAGGAAGAAGTACACTTTACTCTCTGTACCGAGGAAGAAGTATGCTTTACTCTCTGTACCGAGGAAGAAGTACACTTTACTCTCTGTACCGAGGAAGAAGTATGCTTTACTCTCTGTACCAAGGTAGAAGTACACTTTACTCTCTGTACTGAGGAAGAAGTATGCTTTACTCTCTATACCAAGGTAGAAGTACGCTTTACTCTCTGTACTGAGGAAGAGGTATGCTTTACTCTCTCTACCGAGGACGAAGCATGCTTTACTCTCTGTACCGAGGACGAAGTATGCTTTACTCTCTGTACTGAGGAAGAAGTATGCTTTACTCTCTGTACCAAGGAAGAAGTACGCATTACTCTCTCTACCGAGGACGAAGTATGCTTTACTCTCTCTACCGAGGACGATGTATGCTTTACTCTCTCTACCGAGGACGAAGTATGTTTTAGTCTCTGTAACGAGGACGAGGTATGCTTTACTCTCTGTACCGAGGACGAAGTATGCTTTACTCTCTCTACCGAGGACGAAGTATGCTTTACTCTCTGTACCGAGGACGAGGTATGCTTTACTCTCTGTACCGAGGACGAAGTATGCTTTACTCTCTGTACCGAGGACGAGGTATGCTTTACTCTCTCTACCGAGGACGAGGTATGCTTTACTGTCTCTACCGAGGACGAAGTATGCTTTACTCTCTCTACCGAGGACGAAGTATGCTTTACTCTCTGTACCGAGGACGAGGTATGCTTTACTCTCTCTACCGAGGACGAGGTATGCTTTACTCTCTCTACCGAGGACGAGGTATGCTTTACTCTCTGTACCGAGGACGAGGTATGCTTTACTCTCTGTACCGAGGAAGAAGGCCCCAAAATTGTGGCCATAAATGTACCTAACGACGATCAGATTGTGCAGGCGTTCCTGAATCTTGGCAGAAATATAGATACAGTGGGAGGTACAGATACTGATGTCAAATTGAGAATACAAAAGGCGATAAGTGCTTTCATTGCCCAGGGGAACATATCGAAGTCTAAAGAAATTAAGTTGAACACGAAGATCCAAATCTTCAACTCTCTCGTGAAATCTGTCTTATTGTACTGTTCTATGGCGTGGAGCCAATGACAACTATGGCGGGAATGATTCAGGTCTTCGTCAATGGGTGTCTGCGTCGAATAGTGAAATTGAAATGGTACGATAAAGTCTCTAATGTTTAACTGTGAGAAATTGACGAACATTTATTAGTGGAACTTGACGTGAAGAGAAGGTGTTGAATGAAGAACACTTTAAGGAAAGCTGCTGATAGCATTACAAGACAATATCTGTCCTGGAAACAGCATGACAAGAGGCGTAGATCAAAACACATACGAAAAAAAGAGGTTTCAAGAAACATAAAGGGACCAAGAAAGAACCGAGTTAGAAAGGGTGGCATAGGACAGAAGGACTTGGCGCGTATATGCTAAAGACCTATGCCCCCATAGGGCACAGAAAGGATTTGATTGATTGATTATTGATTGTAGGTCTGTTGTCTATTCTTGATGGCCCGTTCATCAGCGTAGCTGGGGATCCCAACTTCATCTCCTACTGACCCTGTCTTGGGCCACGGAAGTCCAGTGCGTGGTAAGTGATCCTATAGAGGCATCTCGGGTGTTGCAGCGGACAGCAAGGGAGTCTGACCAACACATTGGAGGTCTTCTCCGCGGTCTCTTCTTACCTCTGGAGTACCAGGCTGCTGTCGCTGTGCCCCATCGACCATCATTTCCTCACAACATGCGACCTGCCCATCTATGTTTTGTTTTGTCTGCATGGATTATTACTTCCATCACCAGGGACAATCGTCTTATGTCTGTTGTCTATTATTTGTTATAGATCTGTAAAAGCCAGTTAGTTCAAAGTGCCCAGAAGGGAAGAAAGATGCACTGTACTGGCGGATGGTCAAACAATGTAGCTTCTATGATCTCTAAGACAAGTATACCATCAGAACAACAGGAAGGAAAGGGAATTAAAATTACCCGTTTATCCGTGGCAAACTCGTTCTGGAAAGAGACTGCATTGTCTTTTTAATCAGTATAAATAAACGAAGTTAGGTTTAAAGATAAGTCTCGCTGTTCTCTGGAATCTAAATTTCTTTGTCGTTTTTCGAGAAAACGCTGGCCAGGTACCTGAACCCTTGCCTTCACATTCTTAATTTAAATGGTCCCTGTGTTCTACCCACTCTTAGAGTTGTTGTCTTAGGGGAGTTGATACACATACACTTATCGCAGGTCGTGTAAAACGCCACAGATTGATATTTGATTTTATGTTCGTCTAAATACGCGAGGCATTGGTCATCTGTTACATAAATGATAGGGATAGTCTAAGAAAGACAATATCTTTAGCCATTGTATTTTTTATTGACTAACATTCTTCATCTACTTAATGTGATGTTACATTGAACGAAGACTTCCCAAGGCACTTTGCGAGCTCTTAACATGATGATTTCCCAGGTTATTCATGTTACATGATGATCCTGCTAACCTCGTGCACAATCTCTTCTAGCCGCTATTTACAACATGTATTGAGGTTCAACAATTCTATTCTTGTCTCCTCATTAAGAGTCACCCGTAATGCAATTGTTTAAATATTGCGAATACAGACATTTTTTTAAATTTTAAATTTCTAAAATTTTTACAAGAAACAGACTATCGCTGTAATTCTAACTCCGCCCACATCCTCTCGCGCACCACCTAATGCGGGCCAGTCATCGCCACAGGCTCAAGACCATGGATGACAGATCTGAACGTAAGCTCTGCCCATTAAGTCACGGGTCGTTTCTAACGACTGCGTGAAGTGCAGGATCATGTTTGCAATGTGGCTTCACAAATGGCTTTGATATATTTCGGACTTTCATATATTTTAAACATCTGTTGACGATTACATAATATGATGAACATGGAAAGATAAAATGTTCATTTATAAACGTGCACAAACATAATTATAATGCTAGTTCCGATTCATATACCGGTCTCTCTCTCTCTCTCTCTCTCTCTCTCTCTCTCTCTCTCTCTCTCCCTTTCCGAACTTTGTGCTGGAAACGAGGCTGCGCGTAGTAATTTATGATCACACACATCGCGCGGTTATTCGCTATGGCTGTGTTGCCTAGCAACATCACATTAAAACGCATCGAGGGAAAATGTTGAGAATGATTTTATTAAGGAAACTCATATCTGAATTGCAGCCATGTTAGGGCTCCTAGTCCTCATCCCTCCATTTTTTAGGTATGGTTTAGAAACTGGGATTGAAGTTTTGCTTGCACGAATGTGCGCTATATTCCACCGATAGTCTTTCTGATGATTCCAGAACCCATTTTTTTTAGACAATGTGTGAATGCGTGCATGTGCTATGTATGTATGCTTCTTACGATATTAATTCTTCATGTGCCAAGAGGGGTGAAATTGGAAAATGGAAATACGTCAAATAGTTTTTAAATAAAACAGTGTCGCAACTACCACCACGGGTGGACTGTGCAGAGCCCGCGGCCCCTTGCACAAATCTGAAAACGCAAAATGGTGGTCTAAGCTGTGCCTTGCCTTTAGATACCGGGGAGGTGGAACGTTCATTTTAGCTCCACTCTTGGTATTAGATTCGTCGTGCGACATTTGATATTTCAGCTGTGCCATCTGCAACTTAGAGCTTTTCTCATTTCCCGTTTGGGCCGCGATGTCTGCACATTTTGGACTGTCACACTTGACAATTGGGCTGTGACATCTGCACATTTTAGTCTGACACATTTGACATTTGGGCTGTGACATCTGCACATTTTAGCCTGACACATTTGACGTTTGGGCTGTGACATCTGCACATTTTAGCCTGACACATTTAACATTTCGAAAGTATTATTTGCACCTTTGGCCAGATACATACATATATTTTCGATATCTTTTTATTGGGTTCCACCCACCCTGTGTTGTTGCTGTTCTTTTACTGCCTATAAGGCATCTGATGCTCTGAAGTCCGAGTTGACTTCTCCTAGATGAACTACCACCCATGGTTAAAGGACTTCATCTATCGAGAGGTGGCTGAAGATACAGCAGAGTGAATAAGCTGACAGCAGCCAGCAACCCATGAAATGGTACGTTCCCTCTCCCGCAACCCACTCCCCCCCCAAAAAAAAGCCAGATGTGTCGGACCGAAGGCGCGTATATCGCGGCTTTGCAGTAAACTACTACATAACGTCACATCATTTTATTTAGGACGAACGCCAAAGAGGAAGACGAATCTCTCAAGAACATCAACAGTGACTCATTTGCCGCCCTTTCTTCAGCTAATGGGAACAGACCGGTCACAAAAGACCAGGACCTGGACATCGATGTCCCAATGCTTTATTCTTGTGCGTGCATCCAGTATTGTCCAATGACTGACACAGCTACAGCCTCTTTCGGCGCGAAGTGCTTTTGAGCGCTGCACAGGAGTACAGGATTAGAGACAGGCTACTTTTTAAGAGCTCATTCGCGCTGATTTAACAAAAAAGAGTGCATGTTGAAAAAAGAGTGTCTTCTACAACCGAAGGTCACAAACTTACAAACAATCATATTTAAGCTTTTTCGTAAAATTCACTCATCTTTAATTACACATACAGCTATGACATACATTGGGACTAGGCTGTTAGTCTAGTATGTGGACTAACATATGATATGTTCTGGTAGTATATGGACTGACACTGGGTATGTTCTGGTAGTATGTGGACTAACATATGATATGTTCTGGTAGTATCTGGACTAACATATGATATGTTCTGGTAGTATGTGGACTAACATATGATATGTTCTGGTAGTATATGGACTGACACTGGGTATGTTCTGGTAGTATGTGGACTAACATATGATATGTTCTGGTAGTATCTGGACTAAAATATGGCATGTTCTGGTAGTATGTGGACTAACACTGGGTATGGTCTGGTAGTATTTGGACTAACATATGATATGTTCTGGTAGTATTTGGACTAACATATGATATGTTCTGGTAGTATGTACTAACATATAATATGTTCTGGTAGTATATGGATTAACATATGATATGTTCTGGTGGTATGTGGACTAACACGCGTGAGACGGGCATTCTGAACCCTGAATATATCCGAAACATCTGCCAAGTCCATAATGATCTATGAAGTCAGATACGGCCAGGTGGTGCAGAGCTAAAGCAGAAGCCGTGGAGCTGACGTCTCGACCTGCGAAAGACTTCATCTTGGCGACAGGCGTGTAGATCTAGCTTAACCACAACATACAAGCAGCAGAAGATTACGCTCACTATTTGAAGTCACTGACATTTCTGATGGTGACAAACTCTTCACAAATTCTCCATTGTAACTTTCCCTTTACCTTACTAATGCTTACAATTAGCCGAGTCTGTACTATAATAACAATATTATGTATTTACAGAAAAAAACATTTCAGTATTGTGATTTTGGTTTTGGGGTGTTAAAAGAATGGATGTGTTACAGAGTTTAGACACATCAGTTGGGCTGACGTAGGCTATACCTTAGTGAATCTGACACCACTACAGAGACGTAGGCTGTACCTCAGTAAATAGGACTCCACCACAGTGACGTAGGCTATAACTCAGTAAATCTGACACCACTACATAGACGTAGGCTGTACCTCAGTAAATCTGACACCACCACAGAGACGTAGGCTGTACCTCAGTAAATCTGACACCACCACAGTGGCGTAGGCTGTACCTCAGTAAATTTGACACAACTACAGGAACGTAGGCTAAACCTCAGTAAATCTGGCATCACTACAGGGATGTAGGCTGTACCTCA
This sequence comes from Ariolimax columbianus, assembly GCA_036924085.1. Lineage (NCBI taxonomy): Eukaryota > Metazoa > Mollusca > Gastropoda > Stylommatophora > Arionidae > Ariolimax > Ariolimax columbianus. The sequence goes on along the minus strand of JAVGWX010000003.1, from coordinate 128,342,215 downwards.
GTAAATCTGACACCACTACAGAGACGTAGGCTGTACCTCAGTACGTCTGACACCACTGCAGAGACGTAGGCTATACCTCAGTGAATCTGACACCATAACAGAGACGTAGGCTGTACCTCAGTACGTCTGACATCACCACAAAGACGTGGGCTGTACCTCAGTACGGCTGACACCACCACAGAGACGTGGGCTGTACCTCAGTAAATCTGACACCGCCACAGAGACCTGGGCTGTACCTCAATAATTCTGAGCTGTACCTACTTGTGTAAATCTGTGTTTTCCCACGTCTTCCTTGTAACCGAGACGATCATTTTTTGTACCCCATTCCACTGTCTTATGAATATTTGTTACGTTGAAACAAAACATTTCGTGGATTGAGAAATGTCTCATTTATCCATCGATGCCGTTTTGTCCAGTAACGCATCGTATCGTAGTAGCAGAGAACGTTTTCCTCAACCTTAAGCTTTGTGTAAATATGAGAAATCCTCAATTTATGAAGGGCATTATGTGTGTAAATATGAGAAATCCTCAATTTATGAAGGACATTATTTGTGTAAATATGAGAAATCCTCAATTTATGAAGGACATTAATTGTGTAAATATGATAAATCCTCAATCTATGAAGAACATTATGTGACAATGTGTAAGCGTTCTCATTTACATGACGCCCTTTTACAGATATCCAGTGTAAAAATTATGATCAATACTTTCTTCAGGCAAAATCGTTGTGTAACAACTATGTTACAAAGGAGAACAGATTAAAGTTAGTAACTAATAATTGTAACTCCTTCATAATATGTTCTCATTTGTTACTAGAAACAGTAAATGCAACACGAGATCACGAGAGAACAACTGGTACCGATGGAATATATATAAAGTGATCTTCTTTCAGCTAGATTAACAGAGTTACCAAGTCAACCTTTCGAAAACAGACATACACCGCCAAGCAAAATCTACGCTAAACGCTGCCCAAAACAAGCCAAAGACCTAAGATCACCCAGTGAAATGAAAAACAAGACAGTTCCATCAAAACACCGTTCAAATTCACATTTCACCTTTTCTTCATGTTATCCAGTGTCCTGGACACTTTCTGTTATGGATTTGTTGTAAACTTGTTTTTTCAATCTGTAATTGTCGATTTCTCACTAGCTAGACCAGCATTTCCTATTCAAACTTTATTATCCCTAATCAAACAATTAAGTGACAATCATGTCACACGCCACAGAAAACGACTTCGGTGCTTCCAGTTTGATCAATTCCTTTCATTTTTAAATTCAGTTTTCACACATCACATTCAAGTTCTGGGTTTTGCCTTTGTCGTTAAATTATTTATCGACAACATAAAATCCATTAACTGGCTTTCCAATCTTTCGCTCCAGAGCTTGGAGAAGTCTTCTTGATTTGCATGCAAGTAATAGTGTTAGGGGTTTCACTCTTCTTGCAGTTTCAGTAGCATTTCATGAACAACAAATATTTCTTTTTCTGCGTACGCATTCAAACCGCTTTTTGAGAATATCCAAAGGAACCAGTTGTCAGTCTGACGTAAATGATGATCTCCATTGAGCGTGTCTAGGGATAGTACATATTGCAGACATATGTTGTTTTTCGGTTCTTTGTATGTTCAGAGCCTTTTTGTGAATTAATATTGCTAGCAAACACAAAAACCACACAACGCAGGACAAGGAGTACTTGCTTACACGTGGTCAGGCCTTTCCCGCATTTGACGTGTCTTGGCTTGGTCGAAACTGAGAGGGACAAAGGCATCAGACGCTAATCAGCGCCAAGACGGATTAATAATGAAAATAAGGCAAAGGCTATAAGACTACATGCTTGCTTTGGTATCTACTAGGACTGAATGTTTTATTGCAGAAGTTTTCAATCTTTTTAGGTCCGCGGCTCTTTTCATTGCTAAATATAAGCAATTGAACGAACAAAAAGTGGCGAGAGCCTCAGGATGACCGCCGCTTTTCTCGAAAAAATAATGGTTACTGTCTGACTGTGTACGCAGAAGAAGAAGAAGAAGAAGAACGAACAAAAATATGAACGACTTCAGAATGTGCACATTTCACATCTGATACAAATTGTGGGAAGTAAATAAGTTAAGTTTCGAGCACAAAATAAATAAGACTGTATTTATTTTGTAAATGAAAAACTAAATTAATTTAACCAACTTGCAGTTTTATGATAATGTCAGAGCACTCTATCGTTTGAGTACAAACGTTGTCAGAACGACTGATGGTGTCACAGGTGCTTTTTAAATCACTACCGGCGTGAGACAAGGCTGTGTGTTTTCTCCTCTGCTGTTTAACATCTACATGGACAAAATCGCATCAGAAACTGGTCAAAGTGAGACATCTAAAGCAGAACAGAACTCAATACACGAGTTGCTCTTTGCAGATATCAGTGTATGCTGTACGACGATGAAAACAAACTGCAAAACCACATGAACGCGCTCGCGACTACCTGTGTTAAATACAATTTGCAAATTAGCGAGAACAAAACAGGTACTATAATGATCAGTGAAACACCTGGTCCACTCAAGATAAGTGTAAATGATATTTCTGTTCAATAGGTTTAAGTATTTGGACAGTATTTTTTTCGGATGACAGCAGGATCGACATGGAAGCTGAGACTACGTGTCAGAAAGCATCTGATTTGACTTATCAGCTGTGACTTGGCTTGGCTAGGCTTCGTTCGTTCTCAATCTCCAGCTACCAAACCCTGAAAGGGCTTAAGTAGCAGAATGTAGTCAAAAGAACGGAATGCGTTGTGTCGTAGTTCTACAGCTTGACTGCGATATTTGCACCTTTCGGTCCAACACATCCGACTTCAGCAAGCATTTTTTGAGTACCGGGTTAGCATTCCCTCTTCGATCCCTTCTCCTTGGCCAGTCTGCCTGCTGCAGCCTGTTATCCGGGATCACCACTTTGAGGTGTAGAAGGGTCTTGGCAGCTCTAGTTTGCTGGCCCTGACGCTAGCAGTCAGCTATGGGTCGCTGACCACTGCAGCTCATGCGCTGCTCAGCATCTAGATCCCACTTATCAGCTGTCATCACTGCTTAGGCCCCCGAGCAATAGTTTGGCAACAAAGCAACAGCTTATAAACAGTATATTTTGCCGACTCTGTGCTAGCAGTGCCAAACATGGCCTCTGTTTAGGGCGTGTGAAAGCATAATTTTTACTTGTGAAATGAAGTGTCCGAGGAAGGTCATCGTGTTACCAGAAGAGACAGAATGCGGAACGACGACATTCGAAGTATAGTCGGTACTATGTCTTGTGTCGGATACATTTCCAGGCAGAAAATAAGTTGGTTTGGTTATCTCATGAGAATGCACCCTCATCAACTTCCACTGATGGCTTACAATGCTGATAGATCTGGCTACACGGCAAGGAGGCAGGTGGATATATGCCATTAAAGTGATTATGCAGAGACACGAGCTCACATTGACTGGCGCAACGCACTTGACGCAGGAGAGACGACTTGAGCTTCCCTGCAACGCTCAATGGCACAAGTGGAAAGAAAACTAACTAACCAGCCAGCCAACCAGCCAGCTAGCCAGCCAGCCAACAAACCAACAAACCAACCCACCCACCCATACCCACTCACTCACTCACTAACTAACCAACTAACTAGCTAACTAACATACTAGTATATTCCTGCTAGAGGTCACTAGCGCATATCTCATAAACAGATTCGGCTTCCTAACATAGACCTTCTCTTGTATGATGCATTTGTCAATAACATCTAGTACCCAGTGATACGTACTGGTACATGTAATACTACATCAGGGAAACATGTTGTCCTACAATCATCTATATTTATTGATGGACCTTGGCTCATAATATCGAGCCCAACACTTTTTCCAAGCCACCACGACGCTCTTAGCCGAGAGCCGCGGCGCCCCTGGGATCCACGACGCATAGTTTTAAAACCTCTGCGTTATTGTGTGTCATACCCTACCCCTCAGTATGTTACACCTGATCACTCAGTAAAAGTTAGTTGTCCATTGCAAGCGATGATGGTGACACCTTCAGACGATAGTGTCTTATGATGTAACCTGTGCTGTATTTGGATTATTGTGAGAAAGCAGCTGCGCTGGTCATCAACCTCACTCTCTGGTCCCGAACTACCTTGGGTCAGTGGCAAGACATAAGTCAAGACAACTGGAGGTAATACAGGACGCAAGCACTCTGGTCTCCGTCCTCCTTTGAGACGAGAAGTCGTTTGAAACCTGCGAGTCTATAACTCAAGATGTTTCCGATTACTGCTTTAAGAGGCGAGTGCCTCACCTCCCGATCACAGCGACCTCATGATCACTCAGTATGTTACAGCTGACCCGACAGATTAATATTGCAAGATTAATCTAGCGATGTAGCCAGACCATCCATTTGAAATTAAAAGCAGACAAAAAGTGATTTGCCTTATTATACGTTCCCAACTACAATTTAAATGATATATAATAAACAAACTTATAAAATGGGCTTAGTTTTAATATGCACTTTTATCTGTGAACTGAGTTATCACTAACGATTACTCACCTAAAGAAATAAAGAGAAAATAAATTTCGAAAATAAAATTGCAGTGACATAACAGAAGTGAAATCTAAAGAAGTTAGTTCCATGAATTTACAGAAATGAGAACTTATGAAGCAATTTTGATGACATAACAGAAGTGAGAGCTTATGAGATATTTTTGTTTACTAAACGTAAATGAGAGCTTATGAGGTAATTTTGTTTACTAAACAGAAGTGAGAGCTTATGAGATAATTTCGTTTACTAAACAGAAGTGAGAACTTATAAGGTAATTTTGTTTACTAAACATAATGAGAGCTTATGAGGTTAATTTTATTTACTAAACAGAAGTGAGAGCTTATGAGGTAATTTTGTTTACTAAACAGAAGTGAGTGCTTATGAGATATTCTGTTTACTTAACAGAAGTGAGAGCTTATGGGGTAATTTTGTTTACTAAACAGTAGTGAGAGCTTATAGGATTATTTTGTTTACTTAACAGGTTAGAGCTTATGAGGTAATTTTGTTTACTTAACAGAAGTGAGGACTGAAGAAGCAATTTAAGTAAATTTACAAAAGTGAGAACTTATGAGGCTAATTTGATGACATAACAGAAGTGAGAGCTTATGAGGCAATAACATAAATGATAACTGAGAAATTAATTTTGATGACATAACAAAATTAAGAAATTTGGAAGTAATCTTGGTGACTTGACGACTAGTACTAATACTAAGCCATCCAGAAATGCAATGTAGACAAAAGGACAAATGATCAACATTATATTGATATATACTCTCTGTTATTATAGTAAGAGCTAAAGTTAGAATAATTGCCAAGGACGAGAGTTTATATCAGGCATGAGTAGCTTTATCGCGAGATTGGGCCGGATAGCGAATTTTAAGCGCCGGCCGGAAAGCGAATTTTAAGGTCGGATAGCGAATTATAAGCGCCGGCCTGTAGGCTAATTTTAATCGCCGGACGGATAGCTAATTTTAAGTAAGTGCCTGTCTTAAAGTAAATTTTAAGCGCTGGCACTTACTTAATTTAGCGAATTTTAAATATACAAGAAGGCCATGTCGTATGATTGTTTTTTTTAAATGTGAAGATATTGGTATTTATTTGACAAAAAATCTTCAGTTTTTTTGTATTTAAAAAAATGGTATTTATGTCATTATGTTAAGTTATGTTATTACTATCAAATGTTCGAGAAATTAACAGCAGAACATACATTTCATGTGAAAATGTTCAGCTATTTGTATATTTTATGTTAATTTTAATGAGCAGAATTTGGAGGAGTGAAATGAAATGTTTGATAAAGGGCATCGGTGTTACTAGGAAAGACAGACTGTGAAACGAAGATATTCGAAGTATGGTTGACACTACGTCTTGGGTAGAGTACATTTCCAGGCAAAAAAGACGCTGATTCAGGTCTACTCATGAGGGTGTCTCATCAACTTCCACTGATTGCTTCAAACGCTGGTAGACCTGGCTACTTGAGAAGGGGGTTCCACGAGACAGGTGAATAAATGGCATTATAGTTATTTTGCAACAGCACAGACTCACAACTAACGACGGAAGGCATTTGACGCAGGACAGGCGGCATAACCTACCTACTGCAATTAACGGCATACGTGGAAAGAAAACTAACTAACTTTAATGAAAATACTTTAGTGTTTAAAATTTGCTATTCGAATAAAATTAAATTAGCTTAAGAAGGATCAAATAATACATTCAGTGGGACGTTTGCGAGCTCATGTCTCTCGCACGAGGAAATAACTCAAGTTGCAACGTGTTTTATAGATGTGAATCCGTTACTCTCGTTCACGTTTGAGATTGAACTACCTTCCTTCTAGAACCAAAACTGTGTTCGCTGATCTAAGTACTTTCAGATGTCTCTATTTTCTTCCCAAAAAAAGTGTAAGGTTCTGATACATAAATACTTCTGATAAACGTCATTTGGGAGGCATCCTTGGTTTTTATCTTTAGATCTGAGTTCTCTTGCTGGTCAATTAGTTTCATTTTCAAAGATTGGGGAGCTTGCTTCAGGTCAACATCAAATGGAGAAGAGTAGATTTGTAAGAGTGTTACTTGTGCTCTTTACCTGGTGTCCAATTGTTCATTTCAAGATTTCAACAAAGAAATAACAAACAAAATCATTGTTCTAGATCACAAGTGGCATGAAATGATAAGTATCGTCCTTCGTGACTTTCCCAGGGCAGAATTTTTGTTCTGAAATGACTTGCTGCTTCCATACTGCTCATGAACAAACAGTCATTGAGTCTGTAACTTAGCATTGAGTTCATTAAGATGAGTTCTAATGTCTACAAGAAATACCATATCACACAGTCAGAATTTTGTTTTCAACTTCCGCTTGGGCTTTTCTTTCATGTCCATGAAAACATGCCTCACCTTTCAAATCATAAAGGCGCTTTAGCACGGTTCCTATACTTAGCCGGCGCACTAAAGAGTTAAAGGTGCAATGCTCAAGATTGAATTTCTTCAGAAATGATTGAAACTGGTAGGAGTTGACGTTGCTGGTGTTGGTTAACTAGGTCCGCTGAGCTGTTCACTCTTTCGCAGCCCATGCTGAGTTGAAGAATTTGTAGATGTTTTGTAGTTGGTGAGTGGAACTATATAAGGTGTTAGTGCCAGTCAATTTGACTGTGTAGCGTCCTAGGCAAGCGAGCAGCACATGTTGCGCTGTCTCGTGTGGGTGGGTACAGTTACGGCAGTTAGATTTGTGTGTAGGGTCTAACTTGTTGAAGTATTTCTTAATAATCACGTGATCTGGCCTAAGTTGGAAGATTATACTCTGTTCCCGGCGCTACAATTTGTTGATTTTTTCATTTTTGTTTGAGTGTGTCAATTATTTTTATATGGTATCTTATCAAACCCAGCTTTGTAACTCTGCTGTTGTTAGTTTGTAGATATGTTGAAGCAGTAAAGACTACAGTATCGGATGGTTTTTGCTACCTCTGCTGAAACTTCTTGAGCATTACCTACAAGGAGGTGTTGACTTCTGTGATGTTTTGCTTGGTAGTTACAAAGTATTCACCACATAGTTAGAATGTATCGCAGTGTGGTTATTTTTTGGAAGCTCTAAGTCTGGAGGTTTATAGTGGTCTTATAAACGATCTGCATATGCATGTATCATAGTGTTATCATAGAGCTGTCCAGTGTTTCCAAGTTGTTGTCTTTAGTATTATTGAACAGGTTTCTCTTGGCTTTGTACTTTTCAAAAGAAGTGTTCTTTTTAGCTTATGTGTGGTTTAACTAGCTTCCCGAGTTTTAATATTTCTGTGTTATTTCCCGTATTTATGGGGGGTGGCATTTTATTCTGCTAAGATTATTTATACATGTAATCTAGATAGCGGGGTTTTGGTCGTCTCTGGACTTTAGGGTATTATACGTGGTCACCACATGTGTGATTTCATAGATTTTTTCTTACATGTTTTGCTGGTAAAAAATGTAATGGCGCACATACACATCTGCTGTATTGATATTAGGAACAGCCCCTAAGTTTGACTCAATCATTGTGGGTACTCCTATTGTTGGTATCTCGTTCAGCCTCTACCGACTCTTTTTCTTTGTTCGTTCTCAAATTCCCGCTACCAAGCCCTGAAAAAGACTTTGCAAGTAGCATGATGTTGTCCAGAGAACGGAATGCGTTGTGTCGTAGCTTACAGATTGACTGCAATATTTGTACCTTTCGGTCCGAGACATCCTACGTCAGCACGCATGTTTGGGTACCGGGTCAGCTTTCCCTCTTCGACCTCGTCTTCTCAGCCTTTCTGCTATGTTACATAATAGTCTTGGCAGTTCTGGTTCGCTTTCCTTGACGCTAGCAGTCAGCTATAGGGCGCTGACCCCTGCAGCTCATGGTCTGCTCGGCATCTTGATCCCTCTCCCGATTAAAGGTCTGGCGGGTCAGATTAAGTGAAACTTGTCCAATGTTATCGCAGGCCAGACATTGAACGTGCCTGGTTTATTATATATTAAATGCGATGTTTCAGAAAAGCGGCGCGGATCACCAGAAGGACAAGAGTGAGAAAGAAAGCCAACTGAAACTTACAAATAACGTTTTGCGTGATATATATTCAGAGACATAAAGTTATGTTAAGGTGATGTATGGCACATAACATTATAACATAACATTATATTTACTTCATGCATGGCACATATTCAATAACGCCCATAAAACTGTCTGTTACATTAGCAGATAACTCTAGAAAACAGGGTTCCATAGCAAGAAGAAGACCAAGAAACATTGTCTCTAGCGTTGTAAAAAATACCTATGGAGGCTTTGATTAAAATGACAATGGTCACACATTTGGACCACTAAAGAATGTATCTTTCTCGGTTGTCTAACATCATAAGTGGACATGTAAGGTGATCCATGCTATTTCCCATAAACCAAACAATATGTTATGTCTGTATTCATTCAGTGCAATCTATCTTGGCTCATGTGAGCATGTTGTGACGCGTTCACAGAGAACACGTGCACTTGTATAGTCTGTTATAACAGATACATAATTCAGGACTTCTTACCAAGGAGAGATTGAGGAGTCTAACATTTGTCAGACAAAATATTCTAATGGGACATTGTTAGTCAGGGTCAGTCGAAACATACTGATCGGACATTGTTACTCAGGGTCAGTCGAAACATACTGATCGGACATTGTTAGTCGGGGTCAGGCAAAATATACTGATCGGACATTGTTACTCAGAGTCAGTCGAAACATACTGATCGGCCATTGTTAGTCGGGGTCAGGCAAAATATACTGATCGGACATTGTTACTCAGGGTAAGTCGAAACATACTGATCGGACATTGTTACTCAGGGTCAGTCGAAACATACTGAACGGACATTGTTAGTCGGGGTCAGGCAAAATATACTGATCGGACATTGTTAGTCAAGGTCAGGCAAAATATACTGATGGGACATTGTTAGTCAAGGTCAGGCAAAATATACTGATCGGACATTGTTAGTCAAGGTCAGATAAAATATACTGATCGGACATTGTTAGTCGGGGTCAGGCAAAATATACTGATCGGACATTGTTAGTTGGGGTCAGGCAACATATACTGATCGGACATTGTTAGTCGGGGTTAGGACAAACATACTGATCAGGCATTGTTAGTCAGAGTCAGGCGAAATGTACTCGCCAAGCCCCCCCCCCCCCCTCCTCATTTCCATGTAATAATCCCTGTTTACAGGCTGTTTCGTGGTAGTCTGGCTAACGAGGTGTGGAATCAACGTTGTCCCCGTAGTAGTGAGTGTAACGCAGATGAGGTGAAGAATAGCTAGAGGCGCATCGATAGTGTCTCCAATTCTGGTCAGAAGTGTGTGCTTACAGAGATCAATGAGTGAACATTCTTGTCAGAAGTGTGTGCTTACAGAGATCAATGAGTGAACATTCTGGTCAGAAGTGTGTGCTTACAGAGATCAATGAGTGAACATTCTGGTCAGAAGTGTGTGCTTACAGAGATCAATGAGTGAACATTCTGGTCAGAAGTGTGTGCTTACAGAGATCAATGAGTGAACATTCTGGTCAGAAGTGTGTGCTTACAGAGATCAATGAGTGAACATTCTGGTCAGAAGTGTGTGCTTACAGAGATCAATGAGTGAACATTCTGGTCAGAAGTGTGTGCTTACAGAGATCAATGAGTGAACATTCTGGTCAGAAGTGTGTGCTTACAGAGATCAATGAGTGAACATTCTGGTCAGAAGTGTGTGCTTACAGAGATCAATGAGTGAACATTCTGGTCAGAAGTGTGTGCTTACAGAGATCAATGAGTGAACATTCTGGTCAGAAGTGTGTGCTTACAGAGATCAATGAGTGAACATTCTGGTCAGAAGTGTGTGCTTACAGAGATCAATGAGTGAACATTCTAGTCAGAAGTGTGTGCTTACAGAGATCAATGAGTGAACATTATGATCAGAAGTGTGTGTTTACAGAGATCAATGAGTGAACATTCTGGTCAGAAGTGTGTGCTTACAGAGATCAATGAGTGAACATTCTGGTCAGAAGTGTGTGCTTACAGAGATCAATGAGTGAACATTCTGGTCAGAAGTGTGTGTTTACAGAGATCAATGAGTGAACATTCTGGTCAGAAGTGCGTGCTTACAGAGATCAATGAGTGAACATTCTGGTCAGAAGTGTGTGCTTACAGAGATCAATGAATGAACATTCTGGTCAGAAGTGTGTGCTTACAGAGATCAATGAGTGAACATTCTGGTCAGAAGTGTGTGTTTACAGAGATCAATGAGTGAACATTCTGGTCAGAAGTGTGTGTTTACAGAGATCAATGAGTGAACATTCTGGTCAGAAGTGTGTGTTTACAGAGATCAATGAGTGAACATTCTGGTCAGAAGTGCGTGCTTACAGAGATCAATGAGTTAACATTCTGGTCAGAAGTGTGTGCCTACAGAGATCAATGAGTGAACATTCTGGTCAGAAGTGTGTGCTTAAAGAGATCAATGAGTGAACATTCTGGTCAGAAGTGTGTGCTTACAGAGATCAATGAGTGAACATTCTGGTCAGAAGTGTGTGCTTACAGAGATCAATGAGTGAACATTCTGGTCAGAAGTGTGTGCTTACAGAGATCAATGAGTGAACATTCTGATCAGATGTGTGTGCTTACAGAGATCAATGAGTGAACTTTTTAGTCAGAAGTGTGTGCTTACAGAGATCAATGAGTGAACATTCTGGTCAGAAGTGTGTGTTTACAGAGATCAATGAGTGAACATTCTGATCAGAAGTGTGTGTTTACAGAGATCAATGAGTGAACATTCTGGTCAGAAGTGCGTGCTTACAGAGATCAATGAGTGAACATTCGGGTCAGAAGTGTGTGTTTACAGAGAGATGCAGGTGTATTTGAGTGACCAGGGATCCATTGTAACACTATTCTGACTTCATGGGATGTGAGAAGTTGGTTAGCATGTAGGGATATTTTGATATGTTCAGGCTTACCTTCTTCCAGATTTTGAAGGGCAGATAATGAGTTTGTAAATTTTACGATGCTTTGGGCTTTTGACGTGAAATCATCAAATACAGTACTTAAGTGGTACAGAGCTACTTTCAATGCTGTTATTTCTGCCTCATAATTTGAACATATCTCCCGACAGGCATCAACAGCTCATCAGATGTTTTATCTAGATACTCTATATAGACTCCATATCTCGTGTGAATATTGGCATTAAAAAGCAGATTCATCAGGCTGAGTAATAAAGGACACATCTCCATGCAGTTACTAAACATTGTACCGACTAGGTTTTTATTACACCACCGACACAATAAAATAGCACCCCCCCCCCCTACCCCACAACGCCTCCCAAAAAAACAACAAAAAAAACAAAACAACAACAACAAATACATTTTCGATGTTTTGAACGTTATGTCCTCGTGGTTATAAGGTAGACATCCAACCCGCTCAGCTAGCCGCTCCAAGCCAAAATCTTAAATGATATTCATAATCATCCATAATAATAGTAGCAAGCTTCCAAGTAAAGAGGATACACGTTTCACATATTCAAATAATGGCATATCAAATGATACATGTCAGGAGAGAATACTAATATAAACCTCAACAAGCAACAAACAGAGCACAAACACATAAAATCAAGTTAGTTTTCGAAAAAGTAACATACACACATCGGAAGATTCAAAATAAAAATGTACATGTTTACCCTGTAGATTTACACTTGTCAGAAGGGAATAATCAGTCACATATTCTATAATATATTTAGCTACGTTTGTCTGTGCATTTATCATTTTCTTCTTCTTCGTTCTCAATCTCCCGTTACCAAGCCGGAGAATGGAATGCGTTGTGCCGTGGTTTACAACTTGACTATGATATTTGCACCTTTCGGTCCGAGACATCCGACTTCAGCAGGCATTTTTGAGTACCGAGTTGCCTTCCCTTTTCGATTCCTTCTACTTAGCCAGTCTACTTTATTGCAGCCTGTTATCCAGGATCACCGCGTGGAGGTGTAGAAGGGTTTTGGAATCTCTGGTTCGCTCGCCAAGACACTAGCAGTCAGATATAGGTCGCTGACTGCTGCAGCTCATGACCTGCACAGCGCATTGATCCCTGTGCATTTATCGACTTTTGACTTAAATATAACAATTGTAAACAGCCTCTAAGTGAGCACACAGAAAGAGGTATTGAGAACAAGATGCTGGTTTGGTGCGCTTCATTTCTCTTATTGACCCGAAACGAATGATCTTTCTTTTTCGATGATATAGCATATAGGGAAATAATTATTGTTTACGACAATGTTGATATTGTTGTTGAATTACGCAATTTGGTATAAGTGTCGTGAAGGCAGCGAAAAATATGAAGATACTGACAAGAATTAGGAACAACTATAATGGAAGCTCTCAATGAAAGCTAGAATATTTGAGAGGGGACAGAAAGAAATAGACAAGGCGATGGTCCGGTTAAGGAGAAAGGAACAGATAGGCTGAGAAGGGGACGCGTGGGTTGCGGGAGGGGTAAGAGATGGGTTGAGTTGTAGGGAGCGTATGTGAGGCAGACGTAGGGTGCCGGAAGATGGATGTCCTTGAACTGTTAATCTGCTGTTGTTTCTTTCATATTGTGCAGTTCTATTAACGGGCGGATCGTCTGCTCTGGTATTGCTTAGGCTATAGTAAATATAAGACATGTTGTCGGAGAAGACTGAATCTATCATTTTCTCTTTTCAAATAGCTCATGTGCTGGTGTATTGGTGAAGCCAGTTTAATTACATACACCTGCTACTCCATCACATCACGGAGACACTACTAGATGTCAGTTTAATGACATGCACCTGCTACTCCATCACATCACGGAGACACTACTAGATGTCAGTTTAATGACATACATCTGCTACTTCATCACATAACGGAGACACTACTAGATGTCAGTTTAATGACATACACCTGCTACTCCATCACATAACGGAGACACTACTAGATGTCAGTTAAATGACATACATCTGCTACTTAATCACATAACGGAGACACTACTAGATGTCAGTTTAATGACATACATCTGCTACTCCATCACATCATGGAGACACTACTAGATGTCAGTTTAATGACATACATCTGCTACTTCATCACATCACAAAGACACTACTAGAAACCCGTGAAACTGTGAAAGCCGATACTGAGCTGATGACAAATCTCAAACACATAACGTTATTACAAACTCAAATTCCAACAGGCAAGACCTGCCCCGGAGATGATATATAAGTCAGCCAAGTGCGCTGGCTTCTGGTTCAAAATACATATCAACCTTCAAATAAATGCTCACAAATATTTATTTGCTAGGGGAAGGCCTTGACCAAACATCTACTATTTGCTTGATCGTGACGCCCGACGATCAGGCAGAAAATAGTTACTATTGTGATCTACTATGAGCGTAGGACGCGGTTGTTGGGATATTATTAAATCAATTTTGGTTAGCCATTCCCGTGCACTTATTGATGAACTTCACCCAGTTGACCAGGAACTACTTAAACGTGTGGTAAGAGGTTAGAGTTATCAACAATGAAACCGATGGCTGTTCAATGGTTAATGACACTATTGCATAAAGGAAAATTAAAACACGTTGTAGGTATTTTAGAATATGCTGTTATCTTATTGCAGATTGGACTGCTTGTGCAAATGAGCAATAAAAGATATATAAAATAAACACTTCCACGTAAACTTATCTATCTTTCCAGGAATGTCGTTGGCAATAATCATATGTGCTTTCCCTGTCTAGTATGGCCTGGACACTTTTGTCGCATATGTTTGGTGGCCATTTTTTAAAGTAGGTATGTGTAGTACACATTTTTAGTTAGTCCAATATATGCTATCTCGTTTGTCTTTTTTGTAATATGTGCAAAAACTGGAATATTCCACGTTTTTCATTATATTAAGCAATTGAAACCGTCAACATTATATACGGTGATTAATTAAGAAATTCATTAAATAAGCAAGGCAGGCAAAGGCAAAGACCGCCGTCCATCGTAGCCGATGATGGCATAATTTAGTTTGCTAGCGCTATTTTTAGTAAGGATGGACTGCGCTACTTGTTAACCTCACTCTCTCGTCTCGTGCCGCCCGACCCTAGTGGCAAGTCAAGGACAAGACGACTAGGGGGTGTTACGAGATGCAGGGGACTCCGCATCAAGCACCCGTGAAAAATACGGCGGAGTCCGGAGTCGAACCCACACAACCTGATCACGAGGCCGACGGATTAACCACTTCGCCACATATTGTAGCGAAGATATACAATATATAAATAGAAATGTGGTATGAACGCAATGTAAACATTTAAAGGACAAGTTTAATCTTGAGTTGCATGCACACGATTTAGGGTTTACAACAAATGTTCTCTCTAAGCAGCGAACTGATGTATCAATGCACCGAAATGAATTAATCCACGTCAGCAGAAAAGCTGGATTGAATAGTTCTACATCATTTTGTATTCTATGAGTCTTTTGTTGGCTGCATGTGAAGCATAGGGCGAACTATGCAGTTGCTCCTTTACAGGAAGCCTGTATCAAAACACAAACACTATAATAAGAAGCAGAACGGTGACTAAAATAGCAACTAAATATCATTTGTCAAAACAGAATGATTAGTAGATATAATCTATTAATAGCTCAGGAGCATAAAGTTTTGCCAAGTCTGTGCCCACAACAGCGAAGTCAGATATTAAACCAATAGCTCACTGGGATATATAGTTGCTCGGTCTGTGCCCACAAAAGCGAGGTAAAAATTAAACAAAAAACAGCCCACAGAAGCAAACAACGTATTTTAAAAATAAAAGACTGAAAAATGGCTCATGGAACCTACTTAATTGTGCTAGGGCGTCCCAATATGTGCTCAGTTCCTTTCATTGATGACAGTTGGCACCATAGAGCATGAGATCTCTATATGTGCTCAGATCTTTTTGCTAATGACAGCTGGCACGATAGAGCATGAGATCTCAATATGTGCTCAGATCTTTTTGCTAATGACAGCTGGCACGATATAGCATGAGATCTCAATATGTGCTCAGATCTTTTCGCTAATGACAGTTGGCACGACAGAACATGAGCCACATAGCTCCTGCGGTGGGTCCGACAATGTTCGACAGAGATGGGTCCTGGAAGAAGCGGTTAAACCACGAAAAACTATCGAAATGTTAAGCTGAATGCGACGTGATTTGAACCTGGTACATTACGATTGTAAACCAAGATCTCAACCCATAGACTAAAGAACAATATTTATTCAATCACAATCTCTCAATGAACCCCTATCGATATTTTGCCGACCCCTGAACACCTGTGGCAAAACACTGACTTGGGGGCACAACTGCAACTTTCTGGCCCTAACATCCCAAACATAACACGTGGGTCGGTTTTAGAAAGCTTAACAAAATATCGAATAATTTATAACACATTTCATGCATCTCCAGTATTCGAACTTTCTTTGAAGTTTAAGTTACGCTGTTCCCCACTTTACAGTTGCATTTGCGTTATCCGCTCCTTTTGACGTGGCTCATCCGCTTTAGATAAATCTTTTCATTCAGGTAAACCATCCATACATTTTGGCTATTCATAGACTACCTGCAAGGCAACATGAGATCTGAGTCCAAAGTTTCCATTCAAATGAATTTCATAGTTCTAGTTTCATCTAGAGAGAGTAATCTAGTTGTAGGGTTCCATGGACTCACACAATGGTCCTTCATTTGTTTGTAGGAATAATCCCACAACAAGAGGAAGTTTGCTGTCAGAAGCAATGTGTTGTATATGTCTTGGGGATGGTTACAATGGAAAACTCATCCTCAAATCCAATCTGGTCTAAGACAGCTTTTTGAGGCCTTCAAATATTATATTCTAAGATCGTTTTGTGAGTCGTGATCCTACAGCCCGTGCCAAATATAATGACTCTCCTGACGCGAACGCGTCGCTTCTCCCGATTGGTCGGGCAAGTAGGTTGTGTCATGTCGACACATTTAAATCCCTTTGTCACGTGAACAGATGTGCAGCTTGGAAAGCGACCCTAAAACGTAAACATTGAAACATTTCATTGTATTACATTTCTTTTTTCTACCATAGGAGAACTGGAGTCACCACTACAGCTAACCCGTTGAAAACTACACCAAAGCACATCTAAACCTCGTTGCGGAAAAACTACACCAAAGCACATCCAAACCTCGTTGCGGAAAAACTGCACCAAAGCACAACGATACACTCACAGAGAGATGAAGTTTCGTTGTACTTGCTCTACACAGAGACATTGACGCATAACGATACATTGACGCACAACGATACACTGACGCAGAGGTGAAGTTTCGTTGTACTTGCTCTACACAGAGACATTGACGCACAACGATACACTCATGCAGAGGTGATGTTTCGTTGTACTTGCTCTACACAGAGACATTGCCATCCCTTGCACAGCAATACATAGTCTTATTTTGCTACATGCATAGTCAAGTTGTAGTAGCAGTTTCGTGAAGTGTCTTTAGTTGAAGACCCTAGAATTCATATGGGAAATCGAGACAGTTTCTTTTAAATAATAGCATACCATACAATTTAGACCTATCATTTTTTGTGCGCAACTAAAATTAGAATATTCTAGAACAATCACTATCTTATCTCACACTTTCTTGTTTATAATTCAAAACATTTGTTTGAAGGACGTGTAAAAATGAGAAACTCATTGTTTAAATAATTTTACAAAAACACAGAAACAGACGATAGCCAAGTTTCGTCCAGCCAAGGCCGTTGTCGTGGTTAATTATTCTCCTGTCCATTTACCTCTGGTTAGTAACTTATGATGTTATTGTATTGGTGCCTATGAGAAATTGTTATGTTGGTGCACTTGTTCGTGTGGTTATATTTTGTCATTCAGTTTTATTTTAGCACTTTGAACATTCATTTGAGAAAAAAGAGTGTTTCGTGGCTTTTTTTGCAACGATAGAGTGTGCTCAGTTTTATTGCTTGTATATGGATCAGGATCAATCTAAAGAAGAGAACATGTTGATATCCCATACACTTTGTAAAAATGCGATCATCCTAATCACGTGATGGTAGTCACGCAATCCTTCATTTGAATTTTGCCCCATTTGACGGACGCACCATCACCTTTCATCTACGCCTTTTAATCTAAGATACAACTTGCAGATATTACCCAATAATTTGTATTTGTTATTTGCTGGTTATTGCGATGATACGCTACTTCCAACGCATTGTGGCTTGGTTGAATCCTTACGAGGATTAGCTGTGCTACAAAACACAACAAAAAATACAAGTGTGGATGCCTGCGTGCAGTAGCCTAATTTCAAGGCTAGCTACTTCGTTTATCAACTATTGTTACTGTAAAGAGTTGGCAAATGTACACCTTTTCCAATAAGGGTTCAGAAAGTTTGGGAAATGTTTAAAGTTGTTTCAAACAGAGCGAAAATACGTTTTGGCAAGCCCGGAACTTCAGTTATTATTTCGATTTTCTATTCGGCAGTCATCACAACAAAAGCCAGCCATCCCGATAGAATCACTTTGTGCAGGACTGGGACGTGAACTTATCCCGTACCAACATTGATTGTTCCGCGCGGCTCTCTGCTTGGGTCGTTCCGCGACGTGTAGCGAAGCGTCAACTCAAGAAGACCAATCACAGACGAGTCGAGTTCCCTGGTCACGGGCCTGGTCTCCGGTGATTGGGCCAGCCGGAGATCTAAAAATAACGACCGAGGGGAAATGATACCGAGAGCGTGAAAGCAAATCACGTGATATCGCCGGCGTTGGCGGCCGACAAGAGGTTTAATTTTCTTGGTTTGAATTGTTTTCTTGTATTTTTGAGGTGGATTTTCGGATTACATGCACATTTTGTGACCAGAAAGGTAGGTTGATGTTGACTGTTCTTTTTAGTAATATTTTCTTAAGGAGTGGAGTTTAATCGATATGCACACTGTTAGAAGTGTGTAAAACTTTCCAGTGGTTGGTGTCTGCTTTGGCAGACCAAGATGGCGTCATCAGGCCTAGGGCTACGACCAGGCAGGCGGCTCAATTCGCACGACACGGCTAGGCTAACCGCCAGGCACCAGCTGCTGATATTTCTCACTCTCTCTCTCTGTTTGAGTAAAGCCTCAACCAGCGTTAAACGCGAATCTTTCACGAATTGAAGATACCGAGACCCATAAACAAGGGCATGTGTCAAGCGTGTGGTTCACATCTACAATGATCTAATTACACCACTGCTCCAGCAGTTGTTTTTATTTAATGAAGTTTGATTCAACCAGTCACTATGAGTTTAGCATATGTTCTCACACGTCTCCAAGATATTATATTGAATACACTATATGTCGGGATATCTGAATTAAAATAATCTACCATTTGCAATCATGGAAGTGTGTGACAGGAATCAACTTATTACCCCGCATATTTCTGTCATTTTTTCAATCCTTGTATGGAAAGTGCCAGAGACGGTTAACTGTTCACTTCTGGTGAACCACACGATGATTCAACTTAAGTTATTAGTTTCTAACAGTCAGATGTTTGATTCGCTCGCGAATTGCAGAAACCTATATGGCAATTATTATCATATAATTGGTTTCACGCTCCATGAATGCTTTTTTTTCGTTAGACAAAGGTACTAGGATTGATCCTTTGAATCTATACGCTGCAGTCTACCAAACTGTAAATAGTTACTTGACTTACAGTTTTTGGCAAAAGCAACAAGAATGGAAACCCGTCACCCTACCTACCCAAGATAGGAAATAAAACTGTAAATTTAAAAAAAAGGAACGCAACCTACGTTACGACATAAAAACATTGATTCGGTACAACAGATTACAAAAACATGCGCTAAATTATAAAAGATATGAATACATACAATGGAGCTATGAACACAAATGAGTATGAAAAGATACTTAAATTGGATGTCACACACTCTTCAATAGCAGAAACGCGAAACATAAAACAATGTAGTTTCTAACACTTCATCCCCGACAGCAGGAATGCTAAGGCATTACCAATTCCATTTTTTTCGATTGAATACCCTATTTTCAAAACAGGATAGGGAGAAGAAAGCGCAGACCACACAAAGATATTGACGTCTCTGAATGAAGAAACGGGATGTATAATTATCCCAGCTACACTGGTTCGGTTGGTCGATCGTAAACGTATAATCGAACCGGCTTAAGTGGTTGGTTGAGCAAACGGATGCTAATGAGGAACAAAGTCGGCGTGAAACAAGGTGGGATGCAGTAGACATAATAAGGGCGCAGTAAATGGATGAATCACTAGATTGGAAACCGAGCTGAAAACAATAGGAGTACTGTAACCTTACAATTCTTTCCGTAAGAAGCGATTATGGGTATTTTGTGCAACCGGATTACGCAATACCATTACATCCATGAAACCGTCCCTGCAGATGTTTATATAAAGAGACCAGCCATAGTGGTGATGCTGTGCATCACACGAAGCGTAAGACGAATCGTCGAATATCGACATTATAGTTAGTCTGTGTACTAAATAAACGATAGCGTACATTTGGAGATCTAGGTAGAATGAAGGATCTATCTGCAGTATGGATATCTGACAGCTATCTATGGGTTTAATTGAACGTTATCAGTCAGCAAGACTGTCTCGTATTAGATAACTAGTCTCAAAGCGTGTCATGAAGTCATTGATTCCGAACTTATGTATATATGTGTGTGTCACAATATGATAAACACGTTTTGATATAACCAAAAGGGACTTGGTCTGTGCTCGAAATATTCATGTTTCGTCAAAATAGAGCAAAAATCACGTTGGACGAGTTCTTCGCGTTGGTCTCTGTCCTATTTTTGTTTTGTCTCTTCCTCTGTTTGTTTATCTTTCTCCCTTCTAATTTGTCTTTCTATTTTCTTGTTTGTAATTTCCTCTTATTTTTTGTCGTTCTCTATTTTGTCTTTCCCTCTTGTTTCATTTTCTTGTCTTTACTTCAACTTGTTCGTCTTTCGCAGTTATTTCTTTCTTTTCCTCTCAAATAACCACCTCTTTTTTCTCCCACTTGTCGATCGGTCACACGTTTCTATCGTCACAAAACAGTCTGTCCGGGAGCTCGACAAATTTGCTCTGTTTGTCTGTCTGTCTGTTCGCTCTACAAGGGCACATGTCTGTCTTTGGGTTGTTCAATTTTTAAGTTGTTGATCA
The DNA here is from genome assembly GCA_036924085.1 of Ariolimax columbianus. Taxonomy (NCBI): domain Eukaryota; kingdom Metazoa; phylum Mollusca; class Gastropoda; order Stylommatophora; family Arionidae; genus Ariolimax; species Ariolimax columbianus. Next base: position 128,321,548 of record JAVGWX010000003.1, on the reverse strand, counting down.
TGTGATAGTTAAGTCTGGAGTTAGCAGTCTAAATATTGTCACTGGATCTATAATATCATATTGGTTGAGCTTTTCTTAATTGAATCTTTCTCAAATAGCCACTCCATTTTTCTTTCACTTTCTTCTCGTTCGACTTGTTTTCAAAAATTATGTATACACATTCCTGGATAAAGATTGCTTTAGTGGGGAGTTCTTTAAGAATTCTAAACATATTTGTGTGCAGGTTCGTTTCCACGAGCCAGTGTTTAGAACGCAGTTGTCTTTACTATCAGTCATATAAGGTATATTCAACTGTCTATGCTGTTTGTCCGCACATATACATACATGCGTGATAGGACCAATTGTAGTCTGTGTAAGTGGTAATTCATTCTTTTATCATATTCGCATGTGGCCGGAACAGGACGGTAGTGATAGTTGTCTCAAATTTTCTGTCACTAACATGGCGCTGTGTATTAGCTTTGTCTGATTGATATACAGCTCTGCACCTCTGATGGAGTCGACCGATTTGGAGAATATGTTCAGTTTACTTGTTCGATCTTTCATTTGTTGAGTGATGGGGGTATTTCAGTTCATTCACAGTCTGAATGTAGTCGCTTCATCTCTTCTTGACAAGGATTAAAACACGTATGCGCAGTGTTGTTTGCTGTATTCGACTATGAAGTTTATTTTTATCCTTATTTACAATTTCTTCACACGTTGCAATGTTTCTATTTGAATTTGATTGCTACTTAAATTCAATATGCATACGCTTCTATTTTTAATGTATCTTGTAGTGCACGTTCAATGTATACGTACAACGAAAGTTGGTAAAAATCTCCTTTCAGTGAATCAAATCTTTTCATGATCTAGGCATATCATGTATAAAGCGGATGTAATATAAATATCATTAATTGGTGATATTGATATATCTCACACTGTATAGTTCGTGGCTTTGAGTGCGGTCATACCGTGTGTAGTAGTAATTGAATGTGCCATCATATGACCAAACTCATGAAACGTTTAGTGTATTTCACTAAATGTAACACATGTCTAGCTAGCACTGTCAGATTGAATACGTGATTGTAGCTTTCTTGAGTACATGATTGTAGCTCATTTTACACTAATAACCTGTCAATTTTTCCATGTTATCTCTCTATCTCCTTTTCTGCCCGTTACTCTCTCCCCCACCCCTAGACCATTGATTACTGTGTTAACTGCCACTATTATTGTACACTGGAATCCTCTTAATAAATACAGTTTCTTATAAACACTAGTTACTAATATCTTCGCCTTCTGCGTTCGTTCTCAATCTCCTGCTACCAAGCCCCGAACATGGCTTTACAAGTAGCTGGATGTAGTCCGGAGAACATAATGCGCCGTGTCGTTAGTTTACAGCTTGGCTGCGATATTTGCACATTTCGGTCTGACACATCCGTCTTCGACAGGACTAATGTCATAAACACTGGTTAGTATACACTATTACAATTGGAGGCGGGGTTCTGGCTTTCTAAATTTTACATCGATTAGGTTGACTATTGCATTTCTTCTACTTCAATTTCGTATGTTTGTTTTATGCCACCAAAAGGGCCGTCTCCGTGAAGTGATACGCCAGTCGTAGATCCTAAATGGCTTCTCATAGTTTGTCTCGTATGCTTTTCTTTCCTTGGGCCACGTTTTCTAACGGGAGCTGATGATACTGTTTGCAAGATGGGTTCTAATGTATGGAACCCCCTTTGACATTTACATGCTGCTTTAATTTTATGTGTGCATTTAGCCAGCAATGACCTGTTCTAAGGCGAAATATTGGGACATACTGTTTCCTGTTCAGTTTGTAAGCCACATGCAGCTTAGTAACGCTAGACAAGGAGGAACTATAATATATAAGTAATTAAACAGCAACCACTGCCGTCGGGGGTAAAGTGTCTTTAAAATGTTCTTCGTTGTCCCAGTCAAAGCTTGTTTTGTGTGTGTGGTTACCAATCCCTTTCATTGCTGCCTGGTCTACCCTAATCTTCTTCTTTGTTCATCCTGAACAAATATCTTGTCATAGTATACAGAGAGGATGCTACATTTGCGCTTTTTGGCCCTATACATCCGACCCGAGCTGGCTTTTGTGGGCACTGGGATTGCCTACCAACTGCGATCCATATTCTCTTAGCCAGACTGCACCAGTGCAGCCTATTACCAGAACCGCCATTTCGACACTGATTAGTCTTTGTCAGCTCTGGTTCGCTAACTCTGATGCAAGCAGGCAGCTATGAGTCACTGGCTGCTGTCAGCTCATTGTTGCATCTTTCGTTCATCATAAGATCGACAGGGAAAACCCGTCAGTGCGCACCATCATGGCAAGATGCATACATCTTTGGAAAACAAAATGCAACCCACCGATCAGTTTATGTGGAGACAGATGAAATGATGAGCTAACACATTAACTAGTTATTTGTCTGTCTGTTTATGTTAACTAGGACTGGAGACAGACATATAAGGTAACCTTTGCCAATAGCAGGCATTGCTTCCCTATCACTAATCAGTCAATCGAAGCCGTCGCTCCTCTCGGAGCATAGATAATTGGCAACATCAAGTAAGAACGTACTTTTTTGAAATGCTCTTTCTGCCTCTCTCGTGTGTGATAATTTAATCTTATTTCCTTCTCATGTTTTCTTCTCCGTGTATTTTTGGGTCTCTCTCTCTCTCTCTCTCTCTCTCTTTGATGATTCCACGTAAGAGCCTGTCTGGTTATATTGGACTGTGCCTCCTGCGGTGTATGTCCTATAAAACCCAATTTTCTTTGCTTAATTTATTGTTCCAGTGGATCTTGTTGGCTTCTTTTCCTGGGTCTTTATTACCATTATACTTCGTAGACATCTGTTAACGAAGGACTGGAGTTTTTGCTATATGGTTTAGGTCGTTCTCCATGTCTCCGCTCCATTCAACAGCACCGACTTGACACTGACGTTGAATATTATCATTTTGGTGTGAATCTTGATTTCTCTGGATCTCCATATGCTGTTTAGTGTCATGAATGTCTTATTGCCTTTCTCTGAACCTGGCGTCTACATCTGTAACTCCTGATGTGTCTATTGTGCTGCCCAAATAGGTAAAGGTCTCCACTTTCTCAAATTGCTCTCCATCCAGCACAATAGTATCTGTGGTGATAGTTTTGAGTTTAATGAGCTTGGTTTTCTACGTGTTGATATTCAGTTCTTTCCATTTATCAAGTTTGTCTTGTATGGGGACTTGACTGCGTGACAAAAGTTGGTATCTTCATTATCTATTCTATAGCCAACAAGAACAGGAAGGGCGAGAGCAGGCATCCTTGTCTCACCCTATTTGCACACCGTAGCTGTCTGTCAGTGTTCTTTTTCTTGAGTTTGGATATGTCCCTTTGGATTTCTATCTTACTTGGTGTGTTGCAGTCTAAGTTCAGGGTTTCTTGTGACGTTCTTAGAAATACTCAACCTATCGTTTGTGTTGTTTCTTCAGTGATGTCAATATCTTGCCTTTTCTAGCTGTGACTGGTTTGTCTTATCTGCATATATATATCTGCCATTTTCTTTGCTAATGTGAAGAGATCCCTCATATTTACTATCACTTCTGTCTCATGTGCCGACTTGTCAATATATTCCTTTTTATTTTTCCTTTTACATGTCTTCACCGATTTAACAGTATTAATTTCTCTGTGCTTCTGCTTTGGTGGCTCGGGTTCGACAATTATTAAGTACAGTGTTCTTCTTTTTCCTTTCCTATATTTTATATAATGTCTTTGTTGTGACCCGTTCCCTGTGTTGTGATCCATTTCTTGTGTTTGGTTGTCTTGGATCTTAGCTTTATCACATGCCATTTTCCACATCTCTTTAGCCTTGTTTCACATACCATTAATGTCCATCTCCTCGTTCTCATAGATATCTTGTAGCACTTGGTATTTATGATTACATTTTCTGCTAAATTCTGTGTTCCTTTATTGGTCTTGTAAGAGGTGTACGTTTTATCTGGTTCTCATTTCGCCCTGTACTGGTTACATTTTTTGAAGTTTGAGCTTCAAGATCCACAGCACCATGTGGTGGTGATTTGCTTCTCCCTTTACTCTTACATCTTGTAATGTACTTCTGAACGTTGACTGACACAGATGTGATCCACTCTGTTTTTCCGTCACGTGGTCTGGTGATATCCGTGTGTTCTGATGTACCTTCTTGTGTGGAATCAGTCTGTGTAGCGCACAAAGCTCAGCAACCAATTCTTCATTTTCGTTCATCTGTCTCATTCCTTGTCTTCTCATAATCTGTTCGGGATCAAGATGCTGAGCAGCGCATGAGCTGCAGTGGTCATCGACCCATAGCTGACTGCTAGCGTCAGGGCCAGCGAACCAGAGCTGCCAAGACCCTTCTACACCTCCATGCGGTGATCCTGGATAACAGGCTGCAGCAGGGCAGACTGGCTAATGAGAAGGGATCGAAGAGGGAATGCTAACCCGGTACTCAAAAAATGCGTGCTGAAGTCGGATGTGTTGGACCGAAAGGTGCAAATATCGCAGTCAAGCTGTAAACTACGACACAACGCATTCCGTTCTCTGGACTACATTCTGCTACTTAAGCCCTTTCAGGGTTTGGTAGTGGGAGATTGAGAATGAACAAAGCCACGTCATAATCTGTTCGTAACTCAGGTCTGCTCCCAATTAAGCATTGCAGTCTCCCATTAGTAATAAGAGATCTTTCTTTTTCTGCATGTCAAGTACCTCGTCCAGCTTGCTGTAAAACACTTGCTTCTTATCATCTTCGATCTCGTTAGTTAGGGCATATCACTGATATTCAAAACGACAGTCAGTCACGGAGCTTCCTTGCGATTTTCACTCTACTGCGCCATTCTTCTCGTATCCGAAGCCCCTTCCTTTTCCAAGGCCTTTTGCTTTGTTGTCAATGTTTTTATTACCAACTTTTGTTTTTGTAGATTTGAGTGGGCGTCCCTAACCTAACCTCTAGGGGAGTTGTTCGTATTTAGCTCATTTTCTCCTGCATGACCTTTCCAGCTTGGGTGACCCTTCTGGAAGCTTTCGCTTCCAGTGGCCTAGCTCCTTGGGTCGTTGAGACGTGCAAGCTCCCATACCATTTCAAAGTGAGGGAATCCATAACACTAAGCCAAGAACTATTTACAACGGGGTCGATTGAAGTATGTCGATAACGGGGTTAAACTTACTACCGTGACCGCAGAAAAACTCTACCACTACACAATTAGACCCAAGGTGAAGGCAACTATGAAACTCGAACGGCCATTGGACTCGATCATACAAATACTAAACACCACCGATTACCGCCCAAACATATTAGCTAAATGAATTGACCAGTTGGTTTGCATTTGATGGTAGTTCACAAATAACGAATATTACAGATAGAGAGATATCACACAAACATCAATATATAAAAATGTGTGTTTTGGTTAATTGACTGTTATGCGGTAGCACTAATACCAAAGTTTAAAAAAGTAATATAAATGCAACATAAATCTGTCCTTGTCGGAATGAAATCGGTCTGTCACATGATCAAGATTTTAAATCGCCCAGATATAGTAGACTGAAAAAAACGCAACTCTATTTTAGTAATGAGTGTGCGTCGCCATAAGGAACGCAACAACCGTGACTTTAAAGATCGGTAGTAGTTAGGTTTCTGATAGTCACAAATTTGGTTTAATAATTTCTCCCGGTCTGAGAAAATCGACTGGGGAATCATTAGATTTGGTTGTCCAACAACTTTTTACAACTTCATGAACACCAAACGTGTACCCATATACCACTTGAGGCAATCTGTCCAGCGATATCCATACGCTCATTGACACCAAACATGAATTCAGAGAACACTTGAGACAATCTGTCAAGCAATATCTAGAACTTTATGTACACCAAAATTGCACACAGAGACCACTTGAGGCAATCTATCGAGCGATATCTACAAGTTTATGTACACAAAACATTCACCCAGAGATCACTAGAGGCAATCTATCTTTCTGCCTTCTTATTTATTAATGTATATATCTGCAATGTTGTCTCTTGTATAAACTGAACTGTCTTTCGTAGTTCATATACAGGTCGATCAAGTTTCTCTTCCAGTGTTGTTTCTCTAGGCCAGCGGGTTTTTCTTAGTTTATCATATTCATGGCCATTCTGGTGTGTGTGCCCTGCAGTCTGTGGTACATGTCCGTATGTACACACAGCTGAGTTGACAACCACGAATTTGTAAACATGTGGTTGCAGTGTCGGGTATGTCCTATTCTGAGAGGCAACACAACAGTTTGTTATTGTTTATTAATTTACATCTACACATTTGTTGACACCAAACAGATCTAGAACTGCTGGTACTGAGTTACTTCTTGGGTTGTTGTTGAAAACTGGTGGTACTGAGTTACTTCTTGGGTTGTTGTTAAAAACTGCTGGTACTGAGTTACTTCTTGGGTTGTTGTTGAAAACTGGTGGTACTGAGTTACTTCTTGGGTTGTTGTTGAAAACTGCTGGTACTGAGTTACTTCTTGGGTTGTTGTTGAATACCCACAATAAGCAGGATTGCTCTTTTGTGCTCCATAAAAAGGCCGTTGAATGGCAGGTTGTCGTAGGTTTCATCACATCCTGAGTGTGCTGATGAAGGTGGGCCGAGGACCTTCAGGCGGTTGTGTTATGCTTGGCTTCATCTGCGTGTCGTTCACTACTACGGGGATCATGTCATCCCTCACCTCGTTAGCCAGGCTGTCGTGAAAACAGCCCGTTTCCAGGAAGGGTTGCGTGGAGGCCAAGGTAAGGGTCTTGGCCAGTATATTTTGCTTTACCCTCTAACATGTTTGATCAGTATGTTTTGTCTGACCAGACGTTAGTCTTCCATCCCAGTTCTTGGGTAGCTGGTTACAGTGGCTCATCTTACATCACAAAGCACACTTAAAAAGATGAACCTGGGTTCTCCTGACTGTAGTGCAATGCGTTCGACAAGGTCACTACTATGGGAATACAGTGCTCATCATCCCATAAGTGTTCAAACTGCCGTGACACATTCTGTTTCCAGAAAAGCAACGTAGTCGAGAGACGCGGCCTTGATCAGCACGCTTTACCTGTACTCTAATCTTGACTCCCACTCTGAATCCTACATACAATGAACCCAGTATATCATTTAACTGAACAATGCTCCAATGATACTTCAACAGGGCTGTCGAGCTAAGTGGAAGACAGTTTATACAAAGAAACATAATAAAACCCCACAACAGACTTGTGTATATTACCAAAGGGTCTTTGCCAGGGCTAATGAAAATATGTAACTGAATATAATGGATAGAGAAATGATGTGCTTTGTCTGGACACTTGCGAAATCCTTCGTGGGTGAAGTAAAAAGAAGTATCCACAGTTAATACAAAAAACAATTATTGTACATCAATGAACAGCATGAAATGAACAAAAATAAATAATAGAAAGTATGTGAACTTAAGAATTATTATACGGATATATAGGTCAGGTTTAATTTGAACACGCCCCGTGCATATATATATATAGTTCACATGAACGTTCAAAAAAGCGTTTGGAAGACAGTCCGAAGGAGTCCCTTAAGTGCTGTTAAATAGACACTAACACGTGGGAGAACCGGGTTCAAAGTCACTCAGCATGGAAGAGCACGATTACAGACGGCGTTGAACTCAGCGATGGTCTCCGTATCCAGGCATCACAGAATAGACGTGCAATCAGGAAGTTAAGAGCAGAGAATATAGCAGAGAACTGCTGACTACGTTTGCCAGTCGTGTCACAGACTTTTCCAGGCCCAAATTGACTTGATCAGTCATGAGCCCACACACATATTCAAGGTTGTGTTATGACATGTGATTATAATTATCATTATATATCTATATATATATGTGTATGTATGTAAATATAAATATATATATATATATATAACAGGGAGGGAGAGAGAAGTAAGCTAGGGAACTTGTTAAGATACTCCACGAAAACGTATAATTACAATGTTTTACATTTCAAACAGTTGTATATCGTCGAAGGTTAAAGCTAAGGTTTATTGAAGAGTTTTACAACAGAACGGACTGCTGACCTCTAGTTAATGTAAAATATGTTTTAAAGCAGTACAGTTATGCTCAGCACACGAGAGTGTATTACAGTAGTAACACTGCTACCTTTATTCTTATTGCTGATGTCCTACACATAATTTATATGGTTGAAGAATATTTCCCGCTTGCCTTTGTAGTCCCCATGACGTGTCCACATGTTTTTACAAAAAATATTACCACCTATAGAAAAAGAAGCTTGTGTACGGACTCAATCAAACGCTCCTCATGAACGTGAATCATGTCATTTTTTCACTCCATCGGAGTTTAGAACCACCATTAGAGCTGACGTCCTCATAGAAAGCCTGAGCCAGAGCAGTTTGCGTAATTTTGCTGTGGTGGTTTCTGTAGCAATTTATTTTAAACATCGAGGCTGCTAGACCTATGCACAATTCTCTTTAGTCGCAGTTTATTACTACATGTCTTGGGGTAGACGTCCTTTTCTTTCGTCCACAGTAAGTGTAACAGGTATCCACACGGGGAATGCTAGTGCATGTTAATAGATGATTCCCTCTGAGAAATGTTGATGCGATAGACCCTTAAACATGCACTCGCAGCTTGGAGTAGGGAGAATGGGCACTTTTATCAAGCTATGGATAACTAGCATTTAAGCAATTCTAGGACGGTCAATACAGTTCTTACATTCAAAATCATATCAGTGTAACTGTCCTGCCAGATTATTCTAAAGACAATATATTATATATTTTAATAATAGCTAATGCACATTTTTCGATGTCATAATATGAGCTATTAATATCCGCTTTCTGATTCGCCATTAGACATCAAATAGGTATTCAGGGCAGACACATTTTGAGCTCATTTTATGGTATTTCTACAGATTGTCCCGCAAATTATACCAAATTGACAATATTTGACTTGAAAATAGTATAGTATAACGAGGTCAAGCTTAATTTCTTGTAAACTTTCAATGTGGCTGGCCTAGTTCTGTATATCATTAAGATAAACTCCAGTTGTTCAAAGCTACTCGTGCTGTTTGAGTTCTCTTGAGACGTTTCTTTGGTAGCGCGATACAGTGACTTTTCTTACATCCGGAGGAGTGTCGGAGAAGGTGGACCGGGGTCCGCCTTAATATAGTGCATTGCACGCAGTAAGCTCTCTACTTTCTAGATCACAGTGTTGATTTCCGCCTCGTTGGCCAGAAGATTGTGACAGTCTGTTTCGCCGGAGCATCAACGATGACGAGATGTGGGATCTGGATCAGTATGTTTCACTTGATCCTTTGCTTCCATAAGTTCAGTAATTGATTCTATAACATTGACAGTGTAAAACACCGGAAGTTTGGAACAGAGGTCAAGTGTGCTGGCATAATATATTGTAGGTTTCTATTTGTTTGGGTTTTGCCTAATTTTTTTTCGAGATACCTAGTTTAAACCACATAATCATTTTGGTAATATCAGCGTATGCTTTGCCCACTTGATTGTATGCCAGTCGAGTTGTGTTTAGTCTTGATATGGGCAGATTCTGTGAATTATTTAGTGCCTGGTCTGCTTAGTGTTTGACGTTAATTAGCCAGGCTGATGACCAATACCAAATTAAACCATGCGACCTAATTTTCATCTTAAATTATATTCTTCCAGTCGATGAATGAACGCATTTTGTTTTCACTTACGATAGTTCTGTGATTTAAAAAAACATTTCAAGTGAATGCAGTTAGGGATCATGCTTAGCCAGTTTTAAAGAGAGATGGATGGATGGCGATTGCTTTGGTGCGCTCATCAGGTCCACCTTCTCAAGCACACCTCTGGATATAAAACGAGCAGATGGATCGAGAGTCAACTTGTGGTTAGCCGATTCGTTCTAACATCTTTCTAGTCTAGTCAACAAAGAATGCTTTAAGTGGCAATATGGGACATCCTTTGTTCATATCTAGTCATTTTGCAATTTTTCTTTAACCTGCCTGGAGAAGGACCTGCATCATCACCAAAAAAGCAGCATTTGGAAAATGGTACATACAATTGCTGTTTCTACTTGCAGTTCAGATCAATTTGGCTTAAGTAGCCGAGTTGCAAAGCGTAAAAAATGCACGTGAAGTGCAGTCCAGCTTTTATGTAATATGTGATGGTACATGTCAAGTATTTGCTACTGCACCTGACGTGGACCAGATTTATATCATTTGTGCTTGTTAGATCGAGCCAACTAACATGGAGGTTTGGTTATCCAGATTACGTTCTCTGCATCGCTTCCCACGTCATTGTGTCATGTTCTGGACATAGTGGGTAACGACAAATGCATCACTTCCACTTCCGTGTAGATATGTTAATGATTCCACTGTCCAGAAGGTAGACATTTGACTACACAGATAAGACTTACTTTCCTTCATCGTTTGAGTAATGGCTGTATTTACAATATCGGTAGTTTTTGTCTTTCGGGTTGAATACTCCATTTATCTTCTTCCAATCTTTGCTACATTTAAATAGACGCCGTGCTCTTTTAATTATCGCGCGTCTGCTTTACATAATATGTAGATCACATTTGATATAAAGGAGAAGATTTACATGGCGCTTTCTGGAGGGCATTTACAATTTCTTTCAGTTTTGGGGCCTGTTATATCTGCTGCGGGTTCATTGAGTCACACAGGGCCAGCAATGCTATTGAGGATGTACCTTTTTTTTATGCATCAGAATATGTTAATCTCACCTTTTCTCCACATCATTCTTGATTGATGCCGGGTTCTGACAAATTGTTGTCCTTATTTTGTCTCATTATCTTTTTCATGTTATGTAGTTATGTTGTACAGAGGGCGTAATCCCATTTTATTAAATGTTGCAATACTTGTTCTCCATCCATGTCTTCTGCTTTCTTATAGTCTCCTGGTGGAGTACTTCCGCTCCTTGCTGCAAATTTTTATTATCGTCTTCTGTTGACACGTGACGCAGTTCTTTCGCGTGTGACATTTTTCATAATTTCGTTTTGTTTTGCGGTAGTAAGGTAAACAGTATCCCGAAAATTAAAATGTTCTAAGTTTACTAGTTTTTTTCCCTTGTTTTCTTCACCCCTCAATTTCTCCAGCAATGACTCCACAAAGGCAGCAGATAGCTCACAACCCCGACGTATGGTTTTTAATATAAAGATCCTGCCAAAGACGGATGTGTAGGACCGAAAGGTGCAAATATTGCAGTCAAGCTGTAAACTAGCGACACAACGTATTCCGTTCTCCGGACTACATCCTGCTACTTGCAAAGTCCTGTTCAGGGCTTGGTATTGGGAGATTGAGAACAAACGCAGAAGTAGAAGAAGAATGTAAAGATACAGTTTGGGATCACATGTCTGTCATTTCACCAGTCAATATTGGCAGGTTTGCAAAGTATCTCTGACTATCATGGTGCAAGTGTCACACGTGCACATATCTGTAGTCAAGATGGTTCTTGGATGTGCTGTCAGCTAAAAATTGTCATTTCACCTCATCCAGAGAGCCGACGATTAAATTGTCTTTTAAATAACCGGTGTTGCTTTTCTCTCATGTTGATTAAGGACAAGTTTTAAAATTGTTTTGACCTCGTCATATGCTATCAATATATCTCTTTGATGCAAAATCCCTCCCTGTCAATCAAGCACTCTTTTCTCTATTTTGCTCGTTTGAAATTATGTGTGTCCACGTCACAGGACTACACGTTCGTTGTAAATGTGACTTCTCGCCACCGTTAACACCTGGAGGACAGAACTACTAATCAAATACACATGACGGGATCAAGATGCTGATCAGTGCATAAGCTGCAGTGACCCTTCTACACTCCCTGTGGTGGTCCCGGATTACAGGTTACAATAGAGCAGAATGGCTAAGGAGAAAGAATCGAAGCTGGAAGGATAATCTAGTTGAAGTGTTTTACCTGAATTACCCCATACCAATTTTTGCGCAGACGAGTGAAAGTTTGATCGTATTTTCATGAAGTGAGAACTGTAATCCATAACTAAGGTCTGCTTTGCATATCGGATAGACAAGCACGCAAAATCAAGTTTTATATCTGATATCGCAAAGTCTGGATTTAAAGAACAGAAAAAACAAACAAACAAAAAACACATAAGGATGTGGCGGTTTATATTAACCTTCATTCCCAACAACAGAGAGTTCTGAATCGATTATTCTGAGTAATTAGCAGGTTTGAAACATATTTAAATGTAATACTTTAAATACATATATTAAAATTAAATAAATACGTTTATTAGTCTCGTAGGGATTTGTCTAAAGTTACATTTATGGTTTATATTGATTTTATTAGTACATGTAATTATTAAAGAGTGCAATATCAGTATAGTTTAGTTATCATTGTTTGAAGCAGGGGAAAATACTTAAGCTGATATTACCATGTTTGCTGTTCATTCACTAGCAAGCATTGATGAATGACCTGATCCATAACCAAAATGATTGGTGTTTCGTGAAGACAATGTGAGTAATGCGAACTGATGGAGCATTATAAATGAGGGCTGTTCATTACATTTTTAAATGCCCATTCTCATTTGGGGGTAGCATCCATTTATTTTTTAGCTGTCGGATATAACTCACTCTCTGCTCGACCCTCCAAAATTGTCCCCTCGGCAGCTCAACTTGTTAGATGGCTTGATTAGAAGGCAATCGATAATGTTAATATTGATTAATGGTAGCTGAATAATTCAGCCGCTCATAGTTGGCTTTTTACATCCGGGTTAGCGAACCAAATCTGACCAAGAACATGTTCCACCCCCAAGTGGCTCCCTGGAACCAGACTGCACTAGTGTAGTCTTTCTAAGAGAATATATATCGCCGAGGGAAGGCAAACCTGTACCCAAAATATCGCTCTGAAACCGGATGTCGAACCAAAAGGCGCAGATATTGCATCTTCGCTTTAAGCTACGGCACATAGTCCTTTATAGGACACACACCGAAGAAGAGAACACATAATCGGTGCATTGGTTTTATTACGTTTGTATGCCGGGTCTCTGCACACTCACAGCAGCACATTCAATAGAAAATGGAGTGACTGAGTGTATCCATTTCGAAATCAAGAAGATCAGTTACGGCACTAAATGTATTCAAATAGAAAATACAGAACTGTGGAATAAGGCCATGTGTACATACATCGGAAGCACACACCCAACGTGGAATAGGCAAAGATATCAAAAGCAGAATGAACAAGGCTAGAATAGCCATTCCTATCTTAACGTTTTAAAGTCTTCGCAGTAATACAGCACAAACACGAATAAACAGAAGTTCCGTATTTTCTGGGCGTCTGTGTGATGAAGATTGCATTCAAAGTAACAAAAAAAAATAAAGCTAAATTGTCATCCTTCCACATCAATTTATAAATATTTATATAATTTTCTGACCTAATGTCGTACCAACCGAGTACTGCTTGCCCGGATCAATCAAGAAGACGTGAACGTCATCGAAGCTCATCGTCATTGGAATTGGATCCCACGTGACCTGAACCGCCAGGGTATAGACCATGACCTCCAGAGTGAAGGTGGCAGAGAGGCCGATGGAGACAAATAGTAGAAACAAATTGAAAGGATGAATCAGAGCTGAAGCACTGTACGAAAGATGACTGCAGACCGGGTGAATTTGAGAGAGTTTGTTGCTACTCTCTAAGACACCATCAGGAGTGATGTGTGGTCACTGACAGCTATGTCCGTCTCTGTATCTAAGAAGATTTAAGATCGTAGAAATGGAAGAAAGCGTGTTTAATGGACACATATTATCAACCTACATTTCACCTATCTCTTCGCTGCTATCAGTTTAGCCTTAAAACCCTTTTTTTAAATGGAAGTTATCATTCCCAAATGAGCACCTCCCTAAGCAGCTTTTATACGATGAGCTCAGAATAGACAAACGGTCATTAGGAGGACAGAAGAAACAGAGATTCCTCGAAAGTGTCTCTGAAAAGCTTCAACTTTGATATCACCTCCTGAGAGTTGCATGTACAGGAATGTTCCACCTGGCGCGCAAAGCACCACAACAGAGCGAAACCCTATCGCGGATGTTCAGATTATCCGTGCCGACTGGAAAAGTAAAACTCACGAAGACTTAACAGGCAACTCCTTATGAGTGTCCATGGTGCGGCAAAGTTTGCCATGCCAGAATTTGTCTCTTTAGCCAAATGAGAACACATCTCGCAGTGTCGTCATCTCCACTTACGATGTACACCTATTATTACTATTATGTCCCTTTTAATATCATGATGTTGGGATCAAGATGATGAGCTGCAGCGGTCAGCGACCCATAGCTGACTGCTAGCATCAGGGCCAGCGAACCAGAGCTGTCAAGACCCTTCTACACCTCCGCGAGGTGATCCTGGATAACAGGCTGCAGCAGGGCAGACTGGTTAAGGAGAAGGGATCGAAGAGGGAATGCTAACCCGGTACTCAAAAAATGCTTGCTGAAGTCTGATGTGTTGGTTCGAAAGGTACAAATATCGCCGTCAAGCTGTAAAGTACGACACAGCTCATTCCGTTCTCTGGACTACATTCTGCTACTTGAGCCCTTTCAGGGTTTGGTAGCGGAAGAGTGAGAACAAACGAAGCCAAGCCATATCATGATGTTGACCAAATCATACTTTCTCTGTTTTCTCTAACTCTTTTGCCATCTGCTTTGGCTGGTATCACGGTGTGTTACACGTAACATGAACGAACAAGGGACACCTTTTTTGGATTAGCCCAGATAAGGGCTTCATTGTTTTGTAATATAGTGTATCGAAAACGGTTCAATTCAAAAATGGTGCGGGTGAATTTTTTGATCGCAAACGGTTCTGGGGTAGACCCGATCTAAAAACAATAAGGGTACCACGTCAATTCTGGGAAATAAAGGCGGCCTGCGTGATGATGACCACACACTTTTTATTGTTCCGTTGGTAAAAATAAATGTGGGACCTAACACCGTATTCCCAATAAGAGACAAGAACGGGGGCGACTCTAATTAATGAGGTGGACGTCAATGCCCCAATCTCTATTCTCATACTGGAGGTTGTTGACCTGTATACCCCGCTCCGTTCAGCAGTCTCCCTGTCTCCCACTATAGCAGAATTAAGTCTCACTGCGGATTACAGATCCATTATTACAGATCAATCACTATATATGACAGCACATGTATCACGAGTAAAATCAATTATCAGTTGTTAAACCTCGATACTAGCTTTCATGTTGCACTCTGCTGCCAAACCCTGCCCAGTGGATGCTGATTCAGTGGTAGTCTGTTTTTACAAATTTCCAGTGTGGGTCCGTTCTTACCTGTTGTTATAGTCTAAGAATCGACGTCACTACATTCTGGACATACCCATTGGTGCTCAGGGTCTGGAAGCTGACTGTTTCTGTAGCTAGCTGGTTGTACACTTTCCTGCTTCATCCCGTCATGCGCCCCACTCCGCTGACCTGTGCTGCCCATGACTCCTCTCTCTTTTTACTTGTTTCCTTTATATGTTCTCTGGTTTCTTATTGTTGAGTGTTTAGCTTTGACTTGAACCAGTCTTAGATTATGTCTAAATACTCCCACTGCATTCGCCTCATACACATTCTGAAAACTAGAGTCCAGTTCATGGGCTATACGTCACATGACTTAACACTAACATGAGAAGGATCGAGTCTCTGACACTCAAGAACCAGATCCCTCAAGTGGCAGTTCATTTACCAGAAGGAAAACTGATTTTAAACTGCATGTTCTCTTGCAGGTAGGATGGGGACAGTCATATAGGAGGAATGTCAGCTCCAAACAAACACATGGTCATGTATTTAAATGATCACCTACCAAGGGGTTGGGGGGGGGGGAGGGGGCGGGGCGATGTATTTAAAGGCTGCCTGACTGGTGGGCGGACATTCGATACAGAATCTTATACTCTCTCTTCTTACCTCACACTTTTCCATTTTACCCTGACCACCAATCACACTCTTTCACAACTTTCACACGCGCCCTCTGGGTGAGGCCCATTCATACACTTTGGCTGGGTTTAACCTCCGAGAGCACCCTAACTAGAATATACGCACACATGCATCCAAGCACTGGTTAATACGTCCTGATATCGCATGAAAGACTACGGTCTGGGGTGGAAAGATACGTACCTCCGCCAGTGATGCGAACGTGAATTGTCTGAAGCGGGGCGGGCGGTGTCAGGTAGATTGCCTTCCTATGGGACTTCCCATACATCTCACTTGGTATGTGGCTCTACTGAAGTGACTGTTTGCTAACCGATATAAAATAAAAATAGCTCAGAAAACCTTGCAAATCAGAATCGTTGCGGGATTGATTCGATACATTCAGAGAAGGGATATTTGTTGTTGTTCGAAGATACTAATGTTAATGTGCGTTCCTTCGTTACCGGGTTACCGTGGCTTGTCTTATATCTTAGCGTCGTTCAGGATGTAGTAGAGTCTCCTGAGTATGCTCACCGCTTTGGGGATCACAGTCTATCACCAAAATCGTTAGTCAGATTACTGTGACACACCCTGTTCTGATGAGGACGCGAGGTGGGGTCTTGATCAATATGTTTCGCCTTACCCTGATTACTCTGTCTTCCCGCCAAAGGGGCTTAATAAGTGTGGACACTAAAGGGGAGATCGAAGAAACGAAGAACTGGGAAGAGACAAAATAGAAAAAAGGCAGAAAAGCATGCGTGAGGAAATACTGTAAGACGATCAGTTCCAACTTAATGTCTCGCGAGTAGTCCTGTGGGAGTCCAGGAAACGAAACTGGATATTCAAATTAGGTTGTTGGGCATAAGTTGTTAAGTTCACCATTCTGACGGCGGAGAGCATGTTGATCGCAGCGAATTTAGTTTGGTTTAAGGTGTCCGCGATCTAGAGAACGTAGAGATGGAACCATGTCTGCCAACATCAGTGTATGAATCAAAGAGAAGAATGTTTGTACTGTTAGAAAATAAAAGGAAAGAAAATCTCGTATAAGAAAAACAAGAAAATGAAATCTGGGCTTAGAAGGACTAGAAAAGCAACACTTAGTCTGGAACGACTTTCTTTATACGGGAGAGAGAGAAAGAGAGGAGCGCCTGGCATTGTTTGTCTGACAGTAATGGCAGAAGGCTGGTTCCTGTCTCACTCGCGTCTGCCCCGACGCATCAGCTCACGTTTTGGTTGGCTCCAGATGGATAAAGGAACCCGTTGCTTGTTTGTGGCAGGCAGGGTCTCAGAAGAAAGGAAGCTAGTAGTGGATATAGAATGTGTGGAGAAATGTTTTATGGAAGATATTAAATTATCGCTGTGTGCCTTGCCGATTTTCTGGAGCGATCATGGATCTCCACAAACACGTGTCCCGAGTGATGTTAGTTAATTCTGTCGTTGACTGTCTTACATCCCATACCGGTAAACGTTAAAGATTTCTCTCCATAACGTCCTTTATCTAGCAATTGGTGCCATTTATTTCAGTATGCTAAAGCCCTCCTCATCTCATCGTAACATACCCCAGTAATGCGTGTCATACATAATCTGTCTCGGTCCATAATCCTTCCTTAGGACATGATCATTTGTCGCTATATGTATTCTTCATGTTCTTTAGTAAAACGACCTCTCTATAGCTTTCATTAATCGTCTCGTGTTTGTTACTGATTGTTCACGATTCACTTGCATACGGCAGGACATGTTCTATAGACCACACAATAACTCTTTTTCCTGTCTTGCATTTCCATTTATAACGATTTGTTGTATAAAAACCCTATAATTTTCCACAAATTTGTTTTACCTGTGTTGTATCATGTGTTTGCAAATTGTATCTACGCTATTAGCTAAAGTGCCCAGGTATTTAAAAGCATGACCTTTTTATGTAATCTCATCTGCGTTGATGCTGCATTTGTGAGAGTTGTGTATTATTGAGTCACAGATCGTTAGTTCTAATTTGAAGCTGTACCTATCGATAAATAATTTCCTGCCGCTGTGATTCCACGTTTGGCCTTTAAACATTCTCACAACCGTGTTGCCAGTTTATGTTATGTCCCCTGACTGTTGTTACTGACACATTCTCAGTGCAGATCAATATCATATTAATGTTCATAAGAAAAATAAAAAAAGTCGTGGCATTGTCCTACACATGTTTGTTAAACTTGTTCGAAGAACTCACGATGGGCTCTTTACTTTTATCGACGTTATTCTAGTAGCTTTTCCTCTAACCAGAGGAGTACTTAATGAAGGTGCTGTAATGCAAAGCTAGGCTTCTCAATAGAGTCACAAGTCTATCCCCAGCTTCTTCACCGGGCTGCAGCAACACAGCCGGTAACCAATAGCAGGACGTTTTAACTGACCCCGACGTTAGTCTTTGTCCCCACCAAAGTCAGCTTCATCAGTTTGAAATGTCAATATTACCAGGTCATATATCTTCTATTTGCCGACATTGATGTTTTGTTTTATTCTGTGTACTAGAAGCACATATGCTGCTGTCGTGTCTGTCAGACCGCAATACCATAGGGTGGTGGTACCTATCTTCAATCTTGTCCGCAGAATATGTCTCATTCAGTTGTGGCCAGTTCGGAGACGCAGTATGAAAACTTAGACTGTTTGAGCCTTCGAATCCTTGTCCTGTACTCTCACTATTCGTCACCAATTTCTAGTTATATTTTAAATTGTTATTCTTAAAGAAAGATTATCGTTACGAGGGGCACATCACTATTGTTGCGGTGGTCTTAGCATTGAGTGTCTCGTATATTAATTGTAGCTGATCTTTCGGGATGTATCTACAGTTATATATTTAACTGAGGACTATTGTGTTATCAGCATCATTAAAACATATACTACCTCAACCTTTGCTATTGCTATACTGGAAGATGTGCTGACAGCTTCGTCGTATAAAACACGGTGCTATTGTTTAAGTAGAAGGTGTGCTAACAGCCTCATTATGTAAAACACACTGACACAGAAACCAGAAATATAAATGCTCAAAAATATAAATATAAACTATGGAGTGGCTCAATGCTCAAAGCAGAGCGAAAAAGAAATAGTTGGGACATACAAACGTATCTCGACTTTCAACACTTCGAGTATCGTCGCTTCGCTCTTTCGTCGGTTATAAATTATAAGTACTTGTTCCAAATGGTATTACCATTCTTGCGATTTCATAATCGCTGCGCCCCGTCTTGTTCCTTGCGTTATTCAGTCTTTTGAAGGTGTGCCCTGTTAAAAAAAAAACAATCTCCTGCATTGAATGCCTTCAAGTTGTGAGTAAACAATTTAATACTTATTTTTGTTCGCTCGGTTCACTGATAATTTCAAGAATTCGGTTGGCCATTATTTTAAACAACAGAATATTCCAGTAACAATCCTGCTGCTCTTGGATAATCCAAAACTTATGATTCAGGCACGCTGGGAAATTCTGGGTGTTTCTGCTTCCAAACACAACGTCATTGGTGGAGCAAGAAGTAATGCTATCATTTAAATCTAACCGTATCAGACGAACATCTGTCAAAGCTGCAGTAGATGATACTTTGTTGAGGTGCATAAACAGACTCAATTTAATTCCGTATAAAAAGGATTCAATATTCTAAATGGCATCAAACATACCAGCAATACATGCGTCAGGATTAAAGAATCCAATCTACAAAGCGTTTGAAAAAAAAATGGATTCCTTCTCTAATTGACGACTTTGAAAAATTAAAGCAATAATGGATGACATCACTCCTAATGATGCAGCTGGAACTAGAACTAGATTATGAAGAGTCTCATAATCAGTCTTTAAGTGGTGCGGATCTTCGGGAGCTGGAAGAACAAACAGGGCTTGTTGAACGAACAGAAATCTATGCATGAAGAGACATCTCAGCCAAATGAGATGACCACGAAAGAAATGGAAGACGTTATCGTCAAAGTAAGCAAAGCAATTACATATTGGAAAAGGGTCGATCCAAATTTCGACATAATTCTGAAGCAAATAGTGTGGCAGAACAGTAAAGCAAATAGTGTACCAGAACACTAAAGCAAATAGTGTACCAGAACACTAAAGCAAATAGTGTACCAGAACACTAAAACAAATAGTGTACCAGAACACAAAATATCTCATGACAGAAAACGTCTCCAGGAAAGGAATAATAAAAAGATAGAATTACTCTCTTCCTTCAAGAAACGACCAACACAAACAACTGAACTCATCCTTAATTCTGCACATTCCGCGAATTGTCAACATCAGCCCTTGTTCTAAGACCCCTTCTCATAACAGAATTTGAGTTCCACCAGGCCTGAAGATAAGCCCTCTCAATGATCGCATCGGGTGACCCACATCAAGAATTCCCCTAAATCAGCATTAAAAACTGTACATACAGTATGTAACAATCGCCTACTTACCCAAGAATAATTTTAAGCAGATTTTATTGGCGCATTGTTTATTTATAGATTGTATTCATTATTATGTTTATACTTTATATATTTATTGCGTGCATTAGCAAATGTTGCATAGTTGGTTATTTACGTTTATTTGACTGTACTAATGCATCAATGAACTAAAAATTGACATTTTTGTTCGGCTTTCTTCTAGCCTATCGAAATAGCGAGGCATGTCTGTATTATTTTTTTTCTGGTTTATTTGCTTTTGCTTTCAATAAGTTGTGTCGTATATTAAAGTGGTACGCAACCTTTCCGTGTACGACCTGCATACATTAGTTTTTTTTAAATTTCTCATCCTCTCTATCTCTCTCTCACCTACCACCACCACCAGGTGGTGCCGTTAATAAAATAAAGAGTGATCAATGATATTGATATATGCACAGAGTGAGTAAGGAAAACAAGGATCATAAAATGATTATTAGTTGGCAACATTTAATGAAAATGTGTATAGCTCTACATAATCAGCCAATAAAGATGTTGCTTAATCAATTTTGTGTTAACATATCCTTCTTTTGCTGAAAAACAGGTCATCAGAAGCTTGCACGGATCGATTTGGTGATTGTCGTATCGATTGTGGTTTGATAAAAATTCAATCCGAGCGTTCAATATTGGTTTTGAACTCTCGTCGAAAGTTACAATTACATATGATTTAGTCGGAACTGTTCGGGAGCAAAATTATTGAAGGGAAGGGGGGGGGGGGGGGGTATAAAAACACGAGTCTCACGTTCTGGAGCATGAAGAAAGAAATCGTCAGTTCGTATATATCCCGGCACGTCGTTTTACAGAACCAGTCAAATCAGCCTTTGCACAAACCCACCACACGACCAACCTTTGTCTAGGAACTCTTTTTAAAATAGTTTCGAAGTGTAAATTTAGTTTTGCGCAGAATAACTTATGCAATTTGCTTCTGAAGTGAACGCCATTTTGGAGCAGACGGATCTAATGAAGACGTCATCCAGAAATCATGCAAACGAGAGCAATTCAAAAACGGAAATGAACAACTACTAACGCGCGTAATTTAATGACAGTATAATAATTAACCAAATTATAATGAAATTTGTTAAGGCTCACTTTTAATTCCTTCTCACCCTATACATTAAAAGATGGTATCCTAGGGTCCCAAATGGGGTCGTAACCCGGCAATGCGCACTACTACTATATCGCGTTCTCTGTTTAAGCTGCAAGCATTGTTAAGGTGGTCTGTCGCATTGCCCTTGGCTATTTAATGCATGTCTGACGTCATCATAGCGTGCACTGAATATATCCCATCCGTATTTTGATATATTATTATTATTCCCCCTTAATAATGTGGCCAACGGGTTGGGAGATTAGTTTACAATCTCAACATTCTATGTTCCATTCCGTCGCGCTCGGTTATATATCGGGCACGTCGTAAGTTTTTACTCCATAGTATGACTACTTCCCCCATTCGACCCAACTGCAAATTGGTACCTTTGGGGAAATTTGGGGTTACCGCGGAAACTACGTAGTTCTATGTCGTCGGCACTTTCAGCAATAAAAGGGACTGATCACATATGGGGTGCCCTGATGCAATCAAGTCGTTTATACCAGCTGTTTTCGAACGTCCCGTCGCTCAACTTCTTCTGTTAATATCTTTCCATCCTTTAACTTTCAACATACTGTAGTTCCCCATATTAGCTCACTTATTTGTGAATGTATAGTCATATAGCACACTGGTTATGCCATTGTGACTATCTCTGTTATGTGGAATCGATGTTGTATATGGAGGCGAATAAGGTACGATGAAACATGCTGATGACGCCCAACACTTCACCGCACAGGATTGTGGTCAACGAGGTGAAGATAGACACAGCAATCCCTATAGCGGTGAGTTTACCGAAGAGCCTCGCATTGCACTGCAGCCAGAAGGATAATGGTCAACCTTGTCAAGGAGGCCTCGGGATGTAAGAAAAGCCACTGTAACCCGCGCTGCCGAAGAAACGACGTTAAGAGTTAACTCAGCATGAGATGCTTCGAACATCCTCAAGCAAATACAAATATACTTGGAAACGACATGCGAAGTTAGTAGCCACTTTCAGTCATGATTGACTAAAGGAAGGATTATACGATGTGGCGTGGTAAACAAAACTACGTAGCTTTTTATAATGTTTCTTTATTCTTGCGGCGTTGTCGTTTTACTTATCTGTGTGTTGCAAGAGCTTCTCTTCACCAAGAGTGATGTGACCCTTGGATAGGTCTGCAGCTTTGTCTTCCCAGTATGTCAGACTCGCGTCCAGGACCTTCATATAACCAATGTCAGACTCATGTCCGAGACCTTTATATAACTCATGTGGTGGACCTTCATATAACCCATTTCAGACTCACGTCCGGGACCTTCATATAACCCATGACAGACTTGTGTCCTGGACCTTCATATAACCGATGTCGGACTCACGTCCTGGACCTTCATTTAACCCATGTCCTGGACCTTCATATAACCAATGTCAGACTCACGTCCAGGACCTTCATATAACTCATGTCATGGACCTTCATATAACTAATTGTCAGACTCATGTCCGGGACCTTCATATAACCCATGTGTTACTCATGTCCTGGACCTTTATATAACCCATGTCCTGGAACTCCATATAACCCATGTCAGACTCACGTCCGGGATCTTCATATAGCTCATGTCCGGGACCTTCATATAACCCATGTCAGACTCGTGTCCTGGACCTTCATAAAACCAATGTCAGACTCATCTTCTAGACCTTCATATAATCCATGTCAGACTCTTGTTCTGGACCTTCAAATAACCCATGTCAGACTCATGTCCGGGACCTTCATATAACCCATGTCCTGGACTTTCATATAACCCATGTCAGACTCATTTCCCAGACCTTCATATAACCCATGTCAGACTCATTTCCTGGACCTTCATATAACCCATGTCAGACTCATGTCCGGGGCCTTCATATAACCCCTTTAAGACTTATATCCTAGACTTTAATATAACCCATGTTAGAATCATGTTCGGGACCTCCATATAACCCACGTCAGACTCATCTCCGAGACCTCCATATAACCCATGTCATACTCATGTCCGGGACCTTCATATAATCCATGTCAGACTCGTGTCCTGGACCTTCATATAACCCATATCAGACTCATGTCCCAAACCTTCATCTAACCCATGTCCTAGACTTTCATATAACCCATGTCAGACTCATGTCCGGGACCTCCCAGTAACCCATGTCAGAATCATGTCCTGGACCTTCATATTACCCATGTCAGACTCATGTCCGAGGCCTTCATAAAACCCATTTCAGACTTATGTCCTGGACTTTCAAATAACCCATGTGTTACTCATCTCCTGGACCTTTATATAACCCATTTCCTAGAACTCCATATAACCCATGTCAGACTCACGTCCGAGATCTTCATATAACTAATGTCCGAGACCTTTAGATAACCCATATCATATGTCCTGAACCTTCATATAACCCATATCAGACTCATGTCCGGGGCCTTCATATAACCCCTTTCAGACTTATGTCCTCGACTTTCATATAACCCATGTCGACTCATGTTCGGGACCTCCATATAACCCATGTCAGACTCATATCCGGGACCTTCATATAACCCATGTCAGACTCATGTCCGGGACTTTCATATAACCCATGTCCTGGACTTTCATATAGCTCATGTCCGGGACCTTCATATAACCCATGTCAGACTCGTGTCCTGGACCTTCATAAAACCAATGTCAGACTCATCTTCTAGACCTTTATATAACCCATGTCAGACTCTTGTTCTGGACCTTCAAATGACCCATGTCAGACTCATGTCCGGGACCTTCATATAACCCATGTCCTGGACTTTCATATAACTCATGTCAGACTCATTTCCTGGACCTTCATATAACCCATGTCAGACTCATTTCCTGGACCTTCAAATAACCCATGTCAGACTCATGTCCGGGGCCTTCATATAACCCCTTTAAGACTTATATCCTAGACTTTCATATAACCCATGTCAGAATCATATCCGGGACCTCCATATAACCCATGTCAGACTCATCTCCGATACCTCCATATAACCCATATCCTGGACCTTCATATAACCCATGTCATACTCATGTCCTGGACCTTTATATAACCCATGTTCTGGGCCTCCATATAACCCATGTCAGACTCACGTCCGTGATCTTCATATAGCTCATGTCCTGGACTTTCATATAGCCCATATCAGACTCATATCCGAGACCTCCATATAACCCATGTCAGACTCATGTCCTGGACCTTCATATAACCCATGTCAGACTCATGTCCGGGACCTCCATATAACCCATATCATACTCATATCCAACTCCTTCATATAACCCATTTCAGACTTATATCTTATACTTTTATATAACACATCTCAAACTCATTTCCCAAACCTCCATATAACCCATATCAGACTCATCTCCCAGACCTTCATATAACATATTACAAACTCATCTCCAAGGCCTTCAAATAACCCATTTCAAACTTATATCCTAAACCTTCATATAACCCATATCAAACTCATGCCCAAGACCTCCATATAACCCATGTCCTGGACCTTCATATAACCCATGTCAGACTCATGTCCCAAACCTTCATCTAACCCATGTCCTGGACTTTCATATAACCCATGTCAGAATCATGTCCTGGACCTTCATATTACCCATGTCTGACTCATGTCCGGGGCTTTATAAAACCCATTTCAGACTTATGTCCTGGACGTTCATATAACGCATGTGTTACTCATCTCCTGTACCTTTATATAACCCATTTCCTAGAATTCCATATAACCCATGTCAGACTCACGTCCGAGATCTTCATATAACTCATGTCCGAGACCTTCATAAAACCCATATAATACTCGTTGTCCTAGACCTTAATATAACCCATGTCAGACTCTTGTCCTGAACCTTCATATAACCCATGTCAGACTCATGTCCTGGACTTTCATATAACTCATGTCAGACTCATGTCCGGGGCCTTCATATAACCCATTTCAGACTTATGTCCTGGACCTTCATATAACCAATATCAAACTCATGTCCCGAACCTTCATATTACCCATATCTTACTCATATCCTGAACCTTTATATAACCCATGTCCTGGAACTCCATATAACCCATGTCAGACTCACGTCCGGGATCTTCATATAGCTCATTTCCTGGACCTTCATATAACCCAATGTCATACTCATGTCCTGGACCTTTATATAACCCATGTTCTGGGCCTCCATATAACCCATGTCAGACTCACGTCCGTGATCTTCATATAGCTCATGTCCTGGACTTTCATATAGCCCATATCAGACTCATATCCGAGACCTCCATATAACCCATGTCAGACTCATGTCCTGGACCTTCATATAACCCATGTCAGACTCATGTCCGGGACCTCCATATAACCCATGCCCTGGATCTTCAGATAACCCATGTCAGACTCATGTCCTGGACCTTCATATAACCCATGTCAGACTCATGTCCTGGACCTTCAGATAACCCATGTCAGACTCATGTCCTGGATCTTCAGATAACCCATATCAGACTCATGTCCTGGATCTTCAGATAACCCATGTCAGACTCATGTCCTGGATCTTCAGATAACCCATGTCAGACTCATGTCCTGAACCTTCTTATAACCCATATCATACTCATATCCAAGTTCTTCATATAACCCATTTCAGACTTATATCTTATACTTTTATATAACACATCTCAAACTCATTTCCCAAACCTCCATATAACCCATATCAGACTCATCTCCCAGACCTTCATATAACATATTACAAACTCATCTCCAAGGCCTTCATATAACCCATTTCAAACTTATATCCTAAACCTTCATATAACCCATATCAAACTCATGCCCAAGACCTCCATATAACCCATGTCCTGGACCTTCATATAACCCATGTTCTAGACCTTCATATATCCCATGTCAGACTCATGTCCTGGACCTTCATATAACTCATGTCAGACACATGTTCGGGACCTTCATATAACTTATGTCCGGAACCTTCATATAAACCATGTCCTGGACCTTCATATAACCCATGTCAGACTCACGTCCGGGACCTTCATGTAACTCATGTCCTTGACCTTCATATAACCCATGACAGACTCATGTCCTGCACAGAGCCTTGTGTCGACTACTGCCTTCGTTAGTCTTTGAAGTTGAGGTCTGAAGTCGAACGAGGAGGAAGAAGAAGAAGAAGAACCTTAACTGTGGTCGGTCGACTGATCTATTGCCAACTGCCACTAGAGCAGATCTTTTGAGACTGCGACCGTCTCCAATGCACCGAATATGACAACCATCGTAGCCTTCGCTTCCTAATGGGAGTTTGGATGCTTGGGAGACCGTTACGAGAATGCACCTCTGCATTTATTTCTCTATCCGTCAATATAATTCCAAAAATATATCGTAGGCTCTGTAGAAGGATGGTGTTACGCCTGTGCTCTTGTTGTGCATATGTTGTCCAAGTCTCGCTTAAATATAGGAGCGTGCTGGCGACACGTGCATTGGCCTTGGGTGTATTGTGGGTTTTCCCAAACACTCGCGGTGAAGCGAACAAATGTAGCATTAGCTTTGCCAAAATAACGGTATATTTATGATTATGGAGAGAGTTTTTTGTTGATGAGGGATCCCAGGTATGTGAATTGGTGCACAGCTGTCAACTCATAATTATCGATGCTTACAGTTGATGTGGCATCTACCTCATATCCCAGCAGATTTGTTTTGTTGAGACTTTATGCGAAGTAGGTGCAGTTTTACACAGGAATATAAAGACGATTAGTGCAAATGCACTGTCCGAGGTCCATGCATGGGGAGAACGTGGTTGCATTACACCACAGCAACGGGCAAACATATGTTGTGACGGTTATTATGATGGTAAAGATGGCAGTCAACGGCAGAGTTGATAAACAACATTCAGGACAGGAAGCTGTGAAAATCCACGACAGCCTTTGTCTCCGTGGATGATGAAAATGGGTATATCTGATGTATTAGACCACAAGGAGTAAATAATTTGATACCATTTGCAACGGACACAAAAGAACGTACAATTTGCACTGACTAATTTGCCTACCACTAAGACTAAACTGCTTGAAAGGCCGAAATATCCGGCACACCAGCCGGTAAAGTACCGCGTAACTGCCGCAACCAATGAATAGGTAAATAGCCCTCACGAGTTTCTCCTTTTGTTATGAAAGCCATTCTCTGGACCGATTGTTTGATCCGTTGAATGGGAATTTGATTTACAACCGATTCCAGTGTTTACATTGGGCTGCGTCATTGTTTCGTCTCCTAGGTCAGGAACGAAATATTCCGGCGACTACAGAGAGAGAGAGAGCGAGAGGGGGGGGGGGCAAGGGGGGGGGTGGGGAAGAAGAAAGAGTGGGAGAATAGTTGGTGGAGCATGTCTACCGCCCACGTCTCCATACATGTCTGATTTTACACTGGTGGTTTGTGGAATGGATGGTGGGACGGTTAGAATATCGGCCTTCTAGTCGGCAGCCATATAAATCACTCTCTCACTCTGCCAACATTCCCCCTCCCCCAAACCCTTACCCACACCTAGGACCACATCAACTGGGGCACAACGTAATCATATAATATATTTGTTCTCATTTTGCGCGTGCGATGTGGACGTTAGGCTCCATTCGTAACCATGTGTATTTGCCCTTTTAAGGCAATCTTGTTAGCGTGAGGTGGGGTAATTTTTTTTTTCTGTCATGTGTCAGACAAGCCAAGTCCAGGGATCCAATTTTGAGATACTCGTGCGCTGAGCAAAATCAGACTGTACGAAGTAGCAACATACTATATTGTTGTAAACTATTGTATCGTGTTTTGTAAGATAATTTAGTTTACATGACGTAGATGAGAGAACAGACGGAAACAAGATGGATCGATTTAAAGCGGAAAAAGTGCAGAAAAGCAAAAGGACAATCAGTCTGCCAGATCATGAAGGAAATATTGTATAACAAAACCTTGTCGCTGGAACTGAGAAAGATAGTCATTGGATGCTACGGGGAACCAGTATTGACATATCGCAGTTAATAATGGACAATCAGCAAGCAAGCGCATAGATCTTTGGAGCCAGCTGATGTGGTAAACAAAAGAATGCTGCGGATCACATGGACTGCAAGGAAGACTACAGTACTTGAAGAGGCATCAAGACAACTCATTGCTAAGATCAGAATAAAACATCCTTTTTTGGGCATGTGATGAGAAGAGGCGGTTTGGGGCATGTCGTAACAATGGGGACAAATAGTAAGACAGAGGAAGGCAGAAAGAGATGATGTTGGACAGCCCAAGAGAATGGCATGGGCGACAATCAAAAACAGAGTTGGTAAAGGACACACTGATAAAAGAGGATGTAGGTCCATGAACGCCATCCTGCAGTGCACCTGATGATGATGAAATGGCGAATACGCTTCCGTCAGGACAATTGAAAGTTGCTTTTCTTTTGTTCTCATAAATGTCTTCCACTTCTTCGGCGTTCATCCTGAGAAGGACTGTTGTGATGTGTCCTAGTTTACAACGAGCCTGCGATATCTGCGCCTTTCTGCCAGACACATCCTATTCCAGCTGCCTTTTTTTTTTTTAGAACTAGGTTTTTCTTCCCACTGCGACCCCTATCCCTTAACCATAATACACTGGTGACTAGTGTATCCTGTTTCTAAGTCCGCCACGAGGAGACGGAAAATGGACTTGGTCAGCTATGGTTTCCTGAAATAATGCAAACAGCCATCTATAAGTCGCTGGTTGCTGTCAGTTCATTCACCGCTGCTACGACTCAGAATTTTTCAACAGTCTGCTATCTGGCAGAGTCTCAATACCGCAGACGTTTCTTCCCGATGGTAGTAGACTTGGGCCATATCCTTCTCCTCTGGTTTATGTACTGGGGGTAGAGCTGAAGTGCTGCTGCCAGTCCCGTAGACCACAGTAACATAGGCTGGTGGTACACATCAGTTTGCTGTACAGTTGGTGTCTCATTCTGTTGTGCCCAGTTCGAAGACGAAGTAAAATAACCATGTCTTTTCTGGACTTGTTAGCATCTGTCTTATGCCTAGTGTGTGGGGTGTTTTTCCTAACACTTGACATTGTATTTCCATTTTAATATGACGGTTGCTTCTTCGTCGTTGACGAGGTGCTCTTCCTATATCGGTTACGCTTCCTCCTTGACTACTATAGGCTTTCTCGTTTTCCTTGATGTTTCAGTATGATGGTATCTACTGGACAGGTGCCTTCTGGGACCCGTGAGACATTTTTGTTAAAACCGGCCTCAATTCAGTCAGTTCTGTGTTCGTGTGGGATTTGAGTGCTGTTATGACCGACTGTGAATCATTTTCATATCTGAATTTTCCCATGCTTTTAATATTTCATCCTCGTCTACAGACTTTGGAAAGTCACCGACATATTCTGCTTGTTTTATCTAATCATTGGAAACACGTGCTACTAAACAGCTTGATTTATTTCCACTGTCTTGTCTTCTTTCGTCCATTACACGCCGAGGACGTTACACAATATTGGATGGTGTGGACAAAGTATGATTTCTATTGACAACGATCTGAAAGTCTTTTTTTTTATTTGGATAACTGAGTGCAGACAAATGCTTGTCTGTGTGATTATTGTTACTAACAAGCATACTTCGTTTACAACTTAGTGCCTCACAGTTTCTTTTGTTTTCTTTACATCGATTAGAGAGATCTCAATTTCTTTGAAATTCTTTTAGGATAGTATATTTCTAAAAAACTAAATTAAACTTGATGCAATATTCTTCTGGAGAAGTGCATCCTATTATGACTGCAAGGTCAATAGAATGCAAGTTGAAAATGCTGACTGGGAAGGACATCCAGCATTTTGTAGGACTGACAAACTTATAACATATCTACTCGTAGAAAGTCAAATTGGGACAAGTCCTCGTACAAGGAAGTGTCTACCACTTCACCCATACTCACCCTCACTTCATCCTCAATGGCAGTGTTTACTGTGCTCTACCATTTGCCCTTTTCTCTTATGCTGGTTATTGTTTCTAGAGCTTTCTGTCAAACCGGACCACTCCGCTGGCTATTAACAAGTATAATGGTGACGTGTGCAATAATCTGAATTGGCAAGTCTCTAAAGGGGTTTAACTGCCTCGTTAGTTACCTCTTCTTACGTCTTTGTTCGTAGTGTGGCACTGCTCGTATTTTCGTCCCTTTCCTGCACACTGAGCCCACCAGGTAACCAAGTGTATTCGTCACTATTTTGTAACCCATTCATTAAGGTGAAGGAGTCTGACAGCAGGCACTGCCGTCGGGGATAACGTGTTAATTGTAATATATCTTCACTATTCGTTGGTAAAGATACCAGTTCAATTCCGCGCTGCCTTATCTCTCCAATTTCATTGCCTTGCTCCGCGTGTGTATTATGTCTATAATGTGTTCCAGCACGGCATTTTTGCAGTACAGTAGTTTTACCAATACTTGAAAAAACCCACGACGTGCACAGTTTGTCATAACGAGCGCGACATGATTTGAACCTGGTACAATGAGTTCGCAAACCAAGCCCACACGCTTTACATTGTTAGAACAAAGAAGAATGTAATAAAATGGCTGATGTACAATTATTATTATTCCTGTCGCCAGGAAAACAAGAGTTGTTCGCCTATTTATATCTCTATTACATTTGAGAAGTGTATTCCACCAGACAGAATGGTCTGCTTTTGGTATGTGTGAATATTGGAATGTACGGATGCAAAACTTTGAGAGCCTTCTACCTTAGAGGGGTTAGACAATGTAAATAGTCTCATACGATATGCACTCAGTAGTTTGGTAGTCATCATATTCTTGTCTCTATCACACCCAAACCTGTCGGATACTACTAGTACTTGTGACCAGGCACAAGAACGGCCATATTGTTGCTTTCCTTACTCTAGGTTGTCTTGTTTTCTGAGACGGAACGCGTTTTGCTGTGTTTTGCGCCGTAACGACCTAGTGCATGACTTTAGCGTGGATTAAACAAAACGGATTGCAGTTTCATAAATTACAAACACAGCAAGTATGGGTTGTGAGCAATGCCACTAACTACTTTGCCATGTTGTCCCCGGCCACATGTTTCATTCCTTCCTTGATGTAGAATAGAATAGTAGGGAATCAGCTCACATTTACAGACATACTCGCGCGATTGCTCTAGTGCAAGATACAACACATCTGACCCACTCGTGCGTTGTTTTTTTTATCGCATGGCCCACCAAATGTCAGACGGGCGACGAACGTGGTGCACTACAAACCAGTTCTGTGAGTAACATATTCCGCGTTGCATGGACATCGACCTTAATAACAGGCTGTCAGATCGGACTTATTGCACGACCTCTCCAGATACTTGTCCATCTTACTCGTCATCCGAGTACAGGGTCTTCAATTAATCACGTAACGATGGCGTACCAGATTTATGCCCGGTTTAGATGTGACTTGTTGAGATTTAACGTACCTTCCTGAGCTTTTTCTGTCAAGAATTGGCTTATGCATATATTCACTATCGTTCATTCTAACAATGGTACATTTACGTCACTTTTTCATTGACCCCACTATCTCATTGATCTAACTTACAGCTAGGAAAGACAATGCGACGGGGAAGTCAGCTGGTCATCCCCATCCCACGTCAGAAAAAGTTAATGCTTTATGCAAGGGCGTTTCAAATACTTTATCACCAACGACAATGTTTGACCAGCAAGTATCCTTACTTGGTGTACATGATTGTCACATAAGCCCATGTATTGGTGACTCATTGAATGCCCCATTCATTCACTGTCGCTCTAATTATCATTAACCGCCCCACTAACTCCTACTGCTTGGCTAAACCAACTCATTGTCTAAGCTTAACTCACTTCCCCGCTAACCCTTACTCACTGCTTCATAAGCCTAACCCACTTCTCCACTAACTCTCAACCATTATCTCTCACTCACATCTCCACTAACCCTAACTCATTTCTCCACTAACCCTCACTCACTTCCCTCACCCCACATACTAACTCTCACTTATTTCCCCATTGACCTTTCACTCACTTCACACAATAACCCTCCCTCACTTCGCCACTAACCCTCACTCACTTTCCCATTAACCCTCACTCACGTCCACACTAACCCTCAACCACTAACCCTCACTCACTTCACACCACACACTAACCCTCACTCACTTCACACACTAACCCTCACTCACTTCCCTACTAATTATCTCGTACTTTCCCCACTAGCCATCACTTACTTACCCACTAATCCTCACTTACTTTCCCCACTAACCTTCCATTACTTTCCCCACTAGCCATCACTTACTTCAGACACTAACTCTAACTCACTTCCCCACGAATCCTCACTTACTTTCCCCACAAACCCTCCCTTACTTTCCCCACTAACCCTCACTCACTTCCCCACTAACCCTCACTTACTTTCCCCACTAACCCTTCCTTACTTTCCACACTAACCCTCCCTTACTTTCCCCACTAACCCTCACTCACTTCCCCACTAACCCTCACTTACTTTCCCCACTAGCCATCACTTACCTCAGACACTAACTCTGACTCACTTCTCCACTAATCCTCACTTACGTTCCCCACTAACCCTCCCTTACTTTCCCCACTAACACTACCTTACTTTCCCCACTAGCCCTCACTCACTTCCCCACTAACCCTCACTTACTTCCCCACAAACTCTCTCTTACTTTCCCCACTAACCCTCACTCGTTTCCCCACTAACCCTCACTCGTTTCCCCACTAACCCTCTTGCTTTCCTCACTTCACACACTAACCCTCACTCACATTCCCACTAAACCTCACTCACACCACTATCTTACTAACCCTCACACAATGTCCCAGTAACCCTCAGCCACTGTTTCGGCCAATAGATCCTGCACCCCACTATTTTTTCCCTTTCTTGTATTTATCTAACGCCGACAAATTTAATATCACCACACAATCTTCTCCAGAAAACCACAGCCAACAAATAACACGCAACAACCCGCCTTTTGCTTAGCCAGGAAGCGACTTGCTGTAAGAGATTATCATTTTCTTGGTGAGAGCTCGCTGTTCCAGATTTCCAGGAGGACTTCTGCCAGTCTCAAAAGAATTCTTTCGTTACAGGATGTATATTTTAGCTCCCGCCAAATGGGCTTTTCAAACGTTTAATGCCTGATGGCGTACATGCTTGTACACTCCTCAGAGGGGAGAGCAAACAAGTAGGGGATATGATGGCATCTTTGAGATTGTGAGCTATGTAATTTTTTTTTACTTTTCTTGTTCTCCTGAGATCACAAGACATAAAAGAAGATGTCACAACGAATTTATATTTTTAGTAGCGTATATATATATATATATATATATATATATATATATAGTGAATGCATATCAGTGAACGTAAAATTGGAAATGACTAACTTTACTTAACGTCTTTATACTGGTTTAGAATACTCTGCAGTCTGTATACAACCACTTTGTCTGATCGTTCTATCGAACCACTCCTGATGCATAAACAGCTGCCTTGGGACAAATGACATAGAAAACATAGTCTGATATAACATACATGCAGCCGTTTACAAAGAATAGATTGTGACAATATTCAGACTGCGAACTACAACTGCAGAGTCAGATAGCCAACTGTTCAACAGATAAAAACTGAACACACAGACGAGGGAAGAAATCGCAAACGGTAAAATAAATTCACAAAATAATTGTCTCCACGATAGCAGTAGAAGACAGTATATCATTCTCCAGTCAAGATGAGGGTACACTGTATAGTAGTGTTTGTCCCCCAAAGGCATATCATGTCACTCTTTGTGTTTTCTTTTAATCAACAGACTTATT
This sequence comes from Ariolimax columbianus, assembly GCA_036924085.1. Classification (NCBI taxonomy): domain Eukaryota; kingdom Metazoa; phylum Mollusca; class Gastropoda; order Stylommatophora; family Arionidae; genus Ariolimax; species Ariolimax columbianus. Next base: position 128,287,353 of record JAVGWX010000003.1, on the reverse strand, counting down.
ATTTTCTTTTTTGTACTTATCCACTGCTTCGTGTTCTTTTACTCTCATAATATTATATAAAAGGTGCACCGGGTAATCACAAAAGTCCGGATATTTGACATGCTAATTGCAGATCAGTTTACAGATCCTACTGATTGTCAGCGTTTGTCTCGTTTAGATGCCATCCGTCTGGCGTATGCAATCATGTATCTCTATACGTGTCTGTCCACAATGTCGCGACTGTAGAGGCATGTACACATGTCATGGCATCAGAGGCTAGCAAAGAAATAGGCCGTGCAAACAAAATAACCAGCAACACCCGTGTAGAAGACCTGCCCGTCAATGACTATATACTATATGAAATATAAAACAGCAGTATAACGATTAAATGATCTCCTCCTTCCCGTAGCACTCACATTTCCCGCTCATCTTTTCTTCACACACCTCATCCGCTTTTAACCCATGCTTCCAAAATAATACGTACAGTTTTGTCTTGACGATGCAATCAAGCACTTATATTGAAGGTTCAATCAAAAACATCCACTGTAATGCTAATATTCCATGGATAACGGCCCAAAGAAAAAAGCCCTGTTTCAATTTTAAGATTCCAAGAATGCCGGGATCGCTAATTATTAAAAGTCAATGGAATTAGCTAGGCTGACTGAAATGGATCTGTCAAATGTTGTATCGATACATACTGAGCGTTACTAAGTGGCTTCATTACAGCGCAATTTTGACAATTCTTTAAAGTTAGTTGTGAGAGTAATCCACAATAACTGATAACATTTTTAACATACTTGTCGGTCAACAAAGATATATAGGGTATTCTCATTAAGACGAACCTAGGAAATTATGTAAATTGAAAGTATCCCATCCATTTTAGCGCCCCATGCTAAAAGTCTGGTGTTGAACAAAAATGTTTTTCTCTAACTTGTTCGTGCTGTTCATAGTCTTTTATTTGTAGGTTCTACCACTATTATATCAACTTCTTTTTTAATCCTTTGGATACATGCCTATATAGATGGATCAGTGGATCAGCAACAAATGCTCCCGAGAATGGGGGAACTTGTATCGGTTGTCTCAAATACCGGAAACCATTGTGAGACAAGGTGTATTCCCACTAGTATATTCAGCTCTACTTATACGCTGAGGTTCAAGCACTTGTACACGCTGCAAATAGGAACTATAACAACAATTCTGATTGGCACCAGGTATGCATCCTCGCAGATGCTTTTTCTCTACTGCAAGCTCTCAAGGATGGTATTCTCCCTCACCGATGAACGAACTGTGCAATGTAGATGCTAGAAAGCGAACCATACTTCAGTGACTACCATTCCATTGTGGCTTACTGGGGCACATGAGAGCAGACCTGCTTACAAAAAAGGATGGAGACTGAACAAGAGGACATTGAAATCACATACTTTGAAGAAAAAAATATCTGTTCAGGCTATCAGAAGAGAACAAGACCAACCAAACGATGATTGTTTTACCCTTGAGCGGCATGAATAGATCACATCTCTTTGCCGCAAGACAGTGCATATCAGAATGAACAGATATATGTACCAGCTTCGACTGTCTACTTCACCATTGGGCACACGTGGGCTGAAATTGCTGAGAATGTCTAACAGGTCTGTCCCCTGTATTAAGGAACGTACACTAGCTCAAGGATTAAGCACTAGACTCAAAATTGTACAGAGGTAAAGAGAAGCTACAAAGAACGATTTGAGTTCATCACGGGAATTCATTTGAGAGTGTTGACGTCAGCGATTTGATCGCAAGTAGAAGAAAAGAAAGTTCTTTGGCACTTCGCTCTTTTAAATCAATGTCACCAAAATATCGGAATTGTCTATTTTGTCATCCACAGTCTTATTTACTCCTGCCATCTCAGGATATGAATTGAATTATATCAGCCGTGTAGGTCAGTGCACAATTAACGGGCTATAATATTTATCCAAACTCTTTGTGTGTGTGTGTTGAAAGCCACTGGTATCCTGAAGCCGTGTGTTTGGAAAAACTAGAAAACTTACAATGAAAAACAGTCATTGTTAACAATACATGTGGCGTCAGCACGTACCTACTTGGTAGCGAAAACTGGGCAAGCTATTCCAAACAAGAGCAAAGGCTTAACACCTTCCATCTACGACGCTTGTGAACCATTTTGGAATTACACGGAGAGACAGTGATAATAGCAGAGGTGCACTCCCAAGCATGTACCCACTCTTTCGGAAGAAAAGACTACAATGGCTTGGTCATGTTCGTCGAAAGGAAGATGGTTGCATCACCAAAGATATGGGCAGTTGGAACAGTCGTCCGACTACAGCTGATGTTCAAAGATGTGTGTAAACGGGTCATGAAGGCACTGGGCATGGATCTGTCGTTCTGGTACATTATCGTGCCCTAGCGTCAAACTTTCACGTGAACATGAATATATCGTGCCCTAACGTCAGATCTTCATGTGAACAAGAATATATCGTGCACTAACGTCAGATCTTCATGTGAACAAGAATATATCGTGTCCTAACGTCAGACCTTCGTGCGAACAAGAATATATCGTGCCCTAACGTCAGACCTTTATGTGAACAAGAATATATCGTGCCCTAACGTCAGACCTTCGTGCGAACAAGAATATATCGTGTCCTAACGTCAGGCCTTCATGTGATCGTTCATGTGACCTTCATGCAATCGTTCTGGTCCAAGTGCAGATGTGCCTAACAGTGACGTCTCTTTATGAAGAAAAAAGAAAAACCAACTACTAAGCTGAGAGTTACCACTGAAAGGTAACAATGATATATTCAGTCATATCTGAATGGTGCTGTAAGATGTTCTTTCGGCATGCAATGGACACATTGGGGTTAACGGGATGGCTGAAAAATCAAAATTTTCTTGTCTTCCGATTTATGAAACATGTTCCTTCCCGTATTTGAAGTAGATACACATAAAAACGTGTGCTGAAGTTGGATGCACTCGACCTTAAGGTGCAAACCTCAATAAAATGAATTCTGCCTTAGTAATGATGACGAACGAAATAAAAATAATTTTCTTTTATAGTTCCACGAAGGTGACAATTAGGAGTGTCTTACGTGCATTCACTTGGTGATAACTGTTTGATTTTTATTTTCTCACCGTCTGATGTGACGATGGAGACATCTCTTTTTATAGGTCTGAAATTAGGACGTGATAATGTTCTTCACTTGCACGTCTAAGGTTAAGACATCATATTCTTGTTCACATGAAGGTCTGATGTTAGGTCACGATATATCCTTGTTCACATGGTCTTAATCTAGGGTACGATATATTCTTTATCACATGAAGGTTTGACAATATGACCACAAATGCTCTTGTTCACATGAAGGTTTGACACTATGGCCCAAAATATTCTTTTTCACATGAAAGTTTAACACTAGGACACGATATATTCTTGTTCACATGAAGGTTTGACACTAGGGGCACGATATATTCTTGTTCACGTGGTTTAACACTATGGCGTGATATATTATTGTTCCTATGAAGGTTTGACACTATGGCACGATATATTCTTATTATCATGAAAGTTTGACACTAGGGGCACGATATATTCTTATTATCATGAAAGTTTGACACTAGGAGCACGATATATTCTTGTTCACATGAAGGCTTGACCCTATGGCACGATATATTCTTGTTCACATGGTTTGACACTATGGCACGATATATTCTTTTTCACATGAAAGTTTGACACTAGGGACACGACATATTCTTGTTCGCATGAAAGTTTGACACTAGAGGCACGATATATTCTTGTTCACGTGGTTTAACACTAGGGAACCATATATTCTTGTTCACATGCGGGTTTGACGTTAAGACTTCATATTCTTGTTCACATGCGGGTTTAACGTTAAGACTTCATATTCTTGTTCACATGCGGGTTTGACGTTAAGACTTCATATTCTTGTTCACATGCCATGACGACGACGCAATTCATGATCAACATCATTACACAGTTATCCTCTGTAGAAAATGTTCGACTGTCTGATTTAGTCCTTCTATTCTATCATGAAGTTTAGAGGTTTGTCACAAAAATATGCTAGACTCTTGGCCTTAATTAAAGCCTAGTTCTTTGTTTATTATTAAAGGCTGTTTTATATTGTCATATCATCCAACTTTGGGTTATTCCAGACATGGTCAGATTACCGAAGTTTAGATTACCCCATTCGAGTCAGACATGGTCAGATTACCGAAGTTTAGATTATTCCATTCTAGTCAGACATGGTCAGATCACCGAAGTTTAATTTGCTCCACTCTAGTCTGCAAGAACTGTGTTAGGAATAGTGCTGCATTGTCTAATCTCGGACCTTATTACTAGGATCACCTTTCTTAAATATCTCATTTGAGATCTTTTTTCTGGGTTGTGATTATTGCCCACGATTCACATCCGCATTGACAACAAAATGCTACACGATGTAATGTGAAACGATTGTACGGCCAGCTTAGTTTTCTGACCGTTTGCTCTTTCACTAAGTGATCACTAATTATGGCGTACAACCGTTTATAAGTTACTGCGGTTCGAGCAGCTGGTTTTTCTTTGATACTTCCCTTCTGGTCAATAAAATGTTTAATGTACTTTAACTTCCTGGTCTGTTTTAGAGGCTCTTCTTCCAGTATGATGTGATTTCTCTTCTCTCGAGACCACCATGGTTTTTGTTTTTAAACTGTAAAGGGTTATCCATGTCTTCTCAGCTGTTCATTCCAGATTTGAAGGTTGGTCTTGTTGTTGAATGCCTACAATGAGTAGGATTACTGTTTTGTGCGCCATGACAAGGACGTTAAGTGGCCGGTTGTCGTAGCTTACCTTTTATGCCGAGCTGATGTATGTGGTCCTCCAGGCGGCTGTGCTATGCTTGGCTTCATCTGCGTGTCGCGCACTACTACGGGGATCACGTCGATCCCTCATCTCGTTTGCCAGGCTGCCTTAAAAATAGCTCGTTTCCAGGAAGGGCTATGTGGAAGCCGAGGTAGGGTCTTATCCAGTATATTTTGCCTAAACCTGACTAATATGTCTGATCAGTGTTCTTCTTCTTCTGCGTTCATTCTCAATCTCCCACTACCAATCCCTGAATAGGACTTTGCAAGTAGCAGGATGTAGTACAGAGAACGGAATGCGTAGTGTCGCTAGTTTACAGCTTGACTGCGATATTTGCACCTTTCGGTCCGACACATCCGTCTTCGGCAGATCTGATCAGTGTGTTTTGCTTGATCAGACGTTAGTCTTCCTTCCTGAAGGTTAATGTAAAAACTTTCACTTTCTGTCAAAATATTTGAGCGAATCTAATTATAACATATCTCTCATGTACTATATGCATTCAATTCGCGTGTTATCAGACCTTGAAAGGGAAGCGGAGAATAGTGGCAATATAACCTATCAGGCATATCGTAAGAAGCGATAAAGGAAGGATGAGCTTTGTGCACATCATGTAGATATAATCGACAGGAAAATGAAAAGTAGGCCTTTACTTTAAGTCAAATTACACTGTTAAATATAATATCATATATGGGAATATTACTACACCGTTAAATATAATTAACGCGATACATGCTCCAACGGCCACCTAGACTACGGACATGAAGATGACTCAGTTTACACTAATTATAATTAACTTCTACCTTCGTTCACCACACACACAACCGACATTCTCTCTCTCTCTCTCTCTCTCTCCATTTTTTTCAGTCTCTCCCTTCCCTGGTCTAGCATGTAGTCATTGAAACAAGATACATGATTATATCTCTCTCCAGCACCGAGTTAACAAAACACGAGTGTTCATTTCAATAATAATTCAAACGCTGACTGTAGTAATTAAATACTGCGTATTACCTTGGCTAGTGACCTTTCCTCTCCTCTTCTTCTCCACACTCCGCCCTCTCCATACGTACGTATACCTTGCCGAGGTTGGAGAGCTTACGCGCCCAAATGATCCAAGGAACTATGTTGTCGGCGGGAGTTTTTACTCCTGACAGGTTCACTCAAGCCAGACAAGTCCTTGGAGAGGATACAGACAAAAGGACTGAGGAGCAGGTGGAGCCATATAAGTGTAGTTGCAGAACTCACCTGCGAGTGGTACCTGCTCTGGAAATGCATTCTTGTCTCGTTCTTTACTGTTTGTCCTCTATAAATTATCCCCATGAATGACAGAGATGCAGGCCAGTGAGCATTGTACCTCTGACTCTTTGTGGTGGGGGATGCCACACATACCATCACTATATATGGGCTGACAGGACGTGACGATTTTCCAGGTGGCGGGGATGCCACATATACCATCACTACATATGGGCTGGCAGGACGTGACGATCTTCCAGGTGGCGGGGATGCCACTTATACCATCACTACATATGGGCTGGCAAAACTGACAGATAAAAGGATGAGATAGCCGACCCAGATGTTGTTGTTTCGAGTACCCACAATGAGTAGGTTACTCTTGTGTGCGCCCTGAAAAGGTCGTTAAGTGTCTGGTTTCAGTAGCTTTTCTCACATCTCGAGCGTGCTGATAAAGGTGGACCGGGGTCCTCCAGGCGGTTGTGCTATGCTTGACTTCATCTGCGTGTCGCTCACTACTACGGAGATCACGTCGAACCTCACCTTGTTAGCCATATTGTTGTCCACCGACAACAGTCCGTTTCTAGGACGACCAAAAAGGAGATCAGGTGAGCCTTTTGGCCAGTATATTTCTCCTGACCCTGGCTAACATTCTCCGATCAGTGTGTTTTGCCTGACCGTACATTAGCCTCATCGTCCCAGCCGACCCAGATGAATATATGATATGTCCCTGGCAGGACGTGACGATCCTGGGACACTGACACACTGGACTGCCTCACTTCGATGATACTAGAAAGAAGTGTCCATAATCGCCCTTCGCAATCACGATGTCTCTAAGACAAGAGACTTTATTCAAGATCGGACGTGTGCATTTATCATGGGGGCATTGAGATAATATAATCATCACGCCCCGCCGCTCCAACCTTCTCTCCCCCCAAAGGAACTTTTGCTAACTTTTTTCCTACACATATTATATGTATGTTTATTTCTGTTAATTTTTTCAGATGAACGAAACAACCCATTTGAAAATTGGTGACATCAACAAGAACCTGATCTGTATTTTGTGTGGAGGCTACTACATTGATGCAACTACTATCATTGAATGCTTGCATTCTTGTAGGTCTTTGTTGTGACCTTCGTGTCGTTTGTTTCTGTGTTGAATAGTTGGAAGTGTCAACCATTTATTGTATTAACTAAATGGAAGTGTCATTATGTATAGTGTCAGTTACTTATTGCACTAACTAATAAAAAGTGTGAACTTTACTTATCACAATAACTAATCAGAAGTGTCAACTACTTATATTAATGAAGGAGAAGTGTTAAGTATTTAATATTGTAACAAATAAAAAATATCAGTTATTTAATATTGCAACAAATAAGAAATATCAGTTATTTATTAAGCTAACTGGTCAGTTGTTTATTGTACTAACAAAGTGAAAGTGTGACTTATCTATTGTATTAACTAATATCTGATTTATTGTAGTAACTAAAAGGATGTGTCATTTATTTATTGTCCTAACTAAAAGAAAATGTCATTTATTTAGTGTACTAACTAAACGGAGATGTAATTTATTTATTGTCCTAGTTAATATGTGTGACTAATTTAGTGTACTAATATGTGTGATTTATTTATTGTACATACTAGTAAGAAGTATCAGTTATTTAGTGTACTAACTAAAAAGAAACGTGTCATTTATTTAGTGTACCAACTAAAGGGAAGTGTCATTTATTTAGTGTACTAACTAAACGGAAGTGTCATTTATTTAGTGTACCAACTAAAGAAAAGTGTCATTTATTTAGTGTACTAACTAAACGGAAGTGTAATTTATTTAGTGTACCAACTAAAGGGAAGTGTCATTTATTTAGTGTACTAACTAAACGGAAATGTAATTTATTTATTGTCCTAGTTAATATGTGTGACTTATTTAGTGTACTATTATGTGTGATTTATTTATTGTACATACTAGTAAGAAGTATCAGTTATTTAGTGTACTAACTAAAAAGGAACGTGTCATTTATTTAGTGAACCAACTAAAGGGAAGTGTCATTTATTTAGTGTACTAACTAAACGGAAGTGTCATTTATTTAGTGTACCAACTAAAGAAAAGTGTTATTTATTTAGTGTACTAACTTAACGGAAGTGTCATTTATTTAGTGTACCAGCTAAAGGGAAGTGTAATTTATTTAGTGTACCAACTAAACGGAAGTGTCATTTATTTAGTGTACTAACTAAACGGAAGTATCATTTATTTAGTGTACCAACTAAACGGACGTGTCATTGATTTATTGTACTAACTAAAGGGAAGTGTCATTTATTTGTTGTACTAACTAATACGTTTTTATTATTTATTGTACTAACTAGAAGGAAGTGTTATTTATTTATTGTCCTAGTTAATAACTATGACTTATTTAGTGTACTAATATATATGATTTATTTATTGTACTTACTAGTAAGAAGTGTCAGTTATTTATTGCATAAACTAATCAGTGTTTCTTTATTATCATTACAAACTAAACATAAGTGCTAATTATTTATTACATTACCTGAAGTGTCATTTATATATTGTAAAATCTAAATAGGAGTTTCATTTATATTTGGTAACATCGAATTAGAAGTGTCGTTTACATATTGTGACATTCAATATGTCTCATTTCTATTTTGTTACATTTAATTAGAAGTGTACACCCTGTGGCAGTCACATAGAGACCTTGTTTATACTTTGTAACAGCCGATTATGTCTCATTTATATTTTGTAACAGTCAATTTGAAGTTTAATTTATATCTTTCAACATCCACTTATAAGTCTTATTTATATATCATTACACCCGATTCGAAGCCTCAGTTATATCTTGTAACGGCCTATCAACAGTTTTATTTATATCTTGAAACAACCATCCATATCTAATTTATATCCTATAACAATCGATTAAAAGACTCATTTATATCTTAAAACAGACGATTTGAAGTATTATTTATAGCTTATAACATCCAATTAGAAGTATCATTTATATCTTAAAACGTCCAATTGGAATTATCATTTAAATCTTTAAACATCCAATTAGAAGTCTCATTAATATGCTGTAGCATATAATTAGTTGTCATTTATCTCGTGTAAATTCCAAAACAGAAGTCTCATTTCTTCAACATGAATAATCCACTTTAACCGTTTTAAATTATGTAGAACCATCATTTTTTTCTACTCCCCTTCATTCAATGTTCATAGTTTGTCGCACGTGCATCGTGACGTACCTGAAGACCAGTAAAACATGTCCAGTATGTGACACTGTAGTACACAAGACACGACCACATCAAAACATCAGGTGAGTCGTATTGTGTAATTAGCTCATATATGGGGCTGTGTTAGACAGTAATATGAACAGTTTTTGTTAACAGAATATCTCCATATTATTGTTGTACTTTTACTAGACTTCGTACACGAGGGTTACTGTAAAGTGTAACGTAACTCTCTAATTGGACGAGACAGTGACAATCTAAGGAATCCCACAAAGTGTGAACAACGTACATCATCATCATCATTCTTCTTCTTATTATTATTATCCAAAACGTCAAAATCCTGGTATTCAATCAGACACGTGTGTCTGATGCCAGGAAGCTAAATGTTGAGTAAACTCAGCTCTTTTGCCTTGGTGTACAATGTTGGGCTGTGAGCCCTATCATTGATGTTTCGCATCTGTTACATATGCTGGTATATTTAGTGAGATCTCTTGGCCTCTTTTCGACGGACATTCTCTATATCTGCGCATATCTTTTGGGCAGAATTATTGAACAGGCACTGGGTTATCTTTCTATTGATTTGTAGGCCAACTCAAACGCTTGCTCTGCTTTCATTCAGGCTTTTCTCCGCTTCTTTGACGTCGTGGCTGAGGATGCCTATGCCATCAGCGAACCTCAGATGAGTAAGAATTTCCTGGTCTATGTTTATCTTCCCAGTCAAAATGTTTAAGGACCTCCTCAAGGGCTGCTGTAAATAGCTTTGGTGAGATTGTATCACCCTGTCGGATGCCACGTTGCATCGGTTTGGTGATCGGTCTATGGAAGAGGGTGATATCCGTTGTACATCCGCTGTTTATCTCCTCTATCAGTTGAGCGTATTATTTCTCAATTCCCCGAATTATCAGGGCATTCGCCAGTACAGCTGTTTCGATGCTGTCTCTATCGAAAACCTTCTCATAATCCACGAACACAAGGTATAAAGTCATCTGTACTTCATGCGCCCTCTCCATTAATTGGTTGATTGCGTGGAGGTGGTCAGTGGTTGAAAAGTCTGTCCTGAAACGTGCCTGCTGTCGTGGCTGGTTCTCATCTAGCAGCTTTTCTGTGCGGCTGACGATCACTCTGGTGAAGAGTTTATATATACACCACCACTACCCCCACCACCACACCCCCCCCCCCCCCCCAAAAAAAAAAAAAAGGAGAGCAGACAGATCGAACGGTAATTTGGCCAGGTTTTCCTTGTCTCCCTTTTATGGACTATGATGGTTATTGAAGTTTTCTATTGGTCGGGGATGTGACATTCGTTCAGACAGATGTTGAACAAAGTAGTTAAACGCCGCGCTAGTGTATCCCCGCAGCCTGGATTACGTTATGTGTGATTCCTTCTTGTCCTAGGGCTCTAGCTGGCTTAAGTTGTTTGATTGCATGTGCCACCACATCTGATTCGATCTGTGGTACCGGCACAGATTCGTTGTTGGGTGTCAGTTTGGTGACTATCGCCTTTGATGCATAGAGGTTGGTGTAGTACCTCTGACATTTCGCTCTATATCTGTTCTTTATGTGACGCTATTATCGTCTGCATTTTATAGGGCGGTCATAATATTCTTTGATTTGAGAAGGCTTTTTCGGCATTTGGTTATGCTGCTTCTAATCTCAGCTGCTTTGATCATCTTGTTCAGACTATGCAGTTCAAAGTCTGCTTCTGGTCAGCTTGTTCAGCTCGTATAACTCGAGGATGTTGTGCATGCCATTCTGTTGCAGCCTTCTCCTATGCAGAAGTTGTAGGGTGTCTTCGCTAATCCGACTGTCTTTTGCCGTTTTGGGTACTTTTGCCGCATTGATGCAATGTTTTAGCTTTTCCGTTAGCTGTTTCAGGTGACAGGTAGGAGACCCCTCGTACCTACAATCCTCTTGTGGGATTTTCTCTGACAGCCTAGCAGCATCTAGCATCGTTGGAATCTGGAATCATCTTTTGTGCGGTAGTGAGTCCATGTTTAAGGTTGCCCTAATGGGTCTGTGGTAGCTGTTTATATCTAGTCGATGCAGCACCTCCACATTTTTAACAAACCTGATATCGTCACATAGTCTATTTATGCTTTGGTTTCCCAGTTCGGGGAGTGCCAGGTTCATCTGTTCCTCGCCAACTTTTGTATGTAGGTGTTCGTTACATGAAGCTTCCTTATTTGACCAAAGACAGCCAGACGCTCACCTCTCGTATTTCGGATGTCTCCGGACAAGGAGCCGATGTAACGTGCGCCGGTCTGCCTACACCCTACTCTCGCATTGACGTCCCCAATGACGACTATTAATATGATTATTATTATTATTATTATTATTGCATTCTTTCTGCGATCGTCCTGAAAATGACGTTGAGACGTTGTGTCGTAGTTTGCAGAGAGGCTGCTATACCTGCGCCTTTCGGCCTGATACATCTAATTTCAGCTATCTTTTTAGAGCACCAGGTTTGCCTTCCGACTGCGAACCCTATCCCTTGGTAAAAATTCACTAGTTATCAGTGCAGCATATTTCCAGGACCGATACGTGGAGGCGAAATACGGTCTTGGTCAGCAATGATTCTCTGACCATGTTGCAAGTAGTCAACTATAAGTCGCTGACTGCTCATTCATCCTGCCCCCTCTCCCCACCCATTCCCTTTCCATAATTGTTACAAGAGAAGCATGGTACGGCCACTACAGTTAGCCTGCTTGCAAGACAAGAAGCCTGCGTCAAGACATGCTCTTGTGTTGATTATTGTTGTGGCGTTTTGTTTGACACAATGACATTGCCAGTCCCATTTTTGGTCTCTTTATACGACACGCGAAGCAAACATAGCGCAGCGGCCATATCAGCTTCTTCTGTGTAAAGGAACCATGGCATTCTGTGGGCATTACGTAATGCGTAGCCATATATTTTGACAGAAACATGAATAGTTCGGAGATAGACCAATAATGCTTCCGAACCCAACCATGAGCGCGCCTGTAAAAGCAAGATGGCAGGGGTTAAGTGCTAGGGGAATCCTGAGAAAACAACGGATCGTCTGTGTTAAAGAAGCTCTACAAAGACATAGATTGAAAATAACTGTCATCAAACGACAAAAAAGGGCAGAGACGAGATGCTGATACAAAATAGATCAGAGAATTCATTATCATTAAATAATATGATTGTAAAGGTACATTGAATCTTTCATGCAACTGATAAAAACTAAACACATTATATACAAACATGTTAGTAGAAATATTCCCGTCACTAGAATGCGGGTAGAAACATTTCCGTCACAAAAATACATGTAAAAACATTCCAATCACAAAAATACAAGTAAAAACATTCCTATCACAAGACTACAAATATATACATTCCCGTCACAAGAATACAGGTAGAAACATTCCCGTCACAAGAACACAGGTAGAAACATTCCCGTCACAAGACTACAAATAGATACACTCCCATCACAACAATACAGTTAGAAACATTCTCGTCACAAGAATACAGGTATAACCATCCCCGTCACAAGAATACAAATAGATACATTCCCGTCACAAGAATACAGGTAGAAACATTCCCGTCACAAGAATACAAATAGATACATTCCCGTCACAAGAACACAAATAGATACATTCCCATCACAAGAATACAAATAGATACATTCCTATCACAAGAATACAAGTAAATACATTCCCATCACAAGAATTCAAAGAACTGGCGCTTTTATTGTCAGATTAATTTTGCGTGACATTTTGTATCATTTAGTTACAATTGAAAGATTATCATCAAATCCACAGGGGTTGCTGTGGTCGAGTCGTAAGGCATTCGTCTCGCAAAGAAATGAGCGGAAACGGCGGAAACCAACCGGTTTCAATAGACCCCGACCCCTAGTCACAAAGGAGGCGGGACGAAAGTGCCTGCATCCTGAATTACCGCCAGTCGTCTCGACTTAGGTCTTGCCACTGGTCCGAGGTTGCTCGGGACCAGAGCGGGAGGTTGATGACCAGCGCGGTACTATAATAAAAAAAATACAACGCAAGTCACATCATCAAGACAAAACCATCTGATGATGTCGCCGTCATCGCTTGCAATAGTCAACTATTTTTCACAACAAACTTGCAGTATCATTGACCAGAGCCGTTTATAAATTCTACTAACATTTTTTTTCATATAGATTTAATTTTAAATTAATAAAAACCAACGTTATTTTCAGGTCAGACAAACTGCTACAGGACCTGGTATACAAAATTGTCCCAGGACTATATAAAGGTAGGTGAACCAACCATAGCAAAACAACATTTTAATGGCAAACAAACCAAGACCTCATACCTTGCAGTCACTTGATGCAAAGCTTGACTTTGTCGCTTCTGTTCTAACATGGCGTGTAATGGCCTTCTCTTTTTCTTCGTGCTCATTGCAACCTTAGTCGTTCTTATGACATGCTTGGTAGGTTACATAGTTACCTTTCTTTGATACAATGCTGGACACTGGTAATATACGGATATACATATCACACATTGTATTTTTTGTTCAGCTTGCCACACACGACTTTGCCCATCATGATTCGGGTCACTTTTGACGTTGTCAATCCTAATTCGAGCCACGCTATTTAAAAAAAAAATGAGGAAATTAAATAAACATTAGTCGTAACTCGCAACATAAAATAAAGAAATATATATTGACAGATGTGTATATTACATTCAATCGGATAATTCTCACAGTTTATCGGCCGATGTCGGTCACATCACCAAGCCAGAAACAAACGTCGCTCCTAGGACCAAAAACAGAAAACAAATATATTATATGCTGGCAACAGTGTAACATTGGCATATAAAACGCTATTTAATATTAAATAAAGTAGGGCTTTAAAATTGACATATAATTATTTTCAAAATATATTGAAGTTTTACGTGGGACGAAATTTTACGTACCATAAATCAGGCTAAAACATTTGTTCATAGAAACCAACAGAGATGACTTGTTACTGAACCTGTTGACATCACAGTACCAATATGGACATATGCTTTGATATACATTCAGCTTCTTCCGTTAAAGTTAAAATACATAATTATTTCTTCAAGAACAATTCATTTTCAAGTATTGTACACTTACTATTTTGGAGGATCAGAAAGATAAAATGGCTTCAAAACAAGCGGTTGATGCAAAACAAAAGAGACGACCGTGTCAAGCACAACGCATTATTTAGTATTTTTGGGTCTGTGAATTGTTAAACTTGAGTGTAAATATCATACATTATACGTGAGTTTAAAAATTGAATGTAAATATCAAACGTGATACGTGAGTTTAATAATTGAATGTAAATATCAAACGTGATACGTGAGTTTAATAATTGAATGTAAATATCATACATGATATGCGGGTTTAATAATTGAGTGTAAATATCAAACGTGATACGCGAGTTTAATAATTGAGTGTAAATATGATACATGATATGTGGGTTTAATAATTGAGTGTAAATATCAAACGTGATACATGAGTTTAATGATTGAATGTAAATATCATACATTTTTTTAATTACGAATCAAACATTCTCAGTCATTTATACTGTTGATATAAACGACCAGCTCTAATACGGTCTCAACTGAGGAACAAATTATGCACACCAGAGTAAAATTTGTAAAAACAAATTCACACTAAACATATAAATACAGCTATTCCAGAAATATTTGAATGACCTTTGATAGCGCAGTTGGTAATGTACCATTTAGAAATCATTGGGTCGCAGGCTCGAATCCGTCTCGGCGGTATTTTTAAAATTTATTTCCTTCAAAGTTGTAGGTTTAAAAACCTCTTCGCTTAAAAACGACAGTTATCTCGATTTACATATAAAAATGTCCGTCTTTTTCGACATCATTGATGGTAACATACATAATATGACATTATTGAAAAGATATGTAAGGCCTATATAAATGTCAAAATAGTAGCCGATTCAGCTGTAAATATGCACCAGGTTGACAGTTTAGGAGCAAGTTTTGCAAGAACAGACCTGATCACCGCATTTCAGATAACTCTGTTTCTTTAACATTTGATTAGGTGGCAAGGTCAGGAGCTTGAACACTGCACGGCTCCTAAATATTTCAGCGTGAAATTAGATCGCACATTGTCTTACATTACGCACTGCCAAGACACAGAGCGTAAGATACACGCACGAAATAATATCATCCGAAAACTGATCGGCACAATATGGAGGGTCACATCCATCAGTCCTTCGGACATCTACACTTGCCTTGTGTTTCTCCGTAGCTGAATACGCTGCGCCAGTCTGGAAAAACTCTGCTCATGCGGAACTAGTTGATACAGCAATAAATGAGGCGGGTAGGATAGTATCAGTATGCCTAAAACCCACTCCCATTGATAAAATATACCCCATAATTGGCATAGCACTCCCCGAGACCCGAAGAAACGTCGCAGCAGAAATCGAGCGAGAAAAGTAGGAGCACGACCCAAGGCACCCAATGTTTGGGCATCAGGTACAAAACACAAGACTCAAATCCAGACATAGCTTTCTAAAAACAACAAACCCCATACATATAAACCATGAAAGTTGTCGTATCGAGAGGTGGCACGAATTGGTGCAGGCCCCAGAGATGGAACTTCGGGAGGAACCTGCTCCTGGACATCTACCATACACAACATGGAAGTCGTTGAACAGACTCAGAACTGGTGTAACGCGGTGCAAGAGGAATATGAAACGATGGAGATACACAGATAATGACACATGTGATTGGGGATACAGGACCCAGACCACCTGATGACCTGCCCCAACCCCCCAGCAAACATATAATTAGTGCGACATGCTGGAGGCAAATGACAAGGCAATCCATGTCGCTGAATACTGGAAGCAAGATATATAACGTGGTGCTTGGACAGGGGAAGTAAGTTTAACATTTGATCCCTGACGACAGTGTTTGCTACTGAGCAGTCTTTACTTAACAGAACAAGAAGAAATGTGTTTATAAGTGTCCAGAAAACATCTGAGGCGTAAACCTAATAAAAGCTCAGTGTTCGTGTGCCGTTTGTATGTAGGCATACTAATAACCATCTTAAAGGAAAATAAATGACTGAACTCACTGTCCTTGTGATTGGAATAAAAAAGAAGAAGATAATTGCATGCTATCTTGTTTCTTAAATCGTCTTGAATGAGGTTTTCTGCTATTACTCAGTGGTCTTCAGAAGGTTCGGAGAAAGACAATTTCATATTAACGAAAAAATACACCGTGGCTAGTGATATTAGTGATAGGTATTGGCAGATGACGCTCGCAAAAAGCAATTAGGTTCACTAATAGAAACATTGACAAACGAAACAACCCGACAGAACGTGCAGAGAACTTATTACAGGACTTATATAGGCAGACAGAGAAGTAAGTAGTTTTGATATTTGACATGCATGTCCCCAACCGTAATCGTTTCTCGAACCTATAAAACAGACAGCAGGGCCTCATAACAAGTTCAATAAATGTTATGGATTGTCTGTGTTAGAGAAACACTATTAAAATTCATTGAAAATAACGACAACGCAGATTTCACGTGATAGAAGATTGCAGCTTCCGATGTGTTTCACGACATAGAGTGGGTGCCAAAACTCGCGTCAGGAAAAGTGCAACATGCTGACCAAGACCTAACCCACTTCCAAACCGTGCACTTAGAAACAGACTGTTACAGCAGCCCGGCCAACAAGATGGGGATGGACACTTTGAATCCTGTAGTGCTGAACGTTCATAGAAGCCGCGCATTATCCTACGGCTAAGAGGACCCGGTTTACCATCTTCAGTACACCACTAGATATAGGAAGCGCCACTGAAACCCCGCTAACAGAGAACATCGTCAGTAATGAAGACCCCAGTACAATTGTGCTTCGACAACAAAGCGACAAAAGTTGATAGATGAAGTCAGTCTCAGGGTTGGTTGGCATCATTTTCCTCCTGATCATCTGCGTTCGTCACATACCAAGATGCCACATAAGAGACATCACTTGTCACATATAACATATTTATGTACATGTCCATAAACCAAGCATTCAGAACAAGAAACGCTAAAGTTCTGGCTTTTGTTTCAGATGAGATGAGGCGACGAAGAGAGTTTTACACGAGACACTATGACGGTAAGCATACATACACCTTCTTGCACAAAGATGAACACCTACCTGTGTCATGTTAGGAAATAACTCATTCATATTTGCGTGGCCTAGGGGTGAAGCGTCCTATTTCACAATCCCAACACACCCGGTTCGAATCACGTTCGTTTCCATTTTGACAGATGTTTTTTTTTCGCTCGTCCACGTACGGAAAGTGATGGCAACCTACCATACTGCACACTTGCCAAGAAACGTATTACAGTCAAATAGGTGGCGGTTGGAAGAAGTGACATTCTGCAAAGGACATGCTACTTACTTTACTTTTTATATATAAAATGTCTTTTGCAGAACGTCGCTTCCATCACAACTGAAAGAAACTCCATCTCTTGCCAAATCTCCAGCCTGCTCCAGAGTCATGCCCAAGCATTCTTTGCCAAATAAGGGCCATTCCCTTCTTGACCTGCCTCTCTTTCCTGTCACCATACTTTCTTTCACCGTTCTCTCCAGACTGTTGCGTCTTTTTATATTGCCAAAGTATTTTAATTTTCTGTTTATGATGGAATTTATTAACCACTACTTTATATCCAGCTTTTGCCGAATATCTGCATTTTTTTTCTTCTCATCCATGGTATTCCGAATACCTTTCTAATAACATTTCGACTCGAAAGACTCGATTCTTTTCCTTAAGGTTTGGGTAACTGTCCATGTTTCGCAGCTGTATGTTCCCACTGAAAAAAAAAAACAACTTTTCAAAATTTACACTTTTGTTCGTTTGTAGGTTTCTGCCAGTTACTTCAGGTTGTGTAGCCTCTGCATTTCATAATTTCATATATATATATAACATAGCTTTAGTAGAATTACAGTAAAAGATCCGATACAAGTTCACCATAAGATGAATATTAGTTAACAAAAGTTCATAGTTGCAATTGTTTCCTTTCTCTTTGAATTGCCCATGTTTGTGTCATTTGGTTTTGAATGACGTCATAATTAGATTCGACTGCTCCAAAAATTGCGTTCGCCCCAGAAGAAAGACATGATATACGTTTTTTCCTACTAAAAACTATAGTTGGAGACTATCTTTGAAAGTGTTTTCAGATAAAGGTGTGTGTGTGTGTGTGTGTGAATTGGTGGTTTGGGCCTACTTTTGGGCAAGGTTGATGAAAAGGCTTCTGCCAAATGTTGTGCTAGAAGTGGAAAACCGATATATATAAGCGCACTGACCAGAGCACTGCAGATGTTCAACAGTTGGTCTTAAGCTGGGATAATCAGCCTCATCCTCATCTTAAATTGTACCGAAAGAAATATTTTACCAGATTTGAATATTTTGCAGTGGTTAATTCGAGATTTTTATCTTAAAAAATCGTAAACTGAAGTGATTACACAAATCAAGAGCGACTGATCTAACGGCGCCAACGAAGTTGCAAGACCGGAACCACGATTTAGCAAATCGATTATGGTCTCTATCAGCGTGTCTAGCCTGTGACAATGTTCTGTTCACTTCATCGAACGAGGTGTAAAAATAAACGGTGGATATTACACGTAAATTCAGCTACAGCAGACATCTTCCTCCAGATTCCGACATTTTCATTCCTGTTTATATTTCAGCAAGATTGTGTACGTAATCATTGAGCTCGAGAAACTTGTTTAATTTCTTAAACTTGAGACACCCGCTTATATACCTCCAACCCCAGTCCAACCGACAGTACAAATCAACTCACAAAGAAAGATGAGAGCACCATTTTCCGACTGAGAACCCAACACATTCGACTTAACAAGCACTTGAACAGAATCCAACCACAACACTCTCCTGAGTGCCAGTTGTGTACACACTCATATGAAAACGTTGATCATCATCTCTTTGAGTGCTCAGCACGCTTTTTTAAAGGGAAATGCATCTTCCTCAGAGGCCAGATAAATGAAACACTTTCCATGGCATTAGGCAACATCTGATAAATGCCTGCAGATACTATTATATAACATTGGGCCGAAGGGCGAGAGCCCGGATGCTGCTGGATCCGTAACAACATCAACATGCCTCCAACACCTAGGCCACCGAACTGTTTCATACTTACATCCTGTTGACTATGCAATGTTGAGCCTAATGGTTCAAAACATGTATCCCACAAACACAAGAGAAGTGACCGAATGAATAAAACAACGAATTCTGGACTCTTGAAATTAATTCCATAAAAGCACAATCGGCGCGGCAATCGACCAGTGACACACGCGTCTGTTTTTAGATGTAGGAGGAAACTGAACACAGAATGTAATAGCCAACAACATCTTTGGTTTTTAATTATGTACAGCTGTACAAATGTCAACTAATTATCATCTTATGATGAGTTTGTATTGGCTCATTTTCTTCCTTCGCTCTCTCTCTCTCTTTCTTTCTATATTACTCTCCATCTCTGTCTCTTTCTTTCAATCTGTGTGTATGTTGTATATATGCGAGGGGTGTTCAAATCAAACCAGGACTTTTTGTTCTAGGGTTAAAGGGTTAAAGCGTGCTGGAACTACTATCATTAGTTATGGGTACGTGTGTCCTATTACTGATAGGTGGCCCACTTGCCATGGGCCAGTCACGTGACATAAATAAAAATGGTGGACAATATTGTAAGTGCTTGCATGCAACAACATGTTGTGATGAAGTTTCTTGTGGAATAAAGCGTGAAACCTACGGAAATTTACAGACGGCTGCAATCACGAAACCGTGATGAGACAGCCTCAGGGAGACATTTGAATGAGCATCTAAGCTGTGGAATCATACGCAATCACCACCACCCAAATAATTTTGGGCAATTGCGTCTGCAGGTAAAGTGATGGCGAGTGTTTTATGGGACAAACTTGCCATCATTAATGCTGATTGTCTACCCTGTGCTGACACTATCAACAGTGAACAGCAAATTTTGATTGATATGTATATCCGTCTCATAGAAGACATTGATGTCGGTAATGAAGTGTTAGAAATGGCATTGCTCTAGGCCTCGGTTCTATAAGAGGTGTGTTGGTCAGTTCCCTTTTTCGCTGCCTTTCTTTCCCGTGTCAATAAAAGTGCTTCAACCATGTATATTTCCTATGAGTAGCGAACACTGTACCATTTTGCTGCCCAGACGCTCTGAAATAATATAATCTATGGTAAAGTGATATACAGAGTGATGTTACCACTTACACGGCAAAGAATGTTTTTATGATACCAAGCCACGAGATATTCAAGATCTCAAAGAGAAAATGACAGGTGTTATGGCAGCAGATCTACCCGAAATGTGATCTTGGGCTCTGCAGAGCACATGGGACAACTTCCAGAAATGTGTGGAGACCTATGGAAAAATGTCAGAAGTGTCATATGTTTTAACATTTTTTTCATCACCCTGTAATATCATATTTGATACACTATTATTCTACTCTATTAATATTATTATTCATTTAGGTATGTCATTTTGTTCTGTTTTGGGATGTCAATTTTGCTACAGTGCCGATGAACTGCTTTTTTTCTGTTGGTCTTCATTGTTCCCTTTTATCCGCCTCTTATAAAATGACACAGGAGTGCATGGGTGGTTTTCTACATGTAGGTTGAAATCGACATCACTGCATCCTGGGCAGACCCATGAATGCTCAACCTCTCATAAGAAGTGACAACGGGTTAAGATAATAATCGTTCTTTGTGGCTCGCTGGCTGTACACACACCTTTCCATTCTCTAGGGCACAATTTCCTGCCCGACTCGCGTTTCAAAATCAGATTCCATCAATTCGTAAGTCGCCAGTGCACTTTCTACAGTATCACTCAACAGCCAGCCATTGATTAATTAAGATTTTACCCCGACCCATTTCCATAATTCATATCAAATGTCTTGGTGAATTTTTTCATTGCCGTAAACCCCAACACGACAAGGGCACCAGATGGTAACCATATCCCCTGTGTCCGCTATCGACCTATGCAGTATCAGTATCTTCTGTGCCTTCCGTAACAAACCGTGAGAGATCAGAGTATAGACTAGTTACATTCTTTTCTATTCTTTAAACTCTTCTACCAGCCACCCCTTTCTTATGTAATTGCTGTAATTTTTGCCTCGCCAATGGGTGGTCAAACTAAATCAATAACATCTACTTTAGACGTCAGAAGCTACAACGTTGATACCGAGAGAGCGCATAGTTCTCGTAGAAATGGTTTATTGTGTGTCATTTATAGCATGTTTCACATTCCCTCTTCTTTGTTTAACAGAGACAATATATCAACTAACGGCTTTCTAATCAGATCAAAGAACTGGCCTCTTCATATTGCCGGGAAGCGTTAATAGATCTCCAGCACATTACCAAAAAATCTTTCCTCTTTTCCTGATATCATTATAATCGTCTTGTCCCTTTACCGTAACTCTTTTTCTGGCCTACCACTTGGCAAAGCTCTTAAGTATTCTACTGATACGAGTGGCACACCCCTGGCAAAGCTCAGTAGGCGTTAAACTGATATGACAATTCTCAAGTCGTAGACTGCAATAATTGTTTCAGAACACATGATATACAGAGAAGGTCATGTTTTTTGAGCCAGCTTGACAGTTCTAGCCTACGTTGATCACATGAAAGATCTTTCACGATGAAATAAAAGTGCAGTTGTTAGGTTCTGTTCTTGATCGTTGTCCTTTTGATCTTTCATATTATTCGTCTATACCAGTGCTCGAGAACCACTTTTTTTTTATATTTGGCGCTCCCTTTTATAACTTTCGTGAGAGTAAATCGTCCTTACCGACCACTTAAATCTAAATTGAAGAACATTTCACGATCGTCCACAGTCTGTGTGTTTTGAATGTTTTTTCATGTGGCATGTTATTTGCAGGAAGTCGCTTCAGCGATAGCTCGCCTAAAAGAAACTCGATCACTTGCCAAATCTCCAACCTGCTCCATAGTCATGTCCAAGCATTCCCTGACATCTTTTTGTTATCGCCTTCTTGGTCTGCCTCTCCTGTCCGACACCACGCCTTCCATCACCGTTCCATCAAGACCGCTGTCTCTTTTCATATGGCAAAATGATTTCAATTTTCTGTCCTTGATGGAATTTATGAACCAGTTCTCTCCATGTCCAACTCTTTCGAATGTTTGCATTGTTCTTTTTTTTCGGTCCATAGTATTCTGAGAACCTCTCTCTAGCATTTTGACTCGATTCTCTATCCATATTTCACAGCCGTATGCTGCCATGGGAAAAACACAGGTTCTCAAAATGCTCACTTTTGTTGGTTTGCTTTCATTCTGCCATATTTTTCTCAGATTGTGTAGCCTCTGCATTGCCATAATAATAAATTTAAAATACAGAATGCAATTATTCTGCTATAGCCCACCTGAAAGCTAAAATCGCCCACAAGTGGGCGCTGCCATCCTGGTTGAAAAGACCTGGTCTGTATGTTAATTCTTTAATACATTAATTTGTTCCTGAATGCCTTAACACGAGAATACATAATGTATATGAAGTCAGGAGAGCTGTCATAGTCGTGGGTCGCTGTGGTGGTCAAGATCTCACAGTGCGTGCGTCAAACATATCCTATGACAGTCAAGTTCAGCCACCGACCTTCTCGTATGGCTACAACGAACCCGATGGAACAGTTTAAACTACCAGGGGGAGGACTAAGGATGAGTCACTGACGCCTTAAAACCAGTTTTCTTTTGGCAAACAGCTCGCAAACCTTGAATGGTAGTCTCTCTAGGAAAAGGTAAACTCTGATTTCAAACCTCCGCTACTTTGCGGGAATGCTCAACCACTGAAAAGACTTGATCTCCATGACCAGTTCTTCAGCATCTCCAGCGGATCCTGTCTTGGCCCACTGAAGTCCAGTGCGTGATAAGTACGCCTCTAAAAGCATAACGGATGTTGCAGCGTACAGCATGGGAGTCTAAATAACGCATTGGAGGTCTTCCCCGCGATCTCTTCTTACCTCGAAAGTACCAGACTGCTGTCGATGTGCGCCATCAACCACCGTTTCGTCGTAACATGTGGCCTGCCCATCTATGTTTTGCCTTGTCTGCGTGGATTACCGCATCATTCACCAAGGACATTTGTCTTATGTCTGAAAAGACTTCCGGGAGTAAATCTAGAGGAAGAGTCCATAAAGCAGCCTAGTGCCGACCAGCACTAGTCTGATAGCTGCTGTGGCCTGGCTCGTATCAAACTATATCGATTACTGTCGGTCCGTTGGGTCTGCTAGCTATGTGGAAAGAGGGGACACGCAGCATAGGCAACAGCTTGATCTCCATATATTTGTGCCCATGATGTCATACGTGGTAATTTATCTATGAGAATGACAACCATTAATTCACCTGTTCTCATACGAGCAGTAAAATGTCAGCCAATAGCAAATGAGATTTAGCGAGAACAAAAGTCTTGCTGAAATCGGATGTACTTACATAATCGCTTCGTTTCTGCCCTGGTTTGTAGAGGTTTGCCAGAAAGAGCGCCAAACAATTATATCCGCTTTCTTCCACTTAGCCTGGTGCCAGTCACTTCCAAAATAGATGTACTGGGTCGAATAGCGGAGATATTGCAGCCCAATTGTCAAATCCGAAAAACGTATCTCTTTCGTTAAAAAAAAAAAAAAAAGCAGTACTAACAGAAAAACAAACAAAAACAGAAATGGATAGTACAATGCTATTTGTACGTATCTTTTAATAGACAAATGCTCCAAGCTATTTCCTCATTGTTTAATAACTTCACTTTGATGTTCAGTGTGACAATACCATTTGATGACTCTTTATTCACTATCCTCCACAGTTGCTCCCAAAAGGCCAGGTGAAGAGAGAGGCGATGAGATGAGTGACAGGTTTGCCTACACTGAGGAAGAGAAAATCAGCCTAGCTCTGCATTTTTGTCGAGAGTATGTGTTCTCATATCTTTTCTCCATAAACATGTAGTGTGTTCTCATTTATAAGGCTCAGTGGCATCGCTACAAAGTGAAGGGTTGTTGGTGTTCTCAGTGGTAAGGCTCAGTGGCATAGCTACAAAGTGAAGGGTTGTTGGTGTTCTCAGTGGTAAGGCTCAGTGGCATAGCTACAAAGTGAAGGGTTGTTGGTGTTCTCAGTGGCATAGCTACAAAGTGAAGGGTTGTTGGTGTTCTCAGTGGCATAGCTACAAAGTGAAGGGCTGTTGGTGTTCTCAGGGGCATAGCTACAAAGTAAAGGGTTGTTGGTGTTCTCAGTGGTATAGCTACAAAGTGAAGGGTTGTTGGTTTTCTCAATGATAAGGCTCAGTGGCATAGCTACAAAGTGAAGGGTTGTTGGTGTTCTCAGTGGCATAGCTACAAAGTGAAGGGTTGTTGGTGTTCTCAGTGGCATAGCTACAAAGTGAAGGGTTGTTGGTTTTCTCAATGATAAGGCTCAGTGGCATAGCTACAAAGTGAAAGGTTGTTGGTGTTCTCAGTGGCATAGCTACAAAGTGAAGGGTTGTTGGTGTTCTCAGTGGCATAGCTACAAAGTGAAGGGTTGTTGGTGTTCTCAGGGGCATAGCTACAAAGTGAAGGGTTGTTGGTGTTCTCAGTGGCATAGCTACAAAGTGAAGGGTTGTTGGTGTTCTCAGTGGCATAGCTACAAAGTGAAGGGTTGTTGGTGTTCTCAGGGACATAGCTACAAAGTGAAGGGTTGTTGGTTTTCTCAATGATAAGGCTCAGTGGCATAGCTACAAAGTGAAGGGTTGTTGGTGTTCTCAGTGGCATAGCTACAAAGTGAAGGGTTGTTGGTGTTCTCAGTGGCATAGCTACAAATTAAAGGGTTGTTGATGTTATTCTCAGTGGAAAGGCTCAGTGGCATAGCTACAAAATTAAGGGCTGTTGGTGTTTGAAGCTGAGTTGAGATTACTTTTGATGATGTTTCTTTGGAAACAGGTAACTGACTCCTTTTATACCCAGATACATACTTGAAAAGGTAGACCAGTGTCTTCCAGGCTGTAATGCGCATATGAGGTTTCCTATTAAGCATACAACCATACCACAGGTTGCCGTGCTGAATCTCACGTCGTTGACCAGATTGTTGTGACGCCGCCCGTTTGAAGGAGCATGAACGAGGGCTTAATGGAGGAGTCTTGATGTTTCACCCGGCCCTGATTGCCCTTTGCTGCAAATGTGAAGGACAGCCGGGTGCAAATTAAGATGGTATAATGTATACATTGGTTGGTTCAATCCATAACCAAATCTCACCATTCAATTTTGACAAAGATTGGCACCTTTGGGGCTTGTCAATTTGTCAACCAAACTACTGCATTCATTGCAGACAAGTGTATTCTAGTCACTCAAAGAAAACATGCACCAAATAATGTCACTTTTTTTTGATTTGTTTGCTGTATATGGTCACATTCACTGTTTCGCTCCATTGTGAAACACAGACCACCACTGCAGCTGGCCTATTTGAAGTGAGCCATATGCAAAACATTTGCATTTATTCGCCTTGTGAAGCATAGGTTTTATCTGTAGCTGGTTCCTATACACAAAGTGTGTGTCCAAGCTTTTTGCAGTAGCTTCTTCTTCTTCGCACGCTGTCAGACGTCAACTTGAATTTGTTCGAAGAAAGCAGCTGTCATCCTGAGGCTTTGCAGCAGTTGATTATGATGGCAATTGTTTTCACGTGATGATGTTGCAAGCTCCAAGCACATCTCTCTTTAGTTGTTTTTTACAGCATGTTTTAGGATACTGACAGTTGCCTTTTTCTATTCATGCTGGGTACCAGTTGGGTAGGTGTTTTATGAGTGCTAACAATATAGTTGTCCTAATCATGGTTATCGCTACTTTGTTTACACAAAAGTTTATACTACTGACTTTATCATTGCTGTTAACCAAAATAAATCATATGTTTCATGTGCTTATTTTGATTACCTATCACAATGTCCTTTAAATATAATAATACTGTGATGGCACTAGAACAAACAAATAAGACCATTTGTTGAAACTTAGAACTCAACAAAACTCAATTTCGACTTTTAAAATAAAGGAGATAAACTGATTCAACTTACAAGAATTAAATGAATGAATATTAGAATATGACAAGTCTTTTATCATGACATTTATAGATAAAAGAAAGCTTTTGATAGAGTAGATAGGAATATACTCTGAACGCAATTAGAGGACTAGAATACAAAGACAGCTGTTAGACATAATATTACAACAATTCAATCAGTCAAATCAAAATCTGCCAGCTCCATGCGGAACATAAACCCTAAACAAATACACGATAGCTCTTCTTATCCCGAGCCATCCATTCCAGCTCTGTACCTTCTAAAGTTTTTTAAAATTTGTATGGTGTTGTTTGAGTTGACCTTATATCTCTATTCCTCAAGGCGGTGTGCGATGCACAATGTTTTTTATTTTGCGCCTGTCGGCCCAGTATTACCGACTTCGGCATGCATTTTATGTAAGGGTCTACTTCCTCCTGCATTTTCTAAGGGGTAACGGCCGGTGCTGTGATTGGGAAGCGAATCCAGAACTGTCACGTTGTGAGCCGTGTCACTTAACCACTAGTCCACGCCGCTCCACCCCAGAGCTGAGGTTAATGTCTCCATCTTCATGTTCATACTGTAGATTGTTGTCCTATATACCCTGCTACGGTCAGCAATAATCTATCTCTAGCTAAGAAGCTCCAACCTAATTTACAACGGCATAGCACCGATCCATTCATATATATGACATCATCGGCATTCCAGTTTTAGCACATCGGCTGGGTAACCTCGAGTTCTGCCATCCCATTGCAGCAATCTCCGCATATTTACATAGGGTTGTGCCGACCTATCACCAGCGTCGGCTTATTCCTATTCGTTGACTCTCACCTTAACTTTAGTCATCTATCCAATCGTTGTCTCTTCCTGTGCGATGTATGAAAGTGAGAATGCCCCCAGATCAGCTTACGCTTCGAGTTTACAATACCCGACCGTCCGGCTTCCTAGCAAGAGGGCGGAGATGGGAAGGTAGAAAGACGACAATAAAACTATTTTACAGCGACACGGGTTAATGACATTAGACGCGACGCATCAGATCTAGGAGAGACGACTTAGGCTCCCCACGCGCCCATCAGGGTACAAGTCAAGAGCTGCAAAGATGGCGCCGTACCGGCTGCGAGTCTACATTGCTCTTTTAGTTATTATGGATGCCGCCAGGCCACGGATTTGCCTGGAATTCACCCTAGTCGACGACCTACACTTGTGTTCATGGAAACGTTTCGTTGTTTTCCATTAGGACTAGTTAATTCGTTCATTTTAAAATGTTTTATCCCGTCCGATTATCCTGGAATGCACATTGGCTATGTGAATTAGTACTACACTTAAACCCGTGTCGTATTTTTACGGTCTGGTGCACGCTGCTGAACTTCACGAGATTGGCGCCTTTCGCCCTAGCTGCAGACACTGGTGTGGTAGGACTGTAAAATTTAGACACGCGACTATAATAGACTAGAACACATCATTGCCGAACACATCATTCACATGCTGAGTGATGTCTCTACGACCTCTTGCAGTATGGGAAAGGCAAGACACGCAACGATATGTCACCGCCCTTCGCTGCCTTGCGGGATACCTGTTTTTGGAAAAGGCTTCAGGAGTAAACCCTGAGGAAAAATTTGCATCCTATGCTATCTCCAGTCGTCTCGATAAAGTCTTGCCACTGGTCAAAGGTACCTCAGGACGACGGAATAAGGTTGACAAAAGGAACAGTCTCTTTCTCACTTTAATCCAAAACACAGTGCAAGTCACCCATTTCATCGGACGCAGTAAAAGAAAATACTGTCCACAAGGCTGAAGAAAGAGAGTGGTCTTCATCACATGTGATGAACGAACATGACAAGTGAATCATTAACTAACAAGTTTCTACAGGCTGGGTAACACGCCCCATGTCTGCCCTCCTTAGTGGACTTATACGGCATGTCAAACAGGTTCAAGTGCTACTATTCTTTGTTCCATTTCTGGTAACGGTGCTAATTCACATCAGAATACCATGAACAGAAGACCTAGCTTGTGTCTTACCTTCACGCAGATTGAGTCAAGCATAACACAACCGCGTGAAGGACCTCGGTCCACTTTCATCAGCACGCTCGGTATGTGGGGATAGCTACTACAACCCGCCACTTAACCCCCTTTTCATGGCGCACAAAAAGTAAACTTACTCATTGTGGGCATTAAATAAAAACAGCAACAACAACAACAGCAGCAACAACCACCTTCATTATCAGGTTATTTCTAATTCAACCCAGACCTAGTCGCGTTCCCAGCTTTTCACACTGTGATCTTTATTAGTGCGAGGATGCCTGGTACGTAATCAACAACTATTAGAACCAACTGATAATGTACCATTTATTTGTATCTAAGTATGGTTTGGTCTATTGTGGTATTCGTATATGCACATTTTTGTTATATTTTTCTTGTTGAAAATAGTACCAGTACCAGTTTAATATTTGTCTGTACCTCTTTTTACAATTCTTGCTTTCTCTCAATAATTTAGTTTTTTTGCTACGAATTTTCTTACTTGCCACATTTCTAACAGTAACAACGCTGAGAGTTAACTCTATCAATGTGGTGTTGTTTATTACATGACCTCTTGAATCCAGATGTTGCGAGTTATTGTTTTCACATGGTTTGTTTTCGTTCTTTTGATTGTGTGTAATGTATTCTTCAAATTTCCATTTCGTTGTTGCTTTCTAGTAGGTGAAATTAATTGTTCATATTATTCAATAACGATTGCGGCATTCGTACAGCACATTGGAGCACATGTCAACCTGCTGTCGCCTTATTGAGGCAGCTAGAGGGTTCCAGGCACCCTTGATATTTGCCCCCATCTACTACAAAAAATACTTTCCATTCGATAGAACCACAATATGTCTTACGTTCACTGTTAGAACAAGGTGTTGATCCTAGTTGCATTAGAATGCTCTTCACCCATTGGACTTCCTTGGGCCAAGACAACAGGCGCTGGGGACGATGTTGGGACCGGGTGGAAAAACGAATCAAGGTGAATTTGCTATGTGTCAGCAGTAGCAACCGTCCCGCAGCAATTTGGCTTGGCTTCCAGCCTCCCAAGTATTTATTTAACATTGATGTGCCTGTTCTAACTTCTAGAGTACAATGGTGGTCTAATTTTTGTTGTGACGTGTCTCTTATTCGTTCCCCATCTCTATATTCTTCTAGAATATTCATATTTCTTCTCTACTTGTGACATTGTCTGTAAAAGTAGGTTTTTCTTTTTTCTTCTACACTCATCCAACTGTTGTGCTGGGATATGCCTGTCTGCCTTCTCTCTCTCTCTCTCTCTCTCTCTCTCTCTCTCTCTCTCTCTCTCTCGCACTCTCTCATTCTCTGTGTGTGTGTGTGTGCGTTCGTGCGGTTTGTTATCGTCATGCGTACGTGCATATGTGCATCAGTCTCTCTGCAGTTGTACTATGGTAACCAACTTTACCTGGATGATCTGATTCACGTTTTGACAGTAAAGTTAGTAGCACAGGCTTGATAGTCCAATAGTCTCATTTTGTCCACTAAATATCAATGTATCTTTCTCAGAGGTGCTAGTGAGCGAATGGACTTTCGTCGTGTGTTCACGTCTAAAGAGGATGTCAAGACCCGGGTGGAAAAACGAATCAAGGTGAATTTGCTATGTGCCAGTTTGACATGATTTACATGTTGTATCTACATTAGATGCTCAAGTGGTACCAAGTTGAGAGGAACAGACCCAATGTAACCTTACAAGTATGTTGTAAAAGATGACTAAAGTGGGCTGTCCTTGGAATTGACATACTCATGATGTAAATCCAATATTATTCATCTTCTTCTTCGTCGTTCATTCTCAATCTCATGCTACCAAGCCCTGAATAGGACTTTGCAAGTAGCACAATGTTGTCAGGAAAACGGAATGTTGTGTCGTGGCTTACAGCTTGACTGTAACATTTGCACTTATCGGTCCGACACGTACGACTTCAGCAGAGATCCATTGTTATTAAAGTCGTCATTTCAGCTTCTCAGATACCGGCTGCATGTAAAGGGGCCTGCTATAGTGGTGATCCTTTACTTCACCTGGAGAGGAAAGTTGAATCATCATTTATTTTAGACATACATTTTGTTTGTTATCTTCACGACCACCATATATATATTTGTTGTGTGTAATCTTATGTTTTCACTGAAATGTTTTCCAGCTGTTTGTTATGTGAGCTAGGCTTGAGGCTAAGTGAACAAGAATTTAAAAACACCTACCATGACTGAAGGAAACTATTCATTCTTGAGTACATCGATGGTTAACAGTCTCCTGTCTTTGATAATTATATTGATTACATTCAGTCCATCAGTTCGGATTTTTATTTATAAAATTGAATTCATGATAAAAAGGTGCCTATCTGCTACTAATATCAAAGTAGTTTTATTATAAATAATCTTTATGTAAGCAGCATTTACTGATCTCGATGTTAGCAATTATTTTATTTTGGATGTGTGTTGTTTATTTTTCTCCAATTTTCATTATCTCAGAAAATGTTCCGTAGATAGCACTTAGTTTATTGAATCGAGCAGAGAACAATTTGAGCATAGTTGTTTCTGTAATATGCAATACGTTCTAATCTATTTTGTGAGTTTGTTGTGCTTGCTCATTGCTAGTGACCAATGGGAAGCTATAATAACTCTAATCATTTCACCAATAGGGGGCCGTTGATGTCAGATACCTGCAATGTAAAGCTGCTGTTACAATTGGTCATCTCAAGAAGTACGTCAGACTTAAGTACGGTCTACCTTCACACTTCCAGGTTAGTTTGTTTATCCTCAAACTTTGTCAAATTGCTAGTTTCTTCCAGCAAGTCAAAAATCTTGAACTTTTATGATGTATTCATTTCACTGTTTTCTGTCTACATTCTCAAAGGAGTGTATGGCTGCCTTTCCATTTGACCTCCTCTGTGACGGCTTCGTTAATAACACGTCCCATAGTGGTCTCTATCGCGTTTTTCCGGGAGCACAGGGTAATCAGGGCAGGTGAAATATACTGTCCTAGGCCCGCACCACACGTCTTTGTTCATGCATTCATAAACAAAATGTGGGAGAACAGTCTGGCCAGGGAGCTAAGAGTAATCAGATCCAGGTCAAATATAGTGATCAAGACCACGCCACATGCCCATCTAAATGCTCTTGGGTTCAGGTTGTGTTAGAACATTCTGACCACCGAGGTGGGGATCGACACTGTAGTCCCCTGTTGTGATGAGTTTATCAAGGAGCATTCCATTTGGCTACAGCCAATAGGACCTGGATCCACCTAAAGTACGCCTCGGGATGTAAGAATAGCCACTGTAATCTGCTATCCAAGAATCGTCGTCGCCTTTTACCTGAACTTACCACGAGCAGCCTTGTACAACACCAGCGTAGCATTTTCCATGTATGAGTTATTTCGGAACAACTGCGCATGACAGACGAGAATATCACTACTGCCACACTTAGAGCATGTCGTTAGGAGCGATTAACAGTGTGATCTAACACATGTAGGGTAGAAAACTCTCCAACCCATGACATAGTGATAGCTTACTGTCTTCCAACACTCACAGGAGAACTTGTCACATCATCTTCAAAAATCTGAGATCTTGTAAAATGAAGTCGTAATAACCTAAACCCAGTCAACAGTGCCTGATATTTTTTTTCTTTTCCGTCGCATTATTTCTCTATTCCCCAAAGCGGGTGTGCGTTGCACCGTGGTTTTTATTTTGCGCCTGTCGGCCCAGTGCATCCGACTTCAGCATGCATTTTATGTAAGGGTCTGCTTCCTCCTGCATTTTCTAAGGGTTTGCTTTCCCCGGGTAACGGCCGGTGCTGTGATGGGGATCGAACCCAGCACATTCGGGTTGTGAGCCGAGCCACTTAACCACTAGGCCACGCCGTCCCCTAGTGCCTGATATAAGAATACCTTGATCATTATATACACTGAAACTCAACCGTGAGCACAATTCTATTGACTTCAGTCCTTTAGTTCATTATTAGGATAATCAAGTCATCATTGCATTGTGCTTCCACAGCCAGGAAGACATTTTTGTCCAAGCTTTCTATGCCCACTTCTGTCTGTGGCTTCTGTGACAAGTTGCATTACATAATGCGTTCTTAGCACGCATTGAGACCAGCTTACTTAGACTTTTACGGCCTGATTATAAACTTACAAAGATTTCCAAAATCCACAATGATTTCCGAAATCCACAATGATATCCGAAATCCACAATGAAATCCGAAGTTCACAATGATTCCCGCAATCACAATGATAACTGGATTCTTCTTCTTAGATGTTTGACCCGGTACTGGCCAAGCA
Organism: Ariolimax columbianus; assembly: GCA_036924085.1. NCBI lineage: Eukaryota > Metazoa > Mollusca > Gastropoda > Stylommatophora > Arionidae > Ariolimax > Ariolimax columbianus. The sequence continues at coordinate 128,254,728 of JAVGWX010000003.1, read as the reverse complement.
TGCATTGACTGTCACACATGATTGCTACTTTAACCCATTGCATCCTACAGCATGTTTTTTCCGGATACTGTAACCATTATTCTGCGATCTCCAGTTGTATTTTATATTCGAATAACATATCTAATAAAAAATCTACGTTGTCAGGAAATGAAATACTATGGCTGTTCACCAAGTTCCGGGCCGACTATTTTTGTTGAGTGAATGAGTAGAATTACCGGCTAGTTGGTTTGTTCTCCTTCAATGGGGGCACCTTGTGACCGTATGCACTTATTATAAAGTTCCTGATAAAGACGAAACCACTCTTGTAGGAATTGTTTTGTAATAGCTCCCATTTGTCTAGTCGCATTGACTTGAATCTCTTGTCATCATCGAATCCGCGACCTTTCATTTGTTTTCTAAAGCTGTGGGGACAAGCAAGGAGAAGTCACACTGAACAAGGTCAGATGAGTATGGTTTGGCGTGGGAGCGATGGAATGCTGTGTTTCGCCAAAAATTGGTTTGTGGATAAGCTATTGTCCTTCTGTTTCACTGTCAGGAGACAAGGCAAGAGCTTCGCTCTCACCTGCCTCGTGTGTAAATCTTCAGTTACGATTTTATGTCACGTACAGATTGATATCCAACATCCTCTGCAACCTATCTGATAATCAGGCGTCAGTCAGCGCGTATGATTTCGTGTACACGTGCCACGGTTTGTAAGTCTGGGAGTATGACGGTCTGCCTTGATTGGGCTCATCTACAAAGGATAGGCGTTCATATCTAAAAACAAAACAAACAAAATATATCTGAAACTTAAATACCATCCGAATGTCCTAGATCGACTTAGGCAGGACTCTCTGATAGCTGACTGCAGCATTTTGATGGTTTCAGTGCGCAGTTTTTTTTTCCGAGGCACAATAAATATCAGTGCACAGACATTGCTAAATATTAACGTCCATTAAAAATATTCCATGATTACTGCAAGGGTACGTTCATTTATATGCGTCCACAAAGCGCGTATATTAAGATACCGGCTTCCGGTTTGGAACATACATTGGTTTACAGTTATCACATGTACTGTCTTAATGCCACTTAGTTACATATCATAGTTGCACGAGGGAAACAAAATCAGTCCCAAAACTTAGTGAATAGCCCTCGAATTTGTGGGAGGTAAGGAAATAGTACTTTTTGGGATGAATTTACATTTCATGTTTTAAAGCTTGTGGTGTAAAGGGTTAGTGGTAGCAACAAACTCTTACCACTTCACTCGGTCTACAGTCATTCTCCGTTCTGTACAGATTCATGATTTTCATTTCGACTTACACGGTTCTTCGCCAAGTTGTCTTAGGTTGGCCTCTATTTGACTTTCCCTCTCTCTGGCCCATGTCACCGGAGTACTGGTGATGGTGTCTCGTTCTCTCGTTGGAACAGGACCGTTCCAATTCCAGCGTAGACCGTTTACCGGGAGGGAATTGCGGTTGGCTAACCTGATTATTGGTGTTCAAACATTCGATTGTGACAAAGCCGGAATAGTGTTAGAAAAAGATACATCCTTTTTCTGCATATTTGGCGTGATGCAGTGGTTAACTTGCTTGCCTATCACGGAAAAGGGATCAGCTTCGATTGCAGATCTCAACTGTCCAGTCTCTCTCTCCCTCCATAGATATATATTTATGTGTTTGATCTTTTAGCGACACACACCGCAAAAGACAGAACTCAAAATTCTCCAGTTGGATCGGCCCGCCGCTACACTCTATAGTTTGTGTATGCTCCTCAGCCCTATTGTTGTACCCTCTGGTAACCGTCCTGCAAAGCGTCTACACTGCCGCTCCTCAGCTACACTGTCGCTCCTCATCTACCCTGCCGCGCCTCATCTACCCTGCCGCGCGGTTTCCACACAATCGCCTGTAACGGGATTATAACATTAATCATTCGAAGAACGTGCTCTGTTCACGCTGAACGTCGCCTCCAAATAACACTTGAAAAGGACTTATCAGTCAACTCATGCGTAAATATGTACCTGATTTACAGCTATGGAACTGCCCACCCCACCTCGGTATAATAAAGTCTCCAACACTTCATCCCCAACATCACTGTGTTCTATTTGGCTACTTAAAAAAAAACAACCCAGCCCTTAGATTACCTAAGACTTCAAACTCCTGTTCCAGCATCGTCACATTTAGCTTTTCGAGATTCTCCCTTATCTAGACCACATCAGCTTGTCGCTACTTATCTTCACCGATTCGCTAGTTCTTACATAGCAGGTTCCTAGACGCTAACACCCGACACCGTCTATCGTGTGCATAAATCAACCCAAGCAACTGGCCTGGTAGTAAGTGTATGTTTTCTTTAATCCTGCATTCTACATCACTGCAGTCAAACTATCTTCTTCTTCAATGTGAATAACTTGACAGAACATTTCTCCTCATTTTCAAAAATCCGTGTTGACTAGCGACCAGCAAAAGGGGGAATGTCTCTCCACAACTTCATGCCCATAGCGATGTTTATCGTTTCTAATGTTGGCTTACTGCTGAGGTAGGACGTCTATTATTTTCCCTTTCTTGTCGCTTTCTATGTCTTGGCTCCAACGAGCTTGATTGTTGTTGCTGTACGTTCACATTACCAGTTATTTCTGTGCAATTATCATTACCAAACAACAGAAATATAATTAAATTGAATTTTACAAAACAATTTGATGATTCGATATTTTCTGATGACTTTGCTGTACACTTTCATAACCGCAATCAGTTGAAACATAAAATAAGTTTACTAATGAGAGGTCACTGAAGTTGGGATTGAGAATACACAGAAAAGAAAACAAAACAAAATATGAAAGTAAATGCAATAAGAATTAATCATCTGTGCTGTGTGTCATATATGCATCTTGATAGCAATATAGACAAAGTAGGAGATACAGATAACAATACAAAAAATTAACACAAAAGTCATTGAGGGACTTATGGAAATCAAAACAAATTAAGTCCGACACAAAAATAACAATTCAACGTCAGTATAAAGTCTGTTCTGTTGTATTGCTTGAAACATAATCATCAACAGCTGTAACGAAAAAAGTTCAGACTTTTATAAATGGGTGCCTGCTCAGAAAAGAGAGATTGAATTTGTCTGATAAGGTCACTAATGTGGAACTGTTGGAAACACACAGACAGATAACAATGCACCAAGACGTGAGGATAAGACAATGGGGTTGGATTGGGCACATATTACGGAAACCAGTTGATATCATTACAAGACACTCTTTGTTCTGACATTCCTCGGAGCAATGGAAGTATGGGTTGATCAAAACACACGGAGAAGAGAGCTCGAGACAAACATTCAGAAAAGATGGACAGAGTTGGAACATATCGTACATAACAGAAGAACATGATGTGCATTTATTGAAGACCTGTACTTTACAGGGAGCTCAAAGGTTTTCATTGACCATTCACGTGTATTCCAGTATCGACATCACTAATAAAACTGTTGTTAAAATATAGTTATGGGGCTTAATATCACTGAGCAATATAGCCCGATTGCAGAATGAGTCATTGAATGGGTACATGTTATGTTTTTATTTCACTCTCTCTCTCACTCTCTCTCTCACTCTCTCTCTCTCTATCTCTCTCTCTCACACACACACACACTCACACTCATACACACACTTCTCCACCACCTCGCTTCTCATCCTATCACAGCAAGTAATTTGACAAAGATCGAGACTCAAAGCTGCTTCTGACTCAGAGGAACTGTATCCTAGCCATCTAAACTACTGATCCACTGTACATCTTCCTGTGACCTAGGCAGACGGTAAATGTAGACGTAGACTTATTGGAAAGGTAGATCCAGTGCAAAAATTAAATGTAGGCCTAGATAGACGTTAATGGTAGACCTGGACAGAAAATAATGGTAAACATAGACACAGTTTACTGGTAGACCTGACAGAAGGTAATGGCAGACCTAGGCAGAAGGTAATGGTAGATCTGGATAGAAGGTAATGATAGACATAGATAGAAGATAATGGTAGACATAAACTGAAGGTAATGGTAGACCTAGACAGAAGGTAATGGTAGATCTGGACAGAAGTTAATGGTAGACCTAGACCAAAGGTAATGATAGACATATACATAACATACTGGTTTGAATCTGAAATTCACGTAGTCCAGGCAGGTTTTAGGAAAGACAGAGGGACCCGGGACCACATTTTCAATTTAAGGAATGTCTATGAAAAATGTAGAGAGTTTAATGTAGACCTGTACACATGTTTTATTGATTACACTAAGGCCTTCGACACGGCAAAACATCAAAATCTGTGGAGAATCATGAAGGAAATGGGGTTTCCTTTGCATATAGTCCATCTCATTGAAACATTATACCAAAATCAACAAGCCACTGTCCGAGTATCTGGGCAAACATCAGATTGGTTTGCAGTACAAAAGGGAGTCCGACAGGGATGTATCCTCTCTCCTTATCTGTACAACATATATGCGGAATGTATAATGAGAAATGTACGAGAAGATGAGAACATTGAAAGTTTCGACCCATTTACGATTGGGGGGTACGAGATTCCAGAGTTACGATACGCAGATGACACAGTGATACTATCAAGAAGTGCGGAAGGGCTAGAGCAGCTACTTTCAGCCGTTAATGGACATAGTAAAGATCAAAATCTGTTCATAAACATAAACAAAACAAAGATAATGACCTTCGATAAAACACAATGTCAGCATAAATTTACAGTGGGTGGTGAGGGAATAGATCAGATTACACATTTTGAATATCTGGGCTCCAGAATTGACAAAAATGGTGACTGCTCGAAAGAAATCAGAAGGAGACTAAAAATGGCAATGCAGAGACTGAACAGCCTGAAGAAATTATGGCAGGGCACCAACAAAACGATAAAAGTAAAAGTCTTGAGAGCCCGTGTTTTTCCTGTGGCAGCTTATGGCTGTGAAGCATGGACGATTACCAAAACTTCTAGACAAAGAATCGAATCCTTCAAGTCAAAATGTTACAGAAAGATCATCCGAATACCCTGGACAGAGAAAAGAACAAATGTAGACATTCGGCAAGAGTTGAGCATAGAGGAGAACTGGTTTATCAATTCCATTTTGACTAGAAAATGCAAATACTTTGTTCACATCAAGAGACAACGGTCTTGAGAGAACGGTGATGGAAGGTATGGTGCCAGGCAAAAGAGGAAGGGGTAAACCAAAAAGACGATGGCACCAAGATATCCAGGAATGCCCGAGAATGACAGTGGCGGAAGCTGGTATTTTGGCAAGGGAACGAGTTTCTTTCAGACAGACTGTGATGGGAGCGACGTTCTACAAAGGACATGCTACATGATGACTGGTAGACCTAGACAGATGGAATAGTTAACCTAGACAGATGGAATGGTAGACATAGACAGATGGAATGGTAGACATTTACAGATGGAAAAGTAGACCTAATGCAGAATCTGCTGCCGAAGATGAAGTGTTAGAGATGTTATTATTCAAGATTTCAGCATACTACGAAGGACACAGTAAGTATCTCTCTATGCAAATAGCCACCAGACGTAGCATGCGCACCACAATTCAAGAGAATCAGCCAATGTCAGGGATAAGTTCAAGCACAGTATAACCAAGAACAGGAATTTCGCGGCAGGCCTAACTAAAGCTGAGATCTTCTACATTCAAGTATCTACCACATCATCCCCAACAATAATAGCTGTTATGTAACTGCGTTAGTTATACCTACCGCAAATACTTCGCGTACAAAACCGTAATACAGCAGGGCCTGGATGTAGATGGTACACCAACTCTTAACATAGACAATTATGAATTGTCAGCTGTGCACCAACTATTGTGACAACATTAGAAGTAATAATGTGGTCTACGTTTAGAGATATTTGTATAAGATCAGTTCTAGAATGTCCATCATCTCTTATTGCTTGAAAGATGGACATCGAGGCTGTGAAAATAACAATGTTTTGGACCTTTAAAGGAAAGACATCAAAAGCTATCCTCAGATAATTACAAGGGCGCTTCAAGTGATTTCAGCTTCATATTTGGAGCAAATCTCCCAGTAAGCACAAGACAGCTCATCGGAGGATCATTCTAAGTATTCTACGAGTATATCGCTTGGCTTCGTTCGTTCGTTCTCAATCTCCCGCTACCAAACCCTGAAAATGGCTCAAGTAGCAGAATGTAGTCCAGAGAATGGAATGAGTGGCTTTAGATGCTGATCACTTATATACATGTATCCATTCATTGGGATAGGCATCAATTGATCTTTATGGTGCTCTCATGAGAGTTCTTGGATCTGAACATTTGGTTGTCTCATCTGGTGTTTTAATGAATGCTTGTGGTGGTATATCTTTTATTACTCTCTGTAACTTCTCTTCTTTCTAGGAGCTGGTATATGTCTTTAATTTCATTGTGGGTTCTCCTACTTTCTCTCTTCAATTGCGCACTGGACAGTGTGTTGTTGTTACCAGTGCCACTTGGACTTAAGTCAGGTACTTTTGACGTCTTTCAGTTACAGTGGATCTCCTACTATCTTGAGGCGTATTAGAGCAGATGTACTGGGGTCTTCTTGGCTGTAGTGCAATGCGACGATCCTCAGTTAGCTCACCGTTATGAGCCCAAGAATGGCATGAAACAATGTTTCCAGGGAGAACTGCTTGAAAGTGAGATGTACACAGGATCAGTTTGTTTCACCTGATTCTGATTAACATAGTCTGACGAGTATATTTATCTTGACTTTACGTTAGTAGCCTCTTCCCACTCTTGTAAGATGGAGCTGTTCCACCATCACACACAAGTTATGTCCATCTTTGACAATGTGTGTTGCCTCAAACTTTATCTTAAATTGTCCCCTCTTGTCAGTGTGCTTTGCCAAATACTCTCTCTAAAGAAATTGTCTATTCTTGGCAGTGTAATCTGCCTCATTGTCTCGCTCAAATTGTCGACTCTCACTCTCTTTCTCTCTCCCCCTCTCTCTCTCTCTCATCTCTGTCTATCTTTCTCTCTATCTCTCTCCCTCTCTCTCTCTCAAATTATCCTCTTCGCACTGTTAGGTTACCCGCCATCTCTCTCAAATGATCCGTTTTTGGCAGTATTAACTACCCCAATCTCTCTCTCTCCTGTCTCTCTATCTCCCCATCTCTATCTTTCTCTCTCTCCCTCTCTCTCTCTCCTTAGGTTACCCGCGATATCTCAAATTGTCCATTTCTGGCAATAGAGACTGTCCCAATCTCTCTCTCTCTCTCTCTCTATATGTATATATATATCCCAATTTCTCTCCCCCTCTCTCTATATATATATATCTCCATCTCATCTCTCTCCCCCCTCTCCATCTTCCCATCTCTCTCCCTCTCTCTTTTAATAAATTATCCTCTTGGCACCGTTAAGTTACCCGCCATCTCTCTTAAATTGTATATTTTTGGCAGTATGAACTGCTCCAATATCTCTCTCTCTCTCTCTCTCTCTCTCTTTCTTGCTATCTCTTTCTCTCTGTCTCTCACATTGTCCACTACTGGCAGATTGAGCTACTCTACTTTCTTACACATTGTCTCCACTCTTGGGAGCGTGAGCACTCTCTCGCTCACACTGTCCACTGTTGGCATTTGAGCAGCCCCACTAACGCACTTAAAAAGTCCAGCCTTGTCAGTGTGGGCAGTCCTGTTACTAGCCTTATTTCCCCCACTCCTTCCATCCCCTGACCCTAATTTCCCTCCACTGTACAAAATA